>JALPQD010000361.1:1699731-2303383 GCA_023101885.1 Typhlomys cinereus | reverse complement strand
CGCCAATACACTGCATGTCACACACATACATATGCAAAACAAAGAGAAAGAAAGAGAGAGAGAGGAAGAAAGAGAGAGAGAAAGAGAGAGAGGAAGGAAGGAAGGAAGGAAAAAGAAAAAGGAAGAAAGGAAAAACAGAAAGAAGGAAGAAGGGAAAAAATGCCAAGAAGGGAATTAAAAAAGTTAGGACCAGAACCCCAAGCTTGTAACTCATAGTGAAACCCTTTGTCCAGTTGCTCATTAAATGCAAATGATATAAATATAAGGACTGTCTATGATAGCCAGGTCTGCTTCAAAGGTGTCTGAGGACAAGGGGACAAATATTTGAAAACTGCTTTTTTATGGAGATTTTGATTGTTTTAAACCTCCATCAATTACTAGGCCAACAGCTTGATTTAGTGCGGTTTCCCATAAATGAATAGCAAGCACACGGCACTGGCCTTACCACTCTACACGTTCCCTCCAGCCAGCAAACACCAGTTGGCACTTTATTATCTCTTCAGGGCACACCTGCAGCTAGAAGACTTTGCTGTCTGGTCAGCAAATGTGAGTGGGGTTCAAGAGGGACAGTCCACCTGCCCAAGGCCACGGATCCCCTTTATAACAGCTGGCCTCGCCATGCCCATCAGCACACCACTTGCACATCCCATTGCCTTTCCTTCATTCTGGATTTACTCTTGAATCTAAACTGGACCAAGGACCAGCAAGACAGCTCAGAGGGTAAAGGCTCTTTGTGCACAGGCTTGATGATCTGAGTTCAATCTAAGAAGCCACATAAAGGAACAAGGAAAGAACTCTAAAAAGTTGTCTTCTGACCCTCATGTTACACACTGTGGCACGCATGTGCCTTCATGCATACATCATTCATGTACACATAAATATGATAATGATAATAAAATAAAGTTGTTTTCAAAAAGGTTTTAAACCAAGCCACCAGTTTGAACTTGAAAAGCACAACACACACTATTAAAGGCTCTCACTGCTGCACAGAGGCAGAAGGTCTCCATCAGTGGTCATTTCACCCACAAAAGGGGCATCCAGCAATATCTATGAATAGATGGTTTTTTGCATCTATGAGGTGAGAAGCAGTGCTGCTGACTTCTATCAACAGAGGCCCAGAATGACACCAGCCCTCAGCACACAGAACTGCCTGCCATGAGGAATTATTATATAACCCAAATGTCAGCTGTAGTTTGAGGAGGGTGGCTAAAAGGGCCAGCAGGGCTAGAGAGATGGCTTAGGGGTTAAGACTTCTTCAAAAACAGAAGGTCCTGAGTTCTGATGCCAAGTCCCACATAAAAACTTCCAGGCAGAAATGGTGGCACCCTGTACTTCCGGCCCCAGTGGGCAGAACCTGGGAAATCCCAGAGCAAGGCTAAGAGGAGGTAGAAGCAATTCAGGATGATTCCTGAAGTCACCCTTGGGCCTCCACAGGGACACACAGTGCCCTTTGATATATGTAGACAAACAGACACATACACAGACACACATAAAATATTTTTTAAAGAAGTGGGACTCAGCAAGATGGCTCAGTAAATAAAAACACCACACAGACCCAATGATTTGAGTTTGATCATTGGAACCCACATTATGGGAGGAAAGAACTGACTCTAGCAAGTTGTCCTCTGACCCCCAATGTGCACCACAGCAAGTACACATGCGTGCACGCACACACACACACATACACACACAACACAACACAGGTGGAAAGACCTGGACATCCTCCCTGCACATTTGTAGAAGAACAGCAACTTTAGAAAGTGGTCAGGGACATGAAAAACTCTCAAGTTCTGTGAGACAGACAGGAGATAGTGGAGCGAGCCCTGAATTTAACCTGTGCTGGGCTGTGACCCCAAATCCCAGGATGTGGCCAGAGAGTAGGAGGAAGTGTCAGATTCTGGGAATCTGCCTATGCAGTCTGCCATCCCCAGCTGTGCCACCTCTCTGGGCCTCTCGTTCTTGATGTCTGAAAGTGGGAGTGACACTGTGACCAGGGTGGCTGAAAAGCTTGGAATGCGTTATGCAGTGGTGCTCACGTGAAGTGCGCCCAGCAGACAGCAATAGGACTCACCTCAGGCGTCCTGTTGAGAAACAGATCTACGCAATGTCACTAAAACCAAGACTCCAAAGGGCAGATAGTGAGTGGTTTCGCTTGTAAGAGGTCCCTAGAACACTGAAATTGACAGTTTCAGGAAGTGGCTACGGAGCCAGGGAGAGCAGGGATGGGATGCTTCAGTTGCGCAAGATGAGAGTGTTCTGGAGAGAGAAGTGGTGTTGGTTACCCAATGAGCTGGTGACGTATTAAGTGCTGTTGAATTGAACACTAAAAGAGTTCAAGTGGCAAATTATAAGCCATGTGTAATTTACAATAAAAATAACTTTTGAGGTACAAAAAAATGGCACCAGGGAGAGAATGAGGGGTGGAGGTGAAGACGGCGTCCACGGAACATCCTTTCTTCTAAACTCCCCTGGTTCTGCGCTCTGCCGTTTATGACTGTGAGAGCTTCCGTTCCTCCTCTTGTCTTCTCAAATCTGCCGGATCTGAGTACTGGGAAGGTGTCCTCTACTGTCACATACTGTGGACTTGGATTTTTATCCAGCTGTCAACATACTAGGTGGCACGTGTCCCCTCCCTGCGACCTCTAAGCTCATTGACCTCCACAGACACACGTACGCACTTTTGTTCTTCCATCCAAACAAACAAAAAAACACCCAAATATTTATACCTGGCAGACTTGCTACCATGAGCACACCCTGTTTCCACAGTGCAGGACTTTCCTAGAAATACCCCACATCCTCTCCTTCCAGGGGTGCCCCACGTAGCTGTCTTGGGAGATGGCAGAGAAGGAAGAGACTCCTGTGGGAAGAGGAAGAACTCCATCAGACCCACACGAGCTCATGCCTTTGGCTCTTCTTCAGTCTGAAGACCCCCTCCCCTCCCCCTACCACTTGTTTTAATTCTTCTATCCCAGCTTCCTCCAGAGAGGGCTGCACCTCAGTCTGTTAATGTGAAAAGGAACCAGAGCGCGTGGAACTCTTCCTCTTCCTCTCACAGGACTGGGGCTGAGTTCTCTGTGAAGTGGGCTATTGAGACCGTCAGTCAGGCTGAGAGGTCCCATTTGTATCAATTGACATTTGTAACACAGCAGGGCATGGGGGGGGGAGATGGATGGGAACGTGGAGTCCAGAAGGTGAGGCTTTCTGTTACATTCTCATTTGGTTGTTCTTATTGTTGAGACAAGATCTCATGTAGTTATCCTTGGACTGCTGTGCAGCTGAGAATGAACGCCTCCTACTTCTACCTCCCGCGTGCTGGGATTCCTGGCCTGGACTACCAAACCCAGGTCACTTTTATATTCTGAATAAAATTTGAAAGAGGATTAAAAAAAAAAAAAAAGAACCCAGATGAGATCCATCATTTTTGCAACATTGACCCAAACACTGGGGAGGCAGCCCAGTGAATCTTGCAAAAATGTCCCACAATTCCTCACGCCCTGCCTTCGGCTAAGGAAGCCAGGCTCCAGCTGGACCGCGGCTTGGCAACTTCGTACACTGCCATCAGGGTCCACAGGGAAGGGATGGCTGGCAGTCACGGCATCTGGCTGGACTCCCACTGGTCACGCCCCACGGGAACCTTTCACACAGTAGATGCTTGTACGGCCTCTCATCTCTGTGGCCTGGTCAGCAGAAGCACAGGAAGTTCCTGTCTCCTTGATTTGTTTCAAGAAAACTTGCAACCGTTACTGTTCAGCCTCCTCCCTCCTCAGGCCTGCCCTTCCTCGCCGCACCTCTGTCCTTGAGAGAAACCGCACAGTTACAAAACCATCTGAAATCAGGGGCAGCTGAAGTGTCAGCGAGGACAGGATCAAGGAGGTTCCCACCAAGCCACCCCAGCCTAAGCTCTGTGATGCAGAGATGAGCAGCACAGTCATCTTGC
The DNA here is from genome assembly GCA_023101885.1 of Typhlomys cinereus. Classification (NCBI taxonomy): domain Eukaryota; kingdom Metazoa; phylum Chordata; class Mammalia; order Rodentia; family Platacanthomyidae; genus Typhlomys; species Typhlomys cinereus. Next base: position 2,299,446 of record JALPQD010000361.1, on the reverse strand, counting down.
ACCTCCATATCCTTCCAGGGGCATGGGAGGCATGGGAGGGAAAGCCGCGGACTCCAGGAAGACCCTCAATCAGCCCTCAATCAGCCTTGTGTGCTCCTCGATTTACCTGACTCCTTGTCCGTTCTGTAAAACAAGACAAAAAGTCACATTCAATACATCAAAAGAAAAACAGAGTGTTCCTTGATCTTAGTGATAATGAAAGACCCCAGGTCTTTCACTCAGGAACAGGACCACCGAGAGAGACCCCAAGACCTTTCTCGCTGCAATAGCATGAGGCTTTATTTAATGACACGCCGGGCAGCTCCAGCACCTCTCACGCAGGAGAGACTGAAGCGGCCCGAGCAGCTCGGGCAAAGGGTTTTTAAGGGGTCTTCGGGTGGGGGGTCGCTTAGCTGAGGAATTTTCCATGACCTTTACAGTCATTGGTCGGCAAGAGCCTGGGTGGAGTTGGTTCTTAGTGATCATTCCAGTCCCCCTGTTTAACGGCAGGCTGTTCATTCTGGGTGACAATTATTGATGAAATTCCCCTTTGTGCAAACTTGCTTTTCCAGAACTGAAGGGCTTGGGGTCCTAAGGGGTGGAAAATATCTGCAATAAAGTCAGGCTTTACATAGTTTTAAGCAATGGTTAGCAATGGAAAGCTTGGATGGCGTATAACAATGATGCCTGAATACTATAAGATGGCTATACTGTGGGCCTGAACCGGCCTGCTTTGTGAATTTTAGGGAGAGGGTCTCAGGGTCCCACAATAATTATGGCAATCACCATCCAATGCTCAAGAATGAGATTATCAGGCTGGAGAGGTGGCTCAGGGATTAAGCCTCAGCCTTACAGGCAGAAGGTCCTGAGTTCAGATCCTAACCCACGTATAGACGCCTGGCAGAAGCGGGGGCGGCCTGCGTTTCCGGTCCTGGTAGGGCGGAGCCTGTGAATCCCGGGGTAGAGTAAACAAGAAGGAGGTGGAGGCGTCCATGGTAGTTCTACGCACAATTGAATAAATAATAAAAAAAATTTTTAAAAAAGAATGAGATTATCCAACCATTAGTTAAGCAACAGGACTTATCAATAACCTTCTGTATACCAAGATACCAAGGACCATATACATCATCCCATGGTTTCCTCACAGCAGCCCCCAGGGTCATTATCCCCATTATGTGGATGAGGAGGCTTTGATTAATCATTTGTTCAAGGTCCCATGACAGCAGTGCTGATTCACATACAGTTCTGTGGCAGGGGGCTCGTAGTCCACACTGACTGTAATGTAGGACTCTGATCCGGCAGAGAGCAGAAAGCATACCTAAGATTTAGATGCACCAGTAGGGAGCGATTAGAATGTGGATGACACTGAAGATGAGGTGTCCCGCTGAAAAGGATCAAGTCTTTTGCAGAAAAAAATCAGCTTCAGGAAACTCCAAGCGGGCGGTATCTCAAGGGGTTGGAGAAAGGACAGAGGACACTGAGGTCCAGTAGCCAGTGAGGCTTGAGCCTCGTAGGGCCCAGAAGAGATCTGTGGGGGCAAGTGGGGAGCAGAAGGAGGAAACTGAGCTTGGGATGTGACAGGTCACAGAGGTCATGGACAAGTCTCACTTTTCTCCTGGAAGCTTTGGTATCCCCACTCCCACCTCCCATCCGAGTTTGCCTCCAGGACCAGGTTTGCCTCCATCTTCTGGAGCCTTCGCCGTCTTTACCCACTCTGTGCTTAAGGGTCTCTCCCACCATCTCATCACCCAAGACATCAAGGTTCCCTGACTCTTCCATTGGTCCTCACACCTTGTGAGCATCAGAGCTCTCTCACAATTCTGGAGGTTGGAGCTAAAGCCAAGGTGTTGGCTGACCTCTCACTGGAGCCTTCCTAGTGGCTCCAGCAATCCTGAGTATATCCCTCCATCCCTCCGTCCCTCCGTCCCTCCCTCCCTTGCTCTCTCTCTTCCTCCCTCGCTCCCTCTGTCCCTCCCTCGTCCCTCCCTCCTTTCCTTCCTTCCTTCCTTCCTTTCTTCCTTCCTTCCTTCCTTCCTCTTTCTTCATTCTCTCATCCCGTCCTTTTCTCTCTCTTTCCCCTCCTATGTGTGTGGACAGCATTGTGGATGTGCATGTTTGCATGTATGTGGATGTGCACATGCATGTGTATGCCTGTGGAGGCCTAAGACTGATGTCGCTTATCTTCCTCAATTGCTCTCTGCCTTGTATTTTGAGACAGGGTCTTTTGCTGAACTTGGACTTTGTAGATTTCCTATCTCTACCCCTTACAAGCTGGTAGTATAAGTGGGCTGCTACAACCAACCTGACTTTTAAATGGGTTCTGGGGATCCAAACTCTGGGGTCCTCATGCTTTTTTTATACAGTAAGTATTTTACCTGCTAAGTCATCTCCCCAACTTCTGAGTCTTATTTTATATGTAACAAGATAGCTGGATGGGATGAATTCTAAGTCTGCTTCCAGCTTTGATGTCTTCTGGTTTGATAACACCCTTGATTGCTGAACAGATTCCAATATATATTCATGAAGAAGATTCACATGTGATCAGGCGTGGCCGGCAGTGTGGCTGTAGACTCATGAAGAGCATTCAGAAAGAAATGCCAATGGTTTAGCAAGTGATGTTCACCGTGTATTCATGATCCAGGTGTGCAAACCATTCATGATCCGGGTGTGCAAACCATTCATGATCCAGGTGTGCAAACCATTCATGATCCGGGTGTGCAAACCATTCATGATCCGGGTGTGCAAACCATTCATGATCCGGGTGTGCAAACCATTCATGATCCGGGTGTGCAAACCATTCATGATCCGGGTGTGCAAACCATTCATGATCCGGGTGTGCAAACCATTCATGATCCGGGTGTGCAAACCATTCATGATCCGGGTGTGCAAACCATTCATGATTTGGGGCCATATTCTAGGTCTGAATCCTTATCAGCTGTGATCATTAATGGGTACAAGAATTGTCCCTCGTTACAGAATGAGTAGTGTTTTCAGGTCATTGTCTGGCACAGTAAATTCTCTATCCATATGAGCTATTAATCTCATTGAAATTGATGTATTTAATATCCCATTAAAGTTGCAACCATAATTCAGGAGTGGCCTCAGTGAAGAGTAACTTAAGGCAATCCAGGAAGATTTGATCTTTGCCAGTTTGTGAACCTAATGAAGCGTTTTTAAGCCAAGGATATGCAAGTCAACACAACCTCTGGTGGTGGTGTGATTTTGTCCAAACCAGTGAGTGTGCTAAGGATATGGGATGCTTGTCTCCCAGATGTGATCTTTCTAATGTGCCCTGGGCTCAGGCTCTGCTGAATGGTCCAGGCGAGACAGAGAGGAGAACAGCTGCCTTAGGGGAAAATTCCCTATTTAGCATTTTGATTGCTCGCAGGAAACTAACAGCTTGCGATTCAGAGAAATAGCGTGAACTAAGGTGCACAGCTCAAAAACAGCCAGGTCTGCAGAAGTGACAAACTGCTGCTCAGGTGGGAGATGCTGCCAGTTAAGTTAGACCCAGACATCTGTGTCGTGGATTCATCATCAACGAACCCTTTATAACTCAAGTGCTCAGGAAGCCTGATGGGGGAAAAGCAGACTTGGGGGGGGGGGGGGGGGGGGGGGGGAACGAACAAAGAATCGCGGGGGGGGGGGGGGGGGGGGGGGGGGGGGGGGGTGTGGGGGGGGGGGGGCGGGGGGGCGGGGGGTGGGGGGCGGGGGGGGGGGGGGGGGGGGGGGTGGGGGGGGGGGGGGGGGGGGGGGGGGGGTGGGGGGGGGGGGGGGGGGGGAGGGGGGGGGGGGGGGGGGGGGGGAAACCGAAAATGTAAAAAACAGAGATGAGTGTGGGGGGGTTGAGGCGCAGAGAGACTCAGGAAGCTGAGGCAGGAGGATTGCTCATGAATTCCTGGCCAGCTGGGCTCCTGAGTGAGACCCTGCCTCAAAAAACAAATGAAATTTAAAAAGCTGGGATGCTCTTCTACTGTTTTCAAAGATTCACTGAAAACTGATTAAAAGATGGGCCTGAAGGCCTTAGCACTGGGGAGGATGAGGCAGGAGCAGCATGAGTTTGGAGTTAGCTAAAGCCAAATAGTGAAAGAAACCAAGTAAAAGAAACAAATAAAACAGAAATAAGCTTTCTGTATTAGTCAGGATTCTCTAGAGAAACAGACCCAATAGAATGAGCGTATATGAAGGGAATTTATTGAATTGGCTTATGAGATATGATCATCCTCTTGGATTTGAACCCCACTTTCTTAGGACCGAATTCTGTGGCAGTTTGCCTGCATGTTGCCAACAAATTCACAGTCAAGCTTAGGGGAACAAAGGTTTTGTTCTTACTTACAATACTCCCCACAGTTTATAGTCCAGCTTGGCAGGAGGGTTTATACCAACACCAGGACTCAAAGGAGCTGACCGCACGATATCCACAGGAATTGATGAGAGAGGCCAGCATCACTTCTTGAATGACAGAGAGTCTGAATCCCATCCTCAAGAAAGGAGCAGGAGAAGCTGAAAGGGAGAAAAGGAAAGAGGACAGTGGGGGGAAGAAGGACAACGAATGGCAGCTGAACGAACACCGCCTGTGCCGTACAGCCTTCAACGCCCCTACCCCTCCGTCCTCCTCTCTTCCTCTCTCTTTCTCTATCTCCCTCCCTCCCCTCCCCCCTCCCCCTCCCTCCTACCTCCCTCCCTCCCCTCCTTCCTTCCTTCCTTCCTTATATCAGAGGGCACTTGTGTCCTTTGGAGAATGAAGGTGACTCCGGGAATCATCCTAGATTGCTTCTACCTCCTCTTTGCTTTGCTCTGCGATTTACCAGACTCCACCCACCAGGGCCAAAAGTGCAAACCACTGCCGTTTCCACCTGAGAGTTTTTATGTGGGACCTGGGATTTGAACTCAGGACCTTCTGCTTTTGAGACAGAGTCTTAACCCTGAGCCGTCTTAACCCCTGAGCAGTCTCTCCAGGCCCTGCTTCCGCCATTTCAATTCCACCTGGCATTTTAAAAAAAATTTTTTTTTATTATTATTATTTATTCAACTGTGTGCATATGTGTGTGTATGTGCGCAACGCGCCACTGTGTGTTGGGTGGTGTGTGTGTGTGTTGTGTGTGTCTGTTAGAACCATGGACGAATTCGGAACCACCATGGACGCCTCCACCTCCTTCTGCCCCGGGATTCACAGGCTCCGCCCTACCAGGACCAGAAACGCAGGCCGCCCCCGCTTCCGCCTGGCGTCTATACGTGGGATCTGGGATCCGAACTCAGGACCTTCCGCCTGCAAGGCGGAGGCTTAATCCCTGAGCCACCTCTCCAGCCCCTCACCTGGCATTTTTATCTGAGATCTGAACTCTGCTCCTTTTACTTTCAAGGCAGAGTCTTAATCTCTGAGCCATCTCTGCAGTCTATGAAAGGTAATTTTTTTTACACAAAATTTGTACCTAATTGTTCACAATAACCCTATTCATCATAGTCTAAAAATAGGAATTACCTATGCATATCTGATGACTGTAGAAACAAATGTGTGCCCATGCAATGGGGCACTAGTCAGCCATGAAAGAGGAATAAATAGAGCATTGGCATATCTAAGTCTTAGCCCTTAAAAACGCTGCTTCTTTCAGATGCCAGATGTTGCAGTCTTGAGGAATCTAGCCACACCCCTGCAGCCCAGGCTCTCTCCTTAGATACAGCTGCTAAAGGACTGAGCAGTAACAGCTGCTGCAGCAATGAGGTCCCGCCTGCCCTCTGCCACTGCAGCCAAGTTCCAACCTACAGTTGTGTGGGCGGCCTTGAATAGGAATTCTACTCTTTTATCTAGTGCTTTTCTGAGCCCCCCCCCCCATCCAGTACCTCCCATGACTGCTTGCAAGTAGTCTAAGTCATAAAAAGGCATTTCCTTTTCCTGTGGGACTGCAGGCTCTCTCTCTTTTCAGGGGAGCTCCTGTCACGCTATCTGTGGCTTGGCCTTAATAACTTCCTAATAAAGTATCAACTAAAAGCCCCTTTTGGTTAAACCTACAATGTCTTTCCCAAATTTGATTTAACAGTATGTACTACAGCATAGATGAAACTTAAGAACCCAGTGTTGGGGGCTAGGAGGGTAGAGTACCTGCTCACAAACCCGACAACCTCTCTGTTCGATCCCCAAAAGCCCACATAATGGAATGGATGTCTGAAAGCTGTCCTCTGACTTCTTTCCATGTTTCTCGTATGGTTCATTCTCTCTGTCTCTCTCTGTCTCTCTTTCTCTCTTCTTTTTCCTCTTTCCTTTCCTTCTTCCCTCTCTCTCACATAAATTTTTATGTATATTTCATATGGAAACACAATGTTGAATATAAGAACCCAAGCCTTACCCGATGAGCTGTCTTCCTGGCTCCAATTTGTGGTCTCTTCAAGTTATGCATCCTGTTAATTTGACAGTATTCAAGGCATTGGCTAAAGGCATTCAGCAAAAATCATCGAGTAGGAACTGTCATGGTGAGAGAGCAGTATTTTTCCTTAAGGAGCCGTTCCTAGAAATTCAAGCAATCTCGCCATATGCATGTGACAGTTCTGTTAACTGAAGTGACTTGGAACCGTGGTGGTTTGTACATGAAGTGTCTTCTCAAAGGGCTCATGATTGAAGGGTTGACCCCCTGCTGGTGCTGGTGCAGCCAATCATTGAGGGGTGACTGGTTCATGAGGGCTCTGACCTGACCCATGGATCGATTATGAATCTGTCGATCAAATTCATAATTTCATGGCTTTATTGGGAAGTGATAAGAAAAAAAAAACCCTTTTGGAAGTAGGGACTAATTGGAAGAAGTAGGTGACTGGGAGAATAGCTTGTGAGTTTTATGTGGTCCCAAGACTCTTGCTCCTTCCCCTCCCCCATCCTCCCTCCCTCCTTCCCTTGCATCCTTCCTGGTCACCATTAGGTAAGCAGCACTTTTTCCATCACCATGTTCTGCTTTGCCTCAGACACAAAACAATGGAGCCAGTCCACCATGGCCTGAAAACTCTGATGCTTAAGCCAAAATAAACCTCTTCTTTAAGCCGTTTATGTCATTTGTCATACCAGCGGAACTCTAACACAGGAGTCTGATCTGTGTCAGCGATCAGTGCTGGCTGTTGCGTATGTTGACTTATTTCTTTGTACTGCATTTAGCCCTATAGTGTTTTCTGTCTGCTGTGAATGAATGATTACTATATGTAGTGCTGAGATTCCAACCCATGTGAGGCAAGTACTCTATCACCGAGTTAAACCACAGCCCTCAGACTTACTTACTATGTATTCAAATTTGAGGTCCTTCTACCTCAACCTCCCAATTGTTGGGATTATAGGTGGATCTTGGAGCCAGGTGGAGACTCAATGGATCAAATGAATATTTGTGTGGACTTTTATGTTTTTGTTTATATGATTCTGAGAATTACACTCAGAGTGTAGGGCCAAATTCTAAGACTTTATCCTGCTGATATCACTGTGGATATGTGGAAAGTTGCAACTACAAGGATGCTTGTGACAGTGATCCCAGCCCAAGCCTAAATAAAGTATAAAATTCTCACTATAAATGATCAGAAAGTACTTATTTTCTGCTTAGGTCTCTAGACAAGTCAGAGAAATTGCTGTATCACTTTATAAGTGAGCAGAATTCTTTTTCCTGTTACTTTTTAAAAATTTTTTTATTTTTTATTTATTATTTATTCAACTGTGCGTGTATGCATGTGTGTGTGTGTGTGTGTGTGTGTGTGTGTGCGTGTGTGTGTGTGTAGAACCACGGACAAATTCGGGAACCACCATGGACGCTTCCACCTCCTCCTTGTTTACTCTGCCCCGGGATTCACAGGCTCCGCCCTACCAGGACCGGAAACGCAGGCCACCCCCGCTTCCGCCCGGCGTCTATACGTGGGGTCTAGGATCCGAACTCTGGACTTTCTGATTTGGAATAACTAGGAATAACCACCAGAAAAGCTTAAGGTTATTCCTAGTTATTCCAAGGCAGAGGCTTAACCTCTGAGCCAGCTCTCCAGCCCCGAGGATGACAGTTTTGATACATGCTTGTCATAGGTCCATTCCTTCCCTACTTCCTGTTCATGGCCAATATATCTGAAGCCCTATGGTATGGAGGTTGGCATTCCATTCAGTCCATGGCAGTCACTGGATTAGATTCGACCTCTTTGGTTTCAGTTTTCTTCTTGACTGCAGAATTCTCTTTCTTCAGTAAAAGCTCAGTTAATGCCTGCCATTTCTAGGTACACAATGGAAGGTTTCCAAGTTCTCTGTTCTGCTCTTCTACCTTAAGGTAGAACAAGGGCAGCAAGAGTCCATGTGAGAGCAATGGAAGAAACTTTATAGGAATCAACTTGGTACACCATTCCTGAGAGAGTTTCAAATGAAAAGTGCAATTTTTTCCTGGCTTGTGTTTGTTTCAGTGATTTTTGTTTCTAGGAATTTATCCTGCTGACATCACTGTGGATACGTGGAAAGTTGCAGCTACAAGGATGCTCGTGACGGTGAAACATTTCCCAAATTACAAACTGCATAGCGTATCCTAGGCAAGGTTGGAGCAGGGGCAAGGCAGGGAGAAAGGGGAAGTACTTTTATGAGAAAAGAGTAGGTTTTAAGTAATTTCTAGTCAATGAATGCTGGTGACTTTGGATATTTTGTACACAAAACTAAGGTTTAGTTAATAAGACAGAAGGGAAGAATGAATACTACTATCATCTATCTATCTACCTATCTATCCGTCTACCTATCTATCTAATCTATCTTTATGTATCTATGTATCTATTTTCTATTTACATCATCTATTTAACTATCAAATATCTTCAATTTTTCTATCTACCTACATATCTGTTATCTATCATCTACCAACCACTTATCTATTACCTATTTACCCATGTATCATTATCTTTGATTTATCAATCCCTTATCTATGTATCTATGTATTTCATCATCACCACCATCATCATCATCTTGTTCATCTATCTGTCTATCCATCCATCCATCCATCCATCCATCCATCCATCCATCCATCCATTCATCCATCCATCCATTCATCCATCCATCCACATCTGGAAGAAAAAAACCTTAAGCTTTTCTGGTGGTTATTCCTAGTTGATAGAATTGCAAACTTTTTTTTTTAACTTTTTAACCTGTTATGTATACTTCGAATTCTAAGTTTATTTTCAGCAAAGCCATGCGCTGCTTCCAAGAAGAGAAAAGCTACACAGGAAGACTACAGTTTTGAAGGATGAGACAGCACCTGGTGGGGTGGGACCAAGACCAGGTGTGGTGTCAGAGAAGCTATTAGGAGCAGAGAACCATGGCATCCTAGGAGTAAGACAGGAGCTGATGGGGACAGGGCCACTGCAGCAGTGTGCAGAACATTCTGGCAATTCTTGCTGGCTTGTTCTCTTGACTTTTAATTTAGAGAGAGTCAAATACTGCCTAAAAGCTATTTGGACCGTACAGTGCAGCAGGCAGGACTCTGCAATTCTTCTTGCAAAGGCAGAATATAGGCTGTGTGCTGTGCCTGACTTTCCTTGTTCCCTTGGATTGGTCAGCAATGTTTCCAGACCATCTCTGCTGCATTCAGCCTCACAAGGCAGATGTGTCCTCCCCAGGAGGCCACATGGTAATTATCGCTGGAGTCCCTGTCTGGTCTTGAGAATTGGGCCTTAAAGACAAATACATGTGTTGTGAAGGCCAGAGAAAAATGCTTCTCCCCTTTGCCTGGGATTATGCTCATGCAGATGGCTACCATTCATTGAAGATTTAATGTATTTTCCTCATTTAGTTCTTAAACTTCTTAAAGCACTAAATGCTTGCTCATTTTATGACCAAAAAAAAAAAAAAAAAAATGTCCCGAGGCTGAGATAAGCTAAGTAACTTGCCTGAGTTCACATGGCCAGCCAGTCTGGTCTGTGTTTGTAATTGCCTTTCTACTCTGGGGGTGACCAATAATCCTGATTTGTTCCTGGTCATTGGTTCTAACAAAGTTCTACATCCCAGGAAACCCCTCAGCCTTGGGCAAGCTACGTGGTTGGCACACTGCTGCCCTCTTCCTCTCCTCCAGTCTGGCTCCCACTGTGGCTGCAAGCTGGCACCGTCTCCCCACCTCTCAGGAGCACCTTTGACTTTTCACTTCTCTTTCTGCAGGGCGCTCAGGGGGGGTCTCATGTGCCAGCATGGCTGCTTCCTGGCTAGACTGAGACGGCATTTTTCATAGCGCCCAGGGCAACAGTGCACGTAATGGGTACCAAGGGGAAAAAATCTCAGTGGAATTGAGTAAATAAATTATTAACATCTTAATATCACCTGGAGCAAATACTTCTGCATCATTTGTTATGAGTCAGGCGTGGTTAGGTGCTGTGGGAAGCAAATGAGTGGTAACTAAATGAATGAGTAATGAGAGTTAGTGAATTAACACTCTGGTGAAGGCCTGAGGCCTTTGTGGGGTCAACAGGGCTAATTGAAGAGATGCTGCCTTCCAGGTGTCTGGGTAAAGGCAGCTTAGAGTCTCAGCTTTGCATGTGAGTTGTTGGGGGTGGGAGGTCCTTGTTATTCACGTGATCACGCGATTCCTCTGCCTCCTACAGATGAGCAAGGCCAGACAGCAGAGGAGATTCTCAGGAAAGCCCAGGTTACAGACAAGAAAATGAGGGACCCGCAAGGACCCACAAGTTTGTGATTCGAAGCTACAGTTGCAGAGCAGGACTATCCAGGTTCCCTGCAGACCATGTTGTGTTTTTAGGGACCGTAGTGTTATTGTGTAAGAAAGCCAGATGGCAGGAAAATATCGAAGATGGAGCCATTTCCCATAAAAAGATGGATTTCTGGTTCCCCTGAGAGAAGCAGAAGCCACAGCATCCCCAGTTCTGCCTAATGGACGTTGTTTAAAATGAAGCTCAGGCTCGCTGGTGTTCTCATTTCTAGAAGCTCCCTAGCCTGTTTTACCTGTGTCACCAGAGGGAAAAGACCAGATGGTGAAAGTAATGACTCTAGTAAAAAGGCATGTGCTCTAAGAGTCCTCAAAATCCTGTGTTCTGAAGGGCTAGGAGCATATACCTGAGACATAGAGTCTCCCACAGCCAGAGCAAGCCCTTCTTTCTTCCAGTAGCTGGCATTGTCCTTGATTCTCCATCCCCACCACCAATTCATAATTGGAGTCACTAAGAAATCTTGTTTTTTAAAACATATGTGATAGGTGAGTGTTATTTTGTATGTGTGTATGTATGTATGTATATATGTGTATGCATGTGCATGCATGTTTGAGTGCAGGAGTATGTACCAAGACATGTGTAAGTCTGAGGAAAACCTTTTCACCACTGCCACATAAGACAGTCTGGCTGGCCTGCAAGCCACTGGAGATCCATTGGTCTCTGCTTCTCATTTCCTGTAGGTTCACCAGAATTACAGACACTCACACCACTGTCTGGCTTTCACATGAGTTCTGGGCATCAGTCTTGGTTGGCAAGTACTTCACTTCTGAATCTTCTCTCCAGCCACAGGATGAATTCTGACTCTTCTTACCTTAGGAAGGCAGCACCTGCACTTTAATTGTTGTCCAGACCGAAGCCTTCGAGTGGGTCTCGACTCTTCTATTCTGCCTCAGCTGGCCTTGCCTCTCTTGGAAACGTCCTGAAACTGCCTTCTTCTGTCTGCTGGGACTGGCCGCCAGCAGCTCTTGCTTGGAACTGGTTATGTCCTGATTGTTCTTTCTGCCCTCTTCCCTCCCCTGCTTGCAGTCTCCTCTCAATGCCAGAGAAGGATCCTGTTAAAGGCATGATCAGCCTCCTTGGCTCCTAACCCTGCAGCCTGCACATCCCTGAGTGGGTTCCTCATACTCGGCGAGACTCTTCTGTCCTTACTCCGTCCAGTACCACTGGCCATATCACACTCTGACGATCTAGAATACAAGTGTCTTACCACTTGGGAGTGTCTGTAACTCACTAGTTGCAATCATCTAAGACTACACCACGGATCATTCCCAAACCTAGTCACTTACAAGCGATCCCCTGTGATCGCTAATGGTTCTGTGGAATGGGAACCTAAGGGCAACTTAGCAGATGCTGCAAGCTCATGGTTGTCTCGAGGTTGCACTCAGATGTTGGTGTGGTCAAGTCATCTGAGGTTTGATTAAGATAGAGGTTTGACTTATTTTTTTTCTCTTTTCCATTTTCATGTGTGTTGTGTGGGGTGTGTTGTGTGAGAATGTGTATGCACACGTGTTGGGATGCTCTTCCCCCAAGACTGTAAGGTCGACCCATGTCGTTCTCTAACATTCCTGCTTGCATGAGCTTTATCTCAGGGGACTTAGTGGCTGCCCCTGATAAAACATCCCTCCCCTCACGACATTCTTGTTTTAATTTGCTTTTCTTCGTAGTGTTTATCATATCTGAATGCTGTATATTTCTTTTTCCTTTCTTTGCATATACATTTGTGTGTATGTGTGTGTGTGTGTGTGTGTGTGTGTGTGTGTGTGTGTGTGTGTGTTTGTGTGTTTGCATGTGCATGACCACATGTGTATGTCCACATCTGTGGAGATCCAAAGTTGATGCCAGATGTGTTCACTGACTATGCTCCCCTTTATTTATGGAGGCAAGACCTCTCAGCTGAACCTAGAACTTGCCAATCACCTAGTCTAAATAGCCTGCTTGCTCTGGGGGTTCCCTAACCTTGACAGCTAAATGCTAGCATTACAGGTAGACACAGTGTCTCCCCAACTTTTCAATAGATTCTGGGGGTCTCAACTACACTCACACTTCCACAGCAAGTGTTTTTATCCACTGAATCAACTCTTCTGCCCCATATGCTTTTTTTTATTATCTTCTGCCTTCCAGGAGAATAAATTCTTGGCATTTAGTTCCATGCCTGGCATATAGAAGGTGCTCAGTCTTTTTCAAATTAATAGAGTTTGCATGCATTAATGGCTATTGAATGAATGAAATAATTACTTTTTCAAATATGTCCATATTACCAGGATGATTTGTCACCATTGGTGTGGACCTTGACCTCCAGGCTGAGATAGAGCTTGTCAGGTTTCTCCACTGCAAGGTTTTCCCTTTGTCCATACTGTTTAGATGGAAGACACTCTGTACGCCTCACAGAGGAATGGAGAGTTATGTTCTGCCTTTTTGAGGCTGAACTACTCATATAATTTGTCTGAGATTCTTCACAGGAAATCTCTCTCTCTTCTTGACTGATTTGTATGAACATGAACTCATGGATACTTATTTTATACTTTGGGTTATAATCTAGTGCTATTTTTTGAGTCAAATTGATATAGCTTTGGCCATTGGGAATGCTTCACTATGTGTATGTGTGTGTGTGTGCATGTGTGTGTATGTATGTTTGAGTGTATGTGTATATGTGCACATGTGTGTAAATATATATGTGTTATGTATATGTGTATATATGTATAGATGCATATGTATATATAGGTGTGCATGTGTATGTTCATGTATATGTGTGTAAAGTGTGTGTGTGTGTGTGTGTGTGTGTGTGTGTGTGCATGTGTAGCACTGTCTTGCTCCAGGCTCATATTGCCCATTCATACTGTTTCCAAGGAGCCCTGGTCCATTTCACTGAAGAATAACATTAGGAATCAAAGTCTACAAATGCTTCCATTCTCCCTGTCATAATTAGGCACAGGTGTCAGTCAACTTGACGGTTGAGGGTTTGTGCTCTGGGTACATTTGTAGAGAATTAATGGTTGAGTTAAGCCCAGAGCAGGAGGTGGGACTTGCCCCCAGGGTAGGTGAATAAACGGAAGGAATTGTTTGAGAAAGGAGCATCCTTATGTATACTTGGCCAGACATGCTGGTCTGGCAAGTAAGGGTTGTCCCTTTCCCAGCTGTCATGTGAAGATGGCGTGGCCAGTTCCCTCGGCCCTGGTGTCGGTGCGACGCTCTTCTGCCATGCCCGATAAGGAATTGTAACCAGAAATTATAAGACAGACTAAACCCCTTGTTCCCTTAGGTTGTTTGGTGGTGATTTTATCAGCAACCATGCAGGTGAACTGCCACATCCCCCTTCTCACCGGTCCTCGGACACTGTCGTCATCTGGGCCCCTCCCTCTGTGACAGCCCAACTTCTACCCATGCAAACCACCTCCATGTTTCCTCCACCTGTTCTTCCCACAGCTCTCCCTATAGTAGTCGCAGGTCCCAAATCGTGTCAACCTTATAATAGGTGCCATTAGGATACAGTGTGACTCTTTTTCTTGGCATACAACATCTTTGACCAGGCTCTGCAGCTTTCTATTTTCCCATTGACCCACTCGAAAGCTGAGCTGTAGCCACATTTAGCTTCACTTCTGTGTCTCTACATATGTCCTGCAGGACTGCACGCTGCAAACACAGCCACACTTCTAGCCGCATGACCGTCTGCATGAGATTAAAATGCCTTTCGCTTTTCACTGTTTTATGCTAAAGAATAAATGGCCTCCTATGATATGAAAACTAAATATCTGTCCTTCCCTCTGTGTTCCTGGTACCCAGTTCCTAAATCTCTTGGAATTTTTTGAGTTACAGAGTCGTGTGTGTGTGTATGTGTGTGTGTGTGTGTGTGTGTGTGTGTACACACAAGTGGGCATTGAATGTGTATACGTGTGAAGGCGCAAAAGTGACATTAAGAATTATTGGATTGCTCTGGATTGCTCTACCTCTTTATTGCTTTGCTCTGGGGTTTCACCTTCCAGGGCTGGAATTGCAATCGCAGGTTAGCACTGCTGTTTTCTCCCCATCACTTCAATAACGTGGAGTTTGGGGATCTGAGTTCAGGTCCTTTTGCTTTCAGGGCAAAAGGTTTTAACCTCTGAGTTATCTCTCCAGCCCAGGTTATAAGAATCCTTTATCCCATCAGGCCACACCTGACTGGCTTCTAGATAGTTTTAGATGGAGCTGGTCTTTAGGAACAGCAGCCATGATTAGAGGGCTGGGGTTGAAAATTCCAGACTTGATGTTAACCACTGAGGCACAGAGATTAGATTGGCTTAATTGCCAGTCAGTGATTTCATCAGCTTTGTCTAAAATGTATAACTCAGAAAGCTGGATCAATGAGCATTTGGAAAGGCAGGAAGGGCATGGAATTTCTACATCCCTTCCCTATGACTTCCCCTGTGCATCTCTTCCAGATGGCTAATCCTCAGGAGTATTCATTGCAACTAAAGTGGTAAGTATAAGAAAAACACATTCCTGAGTTCTGAGAGAGCTGTTTCAGTAAATTATCAAAATGGAGGTGAATGCGACCCTCTGGTTTGCAGCCAACTTATCAGAAGCACAGGTGGAAACCTGGGACTGGTGAGTGTGTAGGAAGTGTTGTAAGAGCTGAGCCCTAAACCTGCAGCCTGGGCTCGCTCTAGGATTTGGTGTCAGAATTGAGTGGAACTAGTGTTCAGAGAATTGAAGAATTGGCTGGTGTGGGGCAAACTTCACATGTGCTTGGAATCAGAAGTGTTGACTAAATAATGGCCATGCCCTCCTGCTAATCCAGTTTGGTATAGGTCAGGCTCCAAGCAAAACTCTGTGAGAGAGAGAGAGAGAAAGAGAGAGAGAGAGAGAGAGAGAGAGAGAGAGAGAGAGAGAGAGAGAGAGAGAATATATCCCAATATACTTGTAAAAGTCAGAGGAGAACTTTGCAAGTCAATTCTTTCCTTCCACCATGAGGCCTCTGGGATGGACTCAGGTCCCCAGGGTTGTGCCTTTACCAGTTTTGAGGCATCTTGCAGGCCCAGATGTATAGAACTTTTTATATTGTTTTTTAAAATAACAGTACATTGTGAATGTTTCTCCATGAAGCATTCTTTTGACACTGATTGTTAATGACTATTTTGTAATTTACCTATAGTTTCCTTAATACCTTGGTAATGGTTATTGTTCATACATTTTTCAAATATCAATGGCATTCTTGTATGTGCATATTCACACATAGATCTGAATCTATCTAGAACCTATTAAGAATCTATCTTCTATAGCTCTGTCTGAATAATTTCTCTCTGGAACCAAAACCACTAGGTCAAAGGTCATGTAGATTTCAGGGGCCTTGGTATCCTAGGTCTTAGGGAATGACTGGAAGTTTCTGAAGAGTGATGTGGAGATGCTCCTTTCTTCAGAGTTCTGTTGCTTAGTTTTAGCTTTTTTTCTGTGGAAGACGACTTCTAGGGCCTCTGGTCAACAGCCCCTGATGAAGAGGAGCTTCTGCTTCATGTTTCCGCCATGCATTTTCCTCTGCACTGTGACTGTTATTCTCCAGGCTTGGATATGATGGGGGCTCTCAGCCGAGGCTGTAGTCAGAGAGTGCATGGTGTTGGTGGGTGTGTCTCCCTCCCACCACAAGTTCTGATCCAACATGCAACCCTTATCCTGGGATATCCAAATTCCTCCCCACCATTCCCGTGAATTTCTGGATCTTACACATCCTTGAATCATCTCTGACTCCAATTGACTGCTTTGCCTGAGCTTCTAAATCTTCCTTATCTCGGCCTTTGATACTCCCGTTGCCCACATATGCCACCCACCCACCCCATCATCAGAGAAAGCTCGTGTCGTGTCCTGGAAGGGTGTTTTATTGAGCAATCATACAAATGAATCTCTGTCTTTACGTTTGCTCCCTGCCCCATTTTCTTCCCAGGTCTGTAGCGGTGAGGACTCAGACCTTCATCCCCCCAACATGTTTCCGATCTTAAAGCCTCAAGCTCTATGCTTTGTGCATTTCTGCAGCCCTGGACACAGCTTCTGCCCAAATCAGGTCCTCTGAGGGACCCAAGGACAAGAAAAAGCAAAGAAACAGCCTGGCAGGGGCCGCTTAACCACAACGCCCCACTCTAGACACGGAGTGATCTCCTACCCACACGGCCACATCCCTGGAACTTGAGGCCCCACGGGGGGAGGGGGGAGAGGGGGGGAGAGGGACACAGCTCAGGATGGCCAGGGGTTAGCTTGTTGTGTGTGTGTGTATGTAGGGGGTGATGTGGCCAACAGGCTCTCTGCAGGGTCAAATGACATAATGGACAAGAAATTTCCTCATAGAAATCACACAAATCTAAGTGATTGTTATACAATTGTTTTTATTGGGAAATATAATCTGAGTTCCAAACAGCCACTTTCAAATGAGCTCTTAGACATGCTGATGGTACGCATCTGCTGTTTGTATTCCATCCAGATGGCCCTCTCCCCTCTCCTGGCAGCAACATGACCCGCCCTCCTTCCTTTGGATGGGGGCAAGTACAGCTCCTTAGCTCCAACTGCAATCCTGCTGGGGCTGCCATTACATCATCCTGCGGCCAGATCACCAGGATGGATATGCGACCCAGGCCTGACCAGTCACAGTTGACCTCAACCCTCACCCCACTTCCCCCTTCAGTGATTGCTCATGGAATCCACGACCAAAGACGGGTCAAGTGCTGTTCTTCCTTGAGAGTCAAACCACAGCATTAAGAAAGCAGCTTTCCTGCCTCCAGAGGATGCCAAGCCAGGGTAACATCAATTGCTGTCATCTGATTGGACTGCTATGACAAAACTCTTGAACTAAGTGGGTTAGAAACTATCCAATTTTATTGCCTCTAGTTCCAGAGGTTGGGACATCCAAGATCAGTTGGCTCACAGATGGTATTTGATTGCTGCATCTTCACATGCTGTAGGGTCAAGGGCTGTCCTATGGGGACTCGCTTATGAGCCCACTAATCCCATTCATATGACAGTTTCACCCTCATGCCCTTCCAGAAGTTCCATCCTCTTGTCCCATCACCTTGGGTGTGGGACAGCAGGGTAGTTTAGCTGCAGGTGTCAACTTGGCAATTAAGAACCAAACCTTTTAGGTACAACTGTGAAGATCTGTTTACTTAAGGCAAGCCTGTAATCTGATGTGAAGAGACAAGATCCAGCCCACAGTGGGCAACCATTTCCTTGGGAAGGTGGATAAGTTGGAGAGAACATTGGTTGGTTGGCTGTGGCAGGCTGGTAAGCTAGAAAGTATGTCCTCTTTAAGCTCTTTCTATGATGTGATGGGGTCAGTTATTTGGTACCTGCTGGTAACTCTCCTGCCATAACGGACTGTGACCTGAAGCCATGAACACGCAGGAAAAACTCTCGCTTCCGTAAGTTGTTTGGGTTGTATTCATGCCAACAACTGAAGAGTAAGACAGGGAGGATTTCAACGCGTGAATTTGGGGGAGCACAGACATTCAGTCTCTTTCATGAGTTGCCTCTGTTCTTATCTTGCTGCTTAGAAGGTGCAGCCAAAGTAAGAAGAATAGGCCACCCTAGAGACTGACATTGAGAACATGAGTGGCAAGTGGGTGAGACTAGTTTTGGCTGTCCTTGAAAGAGGTGCAGTCCTGATGTATTTTCATCTCCAGAACAGCTCGTACTTTCTTGCCGTCAGCTATAGCAGACTTTTCCCCTCTTGTATTTGAAAGTATCCTGACCAGTACAAGTTAGTCCATGCATGGGTCAGAGGTGCTCTTTATGAATATCAGCTATGTTACATATGAATATCTTACTTCACTAATGAGATGATAAACAGTATGGACAGGACACTTGGATTTGACTCGTTGGTCAGGAGATGCTGCGTTCCTTTATCCTCCATTAAATCTTTTCAGAACATGACATGGGAAAAGTAATACACAATAGATGCTTTACTATATGTCTGCATAGATCAATGCATTTACTTACTAGTGCTCTAGAACAATTCTATTTGCTAAGAAGACTCAAGAGACGGGCTCTTTCCAGACCTGAGGAAGAAGCAAGAGAAATTAGAACTCCTACCTTTTTTTCTGTCGTAGCATTTCCTTTTGGATGCTGCTAACAATCAGGTCTTCTTCAGGTATTAGCAACCATATACAACGGGACAGGTTTCTGCCAAGACAAAGTACGATTTATAGATTGGGCCAGTCGTCTACGTGGTCTGAAGATACACAGACTGTGCAGAGAGATGTGTGGTGTTTGAATGGATTAGGGCTATCAGCCAGCAGGCAGCCCAGGCCAGACCATTTTTTTAAAATCAAAATAAAACACCACCATAGCAATATAACATAATCTTCAGCAAGACAGCAGAGCAAGAATGTTCTGGCAAAGGGAAGGCAGCTTAAGCAATTCAGAAGCTAGGATGATGTTTGGGAATTTTAGATTGCCCCATCCTACTCTCTAATATGAAATGAAATGGAAACATTCCACCAAGAGTCACGCCCAACTTATGCTTCTGCTGAAGACAAGCATGCTCATATCGCAGAAGCTGAGGCCCTGAGGTTGAGGATATGGCTTCCTCACTCACTCAAGGTTGATGCAAGAGTGAAGGGGTCGGTGGCCGAGCATTGGAACATGTGCTTCTCTGAGGCTGCTGGTGTTGGCTGAGGACACCTTGCTATTAGCCTTGTTTTTATTTTCCTTATCTATAAAGTTTCCTACTTGTTTTCTATATTAATTTAACAATCAAATGAAATGAATGATGGTAATATATCTTGAAAACTATTAATAACTGTAGAAATGTAATATCTGGCCACAAGGGAGAGATGTAAACCCTTGAAGAAGATAAACTCGCAAAGCCTAAAATAAAAACTGGATCATCAATGAGAACAAAGGATGTCTGAGAATCAGCATTGCGAGTCAAGGAGAGTGCTGCTGTTTGTGGAAGTCCTTGGAGTGTGGATGGTGACTGGGATCCCGGGAGTGCGGAGACTCAGCGTCTCTTTGCTTCAATTCCTTTATATGAGGGCATTCTTACTGATCTCAGAGAATAGCTGTGAAGACCAAGCAAACCCACTTATTCAAGTACTTGGCTTAGTGTCTGTTACATAGTAAGTGCTTATTGTTAGGTTGGCAGGATGGGTGGAGGGAAGGAATTGAGAGTAACTTTACAATGTGTAAAGTAACATATAGGTCTGCTCATAAACAGAAATTAACACAAGAGAGGGAGAGACTTAAGGAATTTAAGTTTTATGAGCGTCAAGTGCTTAGTGGCTCTCATAGCCTTAAGATGAGAAAGCATTAGAACAGAAGACATAGTTTAAAGTCAGAGAGAATAAGGGAAGAGTCACCATGGACCACATCGGTGGGGGAGAAATCCGCAGAAAGCCCCCAGACAAAAGGGGAAGTGTAGTCTTTTATGGCCTTCAGACATCGCTTAGGAGTTGCTAGGGAGCCAGTGCAGTGCAGGGTGGGAAGCGAAAGAATATCATTAGGATGCTGCAGGGTCTGGGGGATTCTGGTGACTCTTGTAGTTGACCCCTGGGAATCACCGCATTCCATCCAGGGTGCAGGAGTTTTACAAAATGCTCTGGCTGTGAGTAGCACTCAGCAAGAAACCATCATTATTTATGACCATGACCTTGCCAATAATTCCGGTGCACTTAGATGACAGTCTTCTATGGTACACTGTGCTAGATACAGCGTTCTGCATGTGAGCACTGTTGATGTTCTGGCTGATAATGCTTTTCTGGAAGGTCTGCCCCAAACATTACAGGTGACCCCTAGATACCTGGAGTAGAGACAACCAAAGATATCTATAGAACCCATTGGGATTTGTCTGTAATCTCAGCATATGGGATGCTGATTATAATGAATTCCAAGACAGTTTAGAACACACGGTGAGTCTAGACTAGCCTGGACTGCAGAGTGAGATCTTATCTCAAAAGGAAAATAAAGGGCTTCACACATTGCCAAACATACCATTAAGCAGTAGCTGGGAAATGCTGCACAAGAAGCAGACCCTTGGCTGTGGCCATGCAGAACTTGGAACTCCAGAAGAACTTGGAGAAGTCTGAGGGCCACGGAGATGTGTGTGATGATGAACATATGCTGTTCTTGCCAGTCTCAAGGTGAACATGGCAAAGAACTTTCGCACCACTGGTCCTAAGTCCTTCTAGCCCTGATGCTATTTGTGCATTGAGAGTATTACACCCCCCATCTCATTAAGTTGATACAAATTCAAATTAACAGTGAAAAGCAGAAAAAAGAAACATATTCAATATGGCCAAATTGGGAAGCAGTTAGTCCAGAAATCCCTCTTTGAAGTCTGAACAGGAAGGTAAAATTTAAATAGAAAGCAGGACATATGCATAGTTAAGCAGTTCTGTCGTAGGCGTTGTTCTACACGCCATCCTGCAAGGTTGTCAGAGCTGTGTGAAATTTCTTTCGGGAGACAAACTCTTCCTCTGGCTGTCATGCGTTCCTCTCTGTTCCCAGTGAGAGGTTCCTGGGGGAGTTTCAGATCTCAAGATCTATCCTTTCATAGTCCTGACAGCCAGAGTGGTGTGCAGAGAGTCCTTTCCTCCCTATCACCTTCCTGGACCTTCTGGATAACACATCTGCCTCCCAGCCTCCTCCTGCTCCATGCTCCGCCCTCTCTTCCCATGCTGGGAACTTTAGGGACTTTTCCTGGGAAGCCTTGGTATGTTCTCCAAACAGCCAGGTACCCCACCCCAGCATGCCCCAGCAAAACACACCCTATGAGACAGGGGTGGTGGGTGGAGAGCAGGAGAAAGAATTCTGTGGGGCAGACATGGCTGTGGGTTGGGCCTCCCCACATCTTTTTGGGATCCATTTGGTCTGTGCAAGTTTTGTTCTAGTCCTTTCCTTGCAGCTGGTTTCACCTTGGGCAGAAGTTTCACCTGGTTCGAGGCCGCTCTGAGCGAGAGCTAATGTTTACATCACTGGGATGGGAGGAACCTCTCATGTTTTGTGGCTCAAACTATGCCTCAGGCCCAGGATCTCCTGAGGAACTATAAACACACCAATACCCCAAAGCTCTCCAGGTGCTTGACTCATGACCAAGGAAGTCATTTTCCCTTTAAAACAGACTCCAAATTGATTAGACTGAATTAGGAGAGAGACAGGAAGCACTTTGTGGCCATGTGGTCATGTGGTCATTTCTACAGAAAAATGGGAGCGCAGGAGTAGAGAACAAATCCTGTCAGATAGACTGGCTTCCCTCCGGAGAGGTGGCATCTGAATGTATGCCAAGGGGTGTCTGGGCTCTGCTGAAGTGAGATCATGGATGACAATCACCCACCAGCATCCCATCCCCATTCCTTGTCTCCTGCCTCCCACATCCACCCTCACTCCTCATGAACCAATCACAGAAAGGTTTTCAAAGGTTCGAGAAGTGAAAGTTTGAAAAGGATGTAGTTTTCAGCGACCTCTTCTAAAATATTGCTTTCCTTATCACTAGAAGAGTCAGGCAACCCATGTTATGGTCCTCACAGTGTTGGCATGAAGCATGGGGAAAAGGGTTCTGGAGTGTGGGAGAAACTTTCTTGTTTCTGGTGTGTGTAGCTGAGGAGTCAGTAGTTCCGGATCCTTGTCTTGAAGATTCAAAGAATGAATTTCATAGACAAAGAGAAGTTTTAAAGGTTTTTTTAATTATTGTAGAAAGAAAGGTTGAAGAAGAAAGCAGGAAGATTTATATCAGTAAGCAGTGCTCTGAAGAGCAAACAAAGCTGGGAAGAGAGAGAGAGAGAGAGAGAGGGAGAGAGAGAGAGAGAGGAACTGGTTATCTAATTCCTTTCATAGGACTTGTAGCAGCAACTGGACAAAGAGTGAGATAGTTTCTGTTGAAAGTGGCTAGATCTCTGAGCTACCATGGCCGAGCCAACGAGGGTCCACACTTTCTATGCACGTACCCTGGCCCAACCACACACTGTTCACTCATCATCCACCCAATTGGAGTGGTTAAAAGCCTCTTTGTCTATCTTTGACTTATGCTTTGTTAGCTGCTGACCTTGGCTGTCTGCTAGCTAGACCACCCGACATTGTCATTGTTGAACTTGCAGGTATCTTTCTGGATATTAATTAGACCATGCTTTGTGCTCTCACATATACTTGACTGGCTTGTAGCTTTATCATATCGGAAAGTTAACTCTGTCATAGTTACCAGAATGTAGCTGTAGTCTTTCTTGATTAACTCATATTTAACTCCTTGTCTATGGAGTGGTCTCCTTTCTTGAATAAGTGGAAACTTCTTACCCATACTTAAGTTCACTACAATTAGTTGCATTAGAAGCAAGAATATATGAAAGGAAGTATTGTTTTGAAAATGATTTCCAGAGAGGAACTCACAGAAGCCAGTTGGTGCTGGCCAATGCTTGCCTGCCTACCAGAGCCCCTGTCTGCCTCTTATCAGACTAGGGTGATCATCTTACATCCAGCTGCAAGTCCTCATCCCCAGCGCTCCCAACCCCACCTCTTTAATGCTAAAATTCCCGTATAATTATAATATCCATTCACACTTCATCAAGTGTCAGTGGCAAGAATTGATGAAGTACCTGTGGGACATGGAATCTAGATTTTCTTGCAGTATTCTGGGAACATAGCAATCTTCATCAACAATCTTGGGAAGTGATTTAGATTTCATAATTCTAATGAGGATCATTTGCAAATTGTAGTTAATAATTCCTCTCTCAGAGTGCTATTTTGATGATTAAATAGCATAAATAAAGAATAGTATTTGTGGGTTGGTGTAGGTAGTAAGTAATGAAAATGCATTCATTGCTGATATAATTTAAAAAGAGTAGCATTTTATATCATAAGGCACCTTTTGAGATTAAATGTTATTAATAGGAATAGATCGATATACTTTGTTCTATAAAAGGCCTCTCTCTATGATAGACTAAGGAGTCTATGATCTGAGCATTGTCTAGTTTCTGTGGCTTCAAAAATCCATGTACTAGTAGCAAATATGAATGAATGAACAAATGTCTCCCCAAAATAGGGAATTCCAAATCCAAGTATAATTTGAAGATACAGCATTTCATAAAGTGCTGTGGTAAACAAAAATGAAGTTCTAAAGAGGTCTGTGTTTTTGCTTTATTAAACTAAGCATGTATTTCATTTGGCAAAGTTAGGACTTTTTGGTTTATAGAGCTATTCTGTGACATGTGACAGCTGCAGGAAGAGCTCTGTCAGCAGAAACAGGGCATGTCTAAGATGAGAGTCACATGCAAGTAGTTGTAATTAGTCCACAGAATAAAAACCCTAGGAGGCCAGAGCTTGGTAGAGCCTTGTTGTGGAATGAATGTTTGTGTCCTCCCCAACTTATTTTTTAAAACCGTCACTGTTTATCTTCGTGTTGCTGATCAATTGATGATGAAATAGTTAAGGGGAACGAAATGGTTTTATTCTGACTTACAGTTCGTAGTCCAGCTGGACAGGAGAGTTCATACCTACACCAGGAGCCAAGGGAATTGGCACACCATATTCACAGAAATAGCTGAGAGAAGGGCAAACCTCACTTGCCACACTGCAAGTCTACCAAAATACGGAACCGGCTTCCTCTCCCCATTTTACCCAGTTGGCCAAGGAATGGTCTTTCCGCTATGGGCTGGGTCTTCCCACATCACTCATTCTCCTGAAGACTTGCTTAGGATTTGCCTCAACTACTAATTCTTCACAGATGTGGCCAGAATTCAGCCTTTAATTGTCAGTCCAACTAGCACCCACAACTAATATCCAGTGTGGGGTTACATAGACTGGGAGATGACTAAGTCAAAATGGAACAGACTTCATGACCGAGATTATTGCCCATTTTAGTTACCCGACAGAAGCCCTTAAAGGAGGAAGTGTTCATCTTGGCTCATTGTTCCAGCCAATACAGCCCATCATGGCAGGGAAGGTGTGGCAGCAGGAGGCGACTGGTCACATCGTATCCACTGTCAGGAAGCAGAAAGATGGACGCTTGTGCCTTGCTCCAGGTCACGTACAATGAGTAACAACATAGACAACCAGACTTGTCTTCTCATCAGTGCTCTTTCTATTACTCACACAAGCCATTTGTATTTCTGCCCAGAGCCAAGTATAGTTGACCAAACAATCTAACACACTAATCTAATAGTGCAGATTTGAGAGAAAACACGTGTGTGTTTGAAGATGGAGTGATATAGCCCTGGCAGGATTTCTGTCAAAATGCTGTGGTAGATGCCGGTAATATTAACTCATCTTTTTATGCTCAGTGTTTCTGATGCTTTGTCAACTAAGTACTTGCTGCCCCCAGGGAAACCACTTCTCTAGGGGGGAGCTAGTTCCTAGATACAGCGAACAACTCATCTGCAGATGTGGAAACTAACCGATCGAGAGTCCTCATCACAGTCACCTCCCCCCCTTGGCCTAACTGCCCCAATGCTCCATACCAGCCAAACAAGAACAACCGCTGGGCCCAGAGCTTTTCCAGATGATCCAACAGCCCTTCCCAAGCAGTCATGCCTTTTCCCTCTCATGATTGTGCAGTAAAAACCTCTCTGTCTTTATCAGCTTCATCGTTTCTCTGTGCTATGTGCTATTTTTGCAATAGCAATTGTTTTTCTGATCTATTGGCCTTGGACCTCACAGTTTCTACTAATGCACTCTATTTTAAAATACTCATTGTCAACCCTCATTAAAGTCAGTGCAACACACGCGCGCGCACACACACGAATGTAGGATGAAGGATGATTGGGAGAAGGGTTTCAGTTGGAAGAAAAGGGCTGAGAGCTGGTAATGAGAGGTCTAAATGGCTTAAGCCCATTGTATACATGCATGAAACTGAATAAAAAAGAAAATTATAAAAATTTTTAAAAGAAAAACAAACAAACAAACAAAAAACCACTGCAGATGGAAGGAAAGGAGAATGGCCCCATCCAGCAGTAATCTAGAATGGCTAGATCAGTCAGGACCAAAAAACAAAGTTATACTCGCCTGACTTAAAAAAGAGAACGTACAGGGGTTGGAGGGATGGCTCAGGAGTTAAAGCCCTTGCCTCACAAGCAGAAGGACCTGAGTTTGGATCCCAGACCCCATGAAAAAACTAAGGACAGAAATGGTGGCAGTCTGTACTTGAGGCTTTGAAGGCAGATCCTGGGAAGTCTCAGGCAAAGCAATTAGAAGGTAGAGCAATGTAGCATGATATTGGAAGCCACCCTTGGGCAGGCACACACAGTCAAGTGCCCTCACCTACATACACACAAAAATAAAAAATAAAATAAACAAAAAAATCCGTATAAACTTATTGGCTCAAATATCTGAGAAGCTTTGTCGGGTGAGTCCAGGATGAAATTAGGGACATGAACTCTTTTCATTCCCTTCAGTCTTTTATTTATTCATTTTTTTCAGGATCATAAAAGGTGATTTAATAATAACAATAATAAAAATAACAGAAACAATTTACAAAGAAGACATAATCTTTTTTTATTTATTCAATTTTTTGAAACAGTCTCCCACTGTGATTCAGGGCAGTCTGTAACCTACTATGTAGCTCTGACAAGCTTCAAACTTGTGATTCCCTTGCCTTATCCTTCAGACTGCTGGGACAAGTGCTATTCCTTCTCAGTCCTTTGCTAAACAACTGTAACACACATGTATCACCATAGCTGTCTAACTTTCCTCTATTCCTACTGTCTAGCTTAGCTTGTTTTCTACAGAAAATGCATTTTCTAGCTTTGGCAGAATGCTAAAGTGGGAAATTATGAGTTTAAGGTTAGCCTTGGCTTGACATAGTGACTTCAAGACTGACCTGAGCTACAGGTAAGACCCTGTAATTCTGTCCCACTGCCATCACCCAGAATCTCACTGTGAGCTGTGGAACCTGGGATCTTGATCATGGTGCGTTCCAGGGAAGAATGGCTTAAGAACCAATATTTTGGGTTTCTTAATTTAAACATGGCACCCCAAGTAGCACTTCCTTACTAACTCAATCCATTCAGGCTTCTGTAACAAACACTACAAGCCACATAGCTTAAACCCAATGGATTTTTTTTTCCTCATAGTTGGATGCTGGAGAGTCCAAGATCTTCAGTGTCTGCCGAGGTCCCAGAGTCCTGGGTTCTGATCCCTAGGTGGCTAAGCAATCTTTGCAATGCAATGTCACATGGACTAAGTGACAAGGGGGCCTCTCTATGGCCTCTTTTATAAAGGCATTAGGATTCCACCTTCATGAATGAATCACCTCCCCCAAACCCCACCTCCTAATACTGTCATGCTCGGGGTTGGCATTCCAACATGCCACCTCCACGAATTTTGGAGGATATAAGCAATTAGTCCATTGCATTCAGTCTTCTGTACTATCGCTGCTTAAGTTGAGCCCTGTATTCAAGAAGATTCTCAGAATGATACCAGTCCTACCCTTTGTGGAGTTATTAAATGCCCACCTCATAGGAGTTTGTGAAAACTAAATGAGGGTGTTCAAACTTTAGTGCAGTGGGTGGGACTGAAGACTGTAACACTCAAGACTGTCCTGGGCATATGTCACCAGTGCAACTGGGTCCCATTTTGAGGTAAAGAAACTAAGAATGAACATGGCAATAAGATGGATACATGCAGGGATAAGACTTTGAGATGTCTGAATTGGCATCATTCAGTGTCCACGACCAGAAGCCAAAGGTCCTGTTCTCATGTTCTGTTACCCTTGAGATTAGTGCCATGCCCTTGGATGCACCAGCTGAATCCTCCCAAGCTGGAACGAGAATGATGCCACTTACCTCCTAAGGTGGAGCAGGAACACAGAGTGGCCGGCGTTAGAGTTTGGATCTGAAATGTCTCCCACCAACTCATGTTTTAAATCCTCCACCTCCAGCATGCCACTCCGTTCTGAGGCTGTGAGTCCTCTAAGACGTAGAGCCTGGCTGTGGGACACAAGTCATTAAGGGAGGGACTTTGAAGGTCACACCATCCCTGGTTCTGCTTAAGCTCCCTGCTTCATGTGACAAGCCGGTGCCTCGCGCTTCCTCTGCCATAGACCAAGGTCTTCTGCTTTGCTTTCCTCCCATAATGGCTGGGATGCTTTGAAGTCCTGAACTAAAAATAAACCTTCTTCCTTTACTTCGGCCAGATATTTGTTTGGGTCAAAGGGCTGAGAAACATGTCTAATGTACCAGTTGAGGATTTTTACCAGCTTGCCTTTAAACGATAGCGGTCGAGATTTATTTTAAGTAGTTGTCTCACAAGGCAAGCTGGTTGGAGGCTTAGATCAGAGCTGCAGACCAAGTCCAAAGACCATCTGTTGCAGAATTTCTCCTTGCTCGGGGAGATCAGTCTTTGTTCTTTAACGGCCTTCAGCTGATGGGATGGTTTTCACCCACCCTGTGAAGGAGCATCTGCTTTGCTGAACCTACCACATGAAATCAGAACCTCATCTAAAAATGCCCTTATAGAAATTTCTAGAATACGGAACAAATATCTGGGTACTGGCTCAGCCAAATTGAGACTCGAACTCAACAGCCACACTCCACAAATGTAAGGCTGAGACTCGTAACTCATGTGTGGGTAACATCTGATGGGCTTGCTCATGAGTGGTCACATCTCATGTTTTCTGGGGCATTAGTCTTTCTTGCCTCTTATGTGTTTGGTTCTTGTTCTTTTCTTCTGATTATGTTAGTAGAAGAAGTGAGTTTTTGTTCAGAAAGTTGTCTATAAAGTTTCTGTGCTCTCTAGAGTGTGAAAGGTCCAGTCATGAGGATGGCATTTGGCTACTTGACATTAAGGTGTTTGGAATAGATTTGCACTGCCAATGTGCCATGTGGCCACCATACTATATTTTATGCTTACATTCAGTCCAGCTGTGAACAAAGTCCCCAGTGTATGGATTCATGAATAGCCCTGGCTCCAGAACTGCCCACTGCCCAGCTCCCAAGCTTGGGAACAGGAGCCCTCCTCTGGGATAGACATAGAGGAACATTCTTAACACTTCTCACACAGTTGAGGGCAGAATTGTTGTCAATAGATGGCAGCCCCCTACAAACTCCTACAAGGTTCTCATGACCTTGTAACTCCTGAGAATGGCCTGAGTGACTCTCAGTGTTGCCTGAGAGCCTTGGAGAGGGGCTGGTAGTTTCAGAGTGTGCAGAACCAGGCGATGCCCCTTTAATACTGTGGGCGAGAATCATCTCATCAAAAAGTTACCCAAGGATTGTGAAGATGCATGTGCGAGGCACTAATAATCCAAGTACTCAGTCACCCCAGGAGCCAGTCATGTATGGGGGAGCGGATCATGTAGCTGGGGGAGCAGATCTGAGCTGGCCTTTTACACGTCATTCGGTGAGCACAGAGGACCAGTTCTGGGCTGGTTCCTTTAGTCAGAAGTTTCTCAGGCAGTGAGGACCAAACCCATTTCTCCAACCCCCAATCCAAGCACATCAAAACCACTGGCTTTTGTATCAGGGTGCAATCCTGCATTCATTGGGCTTTTACATTCCAAGAATCCTGGGTAATGTGAGGACCAGAAGACAGTTGTAGCAACACACAGTGTGGCATCAGAGGGTACACAGTGTCCCATAGGCTCATCTCCTGTTGCTTTCTTCTTTAAAGCAGCACTTGCAACTGCTCAGCGCTGCACGCCAAAGGTTGTTTTTCCTATGGAGCATAATTCTGCTTCCTCTGGGTACTCCTCAGATAGATTTCTCCACCTTATCCTTTAAAAATTAGATCAATTTCCAATTAGTCAGCTAATTGCCTGATGAACGTGTTAGCCAGGCAAACTGGCTAGTAAAATATGCAAGAAGAAACAAAAAGGATAAGATCTAGATGATTCCTACATGGATAAGACAGCAAGTAATTGGTCCAATCTTAAACAGGAATTATTAGAAAAGTACATGTTAGTTCCTGAGATAAAATTGCACCTCTCCTGGAAATAGTAAAATGAACAATTATTACGATAGACTGAAATAAAATTGACAGTATCATATTCTTAAATAAGGGCCATTTGAACATAAACGCTAAAATACCACCACATTAGATTTGATTTGTTTTATTACATTATCAGTTTCTATCCAGACACACCTCATGTCTAAATTAAGCTTTATCATATACAGGGTTTAGTATGATGGGCACCAGGCATCCACTGGAATATAGCCTCTGTAGATAAGATAAAGAATTATAAGAAATGTATGCTGATAATTCCACATCTAGAGAGGGTACTTAAACAAGTTTTCTGCTTGCCTGTGGAGGCCCAAATGTGAAATCAGGAGTTATCCTGGATTGCTCTTCTACTTTATTGCTTTGCTGTGAGATTTCCCAACTCTACTTTTGAGGACTGGAAGTGCAGGCATGCCCAGTAATTTTTACATGAGATTTGGGGATTAGAACCCAGATCCTTTTGCTTGGAAGGCAAAGACTTTAAACACTGAGTCATCTCCCCAGTCCTGTCCTTGTCTATTAAACAAGACAAAGTCAGTGCCTTTTTTCAAAAAGACAGGCTGCAGACTGGACACACAGCAGCTTCACGCAGTGGAGAAATCTGGCAAACGTAACTTTAGCCAGGCAGCCAAGGCAGACATCAGCGATAATGTGAATGCCACAATATGATATGGTAAGGACATTTTTGCCTGTGTGTTATTCTTACTAAAATTCCTATATGCCCAATCTAATTATGAAAACAAAACAAAACAGAAATTGAGCAATTTCAAACTGGTCACCTTCTATCAGACAACTGTCAAAGTAATGCAAAACAGGTCGCCCCGGGAAAATGGAACCAGAGAAGAAAAGATGTAGTGATGGGATGCAACACATAATCCTTCCTCGGGTTTAGGAACACAGAATAAGAGCATGAGTGGGGAAATGGGCAAATTCCAAACCATAACAACGGACCAGCGGTGGCTTCTTAGTTTGGGTAACTGGAACAGCCAAAGTGGATGACAGGCATGTGAGAACTGCTGTACAGCCTTTGCACATCCAGTTTAATTCCAAAATTAAAGAAGTGTAAGAAAAAAAAAGTGTCAGGTTGGGTTTGGCTGTGTGCATCTGTGATCTCAGCACTCAAGAGGCCAAAGCAGGAAGATCATTGCAAGCCTGGGGCCTGTCTGGTCTCCACAGCAAATTCTGGGATGACCAGTAAGGGTTATATGAGACCTGGTCTCAAAAAAAAAAAAAAAAAAAAAAGGCATTTATTCTAAAACTAAAGTTTGGAAAGTTTTGGGTTTTTTTTTTATTGTAAACTTATTTTGTTTTGAATGTGAATTTCGCTCCCCCTGCCCTCAACAGTTTCATGTGCTTCCATCCTTAGCTATTGTTAATGTTTAGGAAGGTTGTGGCATGTTCAATAGGTGGAGGGGGAAGGTAGCAGCCCAGGGTCCTCGATGGAGCTAGGGACAGGTAGCTTTACCCTTCAGTCATCTCCGGGGTCTCAGCGCACCACCTGCCTGAAAGTTCCCGAGGGCGGCCTGGTGGCTCCCAACTTGTAGACAAAAGACATCACTCTCTCTCCTTAATTGACCAGACTTTCAAGCCTGGCTTATAGGAAGATAAAAGGCAAAAAAAAAAAAAAAAAAAAAAAAAAATCCCATGGATTATCTTCATCCCTGGCTATCTTTCTGATATGAATGGTACAAAAGCACTGGCTATTGAGGAGTTTTGCTTGCAAATCTTGGGTCATGCCTATGTAAGGTTTGATTACACAGGAAGTAGAAATTCAGATGGTAACCTAAAAGAATGTACAGTGGGAAAATGGAGAAATGATGTCCTGTCTATAATTGAAGATGTAGCTGGAGGACCCCAGATACTGGTTGGATCTAGCCTTGGTGGATGGTTTAGGCTACATGCTGTGACCACTAGGCCACAGAAGGTCATAACTGTCATTGGTATAGTCACTGTTGCTGAGAACATAGTGACACAGTTTCATCAACTTCCCAGTGAGGTAAAAAAAAGACATAGAAATGAAAGGTGAGTGGGCCTTTCCATCAAAATATGGCGAACGTGGATTTTACAACATTCAGTACAGTTTCCTCACAGAAGCGGAACACCACTGCCTGTTACACAGCTCCATTCCCATGACCTGTCCCGTAAGATTGCTCCACAGCATGAAGGATGACGTCATTTCATGGCATACTTCTGTGCAGGTGGCCTACGGAGTAATCAGTCTGGATGTAGACATCATCCTCTGGAAACATAGTGATCGCCAGATGAAGGAAAAAGCAAACATTCAACTCCTTGTTTACACTATTGATGACTTGATTGACAAGCTTTCAACTGTAACAAACTAGAATTCCATTATCTACAGTAATGTATCCTGAAGACTGGAAGAGGGATGGCAGTCAAAGACCTTGTACTTTAGTTTTTCCCTCTTGCTTCTATTTTGTAAATATCAGGCAATGTCTTGTAAATGTCTTTGCACAGATAATAGAAATTGTGACAAAATACTGACTGCTATTTGGAAAATTTTCTCCTTCCTTCAGTCTTTGATACTGTTTTCCACTAAAACAGTATGTATTTTTTTATTGAGATGCTTGCCTTTCCTCTGCCAGCTCTCATCTGCATTCTTTCCTACATAGGATGATAATAAAGCCTCAGTATTGGGGGTTTCAATTAGAGCCATTATATATGGGAATTCATAAAATTCTGATTGTAACATGCAATTCACCCAACATAGGATATTTATTGAAATAAACTTGAAGCGATTGGCAAAATGTCTGCAGTATAATAAAGTTCAAAATAAGAGGGGAGAAAGAGGTGGAGACTTGCTGGAGGAGGGCATGTCATACAGTGGGGCCTTGAGGTTTGGTACCCTGGCCCTGTTTCCCTTCAGTTTCACTTTGCTCTGCCTTTCTGATGGCCACACGGATGTGAGCCAGTGTCCTGTCTCTGCTTTCAGCCTTCTGCTATGTGATGCCTACCATAATGGACTATATTGCCTCTGGTATCATAAGACATAAGCCAAATGAATTTCCCCTTTTCAAACCTTAAGTTGCAGGGTCTGCGTGCTGTCTCACAGCAACAAGAGAACTAACTATGATGAAGCTCCTTCCATCCCTGTGACAGGGAATCATTATTGTCACTATCCATCACTTGAGCAAGTGCAGACAAGCAAAGATCTCCTGTGCACTGTGTTCAAATCCTTCCATGTGGTTACTTTGTCCTGCTGTACTTCAGTTTCCTCATCAGTAGGAATAATTATTGCACTAGGTGATTGCAAGGATTAAAGGAGTTCATACAGAATTGCTGCCTAGGCTAGAACCTAACAGAGAGCAAACACCACTTGAATATTTTTTCTGATTTACCAAAATGTCGGTAATGCTTTCAAGTAAATTTTTCTTTTGATTATAACTATAAACATTTAAAAATATGCATATTGAGCTGGAGAAATGGCTCAAGGGCTTTAACTTCTGCCTTTCAAGCAGAAGGACCTGAGTTCAGAGCTTAGATTCCATTTAAAAACATCTGGCAAACATGGCAGCAATCTGCACTTCAGGCCCTGGAAGGTGGAGCCTGGTAAACTTCAGATCTAAACAAAAAGGAGGCAGAACAATCCAAAATCACCTTTGTGCTTCCACAGACACACATAGTGCCCTTTGATTACACACACATACACACAGACACACAGACACACAGACACACACACACACACACACACACACACACACACACACACACACACATTCATGCAAAAAACCAAAACCAAAACCAAAACATGTGCTGTGGAGCTGGAGAGACGACTCGGGAGTTAAGCCTTTGCTCCATGAGAAAAGACCCAAGTTGTGCTCCGACATCCCATGTGGGATGAAATGGGGAGAAATGGTGGCTCCCTGCACTTCAGGCCTTGGAAGGCAGAGCCTGAGAAACTCCCGAGCAAAGCAATAAGGACATGGAGCAATCCAGGGTGATTTCTGAAGTCAGCCTTGGGTCTCCACAGGCACACATAATGCCCTCTTCTATCCCCACATACATCTGCCAAGTAAAACTGTCACAGAAAGACACATACTGTGGCTTTGCTAAATAAGACACCAGTAGCCAGAAGAATGGAAATAGAAAGTAGGATGGTGGTTGCAGAGGCGGCAGGGAGGAGGAAGGATAGGAGTTATTGTTTAGTTTGTGTTTTGCAAGATGTGTTCCGCTGAATGGTGAGGATGGCTGCCCAACAGTGGGAAGTACCTAATGCTGATGAACTAGACAGAGGATAGTAAAGTTTCCAGGAAAAGAGAGGCTGGGAAGTGGCTTAGCAGGTAGAGCATTTGTTGCAAAAGTATGAGAACCTGAGTTCTAATTCCCTGCATGTATGTAAAGCCAGATGTGGTTCCATGCATCTGTTTCCAGAGTTCCCATGGTAGTATGAGAGGCAGAGGCAGGAGAATCCCAGGATCTCAGAGCACGTACAAAATACCGGGTGGAAATAGCAGTGGACTGTACTTCTAGCCCTTGCAGACAACTTGGGAAACACCAGAGCAAAGCAAAAAGATGATAGAAGCACCCTGGGGTGAGTCCCGAAGTCACCCTTGGACCTCTACAGGCACAATGACCTCTGATACACATACACATACATACACACAGACACACACACACACAAAAAAAAGAAAATGAAAACATGGTGCTAATTTGTCATCAATATAGTTTTATTTAACTGTGGTCAAAGGTTTGATGAATCTTTACTGTTTAATTAGTAATATGTTCTTAAAATTATTGAAGTGATATTTGAGTCTACATCATAAAACATTAAAATGCTTTAAATACAGCATTAAGAGATAGCTGATCTTCTAAAGCAAATATTTTAGAGAAATAATAAATATCCAACAATACTTTATTGAAGAATAGTTTATTTAAAACCATGCTGCTTAAATCATAGAATAAGTTTCATTAGCCTATGAATGCTTCACTATATAAATTTTATAAAGGATTTTCTCTCAAAATAGATTGCAAAGATAAAATTTATTAATGAATAAACTAAATTTTATCTTACTTTTGATAGTTAAGGATAACAAAACTGAGAGGGCATAAAATTCTTTATGTCAATCAAATGCCTGTAACGTATGTTGAAAACCTTCTGTTGGATTAATTGCTAGGGACGTCTTCCTCAGGCATAGTCTCAATACACAAATGACAGATGCTAAATTTGTATTAAAACTGTGTACATATATTTTTGTACAATGTCTTTATGTTACATTTCCTTTTCATAAAAGAAATTGCAGAGTGTCCAATCCCAACAAAGGGTAGCATTTAGGCTCTAGGTAAGTTTATGATATGTAATTCTTTTCTAAAAAGCTATGCTATTGAAAGGAAATATTTGTGGGGGCTAAAGTCAGAAAATAAGAAATAGGGAGAGCAACTTCAGCATCAATGGAGCAGACTTTTATTTTCAATTCAGGGACGTGGGCACAAGGTGAGAATTTTTGACCCAGCTTATATAGTTTAGATTGGGGGAAGGGTATGGGTGTCAGGAAGGGAACGAGGAAATGTCCTTTGTAGTGGAGATTTGCCCTGCGTGTTACATATTCTGGAGTCATTTGCTATCTTCAGTTGTCTTTTCAAAATAATAATAGTAGCTTCTTATATTTTAAAGATAAGTTGTAATTTACAATGTGCAATTAAGGAATGAGAACTACTGTTTGCCTGCCTGTGTGCTTTCCTCTTAAAAAAAAAAAAAAAAAGAGCAAAATGGTTTTAGTTTTAAAGTTCCTATCTTGACCAGTTTAGGATTATA
Source organism: Typhlomys cinereus (assembly GCA_023101885.1). Classification (NCBI taxonomy): domain Eukaryota; kingdom Metazoa; phylum Chordata; class Mammalia; order Rodentia; family Platacanthomyidae; genus Typhlomys; species Typhlomys cinereus. The sequence continues at coordinate 2,264,129 of JALPQD010000361.1, read as the reverse complement.
AAGAAAAAAAATCATGGTCATCTTGAAACCACACTATTACTTCTTGCTTAGAAATAATATTAGGGTCTTTATCTTTGAGATGTTGTTTTTCTGTTTTGCTTCTTTTTTTATATTTATTTATTTATTTATTTAGTGCTAGTGTATGCGTGTGTGTATGTATGCATATCAGACAGCACTGTGTACCCCTGTGGCGGGGCAAGGTTGACTTCAGGAATTGTCCTGGATTGTTTCTACTTCCTTTTTGCTTCGGTCTGGGATTTCTCAGTCTCCATCTCCCAGGGCTGGAAGTGCAGGCAACTTGGGTTTCCACCTGGCATTTTTTACATGGGACCTGGGATCTGAACTCAGGACCTTCTACTTGGGAGGCAGTCTTAATCCTTGAACTATTTCCAGCTCCCTGATTTGTTTCTCTAAGAGCTATGCCTTTAAAAGAAAATATTTTGCATTAAGGATCACTTAATGCTATAAGGATATAATCAAATTAATAGTCTAACTTAAAAAGTGGCAAATAATAGGTCTAAATAAAAGCTATAAGAATCTTTGTTGTTGTTTTTTTCCCCCAACCAGAGATACCCTCTCACCTCGGTCAGAATGGTTAAAATCCAAACACAAATAACAACAAATACTGGATAGGATAAGGGGAAAGGGATCCCTCATTCATTCCCAGTGGGAATGTAAACTTACACAACCCCTTTGGAGATCAGTATGAAGGTTCCTAAAAAAAAAATTAAAATCTAAATAGTATATGAACCAACTATACCACTCCTGGGAATATTCCCAAGGAATAACACATTTTACTATGGAAACACTTGTATATCCATGTTCATTGCAGCTTTGTTCATGATAGCATAGAAATTGAATTAGCCTACATATCTAACAGTAGACAAATGGATAATGAAAATGGAATACTGCCAAGAAAAATGAATTAATGAAATTTGCTGGTAAGTGTATGAAATTGAAAGAAATTATACTCAATGAGATATCCCAGATGCAGAAAGATGTACTGTACATGTTCTCCTTTATAAGTGGATACTAGCATTGAACTTCAGAATGTTATACTCAAATAGAAACTTCTATAACTCCCATAAACTACAAATCAGGGGAGTACAGGAAGATACCAAAAGAGTGGAGATAAAAGGACACAAGCAAATAGATGAATAAGGCAATTATGGAATTAAAGGTTTAAAGGGGAAGGGCAAAGGGGCATAGGATATAAGAAGGGGTGGGAAGCCCCCCCCCCAAAAAAGGAGCTCCCTACAATGAGACCTACCCTTTCCAGACCTGTGTAATGGCTGACATATCAACATTCCCCCATGGGTGAGGAAATCAGGAGAAATAACCATATATAGTGGGAATCTTAGGGACAAGGGCTAGATAGGTGAAAGGGTGCATCCGTATCTGTGGGTCTACCCAAGGAAAGGCCACTTAAACTGACACAAAGACCTGGAGCAGGCAACTGGAAGGGAATCCTGTGGTCCACATGGACAAACAGGGCAGGAGGGTAGGTGGGAGAAAAATGGATTGGTAAAGGGAGGGGAGAGGAAGAAGGAAATCATGAAGGGGAAAAGAAGGGGGGATAAGGACAACCACTCATTATGTTTGTGTAAGAGGAAAATTTTTTAAAACAAAAACAAAGACGAATTCTAAACGAACTTAAATTTCTAACACATTGGTTAATTTACATTGGTTACTAAAGTAAATAAATAAAAAATACATCTCTAGGACTGTTAACATATTTCAGCTGTTTTACATATATGGCTTCTTGAGCCATATATAAATTGACTTTTTTAAAATAACATTTTCTAAAAAAGTTTTCTAATTTCTGTAAAAATAAGAAAATGGAACTATCAAGTAAAACTAAACATGTTAAATGAAACAGTTTAAGTAAAAATGCTTTTAGATGAAAAAGGAGTTTAGATGGTAATTTTGTCCTAAAGTAAATACTGTTCCAAAATGAAATTTAAAAGGATTAAATACAAGCTACCAAAGCCTAAGGTCTAAGTTACCAACAATACTTAAAACTTTAAAGATAATGATTTTCTTAGGATCAGGTATTGATAGAGGTTTATTCTATCTGTCAATCTGCTCCAGACATTAAGAAAAAGCTACAAAAGAAGATAATGAGACCTAGATATCATGAGTCAACTTGAAAATTTGACTTCTTGGGTTGGTTCTCAACAACAAATAAAATGAAGACAGTTCAACAGGGACGTGAGTACAGACCTCAAACAGGTGCAGCTGATACCCCCAGCACTGGGACATAATGCATTTTCTGGACAGATAAGTATCTGCTATCTCAGAGAACCTCCGGGTTAAAGAGTACACAGAACCGATGCTTGCCACAGCTCTGGGAAAACTAGAATCCTAAAAAAGAATTGACTTCAATTGTATTCTAAGAAACAGGCTTCACTTCCTCTGCAGAGAGGGGAGTCTCTATGAGGGATTATGTCCCACCCTCTAGGGATGATGTCCCACCCTCTGGGGATAATGTCCCATCTTCCAAAGGGAAGATGGACCTTTATTTCCAATGATGGCTGCCCTTAAAAAATGCTGCCCAAGATTCCATGGTGTTGCAGTTGGTCTTCTCCGTTGCTGTGAGACAACACTTGTACCGCCAACTTAAGAGAGAAAGGGAGGTTTATTTGGCTTATGGTTCCAGAAGGGAGCTATTGACCATCATGGTGGGAAAAGGAATGGCAGGTGGCAGAAACTGGAGGCTCGGCTCACTGCCATCACGCAGGCAGAGAAAGAGGAGAACTGTAAAAAAGACTGGCTGCCAAACCTCAAAACCTGTCCCCTGTAACCTGCCTTCCTCCAGCAAGGCTCTACTTCCTAAAGGTGCCAGTCTTCCCAAACATTAATATCAGCTAAAGATTCAAACTCATGACCCTCTTGGGGGCAACTCACATCCAAAACATGACACGTGGTAAAAAGCCCCACTTCAGCATCTTCAGGTAGCCATGGAGACGCCCTGAAATTCTTGACACAGCAGGTTAAAATTGTTCATTTTCTTTTCTACATGGGGACCGTGTTCTGTGCCTTACTCAATACCAGGGACCCCTTTCTAAACAAATGTACGTAGTAACGGTGGTAGAAAATTTACAAGGGGCTAAAAAGTCTTGTGAAAAATTATCCAGAACTATAGAAAGAGCAGCTCACTTGTTTGAGATATTGCAGGTCTCTCAGGGACAGCAACCGCCTCTCCCCTAGAGATAATGACAAGACAGATGGGCTGTAAAAGCTCCAGGAACGCAGCCAGGAGAAGAGAAAAGAACACTTAAACTGCTGCCTGTGCTTCTGAAGGACTCCGTTTGCTTCTTCATATCAAAGACTTTCTCATACAAAAGTCTATAAACCCACTGTGTCCCTGGTGTGGGGCTGGAGTGGGGTGTCTTACTGGAGAGATCCAGCTCTGGTCCACTAGACTAAATAAGCTCCCTCTTTCACCCTGTAACCCATTTGGTCTCTCATTTTGGGGAACATAACCTATTGGAAAGGTTGGGGGAAAATGCCAGGAAACCATAGAAATGACTGTCTGGCATCAGTCACAACCTGAGAAATGATCCCATATAGAACAAAAAGACAAAGCATAACTCTGAAAGGCTCCCCGAAAATTCTGTGCTGGACTATATAATGATCTCAAGGATGCTTCTATGCTGCGACAGCTTCCAGTAATGATCTGACACTGCAGTCATGCTCTAACACCTATGCCCCAAATAAAGTGTAAGCCTGTTTTATGCAAAAAGAAACAAACAAACACAACTGCTTTGTGTGTGTGTGTGCTTGCATGCCTGTGTGTGTGTGTGTGTGTGTGTGTGTGTGTGTGTGTGTGTGTGTGTATAGATACTATTGGTATAACTTGTACTCAGCCATCATAACCTCACGCTATTTTCCTCTTAGTGTATTTCATTAATTGGATGCCTTCTGAAGGTTAATCTTTTGTGTTTTTCCATTGTATCAGTGTGCAGCTATCCCTGTATTCTTTTTACAGTCCCCAGGACCTCAGTCCTAAACCCAAAATTAAGATGATGAGGACAGCTACTGCTCAAAACTGAATGACGCTTGATAGCTGACAGTAACTCAAGGAGGAACCTGGGGTGTTATTGAAGTAAATGCGTTGAGAGTGTTGACAACTCAAAATACCCAAGTTAAATCTATGCCAGAGTCTGCTTTGGGCTGAAAGGACTTGCTAACATCATTCTCAGGTGTCTCTAAGTGACAGAACGCCCAGGGTTTTTGAGCACTAATAGGATTGGGTGTAACAATATGTCACATGATATATTGTCCATGTGGTTATGACAGCTGAGTAATGACATCTTTTTTTTCCAGGATCCCATTGGATGGTGACCTTTCAATTCTGTCTTCCTATGTCTCCCTTGCACCAAACAAGTAGAAACTATTGATCCCTAGGTAGGGTCTGTGTCCCTGTTCAGCTCTGAAAAAATTTGTAGAAGACAGATTTCTGACAGTCTGTAACTTTTAAGATTAAGGGATCAAAATCTCAGAAAAGAAAATGGAGGGAGGATAGAAAGAAAGGAAAAATTATGAGGACATGGGAGGGAAAGAAAGGGCTGGCTTCCTATCCTGCTGACCAACTCAGAAGTTTCAGCTAGTGCTGAAAAAGCCCACAATGTCCACAGGGACAATACATATTTTCCAAAAGACACTTTATCTGGGACAGTAGATAAACTGTGCTTATATAGGGCCAAGGTGATGTTTTCGTATACCTTGAGTTTCTAGCAGTTATCATACCTAAATCTAAACAATACCTCCATAAATCTACCTTCCAAGTTTGCAAAAGAAAATTCTTCAGCTTTTAACCCTGAAAGCTACAGTCCCAACAATTTTAATGGATGTGTGTGTTTCTTAACAATCTTTAAGTAACTTGAAAGTCATCCTAATCCTATATATACTCATCTAAAGAAATCTAATTGTGACTCTATTTTGACAAGGCTGTACCCATACTTGGGTATGTCTTTCCCTGTGCTTAAGACCTATGCTTAAAAAAATGTGTTTTAATAAACCCCAACTCTGTTTAACACTGGCTTCTACTGGCATTCTTTTTCTGTGGTAAAGTAACAAATCCAAGTTTTGCCTGGAAGAAGATTTCTAAAAATAAACCTCAAGATCCTCAGGGGGAATGCAGTGTAACTTGGGCTCTGTGTGATTGCTGGTGACAAACCCACCAGTTCAAACTCATCTGCAAACATCCTTCCCATCGCCTGCAGGATAGCCTGACCATCCCATGGCCCCCTCAAGCTGACATGCAGATTGCTTATCATAGTGTACATGCATGTAGTATCTCCTAGCTCCTGTTGCACACTATTTAACAATGGGAACTCATAAGGAGGACCAGGTCAGCTATACAGGATGACAGGCTGAATTGTGTCTCCCCAAATTCCTGTGTTGAAGACCAAACCTCCAATGACTGACAATGTGACCCTATTTGGAGAGGAAAAAAAAAAAAAAAGTCATTGCAGATGTAGTTAAAGTAGAATGGAGTCGGGGCTGGAGAGGTGGCTCAGGGGTTAAGCCTTTGCCTTGCAGGCAAAAGGTCCTGAGTTTGGATCCTGACCCTAGGTATAGACGCCAGGCAGAAGCCAGGGTGGCCTGTGCTTCTGGTCCTGGAAGAGCGGAGCCTGTGGATCCCAGGGCAGAGTAAACAAGGAGGAGGTGGAGGCAGTCCATGGTAGTTCCCGAATTCGTCCATGGTTCTACACACACACACACACACACACACACACATACACACAATTGAATAAATAATAAATAAAAAAAATTTAAAAAAGAGTTTAAAAAAAAAAGTAGAATGGAGTCATTGGAAAAGGGTAGACTTCCAGAATTACTTGTGTGTGCGTGTGTGTGTGTGCGCGTGTGTGTGTGCATGTGTGTGTTGGAGACTAGGACCCAAGGATTCTCATACATGCTAGACAAGTTGTTCTATCACTGGACTACATTCAAGGTGAAGAGGGGGAAAATTGGACATAGATGGACGCATAGCAAAGACACCATGTGAGGATAAAGACACAGACAGAAGTTTCTCTGTGAACTGTGGAACACCAAAGCGTGTCCACAGCACACCAGCAGCTGAGGAGAGCACAGGCCAGATTCTCCTCGCAGTCTTCACCTTGGACCTCTAGCCTTTAGGTCTACAAAACAACAGATTTCTTCTCACGTTGTGGTTCTTTATTGCACTTGCCCTATTGAACTAATATATGTAAAACCAGGGAGGCTGCATTCTGATGCTCTGTGGATCAGTAACCACCCTAATTCATAACCCCAAAGTAGACTAAGGCAGTTCTCTTGTGTTAAAGTCTTAAGGAGGTCCCTAACAAGCTAGGTACGGTGGTGATGGAGTCGGCAGTTAATTCTATGTATTATCTTGACAATTGAGAGTGGTGCCTTTAGGCACACCTACTATAAAGAATTACTTAGTTAAAGTAAACCTGTGGAAGATATCTCAATGATGTGGGAAGAATCAGCTCATAAGTGGGACTGTTCCCTGGACAGGTGGATAAATGGAGAAAGAACTAGTTGGAAATGGCAGACTGGCAAGTGAGAAAGTATGCTACTATATCCACAGCTTCTCCTGTGGATGAGATGTGGTGAGTTCTTCCAGCTCTTGATGTTAGTATAAACTCTCCTGATATAATGGACTATGGCCTAAACCGTGAGCATGAATAAAAATCTCCTTGTTCCCCTCATTTGGTTGGCCATGCATTCATAACAGCAACAAAATAAGTAACCAAGCCAACAGCAGACAACACAGGTGCTTTCCAGCTGCTGTGCGGGAGGTCAGGGGCATCTGAGGAACCTGTTGTCTTGTTTCAAGAGTCTTTCAATCCTTTGTCGCCTGGACCCATCTCTGCTTTTAGCAATGACCCTCACTTACCTTTGGATGTTAGTATCTCCGGACTACAGCAGCTAAGGCACAATTCAGTCAGGGGTAGGCAGCATCTACTTCAAGCCATTTTGTACTTTTCCTAGAGGAAGTGGGAGCATTCCAGGAATGCCCTGGGAGGGTGGGGAGACTCTGCTCTGATCTTCCTTTTTCCCAGAGGCTGATATCCATGAATTCCATAGATACCTACCAGTCTTTCTTCTGGATCTCCCAAGCACATTTTGGGTTAAAACTTCCTAGTAAGATTATCCAACCAGGGGGCTGGAGAGGTGGCTCAGGGGTTAAGCCTCTGCCTTGCAGGCAGAAGGTCCTGAGTTCGGATCCTAGACCCCACGTATAGACGCCAGGGGAAGCAGGGGCGGCCTGCGTTTCCGGTCCTGGTAGGGCAGAGCCTGTAAATCCCGGGGCAGAGTAAACGAGGAGGTGGAGGCGTCCATGGTGGTTCCCGAATTCATCTGTTGTTTTACACACACGCTCATACGCACATACACACACGCTCATACACACATACACGCACAATTGAATAAATAATAAATTAAAAAATTAAAAAGAAAGACTAACCAACCAATCAATCAAGTTTCCCCAGGCCCTAGGAGAGACTACTGAGTTAGACTATCACAAGTCAGGCTGGGTGTTAGGAAATATGTGAAGTATGAGGAGTATGAGAGTGTAATAGTCGGGGTTCTCTGAAGAAACAAAATCTATAGAATGTAACATATATATATATGTTTATTAAAAAATAACACAATAAAAAATGTCCTTCATGGTAGCCATTTGCAGCAGCCCCGTTCTTGACTGGAATGTTTCGCAAAGCAAAAGATCCCGAGAAGGTCTCAAGCCTTTGCTCCTCTGGAGGGTCGAAGACGCTGGGTTTCGACATCAGTGAAGAACAGCTGGGCTCCGAAGTTGGCGTCGAGCAGTGAACAGCCTCAAGGCCCAGAGACCAGGCTCCAAAGGCAGCGGGAACCACAACAACGTGGTGGAAAAGGTGAAGCTTCAAGTCAGCCAAGGACGGAGGCAGCAGCAGCAGCAACCAAGAAGGCCGCGATGCTCTAAAGGCAAACGACGTGCAGGCAGAGTGGACTGCACAGCAAGTGGACACAGGATAAGGGAAGAGCAAGTCCCTCCTCCTGGCACCTCCTATTATCTGGTCCTCCACTGGAAAGTACCACCCATTATGGGCTGGGTTCTCCACAGCAATCAATCAAGTACCTGCAGACTAGTCCAGGGGCCATTCCAACCATTAACCTTCCATAGGCTGTGCCCCAAACAGTCTGCAGCTGTCAAGTTGACACCAAAATGCAAACATAACAGAGAGTGACCTTGACAATGTGTGGGGACCATATAGGGGCCTGTGAATAAAGAGAAACTGTCATGAGGAAGGGTCTTAAGAAATACAAGTTTATTAGAGCTAAGGGTCTGGTAGGAGAACTAGCTTTGAATCAGAGAGGACAGGGAGAGGAAGAAAGACAAACCATGGACAGTGCAGAGAAATGAAGAGAGAGAGAGAGAGAAGCTCTAGACTGGGATTTTTACTGTCTCAGAGGCTGTTTCTGTGGGAGAGGTTGGCAGTTTGGTTGTGATGATAGGGAGAAAGGCTTGGGGAATTGCTATGGAAACAGTGCGGTGGGGGGTATAGAAAGCTTTGTCTGGGTCATAAAACTAAACATGTAATTCTCATCGCCTTCAATGGGTTGTCAACAAATGACAGCACAAGGCAACTGGACACCAAAGGTCAATCTTCTCTTACAAAGATAGAGGGGTGAAGGAAAGCCCATAAGACAGAGAAGGTGAGGGATGGGCACTCCTGGCTGTCAGCAGTTGCAGCAAACAGTAGACAGTCCATGATGCTAGGCGATGTCAAGACAGAACAAACGAATAAACGAAGACTCTGTGGTTCAGAGAAAAGGAGGAAGCAGGCGTCAGGCTGCTTCTCAACCAGAGGAGGGAGAATTAACATCTGTGAGACCACGTAGGAAAGTGATGGGAACAGATCCTGGTGCCTTGTCATTCCTGACCCGGTCTCTGTGGCTGCTGCAACACGATGAATGGTGTCTTGCAAGTGTTCTGAAGGCCTTGTTTCTGACAAGCAGGAGCCTTCTCGAAGCGTGAAGTGCGTTCTGGCTCATTCTACCATACAGAAAGCCCAGCGCCTGACGGGCCTGCAGACCTGTGAGGCTGGCTGGACCTCTGGAGCCTTCTTTACAGGGAAACCATGGCCTGCAGGTGCAAAGAGAATTGGTTTTAATGGCATTCCGTGGGGATTTCTCGACTCTGGAATTCATTAGGGGAAGGCCTATCTATTTTCTGCTTCTTAGAGCCTTTAGGGAATTTCAAGGAGTCTCATGAATCAAATTTTCTCCCAGAATGGTTTTGATTTTTGAGTTAGGGCTGTCTGTTCTAGAAAGGGAAGGGGTGTGGCCAAGGTGACAGCAGGTCAGTGTGTGAACCAAAGACTTCTCTCACCTGAGTTCTGGGGTATGTCAGTGTGTCTGGGGACTCCCCAGGGTTTTAGTGCAACTACATGTCTGAGCTGGGAGGAAAGTCAGGTGTCAACAACCTCAGTTTATTGCTTTCTCCTCGAAAAACAGCGAGATCAAGGGAGGAGGGAATCTTCTTAAAGTCTCATTGGTGTTTTTTGTTTGTTTAGTGTGTGTGTGTGTGTGTGTGTGTGTGTGTGCATGCGCGCGCACGTGTGTGTAGAAGAGTGTGTGTGTCTGTGGAAGCCTAAGGGTGGCATCGAGAATCCTCTTGGATTGCTCTGTCTCCTTGTTGCTTTGCTATGGGATTTCCCAGACCCCTCTTTCCAAGGCTGGAAATGAAGGCCATAGCTATATCTGCCTGGCATGTTTACACAGTCTGGAGATCCACACTCTAGTCCTTTTGCTTGTGAGGCAAAGATTTTAACCCATGAGCCATTGTCTCAACGCCTCCCTAGTGGTTTTAAGGTGGCACTAGACTCAGAGTTGGGCCTTTTCAAGGCTATGCTGTTTCCATCCACTGGGGCACACCCTCTCATTGCCCCTCTAACATTCTTAAACTTTGACAAGGTGAAAACTCTGTCTCAAGGAGCCTCTCTGAATGACAAGACAGAGAATGGGGCAGCCAGGGTTAGTTACACTTTTACTACATCAGACCAGCTGAGATGATGTCCCAGAACTGACCTTGAACTTCATCTAATTTCATGTTGACCTCCCTGGTGCCAAAAAATAATAACTATTCGAAAGGTCGAAGTCGTGCATAGCACAGTGCCACATGCCAACTTGAGTCTGTCAACTGTCCATTCGCAGATTATAGGCTTATGTTGACTCTAACCAAACCCAAACTGGGGTAACTTTCATGAGCTCGGTGGGCAAATTCTTAAGGCTACTGACCTGTTCAGAATTGCCTAGGCGCATATGCTTCTCCTTTGGGGTTGCCCCCAGAGCAGACATTTGCCACGTAGATAGCCTGAGGATGACTCAGAGTCTACAGGGCTGAACCCTGTGATCAAGGTTACTCATGTGACTGCCCTGTGCCATTGTAGTCACTCTGATCACTGGGGATTATAACGCTTATCAAGTGGGCTGTTGAAAGACTAAGGAACCAATGCGGTGCTGCATCCAACGTGAAACATGTAGGTTAGATGGAAAAAGGGGGTGATAAGGTGTGAGAGACATACAGCACACAAAATCTGAGGGATTAGAAAAGCAGGGGACTAGAAGGCATAGCACCAGCTCAGTGATAAAGGCAGAAGCCTCAAGTCTTTCTTCCCAGTAACCTTTATTCACTTAGCAAGCACAGGGTTCAAAGGCCAGGTACAAAAAGGCAGAAGAGCCTCTCTGTGAGCTTTCAAGAGATTATCTAAGCAGCATTGTGAAGGCTTTCAAGGTAAACTAGGATTTTTGGCAGACAATGTGGTTTAAAGCCCTCCTCCCACCTTTAAACCAAATAATGGACACTGCCTTAAGACCTTGCCTTAGCATTCATGTATATCTTTGCTTTGCTTGAGATAAGCATTTTCTGAAGGAAGGTGACTTCACGTGTCCAAATGTTTGATGGAAAGTTCAAATAAAACATGGTCTGGACAGTGGAGAAATGTTTAGAAAAGCAAAGGGTCAATCCAAACAGTCCCCTGCTCATTTCACTATTTTGCCTATCAAAAAATGACCTAGCCAGGCCACTGGAGATGACGCTGATGGTGCCCGTGCTCCGGTGGATGGTGAACATATGGTCATGTGGATACTTGGGTTCTTGGCTGTGGATGGAGTAAGCGACCACCCCGTTGTAGGTGGTGACGGCATCGTCCTCATCTGTGGCTGTGACCTGCATCACGGAGGTGCCTGCGGGGGGACAGGCGACCCGTGAGCGCCCGCCCCTCTCACTCAGCTCTGGCCTTGCCCTTTCTCGAACAGAGGGCTCTGCCCTGCCCGTGAGTGGGACCTATCACCCTACTTTGTGGAACAGTGCTCCATGAGTTCACTTTCCACTATCCCCTTCTTTCTTAGAAGCTCTATCCTCAGTTTAGCCTTGGCACAGGCCCACCAGGAACACTTGCTATTTCCTATCCTTGTAGCTGGCTGTGATCATCCCAATATTTTTTTGTGTGTGCACGTGTGTGTGTGTGTGTGTGTGTGTGTGTGTGTGTGTGTGTGTGTGTGTGTGCGTGCTTTGGGAATCATTCTGAATTGCCCCGCTTCCTTTTGCTTTACTCTGGGATTGCCTAGGCTCCTTCTTCCAAGTGCCACAAGTTCAGGCCGCCGCCATTTCTGCCAGGTGTTTTTATGTGGCAATGAAAGGATCTGAATTCAGTTCCATCAGTTTTTGAGGCAGAGGCTTGACCCCTGAGCCATCTCTCCAGTCCTCATCCCAACAATTTCTGATAATGGGATAGACAACTTTGGGGGCAAGTATCTTTCATAAGCCTGCAAGCCCAGAACCCAGGAGTCTGAGGCAGGAGGATTGCCCATGAGTTTGAGCCAGCCTGGACCAAAGTGAGAAGACTTGTTTCAAGAAACGAGATGTCTCAGTGGGTGTGATGGTATTAGTTGTCGACCTCATACCTTTGAGGAAGCTCTGCAAGTTCACCTGAGACAGATCCTCCAGATTCAGGCTAGGAGGGTCTTGATTGTGTAACTGATAGGGAAGACCCAGCCCATTATAAGGCAAACCACCCACTAAGCTGGGGGTCCGACGCTGTATAAACATAGATACAGCAAGCTTGCAAGTAAGCATACATTGGTCCTTGCTGTCTATTCTTGTCATGGCTATGATGTGATGCGACCAGCCCCCTGGGCTCCTGATGCTGTGATAGACTATATAACCTGAATAAAGCCCTTGCTCTCCTAAGTTGTTTGGTTCAGGTATTCTGTTGTAGCAGCAGCGTTTAATGAAACCAAAACAGTCGGTAAAAGTGCTTGCTGCAGGCTGGAGAGATGACTCAGGGGATGAGACTCTGCCTCACAAACAGGTCTTGAAGTCAGATCCTAGGTCTCATGTAAAAACACTGGGTAGAAATGGTGGTGACCTGCACTTCCAGCTCTGGTAGATGGAGCCTGGAAAATCCCAGGGTGAAGTAAAAGGGGGGTAGTAGTAATCCAGGATGATACTCAAAGTCACCCTTGGATCTCCACAGGGACACGCAGTGCCCTCTGATACACACACGCGCACACACACACACACACACACACACACACACACACACACACACACGGAAACCAACTAATTAAATAAATGTACTTTTTCTTCCAGCTTTTCCCCTCCTCCCAGATGCAATGACCGAGGGTCCAGTGACCACCATGTTTGAGAACACAGGCCAAAACAGCAGAACAGGAAAGAAAGCTAAGCTTCTCACCCCTTGACATGGCCATTGCAGCCTGGATCAACTACCTCTCCCTAGGCTTCCTGACTCTAAGGAAGGAAAAAAAAGCACAGTTTTCATTTTGTTAAGACCGTTCCAGCTCAGCATGGTGGTACATGCTTGTGATGCCCGCACTTGAGAGGCAGAGAGCTCAGGAGAGTAAGGCCAGCCTTGGCTGCGTTCAGAGTGGAAAGGCTGGCACTGTGAAAGCATCCACTCAGTTTGCTCCCACTCTTCTGCCTCATGACAGCTTCAGTGACCCGAACCAGCCTCCCGCTCTGCCTCCAGCCGTGCCTTCTGCTATGCGATTCCTACCACCATAGACTATGTCCCTTCTGGAACCAGGAGCCAAATAAATCTCCGTCTCCCCTAAAAAAAAAAAAAAAAAGACCTAGACAGCTGGGGGCGGGGGGGGGGGTGAGGGGGTGAGGGGAGAGAGGGTGTGGCTCAGTTGCAGATAGGAGGGGAGGGAAGATCAATTGAGGGTAGCCAATAGTTTTCTAATTGGATTTGAAGCCTGTTAGAAAATTCATATCTGGTAGTATGTACCCAGTCAAAAGCCCATGGCTGGGAGGACATAGGACTCAGGGGGGAAGCTGCTACTGTGGTTTTGTTAAATGGTCATGCTGCTCCTTCTAAATCTTTGTGCTCATGACCATAGATTAGTGTTACTGTGGGCTTTGATTAGAAGAGCTTCTTTTTGCAATGGGCAGCAATGACTGTAGAAGCTGACAGTTGGGCAAAGTGCTTCGAATAAGCGACCGTCCAGTGCTCAGCTGTAAGCATGATATCTGCATAATCCCCTTCAAGATTCAGGGAACATAACAGAAAAGTGAGAGGAATGAATGTAAGGGCCAGAGGATGGGGAGGAATACTGGAAGACGATGTCATATAAGAACTGTAAGGCCTTTGCCCTCTTGAATTCACAGCAGCTATGATTATCTGCATAAGATGGAACACACCAACATTCTTCCATGGATTGGGGATGGCATACAAGGCTTTACCCATCTCTGAGGATTTATAAGCAGTCAATGGTTCTTAGAAGGGAGCAAGATGTTTTCTTCAGTGGTGTAGCCCCTGCAAAGATGCTCATGTTCCTGTAAGTAATCCCTCTCTGTGCTCCTGAAAGCAACCTTAATTAAACACATTGGGACACCAAAAACACAAAGAAAGACATGAATACCGAAAGAGGGATCATCAGATGTGGGAGGGCAACAAGATAATAATATTTGAATATTATCCAGATATATTATATATGTGTATGAAAATTCCATAATGAAACTCATTATGATATAAAAAAAACTCAGGTTAAATACATTGAATAAATGAATATTTTTGTAGTGCAAAAAAAATGAGTTAGTTGCGGGCAGAGATAAGGCTTGTCACCTGTCATCAAAAGACATCCTGTGACAAAGATTTGTTGTCACTTTCTTTTTTAATTTAAATTATTTTTCTAGTTTTATATCCTTAATCCATCCCAGTCCCTCCCACCCTACTGCCTGTCTGCTTCTAAGGATCCCAGGGTTGTCTCTGGCTTGTCTACTCTTGTAGGGGTTCAGGCATCTGTGGCTTACCAAGTTGCCTCTCCTCAGGCCATCCCACAAATAGGATAGGGGCATTTCCCTTCACTCATCCAGCCTTAGTCCTCAAGGTTTTCACTGTATGTTCTTATCTCTCTTGAGTTTCTCGATATTCTATGGGAGGCATGTAGGTATGCCAGTCACTATGTATGTCTGCTAAGGACAACTCAGTGAGTCCCTAGATGTAGCAGTCCTGCCCCGAGTGGAATGTCTTGTCCAAAGGTGAACCTTATCATTTCAGGTTCTTATATTCTCACTGCCCCCTCTTCTGTGAGGTTCTCAAAGACTTAGGATGGGGAGATTGGGTTGGTCTGATTCTGGGTGAGCCTTGCTGAGTCGCTGGTACTCTGCATTATGGCTGGCCATTGTTGTTCACTTCACGGCTCTTCTATTGCCCTAGATTGCATCCTGCAGGGTGTTGAAATGCTCTACTTCTTTTATAGAAGAAGATTTATAGGCTGAGTGTTAAGTGCTCTTCAAATCTTTGAATATAATAGCAGCTAATTATGAAGCAGTTTGGTGTACTATCTTCCTACCTATAGGTTCATTGGCTGTTTTTTCCTATTGATCTATTTCCTTTCCTTTTTTAGGTTCTTGTTTGAGTTAACAATAACAGAAATGTGAACTATTTTGACAAGTGGATTTTGAGTCCAATCAGATAGCTATTGGTTGTCTCCTTGATACTCATGCCACTATCACACTAATGGTCACCTGTTGCCATGGTGATATTTATTACAACTTAAAGATCTCATGTGCTGATAGGGCCTATGACTATTTCTCTTCCCCAGTAGCATCTATGGTGTTCTTTGGTACTGTGTAAGCCATTTAGTAAGGAGGAAGTTCTCAGAGCAGTTCTGGTTTCTGTGTTTTTCCCAAGTTCTGTGATCCATATGTGTTGCATCTTCAGTATAGGATCTTCCTGACAGTTTTTTTTTTGGGGGGGGGAGCAACCAAGAGCAATGGCAAAACATTATAATGTTTTGAGACCCCTCTGGCCAACATTTTATCAGGAAGAGTCACATTCTTGTAACTTCTAGCATAATTTTGTCCCCGGGTTCTAAGTGGATCTGCTCAGGGTATTTTGTTTTGTTTTGTTTTGATTTTCCCACTGTATGCTCTTCTGCATAGGGACTGGCCTTTCTTGTTTCTTTCTTTTAAAGACTTTTTTTGCATATTACTACCATAGAAGATTCCTTATTACTTTTAATGGGAGGAGCAATGATATGTAAGATACTCTCTACTAGTTAGGGCTGAAGCAATCATAATTGGACTTTGCATGCCCTGCACATTGTCCAACACACTGTTGACCTCACAAAGTCTAGCATCTGCTAAAGGCACCAAGATCCTTGGAGGCAAAGGATTGGCAGCCACAGCAGTGTTCCTATACCTAAGGGGAACACGGGAAAGGGTTCAGGGAAAGGCCACTGGGTCCTTGTACGTCATCGGAGAGGAGGGCCCAGAGGAAAATCAGACATGCACAAGAAAGGACTCTCTGGGAATTGGGGTGGGAAGCACTGGGGGATGGGGAGGGAGAGGAGTACGGGGGGAAGAGGAGGGAGGGAGGGAACTGGTGTACCCAATAAGTTTGTATGAGCTGAAATAAAAAAAAGAAGATTCCTTATTACTTTTAATAATCTTAGAGTTTTGCTGTAAGTCCCTCTGACCCTCTTATCTTCCATCCCCTAATTCCCTGCTATGTATTTTTCTCAATTATTCTCTCCCTCATCCTATTTGTCATGGCATCATAAATCTCCCCTTTAAAAGCTTTCATCATAACCATTCCTTCCTCCTTCCTACTTATTGGTCTCTTTTGAATTTTTTGGCTCTTATTGTAATTCCAGTCCAAATACATTGACAAGGATATCAGTGCTAGCATCTGCATATAAGAGAGAACATGTGGTGCTTAACTTTCTATGTCTGAGCTACCTCACTCAATATTAAATTTTCCAGTTCCATCCATTTACCAGCAAATTCCATAATCTCATCCTTTTTGATGGCTAAGTAATATTTCATTTTGTAGATGTACCACATTTTAATTATCCACTCCTCTGTTAATGGCATGTTAGCTGAATTTTGTTTGTTTTTTTGCTATTGTGAATAGAGCTATAATGAATATAGATGAACAAGTGTCTTTGTAATAAGATGTAGAGTCTTTTGGGAATATTCCTAGGAGTGGTATGGCTGTGTCATATAGTAGTTTCATTTTTAATTTTCTGAGGAACCTCCAAAGTGATCTCCACAGAGGCCATACCAGTTTACACTTCCACCAGCAGAGGATAACTGTCTCTTTTTCTCCACAACCTCTCCAGCATTCTCTGTTGTTTGTGTTCTTGATCTAAGCCATTCTGACTGGGGTAAGATGGTATTGCAGGGTAGTTTTAATTTACATTTCTCTGATAATCAAGAAAGTTGAGCATCTTTTTTTTTTTATTAAAAATTTAATTATACATTTTAAAATTTTTTTCCAGTTCCCTCCCTCGCCCCTCTTCCCCCTCCCCTTCCCCCAGTGCCTCCCCCCCAATTCCCAGAGAGTCCTTAATTGTGTGCACCTAACTCTCCACTGTGTCCTCCTCTCCGATGACATATAAGGACCCAGTGGCATTTCCATAAGCCCTTTCTCTTGTTCCCCTTAAGCATAAGATCACTACTATGGCTGTCAATCCCTTGCCTCCAGGGGTCTCGGTGCCCTTAACAGATGCTAGACTTAATGAGGGCAACAGTGCGCTGGACATTGCGCAGGGCATGCAAAGTTCCATTATGATTGCTTTGGCCCCAACTATTGTTGAGAATCTTGCAAATCGTTGCTCCTCCCATCCTTTTGCTCTTACAATCTTACCGCCCCCTCTTCCGCAAATGTCCCTGAGCTCCAGGATAGGGAGAGATTAGGCTGTCCTAGTTCTATGTGATTGATATAGAGTCTCTGAAGTTCTGGATTGTGGTTTGTTGATTTTCTTTTGCAGTTTTGCTGCTCCTGCAATTCCCTTCACTCCATTCTGCTGGGCACTGTATGTCACCCCCTGGCCAGAGACAAAAAGCTGTTAAACTGGAGTCTTGTTGTAATAGCACATTCAAGGGTAGATGTAATAAGAGTAGGAAACCACTGAGGGAGGGGTCCATCACCCATTTGCAAAATGATTACTTTTTATCTGCTAGACTATATGCCCTCCCCTTCTGGTGAGATCAGGAAAGAACGTCTGTGAACTTAACCAGGTTTCTCATTACTTACTTGCAGACCTTCATGGAGGCCTATTTTCTCTGCTGTAACATGGTCTCCTCTCTCCTTGTTTCTGGTGTGGCCCTCCTAACCCATCTCTCTTGTTCATAATCCTTGCACTTACTGTGTTACATAGGTTTACTTTTGAGTGTCCCAATGTGGGCTGGGTGAGTTTGGTACTAGGAGCCACTTATTAGGGAGTACATACGGCGCTTAATTTTCTGGGTTTGGGATACTTCACTTAATATAATTCTTTCTAATGATATCCATTTCCCAGCAAATTCCAGTAATTCATCATTTTTGATGGCTGAGTAGTACTCCATTGTATAGATGTACCACTGTTTCCTTATCCACTCGTCAACTGTTGGACATTTAGGTTGATTCCATGACTTTGCTATTGTAAACAGTGCTGCTATGAACATGGTCGAGCTTGTGCTATCGAGGCGAACCTTTGCTGCTTGGGGGGTTATTCCCAAAAGTGGGATAGCAGGGTCATATGGCATTTCAATCTTTAATTTCTTTAAGAATCTCCAGACGGCTCGCCAGAGTGGCTGTATGAGCCTGCATTCCCACCAACAATGTAGGAGAGTTCCCCTCTCTCCACATCCTCTCCAGCATTTGTCGTTGTTTGTATTGTGGATTTTTGCCATCCTGACCGGGGTGAGATGATATCTCAGGGAAGTTTTGATTTGCATTTCCCTGATGGCGAAGGAAGTGGAGCATTTTTTAAGATAATTGTTAGACATTTTAATTTCATCCCTGGTAAAGTTTCTTTGAAGTTCCAGGGCCCATTTTTTAATTGGGCCAGTGTTTTCCTTGGAGTTTAATTTTCTAAGTTCTTTGTGCACTCTGGACAGTAGAGCTCTGTCAGATATGTGGTTAGTGAAGATTTTCTCCCATTCTGTGGGTTGCCTTTGAGCTCGTGTGACAATCTCTTTATCTGAACAGAAGCTCTTTAATTTCACAAGATCCCAACTGTTGAGAGTTGGTAGCAGTGACTGTGCCATTGGATGTCTGTTTAGGAACTGTTGGCCTAGCCCAACCAGCTCGAGGGAGTTCCCTATCCTTTCAACTATGGTTTTTAAAGTCTGTGGCCTGATATCAAGGTCCTTGATCCATTTGGAATTAAGTCTTGTACATGGTGACAAGTACGGGTCCAGCTTTAATCTTCTGCATGTGGAGATCCAGTTTTGCCAGCACCATTTGTTGAAGATGCTGTTCTTTTTCCATTGGATTCTTTGGGCCCCTTTGTCAAAGACCAAATGGCTGTAACTTTGTGGGCTTATATCTGGGTCTTCAATCCTTATCCATTGATCTGTGTGTCTATTTTGGAGCCAGTACCAGGCTGTCTTTATAACTATGGATTTGTAGTATAGACTTAGGTTTGGTATGGTAATACCTCCGAAAGTTGAGCATCTTTTAAAGTATTTGTTTGACATTTCCATTTCTTTTCAAGTGAAATCCCAGTTTAGTTCCAGGGCCCATTTTTTAATTGAAATGTTTGAAATGCTCTTCAAAAAATTGAAATTTTTTGAGCTCTTTGTGGACTCTGGAGATTAATCCTTTGTCAGATTCATAGTTAGCAAAGATTTTTTCCAGTTCTGTGGATCTTTTTGTACAATTAAAAGTTTCTTTTGCAGAATAGAGGCTTTCTAATTTAATTGATAATAATAATAATTATTATTATTATTAGTTGCTGGGCATTTGCTGTTCTATTTAGAAAATCTTTACCTAGGCCTGTCAATTCAAGTGTACCTCCTACTCTTTCTTCTAACAATTTCAGAGTTTCATGTTTGGTAGCAAAGTCTCTGATCCATTGGAGTTGACTTTTGTGTAAAGAGAGAGGCAACAGTCAATTTTTATTCTTCATATGTAGATGCCCAATTTTCCCATCACCACTTGTTGAAGATGCTGTCTTTCCCCAGCATGTATGTTTGGCACCTTTGTGAAAAATCAAGTGGCTATATGTATGGGAGTTTATACCTCGGTTCTCTGTTCTGATCCATTAGTCAATGTGTCTGTTTTTTTTTTTTTAATTTTTTTTTATTTATTATTTATTCAATTGTGCGTGTATGCATGTGTGCGCGTGTGTGTATGTATGTATGTGTGTGTAGAACACGGACGAATTCGGAAACCACCATGGGCACCTCCACCTCCTCCTCATTTACTCCACCCGGGATTCACAGGCTCCGCCCTACCAGGACCAGAAATGCAGGCTGCCCCTGCTTCCACCCGGCATCTATACGTGGGGTCTAGGATCTGAACTCAGGACCTTCTGCCTGCAAGGCAGAGGCCTAACCCCTGAGCCACCTCTCCAGCCCCCATGTGTCTGTTTTTTTGTGCCAGTACTAATCTGTTTTTATTAGTTCTGTAGTATAGTTTGAAATCTGGTACAGTGATACCTCAGGCAGTCTTCTTATTGCCCAAAATTATTTTGGCTAATCATGGTTTTTTTGTTCTTCCATATGAATTTTGAGAATTTTTTTCCAATTCTGTGAAGAATTGCATTGGGATTTTGATTGGAATTGCATCACATCTGTAAACTGCCTTGGGTAGGGTGATCAACTTCACAATAATGATCCTACCAATCCAGAGCAAGAAAGATCTTTCCATTTTTAGTATCCTCTTTAATTTGTTTCAGCAGTGTTTTATAGTTTCCATTACACAGGTCTTTTACTTCCTTGGTGAAATTTATTCCAAGTTATTTTTTTTTTTTTTGTAGCTGTGGTGAATGGGACTGATTCTCTCATTTCTTTCTCAGTTTGTTTGTCTCTGATGTATAGGAAGGCTATTGATTTTTGTATGTTGCTTTTGTAGCTTGCCACTTTGCTGAATTTCTTCATGAATTGGAGTAATTTCTTGGTGGAGTCATGTGGATCTCTCAAGTATAGAATCATATTATCTGCAAATAGGGCTACTTTAACTTCTTCCTTACCTATCTGTATCTCTTTTATCTCCTTCTCTTGCCTTATTGTTCTAGCTAGGACTTCAAGCACAATATTGAACAGGATTGGTAACAGTGGACATCCTTGTCTTGCTCCTGACCTAACCTGGAATGCTTCAGTTTTTCCCCTATTTAGAATGATGTTTGCTTTAGGCTTGTGGCATATAACCTTTATCGAGTTGAGATAGGTCCCCTCTCCAAAGCTTTTATCATGAAAGGATATTGAATTTTGTCAAAGACTTTTTCTGCATCTATTGATAGGATCATATGATTTTTGTTTTTGAGTCTATCAATATGGTGAACCATGTTTATTGATTTACAAATTTTAAACCATCCTTGCATTCCTGATACAAACCCAACTTGATCTTGGTGTATGATCCTTTGGATATGTTTTTGGATTTGATTTGATAGTATTTTGTTGAGGATTTTTGAATCTGTATTCATTAGTGAGATTGACCTGTAATTCTCTTTCTTGGTTGTGTCTTTGTTTGGTTTTGAAATCAAAGTTATGGCTTCATAGAAAGAATGTGGGAGTATTCCTTCTTTCTCTATTTTATGAAATAATTTGAGAGGTAGCAGAGTTAGTTCTCCTCTGAAGGCCTGGTAGAATTCTGCACTGAATCCTTCTGGTCCTGGGCTTTTTTTTAGTTGAAAGACTTGTAATTACTATTTCAATTTCATCTCTTGTTATTGGCCTGTGAATTTTTGTAGGTCGTATGTGTTTATCAATTCATCCATTTCCTTTAGATTGTCTAATTTAAGAGAATATAAAATTTTAAAGTCTGTCCTTATGATCCTCTAGATTTTTCCAGTATCTGTTGTAATTTTCCCCGTTTTGTTTCTGACTTTGTGAATTTGAATGTTTTCTCCTCTTTTGGTTAGTAAATATAAGGGCTTGTCAATCTTGCTTACCTTTCCAAAAAAAAAAAAAATACTAGGACAGCTCTTTGTTCCATTGTTTTTTTTTTTAATTCCAATTCAATGATTTCTGCTCAGATCATAGATATTTCTTCCCATGTGCTACTTTAGGATTGGTTTGCTCCTTTTTTTCTAAGGCTTTCAGGTGTAACATTAAACCATTTTTGCGGAACCTTTTCTTTTTGTGATATAGGCATTTTCTGCCATAAAATTTCTTCTTAGAGCTGTTTTCAGTGTGACCCATAGATTTTGGTAGGTTCATTTTCATTGGCTTTAAGGGAGTTTTTTTTAACTTCTTGTTTTATTTCATTTTTGACTCATTCCTCATTCAAAAATGTGTTATTTAGCTTCCACGAGTTTGTTGAAGATGTTTTCTTTTCTTTGTTGAAGATGTCTACCTTTATTACATGATGGACAGGTAATATACAGTGAATGATTTCGATTTTTCTATATATATATGAAGGTTTGATTTGTGTCCTAGTATATGTCCTAGTATATTTTTGAGAATACTATGAGCTGCTGAGTAGAATGTGTATTCTTTAGTGTTTAGATGAAATATTCTATAGATATCTGTAAGGTCCATTTAATTTATGGTTTCATTTAATCCCAATGTATCTGTGTTTAGTTTTTGGCCCATTGACCCTTCCGATAGTGTGAATGGGGTATTGAAGTTGCCTAGTACTACTGTGTTGGGTTGATTAGTTGTTTTGTCTCCTGTAGGGTTTGTTTAATGAATTTGGGTGCTTCCATGTTTGGTGTATATATGTTTAAAATTGTTAAGATCTTCTTGCTGGAATTTTCCCTCTGATAAGATGTAGTATCTATTTGCATATCATATAGTTTGCTTTAATTTGAAGTCTATTTTTTTCTGAATTAAACTGGCAACTCCTGCTTGCTTCCTCTTTCAATTTACTTGGGGTACTTTTGATCATCCTTTTACCCTGAGAATGTATTTGTCTTTCAAGGTGAGGTGTGTTTCTTAAAAGCAGAGAATTGATGAGTCATGATGTTTGATGCAAGTTATAAGTGTGTCTCTTGGGGAGTTGAGCCCATTGACATTTAGAGTTATATTGAAAGATGTTTAATGGTTCCTGACATTTTGTTGGTCTGTGGTGTTTGTCTTTTTTAGTCCCTCATTAGCTCTTATGCTGATATAATTTATTCTCTTTAGTTTCTTTGATGTGTTTATCTGTCTCTTCCATCTTGCACATTTCTTCCAGTATCCTCTGTAGCCCTAGCTTAGGGCCAGAAAGTCTTTTAGTTTCTTTTTTTGTCATGGAATATTTTTCTTTCACCTTCTATTAAGACCAACAGTTTTGCTGGATATACATTTAAAATTCACTCAGAATTTGTATTGTCTCTCTAGGCCCTTCTGGTTTTTACCATTTGTGTTGAGAAGTCAGTTGTTATTTTGATGCGTTTACTTCTATATGTGACTTGTTCCTTTTGTCTTGAGGCTCTTAGATCTTGTCTTTAATGTGTATATTTGGTGTGCAGCCTATCACATGCTGCCGGGATTTCCTTTTGGTGTGTGTGTCCTGAATATTTGGTGTTCTGTATGCCTCTTGAATCCGAATGGGCATCTGTCATAGTTAAACATAGGTATCAACTTGACTGTTGAGAGTTTGAGCTCTGGGCACATTTGTAGAGAATTGGTGGTTGAGTTAAGCCCAGAGCAAACCTGCAGGAGATTGTCTAGCTGATGGGGAAGGCCCAGCCTATGGTGGATGGGATTAGGCCCTGAAATTAATCACAGAGAGCTGGTTGAGAAAGTTGGCATCCTTCTGTTTACTTGACCAGACATGCTGGTCTGGCAAGTAAGGATCATCTATTTCTCGGCTGTTATGTGGTGATGGTGTGGCCAGTTCCCTCGGCCCTGGTGTTGGTGCGTGCTCTCCCATCAAGCAGGACTATGAACTGTAACTAGTAAACATAAGAGAATAAATCCCTTGTTCCCTTAAGTTGCTTGATGGTCATTTATCAGCAACCATGCAGGCAAACTGCAACAGTATCTCTTTTTTAGGTCAGGGAATTTTTCCTCTATTATCTCATTGATTATACATGGTGGATCTTCCTTTTGTGTGTCTGTTTCTGGGATACCCATGATCCATATGTTGGGCCTTTTGATGGTGTCCCAGAGTTCCTGTATGTTTCATTCAAGTGTGTTTTTCAGCTTCTCAGTTTCCCTCATTGACTTATTGAACCTCTTCTATCTTGTCTTCTAGTTCTGAGACTCTGTCTTCTACATGATCAGTTCTATTTTTGAGACTCTCTATTGAATTTTTTATTACACTGTTTAGATTTTTTTGTTCCAGTGTTGTTTCAGTCTCTTTTTTTTTTTTTCAGTGTTTCTATGTTTGTTTGCAGATCACTTTGGGTTTTTTTTCAGAATTTCTATATCTGTTTTCAGGCTCTCTATTTTCATTCTATTTGTGTCTTGTTCATTTGTGTATTCTTGGATTTCTTTCCTGAGTTTGTTACGTTCTTTTTGGACTGTGTTTAGTCATTTATCCATATCTTCTCAGAGCTGTCTGAACATATTTATAATTGATCTTTGAAATTCATTTTCTTTGTTATTGTTCTCTTGGACACTTTCCCATGGGCTATCCTGTGTGGGATCTGAAACTTTGGATTTGATAATCTTGAGGGGAGATATACTTTCTTGGATTCTTGTGCTCCTTCTATTTTTCCTGGATGAGTGGATATTGATTGTAGTTTTTCCCCCCCAGAGGCCTTTTGTCTCTTTATTCCTTGAAGTTTGGTGATGTATAAAATTTTCTACCTGTACTTATTTCCTGTAAGTGTGTGATTACTATGCAGGGCACACAGGAACCTGTCCGGGGACCAGCTCGTTCAGGTCACAAGGGCAGCACAGAGCTGTTGTCACTTTGGAAGCTTGACAACGTGGACAAGGACAGGTTCACTGGGCACCAAGGGAAGTAGGTGAAAGGTTCTGACCCTCCAGATCCTCTTGGCTTCCAGGGCAGGACTCCAGGGCAGGCTTGTCAGCCTTACGTCCTGCTGAGTGTTGCTCTTGCTGGGAAGCTGGTGATCTAGGGGGGAATATGCCCCTAGCGTGGGTCTCCTTTGAAAATGTTCACTTAGATATGCGACTCTTGCTAAGCATGGTGGCACATACCTGCAATCTCACCCAGAGGCAGGTGGAGGTAGGAAGATACGAGTTTCAGGCAGTTTGAGTCACATAGAAAAATGTTACTTCAACAAAAGGGGGGAGAGAGAGGAAAGAAAGAAAGAAAGAAAGGAAGGAAGGAAGGAAGGAAGGAAGGAAGGAAGGAAGGAAAGAAGGAAGGAAGGAAGGAAAGAAAGAAAGAAAGAGAAAGAAAGAAAGAAAGAAAGAAAGAAAGAAAGAAAGAAAGAAAGAAAGAAAGAAAGAAAAAGAAAGGAGGGAGGGAGGGGCTGCAGAGATAGCTCAGGACTAAAGCTTTTGTCTGTTAAGCAGAAAGACCTGAGTTTGGATCTCCAGATGGGAGAATGCTGTGACCTATACTTGTGGCCCTGGAAGATGGAGTCTGGGTAACCCCAGAACAAAGTAATAAGGTAGGAGAGCAATTCAGGATAATTCCTGATGTCATCTTCGGCACACACACTCAAGTGCCTCTATATATAGCCACACATGCCCCCCCATCACCACCAAAAAATAAAATAATAATAAAATTACTTTGAAAAAGAAAGAAAGGAAGGAAAGAAGGAAGGAAGAAAGAATTTTTTTTCTTCCATTAAAGGTTAACTTGTCTTGACTATGGTAACACAGATGCTGGAGTGAAACACCCGTATTTATCATTAGTGACTTAATTGGATCTTTATAAATTTAGACTTTGATTTGAGTCATGGGGAGGTAAGAATAGGAAGGGGGGGGGAGTCATGTTATTCAGACCAAGGGTAACATTCTGAAGTTGCCAAATGTAGTAAGCTTATGACCTAAAATTTGGGGACCACCTTTGATTTGAAAATGGCTAAACTCTCCTGTTTTCTTTGGATTTAACCATTTAGAGCAGATAGAGTTAATTTTGACATATTGTATTGGATTAACAAGTAAGAAAAACTGTCCAGGCATGTTTTAATTCATTTGGAAGTAAGATTCGATTAATTTCTTTTTACTAAACTCACTAGTGCACGTATGGTGCTTTGGGAAGTCCAACTGGCATCTGTTATGTGATAACATAATCCCAATCAGAAGTGAGCCAATCCTTTCTGTCTTGCTGCTCTTGCCAAATTTTTACTCTTCTCTTGTTCTTCCTGGAAGGATGTTTCATAACTCACCCATGCACTGTACTTTCCTGAGATGGGAGTCATTGCTGTAATGACAATGTACTAATTAGTCAGCTTCTTAATTCATTTCCCTTAAATGTGTTTAAGATCTCAGTTTACTTGGCCTACTTTGACAGTTCATGAGAAAAATGTGAGTTCAGATCCCTGGACATGGGAACATCTGGGTTCTCTGTCCTTGGCTTATAGCCCGAAGTCGTGCTTTCCCTCCTTGGGTCTTGGCTCCCTCATGTATACAAGAGGGGTGGGCTGGGAAGCAATGTCACTCATCCCATGAGCCTTCATGTTCCAAGGTGCACAGGGATGGGTAAAACAGGGCTGGTAAGGACTGGGGCAAACTGAAGAGGCTTTGCCTGCTGACAGGGGAGCTGCTGGTTTCCAAGCAGCAATACCCTGCCACCAAAAGGACCCGATTCTACCAGAATTTGTTTATTTTCTTTTAATTTCTGTCTCTACCACTCTTTTCCCAATAAAATTTAGGGTTTCCTTTATTTTTAAATGTAGGAAACTATTTAAAAATTTCTTTTTGGGGGAAGATGGACAGATGTTTCAGGTCAAAGAGCTCAAATCATCTTCAAGTGGGTGGATCCACAGAGGACTTTTCAGTGAAAAGACTAAATTCTTTCAATAATATTAATTTACAATTTTGGTCCCCTTCCTGCTCTAGAGCTTAAGGTTTAGAAGACTCAGGATCAGAGGGAACAGTAAAGTCTCCATCACTGGCTGGTTATGGAAGGAGTTTGAGACATAGTCAGTTATGAAGCACACTTACTTAGACACTTTGAGCAAGAATTATTTATAGCTCCTCCCACTCATCTATTCATCCAACTATCTACTTGCCAAAGTATCTAACCATTCACTTGCTATCTGTGATAGTTAAGCCTGGGTGTCAACTTGACACACTTGATTAACTAAGCTGGGCTGAGACCACCTCTGGAAACGATCAACTGAGACGACTTGAAAGGATTGTACATGCCCCAGATCCTGTCAGAACCTCCAAAGCTCTCAAAGGATTCTCCCAATACCACATCTTCTAAAAAGGAGCCACCAACGAGAACGGATGCCCTTCTTGCAGCTGTGCTAGGAATCGTTCTTCCTTCCGGCCACCCGGTTCCTTTGACCTTCCACTAGACTAGACTCTAAGAGTTCTTCAGCCTTCAGCCATCATCTACTTGACTACCGAACTGAGCAGCTAGCTATTGGCAGCCGTCGTTGGATTACCTCGGCTACTGACAGCCTTCGCTGGACTACCTCAGCCATATCTGTAAGCCAACTCAATAAATTTCCTATATATTAATTCTGTGAATTCCGTGACTCTAGAGAACCCTAACTAATACACTATCCTAGTTAAGTCCTCAGTGTATACAAGAGACTATGGACACAGAAGCCGCAGCAGCCAGAGAGAGAGCGTTCGACTCTGAAGAGAGTTCTCTTTGGAGAGAGAGTTATTCCCAAAGAACTAGGGGGCTCTCCAGATGCCTGCTTACCAACAGACAGTGGCTTTGGTTCCTGTAAACCCTAATACCAATAAAATTGACTCCGGATGACATTTCAAAACAGTGAAGCCAGGGAGATTCTGAATGTTTACATTCTGACCTTTAATACGACTCCAGAATAAAAGACCTGAATGGTGAGCCAAGGGCTGGTGATCAAGAGGAAGGATTGCTCATGGCGGGTGGAAGAAAACTGTCTCCAGGGACTCTGGCTGCCTGGAAACGAAGCGCACTGACCAGACTCTGGAAAGACAATTGGGAAACACTCTTTTGTTTCATTGTCCCTGTGGAGTAACACTATAGGGCCATACTCACAAGTTTCCTATTTTCTTGCCAATGAGCCACAAGGACCACCATGTTCACAGTCCTGGGTGAAGCAGGGGATCAAGAGGAAAGTAACAGACATTCTGTTCCTTCTCTTGGGAGACTGAAGAATGGAGGCATTTTCATGAAGAGCAATGCAAGACAGCATACAGTGAAAGCATGCAGTATGGTTTTGACAGGTCTGGTTTCTCCCAAGGTCACTCTGCCTTGTGTGTAGCTGATTTCTTGTCCCTGTGGCCTTCCCTCTGTATGGGCAACTTCTTTTTTTTTTTTTTTTTTTCTTTAAAAGTAATTGTTTGTTTGTTTATTTATCTCGTGGTAGGTGTATTTATGTTATAACAAGTACGTGGAATTCCGAGGACGACTTGTAGGAGTCAGTTTTCTGCTTCTGCCATGTGGATTCTGAGTATAAAACTCAGGTTATTTGATTTGGTGGCAAGTACTTTCACCTCCTGAGTCATCTTGCTGGCTCCTCTGTATACGAATTGTTAATGTTCATTATGTATATTCAATATTCTATCCCTATGGGACTACTAATCAGATTGGGTTAGGGTTTATATTAACAGCCTTATTCTAAAGTAATCATCTCTTTGCAAAATATACTTACTTACTGAGATATTGGAATTTCAAGGCAACATGAATTTGTGTATATGTGTGTAGGGTAACCTATGAACTATAATTATATACATAATTATATGTAATATATGGCATGAGCACCCACAGGAGTAGACAGGTCAGAGTGAACCCTGGTCCACAGAAGCACATAAGTGAAAGGGTGGGAGGAAGTGGGAGAGAATGGCGCAAGGAAAGGAAGGGGATGGAAGGGAAGGGGGAGGGAGGGAAGCTGGGATGAATACCCAATATGCTTGTAAAAGTAGAAAAATAAAATAAAATTAAAAAAATATATAATCTAAGCTAATTTGAAAACAGTTTTGAAAGACACAAAAATGAACTTTAAGAAATGGGAGAGATGTTTTTTTATTGTTGAAATAGGTGACAGTGTTACAAAGTTATTAGTTCTTCCTGGGTTAATTTATAGAGCCAATGCTCGTAAAATATTAACTTTTTTCTGTTTGTGTCAGTTATATTGATACTGACTTGAATGACAAGCACACAGAGTGGACAGGAAAACACTAGTGACACTTGGGATGTGGCTCAGTGGAACAGCATGTGCTTGCATGTCTCAGGCTGTGGATTTCATCCCTAGAACTGCATATTGAAAAAAAAAAAAAACAATAACAACACTTAAAAAAAGAAAGACAAAACCAATACTATAAAGCATCTTTATTCTAAAAACCATGGTACTGATTCATAAAGTTTACATGGAAATTTCATGTATGATATAGGTAACATCTCAAATTCCTAGAGTAAAAATGATTTTTAAAATAATGATGCTGGGGGGAAAAATGGGTATTCATTTGGAAAATGTAAAATTTAAATACAGACAAACCCCAAGACCACTCTGGTTGTACAGGCCTGTGATCTGTACCCTGGAGGCTGTAGCAGAAGGATTGTGGGTGTGAAGCCAACCTGGGCTTAACAGTGAAACCTGTCTCAAAAACCAAAACAAGTCAACAAGTCACAAGATTAAATCCAAATGGATTAGAGATCTAAATATGAAATAAGAGACCATAAAAAATACTTGAGAAACACATGGATGAATTCCTTTCAAACTCAGTTAAGAGTTTGACTTGACTAACGTGGATCACAGGCACTAGGATCCTTAGAGGCAAGGGATTGACAGCCACAATAGTGTTCCTATACTAAAGGGGAACACATGAAAGGGCTCTAGGCAATGCTACTGAGTTTTTACACCTCATCAGAGAGGAGGACCCAGAGGGAAATTTGACATGCACAGTAATGGGGGAGGGGGGCACTGGAAGAAAGGGAAGGAGGGGGGAAAGGAAGGGGAAAAGGGGGGAGGGAGCAAGGGGATCCAGGGAGGGGTGGAGGGAGGGAGAGGAATGGGATACCTATCAAGTTTATGTGAATGGAAAAAAAATACACTATAAAAAAAAGAATTATAAAAAAAAGAGTTTGACTTGAAACCCAGAGGCAACAAAGGAGCAGATTTGAAAATAATCGTGGGGGAAAAATCATCCTAAATAATCCAAACAAAACAGGAATAAAAGATTTCTAATATGAACCACCATAAATGGCCCAATTTTCCTAATATATGAGAAATTTTTACAAATTGTGAGTGTTACATCAAAAACCCAATGAAGAAAAGGAAAAGTCACAGACAATTCAGTTTATGAAGTCCCTTAAACATTAAAGATCTCAATTATGCATTTAGCTTATGTCTATAACAGGATCTAACAAATAAATAAACATACTGTATACACAGGTAGATGGTTACAGAAGTAAACAGAAGTGTAAGTGTGTGTGTGTGTGTGTGTGTGTGTGTGTGTGTGTGTGTGTGATCTCTATCTGTTGAAAGGACCAAGACAGAACTATTCTATTAGCAATGAGCAGTATAGTATTCAGTTCTTGGGTCCCAAGGACGATTCTGTAGCAAACAGAGCCAGAATTCACAGGAAAAAGGTTTTGGGAGCAGGAGAGAGGTTAGTACAGAGAAAACATAGCAAGAACCTAGACAGTATGAAGTCTGAAAGTAAGGGTATACTTAAAGTAGACAGGAGTTCGAAAGATCCCCATGCCTCTCTGGTAGACTGATGAGGACTAACACTGATGGGGAAGAAATGCAAGATGCTTTCTGTAGCAGTTCGCCTGCATGGTAGCTGATAAATCTCCATCAAATGGCTTCAGGAAACAAGGGGTTTATTTTCTCTTACAATTGTCCAGTTACAGTTCTCAGTCCAGCTTGGCAGGAGAGCTCACACCTGCACCAGGACTGAGGGAACTGGTCACACCATTTCTACACAATGGCTGAGAGAGGGACAATCCTTCCTTGCCAGACCGGCATGTCTAGTCAAGTATGCACAAGGACACCAACTTTCTCAACCAGCTCTCTGTATTTTATTCCAGGGCCTAATCTCACCCACCATGGACTGGGCCTTCCCCATCAGCTAGACAATCCCTTGCAGATTTGCTCTGGGCTTAACCAACAACTAATTCTCTGCAAATGTGCCCAGAGCTCAAACCCTTAATTGTCAAGTTGACACCTGTGCCTAACGATGACACTTTCCTCAGTGGTATATCTACTGTATGATTCATGCTCCAACAAGTACTCATGTACTTGTCATCATAGGCAAACCAGATGAAATTCAGTAGTCCACACATGTGAAAAGACTTCAAAACAGGAAAGGAGTCGACAGGGAAGTAGAAAGGTTGTAAGGGGAAGAGGGAGATAGGATTGGGGACTAAGGGGTGAAAAATATTATAAACTTACTGTATTCATGTACATAACACTAAATAAAATAAAAATAAAAGGCAGGAGCATAGTCACAGATTCAGTATTCAACCCTGAGGATCTGTCAGTGCCAAGGCTGGGAGAGACTGGGCAACAGAAAAGAAAAACATAAGATTATGTACTTACAGTCCACAGGCTACTAGATAGAATAAAATAAGCATCCATTAATTCATACTGCTAGTAAGCAAGATAGATTTCATTTTCTCTTCTAAGCCTTCCTGATCCTAGAATGGAGAAGCATTTTCTTTTTTATGTTTAAAGTAGTTAAAACAGTAGTTGCCTGGGGCAGGAAAGATGGCTCAGGGATTAAGATTCTGTCTCACAAGAAAAAGACCTGAATCCCCCCTTTTGCACCCTAAACCCGCTCCGCCGGTCGGGACGCGCGCGCGCGGTCCAGCCGGGCGTCAACGCCGCGCCCTAGCTGGTGAGTACCCCCGCCCCCCGTGCACCGCCCACCAGGACCCCCAGGTCGGCCCACAGGGACCCGGCTCCGCCTCCCACCATCCAGCCGGAGCCGCGCGCGGGACCCAGGGACCAGGAGGACCTCCCCCTGCGCCCGGCCCGCCCCAGCTGCCCTCGGGTTAAATAGCTCCACGCCGACGCACCCATCCCCCCTTTTGCACCTGCTCCGCCGGTCGGGACGCGCGCGCGGTCCAGCCGGGCCTCACCCCACGACCTAGGTAAGTCTCCGCCCGCCCCCGCCCACCAGGACCACAGGCCAAATAATTCAGTTTAGTGAAATTGAGAGATCTTAAGAGTTAAAATGACAATGCCAAGTCAAAGTGCAAATCCATGAGAAGCAACAATCAAGTAAATAAATTTCCCACTGAAGAAATTAATCCCATAATGTTAGACTCCAACAAGAACAAACCCATGGAAAAAGGCCAAGAAAGCCCCACCCAGGATAAAGACTTCAAATATGATCATTACCATGTTCAATACTATGAAAGAGGAAATCAGGGAGGAATTAAATAATCGAATCAATCGCTTTGAAGAGGAACACAACAGACATCTGGAGGAGTTGAGAAAAACAGTGCAAGAAACAAAAAGTGGCATAGAGCAGTTAAAACAAACTCAAGCAGAGTTTAAAACTGAACTAAAAGACAAGTTATCTTCAACCCAGAACGCCACAGAGAGTCTTACCAACAGAACTAACGAAGCAGAAAATAGAATTTCAGACCTTGAAGATAAAGTGGGAGTACTAACCAGCTCAATGGAAGAGGTTGTTAAAGCCAAAAAGATACTTGAGAGAAATATCCAAGAGATATGGGACACCCTGAAGAAGCCTAACATGTGTATTCATGGAATACCAGAGCAAGAATCTCAAAATACCACCCCTGAGGAAATTTTTCAAACGATCATCAAGGAAAACTTTCCTCATCTAAAAAAAGAGAGGCCCATCCATACACAAGAGGCATTCCGCACCCCAAACAGATACGACCAAAATAGAAGCACGCCGCGGCAAATAATAGTTAAAACACTCCACATTCAAGATAAAGAACTGGTACTGAGAGCTTCAAGGGAGAAAAAACAAGTCACTTTTAAAGGTAAACCTATTAAAATAACAAATGACTTCTCAGTCGAAACAGTAAAAGCAAGAAAAGCTTGGAGAGACATACTTCAAGTATTGAATGAGCAAAAATGTCAACCCAGGCTGATTTACCCTGCAAAACTATCAGTCATGATCAAGGGAGAAAGAAAAATTTTCCAGCACAAAGACAACTTTAAGGGATACATGGCCACCAAACCAGGCCTTCAAAAAAATGCTAGAAATGATACTCAAGCGTGAAGAAAAAAACAGGCATATCCAGGAGAACAGAAGGCAAGTATAACATCATTAAAAACGAAGCAATATACTTATAAAAGCTACTAAACATAATAAATGTCTGGAATTAACAATAGTTTCTCCATTATAACACTAAATGTTAATGGAATTAATTCACCGATCAAGAGACACAGATTACAAACATGGATTAAAAATCACAATCCATCAATCTGCTGCCTGCAGGAAACCCATCTCACCACAAAAGATAGGCACGCTCTAAAAATAAAAGGCTGGTCAACAATTCTACAAGCAAATGGAAGCAGAAAACAGGCAGGGGTAGCCATTATGCTATCAGACAAAGTGGATTTCAAACCAAAGAAAATTATAAGAGACACGGATGGATACTACATTTTAGTCACAGGCACAATTCACCAGGAAGACCTCACAATCCTGAACATATATGCACCCAATACGGGCCCCTCCACATTCATTAAGAAAACCCTACAGCGTCTAAAGCAAGAAATCAATCCCCAAACGATAATTCTTGGGGACTTCAACACCGCCCTGTCAACATGGGATAGATCAACAGGTCAAAGCTTAACAGAGACACTTTGGAACTTAATCAAACCCTGAAAGAAATGGACCTCACAGATCTCTATCGAACTTTTCACCCACGCACCAAAGAATACACATTTTTCTCAGCAGCACACGGAACTTTCTCCAAAATAGATCACATATTGGGCCACAAAATGAATCTACACATATACAAGAAAGTTGAAATTCTAACCTGTGCCCTATCAGACCATCACGGCCTAAAGCTGGACATCCACAACACATCAAACAAGAGAAAATACACTAACTCCTGGAAACTTAAACACTATGATGCTGAATGAGAACTGGATTCAGGAAGAATTAAAAAGGAAATTCAAGATTTCCTGAAAGTGAATGATAACGAAAATACAACTTACCAAAATCTCTGGGACACAATGAAAGCTGTTCTAAGAGGTAAGTTCATAGCTCTTAATGCCTACGTCAAAAAAAATGGAAACGTCAGAAATAAACAACTTAACAATGCAGCTTAAAGCTTTAGAGAAGCTAGAGCAATCTGATCCCAAAAGTAGTAGAAGAGAGGAGATTAGCAAAATAAGGGGAGAAATATCTGAAATCGAGACTAAGAAAACGATAGAAAAAATCAACCAGTCAAAAAGCTGGTTCTTTGAAAAAATCAATAAGATTGATACACCGCTAGCGAAACTTACCAAAAGCAAGAGAGAGAAAACCCAAATTAACAAAATTAGAAATGAACATGGAGTTATCACTACTGATACCCAAGAAATCCAGAGAATTATAACATCATATTTCAAAAACTTATACTCTGTGAAGTTTGACAACACAAAAGAGATGGATGAATTTCTAAGTAAACACAACTTACCTAAATTGAATCAGGAAGTTGTGAATTATTTAAATAGTCCTATAACATATAAGGAAATTGAGGAAGTAATCTCGAATCTTCCCACCAAAAAATGTCCTGGACCAGATGGATTCAGCACAGAGTTCTACCAGACATTTAAGGAGTTAATAACACCAATACTCCTTAAACTGTTCCATCAAATAGCAAAGGAAGGAACACTACCAAATTCCTTCTATGAAGCTAATATCATTTTAATCCCAAAACCTAATAAAGATTCGCTTAAAAAAAGAAAACTATAGGCCGATCTCCCTGATGAACACAGACGCAAAGATTCTCAACAAAGTCTTAGCAAATCGGATTCAAAAACATATTAAAAAGATCATTCATGGGGACCAAGTAGGCTTCATCCCCGGCACACAAGGTTGGTTCAACATACACAAATCAATAAATGTAATTCATCATGTAAACCAGTCCAAAGTCCAAGACCACATGATACTCTCGATAGATGCAGAAAAAGCTTTTGACAAGATCCAACAGCCTTTTATGATCAAAACGCTAGAGACAGTAGGAATGGAAGGAACCTTTATCAATATAATAAAAGCTATATACAACAAGCCCACAGCAAGGATTATGCTCAATGGGGAACAATTGGAAGCATTCCCACTTCGATCAGGAACTAGACAAGGCTGTCCACTCTCACCACTTCTATTCAATATTGTACTTGAAGTCTTAGCTGAAGCCATAAGACAAGAAAGGGACATAAGAGGGATTCAAATCGGCAAGGAAGAAGTCAAGCTATCCCTATTTGCAGATGACATGATCTTATACCTGAGTGATCCCAAAAACTCCACCAGGAAGCTCCTGGAACTAATTGAGAAGTTCAGCAGGGTGGCAGGATACAAAATAAATGTGCAAAAATCAGAGGCCTTCCTATATGCCCAGAATGAAAGAAGTGAAAAAGCCTTGAGAGAAACCATACCATTTACTATAATCCCTAAAAAAGTGAAATACCTTGGTATAAACCTAACTAAGGAGGTAAAAGACCTTTACAATGAAAACTTTAAAACCCTAAAGAAAGAAATAGCAGAAGACACCATAAGGTGGAAAGACCTCCCTTGTTCCTGGATTGGCAGAATCAACATCGTGAAAATGACCATCCTACCAAAGGCAATATACAGATTCAATGCTATACCAATCAAAATCCCAAAGCAATTCTTCAAAGAAGTTGACCAAACAATCTCAAAGTTCATATGGAGGCACAAAAGACCCAGGATAGCAAAAACAATCCTGAGTAACAAAAACACAGCTGGAGGTATAACCATACCAAACCTTAGTCTATACTACAAATCCATAGTTGTAAAGACAGCCTGGTATTGGCTCCAAAATAGACACACAGATCAATAGATAAGATTGAAGACCCAGATATAAGCCCACAAAGTTACAGCCATTTGGTCTTTGACAAAGGGGCCCAAAGAATCCAATGGAAAAAGAACAGCATCTTCAACAAATGGTGCTGGCAAAACTGGATCTCCACATGCAGAAGATTAAAGCTGGACCCGTACTTGTCACCATGGACAAGACTTAATTCCAAATGGATCAAGGACCTTGATATCAGGCCAGAGACTATAAAAACCATAGTTGAAAGGATAGGGAACTCCCTCGAGCTGATTGGGCTAGGCCAACACTTCCTAAACAGACATCCAATGGCACAGTCACTGCTACCAACTCTCAACAGTTGGGATCTTGTGAAATTAAAGAGCTTCTGTTCAGATAAAGAGATTGTAACGCGAGCTCAAAGGCAACCCACAGAATGGGAGAAAATCTTCACTAACCACATATCTGATAGAGCTCTATTGTCCAGAGTGCACGAAGAACTTAGAAAACTAAACACCAAGGAAACCAATGGCCCAATTAAAAAATGGGCCCTGGAACTTAAAAGAAACTTTACCAGGGATGAAATTAAAATGTCTAACAAATATCTGAAAAAATGCTCCACTTCTTTAGCCATCAGGGAAATGCAAATCAAAACTTCCCTTAGATATCATCTCACCCCGGTCAGGATGGCAAAAATCCACAATACTAACAACGACAAATGCTGGAGAGGATGTGGAGAGAGGGGAACTCTCCTACATTGCTGGTGGGAATGCAGGCTCATACAGCCACTCTGGCGAGCCGTCTGGAGATTCTTAAAGAAATTAAAGATTGAAATGCCATATGACCCTGCTATTCCACTTTTGGGAATAACCCCCCATACAGCAGAGGTTCGCCTCGATAGCACAAGCACGACCATGTTCATAGCAGCACTGTTTACAATAGCAAAGACATGGAATCAACCCAAATGTCCAACAGTTGATGAGTGGATAAGGAAACAGTGGTACATCTATACAATGGAGTACTACTCAGCCATCAAAAATGATGAATTACTGGAATTTGCCGGGAAATGGATGTCATTAGAAACAATTGTATTAAGTGAAGTATCCCAGACCCAGAAAATTAAGCGCCGTATGTACCCCCTAATAGGTGGCTCCTAGTACCAAACCCACCCAGCCCACCTAGAGACAGGAATTCCAAGGATTATGAACAGGAGGGATGGGGGAGGAGGGCCACACCAGAAAGAAGGAGAGAAGGGACCATGTTACAGCAGGGAAAATAGGCCTCCACCAAGGACCCAAATAAGTAATGAGACATCTGATTAAGTTCACAGACTTTTGTTCCTGATCATTTACTACTGAGGGGGAGTGATGTCACCAGAAGAGGAGGGCATATAGTCTGGCAGATAAAAAGTAACAATTTTGCAAATGGGTGATAGACCCCTCCCTCACTGTGGTTTCCCACTTTTATTACTCTACCTTTGAATGTGCTTTTATCACAAGACTCTAACAGCTTTTTGTCTCTGGCCAGGGGGTAACATACAATGCCCACCAGGATGGAGTGAAGGGCATTGCAGGAGCAGCAAAACTGCAAAAGAAAATCCACTAACCACAATCCAGAACTTCAGAGACTCTATATCAACCACCTAGAACTAGGCCAGCTTAGTCTCTCCCCATCTTGAAGCTCAGGGAAATTTGCGGAAGAGGGGGCGGTAAGAGTGTAAGAGCATAAGGATGGGAGGAGCAATGATATGTAAGATACTCTATACTAGTTAGGGCTGAAGCAATCATAATTGGACTTTGCATGCCCTGCGCATTGTCCAACACACTGTTGACCTCACAAAGTCTAGCATCTGCTAAAGGCACCAAGATCCTTGGAGGCAAAGAATTGGCAGCCACAGCAGTGTTCCTATACCTAAGGGGAACACGGGAAAGGGTTCGGCAAAGCCACTGGGTCCTTGTACGTCATCGGAGAGGAGGGCCCAGAGGAAAATCAGTCATGCACAAGAAAGGACTCTCTGGGAATTGGGGTGGGAGGCACTGGGGGATGGGGAGGGAGAGGGGTGGGGAGGGGGAGCAGGGGGTACGGGGGGAGGAGGAGGGAGGGAGGGAACTGGTGTACCTAATAAGTTTGTATGAGCTGAAATAAAAAAAAAAATACTCAGTGAACAAAATAAAAAAAAAAGGTGAGAAAAGGGACAGTGGGAAAAGGAAAAAGAGGATAATGGAAGGTAAATGTGAGCAAAGTACAGTGACATACAAGAGGAATATATAATAATAACACCATCTTACATGCTAAAAAAGAAAAAGACCTGAGTTGGGATCCTATATCCCATGTAAACACCTGGTAGAGATGACGGTGGTCTGCACTTCCTGCCCTAGACAGGACAGAGCCTGGGAAATCCCAGAGCTAAGCAAAAAGGAGGTAGAAGCAATCTAAAATGTTTCCCAAAGTCACCCTTGGTCCTCTACAGGGACATAGAGTGCCCTCTGATACATGTACATGCTCTCTCTCTCTCTCTCTCTCTCTCACACACACACACACACACACACACACACAAAATGCTAGATGGAAATGCAGTAGCCTGAACTTCTGATCTTGAAATGTAGAGCCTGGGAAATCACAGAGTGAAACAAAAAGAAGGTAGAAGCAATTCAGGATGATTCTCAAAGTCACTTGGGCCTACAAGACAGGCACACATAGTGTCCTCTAACACACACACACACACACACACACAGAGAGATGATAAAACCCCTAAAAACTAGTAGTTACTTTTATCTTTACTTTGAAGGTTTTTTATTCTCCTTTCCTATTCATTGCTAATAGATAGAAACTTTTTAAATTCATGGCTACTTTGTGTATATTTTTAAATAGTATTTTATTTGTCCTTTGAGAATCTCATATATGTATCCAATGCATCTCCATCTTTTCTCCCATTTGCATTTCCTCTGAACACCCCCCCACACACATCCCACAATTAACAGGACTATAAAATAAAACATTATATGAGCAATAAAATAAACTACATTAGAATGTGGACAACTGCTATGATTGAGCTTCCAGTTCTCCATGGTTAGGCGCCTATGATGAAGTCTAAACAGAGCCATTTTGTCAGTGTCCTGTGTGGCTAAGACCACCACAGTGGAAATGCATGGAGCCCAGCCCATGGGAGGCACAGCGTGAAGACATAGACATTGGAACTCTTTCCATCATTAACATAGAAACCTGGGAAGACCAACAACTTCAGAAAGCTTTGAGATGGCCAAACTGCCCCGACAGGACAGATGAGCCTTCAAAGTCTTGGAGGTTTCCTGGTTTGAACCACCTGGAGAAGTGTCAGAGGCATCTCGAAAGTGTAGAGCCTTTCCACACTCCAAAGGAAGTCAATGGTGTTTGATAAACTCCAAGACCTGCTTGGGACTTTAACTGTGGGAGACTTGGCCAACTCCTAATTTGCTAAGTGGGAAAAATTATCTGAGGTTTGCTGGTACTCTAGGGGGTCAGTCCACTGTTCCTAGGCACTGGGGAGCCCCTGAAGGTCTCAGGGTCTTCAACAGGGCACAGCTGATAGTAGGACCACTGGAAGGTCCCAGGACAGGTGCAGATACCTAGGCCCTGGGGATGCCACTCACACATCCTCCTGTGACACTGGTTACCATGCTGCTACTCCCGTTCAGCAGGTGCACTTTGAATCCCTCAGCACCCTGGCCTGACAGCTCTGGGTGCCAGATCAACAAGTCAAATTAAAACTGAAACTTTCTCTCTACCTGACGGCCTCTCTTTTGATAGATATGTACAGGATCAGCAAATGACCCTGGGTTAACTACCTGGGCTTCAGAAAGTTGGCAAGTAACTGGAGTATCACACTACTAATTATTCAAATGTTCACAGGTCTCAGAAGGCTGAGCATAAGTATAACCTCTGTTACCCAATAACACACATGCGACACAAGCAGGTGAAGTAAACTTTCAATATGTGGCCAGTCATATTTTAACTTTTGTCTTATGTATTGAAGCAATAGCGACACAACACTGGATTTACAGTCAAAACATAAACTAATGTAGAATGGCTCAGTAAAAAAGTATCTCACCTTGGAAGAGCCTAGGAGGAGTCACGTTCCACTCTAGATCTCTGACTCAGACAATAAAGAGACTTTCGGTTTCTTAACATTTTTTGTTTGATTTTTTTTTTGTATGTCATTCTATCATATGCAATAACTGTGACCTCGTGAAAGAGAAATTCATGAAAATTCTGAGCAGCGGATGCTGAAGACTGATGAGAAGGCTGTGCTTCACAGTACTTGAGTTACGGGGAAGAGCTGGTTTCAGATTCAGCTCATCAGCTCATCATGAAAAGTAGCTTGAGAAACTTCTGAAAGATTTCACTACAAAAAAGGAGCAAACTTTTTGGGATCCGACAGGATTTGTACTCGAAGGGGCTCGTGCCGAATATTCTGCAGATAGAACTGTTTCAGGTCTACAGCTGCATGGGAATCTTTCATGAGGTTGAGTCTGGTCTCCAACTCCAGCAGCTGAAAAACACCTTCTGCAGGGGAAGCCAGACGTGGTGCCCTGAAGAGCCTTGCAATGCATCTGTCCTATGGGGTGGGCTCCATGTGCCCACACCATGAACTTAGCCTGTGGGAGCTGGTCACTCAGTCATAGCAACTATCTACATCTTAACAATATTTGCCTTGTTGCTCGTGTTTTATATATTTTTGTGTGCATACATGCATGTGTGTCTATATTGTACGTGCTTGTGTGTGTGCTGTGGAGGCCCATAGGTGACAATGGAAATCATCCTGGATTGGTTCTACCTCCTTATTGCTTTGCTTTGGGGTTTCCCAGGCTCTGCTGTCCAGAGCTCGAACTGCAGGCCACCAGTTTTTCTGCCCAGTGTTTTTTCATGGGATCTGGGAATCGGAACTCAGGTTTTTTACTTTCAAGGTAAAGATGTTAACCCCTGAGCCATCTCCCCAGTCCTAATATTTAATATTACAATCTAGTTTGAAAAGAGAGGACATAAAGGTGGGAGGTGGACATACCAGGGGTAATATCCAAGAAGAGTGGGAAGGAAAAGGTGTAGCTATGATCAAACTCATTGATGAGATTGTCAAAGAAAAAAGAGAGAGAGAGAGAGAGAGAGAGAGAGAGAAAGAGAGAGAGAGATATTACTTCTTCATTTCAGGAGCAGAGACCCTTAGGAGATAACATGAACTGAGAGGAAATGAATCCCATTCATTTGATATTCGTTGCTAATACTCACGTGACTCTGCTCGACCTTCATAAATTGCTTGCACAATTGATCCCTGTTTATCAGTATTATGGATAAAAGGCTAGTCCATTCCACCCTCATGGAGTAAACATCAGAGGAAATAGCTCCGTCATAATTAATTGGAAGTCAGAGTATTGGAAGAGAACCAGAAGGGTCTTGCCTGGTGATGGGGTGTGGGTGGGATGGAGGGCCATTACCTACAGATCAAGGGTATCTTTGAGGGGAGCAACAGTTTAGAGAACTCCCCAGTTTGTGTTCATGCAGCATGGCCAGCATTACATTTAGCTTTAGCATTTAGCATTACATTTAGGGTATCAGTGTCCTTCCTGTGTGGAAAGAGGTCTGATGGGAAAGTGACCAGGAGTTCTAGTGGATCAAATCACTGCTAGCTGGACCAGAGTGCAAGGCAGAATATGTGATAGCAAATCTCTGTTGTGTCTCTGAAGGTCACAGCAGCCTGGCCTCATCTCCTGTGATAGGTCAGGGCAACCCGTGTGCTGGTACGTGCTGGTCAGTCACCTCCTTTGTGGGTCTAAGGCCATGTAAAGGCCTGAAATTTCTCACTATAGCCTTGTCCCATAGACAGTAGTGTGGGGCACATGATCGGTGGGTAGGTGACTGAGTGACTTTCTTCTTAACGGGTCAGTTAAGACAAAAGGACAAAGAAGTCTTGAGGTTCTGGAACATAGCAACTGCCCCAGGTAAGCATCCTAGGGAAGGGGGGCTGTGAAGAGATACCCAGAGGCCTGTAGCTGAGAAACCCTGGAAAAGGAGCTGGGCATCCTGTAAAGAGGGAGATTTTGGCCCATCAACAACTGCTTTCAGCCATGAGGATTCTGTTGGGGCTGTGGTGTGGGGTGTCAGGCTTGGGAAAAGGAAGGAGAAAAGAAGTCTGGAACAGACCGGGCAATGAATGGCCAAGGGTACAGTTGGCAACCTGTAGCCCGTGGGGCTTCTCCGGTTCACTGTCAGTTTTTGCAAGAACAGTTTCAGTGAGACACAGCCATGTGCATGCTTCCGTGTCCACAGCTGCTTTCATAGTAGTTGTGATAAGACTGAATGGCCTGTTAAGCATCAGTATTTCTTATCTGGCC
Organism: Typhlomys cinereus; assembly: GCA_023101885.1. Lineage (NCBI taxonomy): Eukaryota > Metazoa > Chordata > Mammalia > Rodentia > Platacanthomyidae > Typhlomys > Typhlomys cinereus. The sequence goes on along the minus strand of JALPQD010000361.1, from coordinate 2,222,341 downwards.
CCGCATCAAGGAAGCACAGCGAGTTCTGTCTACAGCATACATGACTTCTGTCTGTGCATTCTAAAATACAAACTCCCTCTCAAAAGAATAAACTCCTTCAGGGGCTCTCCAAATCCCACCTTGGCTATTGTACCAAACATTCTTGTATCTGAGAATCCACAACCCTTTAAGCAGAGAAAGATGAGTCACCTCATTTTTGTGAATGCCCCTCCCTTCCTTTGCCTAACAGGAGCCAGAAACCGCCACCTGGTCAATCACTTTAGGGGCAAAGACCAACTAAGAATTGAATCTCCAGGAGGAGTAGGAATCAGTTGTCGTGGCGATTTCCGAGAAGTTGCCGGCACATGCGGCGAATGTACCTTCCCCTGACAGGAGACTTTCTGCTACAACAATAAGGCATGACACACAGCCCTCGCCCGCAAGTCTCATTATTTGTGGGAGTATCTGAGGTTCCAGGCAGGTGGCAGAAGAGTTAAGAAAGTATGAGTTAGGGTAGGGAGCATAGACTGAAGTTTCTGACAGCCCCAAGTTCCAGCCAAACATAATTAGGCTTCCAGACTTGCTTGTTCTAAATTTAGACCGGCAGCCTGTGACTGACAAAGAGAAATCCAGAACTCTGGCAGCCACTGCAGATTTAGAGCACAGATGCTTGTCTTTATAAGAGTTACAAAGCCAATATGTAAGATGCATTTAAACAGGCCTTGGTCCTCCTCTGTGCCATGTGATGGCCAACTATAAAGCCATACAGTAAGTGCGATGCTCAAAAGTTCTAAGCTATCCTTAGGATATATAATGCTATCATGTAATCATATAAGCTAGCTAAAGACTAAGGACTATGATAGATGTGCATGAAAAGATACTGAGGTATCCATCAATTTCCACAGCCAGGATTAAATTCAGCTTGGATTTGATTTCTTTTATTAATTTCAATCTCGTATTTCTGTCTTTAAATTGATGACTTAAATATATTACTTCTGTCTGGACCCACGAACCAGCATAAACCCAGACTTACATGCAGGAAACAGAAGTGGGAGCAGTTGGAACTGATCAGGCATCGGGTCAGAGGGAGCCTAGGATATCTTCCATCAACTAAGCTCATTTTATTGTAGCATACATGAGTATTTATAGGAAAACAATCAAAGAAGAGCAGAACCAAATTCTTTACAGGATTATGTAAAATGTATACATTCCAGCTAACAAAGAAAAGGCAGGTGTAATATCTACTACTTGTTGTGTGGGACCAGATGTGATGTCTTCAGGTAGAGTTAAAAGAAGGCATGACACTTAGTTGCTAAAAGGGAATGGACAATGAATGTCTCAAAACAAGAGTTACCTGGTCCATGCATTAACATATCTCAAATATACAGGGGAGGAACTGTAGGGGGAAGTTTTAACCTCACCAATTCTGAAAAGAACAAAAGCGATCTAAGACAGACAGGAGGTAAACTCAACTCCCAGAAGAAGGAATTCTCCTGCCGTTGTCTATGCAGACAATCTCCAGAGAGCAGGCGTTAGGCCTGACAACCCCCACAACTTCTATTGTGAATCATTTCATTTTTGTTTTCTGTGTATTTGACTTACCTTTCCTCATACCTATCCTCATCTTTGCTATGTGTTAAGCTGGAGAAAGTTATATAGCTCTCACCATCTCCCTTTATCACTCTCCTGCTTGATAGCTTCTATTTTTATTAATTTAGTGTTTTCAATTTAAATTTTAGTATCAGCAGGTGGGTCTATTAGCAGCAAGAAGGATGCTTCATGTCCCAAATGAATTAGATTGTGGAGAATTGAATGAATTATAGCAATTTGTGTCTCCAAAGAAATTGTTCTATTTCATTAACAGTAAATTCTTTTTAATATCTTAGTGTCTGTTGTGATGTCTCCTTTCATTTGTAATATTGGCATTTTGTGTGTAGCATTTTATTACTTTTTGTCAATATCTTTAGAGAAACAAACTTGGCTTCATTTTTCCTTTTCTATGGTCTATTTCTGCTTCTACTTATTTTTTCCTTTTGTTTGCTTTGTTTTTAGTTTGTTCGTTTCTAATTTTTTGTTATAGATTTGAAACATTTATTTTCTATTATATACATTTAATTTTTCACAAATTTTTCAGTTAAATGCAGTTTTATCTACACCCTAAAATTTATATTTTGCTTAATTTTTTTAAGATTTCAAAATATTTAAAAATTTTTCCTTGACTGTCTCTTATTTAGAGACATGAGTTATTTAGAAATATGTTATTTAATTTCACATTTGGAATTTTTCCAGTTATCATTTCATTATTGATGTCTAGTTTGATTCTACTAGTATCTGAGAAAATATTTTATATGATTCCTAGTATTTTTAAAGTTATTATATGTTAAAGTGCATCCTATGACTCAGATATGACCTGTCTGGAGTATGTCCTGTGTGTACTTGAAAAGAAGGTATATTGTGTTGTTGCCAATGGAATATGCAGAAATACCAGTGGTCAAAATGGTCAATAATATTGTTTAGATCTTTTATATTCTTGCTGATTTTCTGTCTTCTCAGAAAAGTGCTGAAATCTTTACTGTAAATTTTCCAACTTCTTTATTTCTAATAGATCATTTTTCATGTTTTATAGCTTTTTTATTAGTTGCACTAGCTTTATTACTAGTTTTTTATTAGTTTCATATGCAGTTAGGACTGTAACATCTTATTTTGGTAACTTGCCCCCTTTTAAATAGCTTAAATCTATCTTTATCCCTGACAGTAACCCCAAGCCTTCTTTGAATTACTGCAGGGAGTCCAGCTTTCTTTTGATTGGTTTGTGCTGTTGTCACCATTGTCTTCAAGATTGAGCCCTGCGATGTAACTTTGATTGACTTTGGACTCACTATGGCAACCAGGCTGGGTCTGAGTTTGCAGTGATCCTCCTGCCTCTGCCTCTTAAGGCCTGTGGCTATAGGTGTGTGTCATCATGCCTAGCTTCCATAGATCTTTATGTTTTAAACAGTTCATTTAGAAAACATATATTTAGGCTTTGCTTTTTATGTCCAAACTATCAATCTCTTTTAATAAGTGAGCTATACACACCAATCAAAATAGAGACTGATTATTGATAGGCTAGTTCAAAAGCACCATCTTCCTAGATTTTTTTCTTGCTTGTTCTACCTGTTCCCCGCCCCCATCTTCCTTCTCATGAGTTAATCAAACATTTTTTTGAATCTTATCCCATAACTACTATTTACTTACTTATGCTTTTCAGACATTTTAGGGGTTACCCTATTATTTATAATGTACATCTGTAACAAAGAAACGCCTCCTATATTATACCACTTCAGCTGTAGCATAAGGATATCACAAAAATGTACCTCCCCCCATACTTCTGCTTCTGTTGCTACACATCTTCACTTTCAAAATCCTTATTTTAAAATAACTGAGTGTTTTTTAAATTTGTTACTATCATATTTATCCCCATTATTCTACATTATTTTGCATACTTAAAATTTGCTTTTTGAGGGGGTCAGCTATGCAACAGCCTTAAGGCTCTGAGCTCTAGCACAGTTGCCAGAAATCAGAAGTTTAGTTAAACCCTTAGCAAGCCTGCAGGAGATTGTCTAATTGATGGGGAGCACCCAGTCCATGGTGGGAGGGAATGAGCTCTACACAGGTGAATAAGATGGAGGGAGCTGGTTGAGAAAGCTGTCATCCTTCTGTACACTTGGCCAGACATGCTAGTCCGACAAGTAAGGATTGCCCCTCTCAGTAGTTTCATGGATTTGGTGTTGCAGTGCCCTCGGTCCTGGTGTTGGTGTGTACTCTCCTGTCACGCTGGACAAGGAACTATAACCAGACAATCTTAAGCCAAAATAAAACCCCTTTTTCTCTTAAGCTGTTTGGTTATGAGTTTATTAACAATAATGCAAACTAATTGCAACAGGGGGAATCAAAGAGATGGATCAGTGTGAAAAGGTGCTAGCCATGCAAGCCTGATGACTGAGTTTGATTTCTGGAAAGGGCCAGAGATCTCTCATGTCAGCACTGCTACAGTGAGATGGAAGGTGGAGACAGTCAGTTGGAAGTTCTTGGACCAGTGACCCGGGAGTGCTCCATTCAGTGTGTAACCATGCCTCAAGAAGGTGGAAGAGACAATCAACTCTTGAAAGTTGCCCTCTGACCTCAACACATACACCATGGCACACGTATTTGTGTGTGTATGTGTGTATCTATGTGTGTGTGTATGCATGCACAATAAGTAAATAAACAAAAATGAAGTAATTCACTTGTTAAAATTAAAATATTCAGTTTGGTACCATATTCCTGTGTCTTTTGACTTTTTTGTTGTTTTGTTTCTTTTACGGTGTGTGTGTGTGTGTGTGTGTGTGTGTGTGTGTGTGTGTGTGTGTGTGTGTGTAAAGCTGCTGTCAATGAAATTTCTCTGTCTTTCCCATCATTTTTGACAAATATTTTCATTGGACATAGATTTCTGGGTTAATGGATGAGTTCCTTTTCCCTCAGACTTTACAGCTGTCATTGCATTACCTTTTGACAAGAGGTCAACTGCAAGTCTTTGTCTCTGTATAAAATGAGATTTTTTTTCTTCTCCATTTGCCTTCAAAGTATTCTCTTTGTTTTCAGTTGCTCTGGTCTGATCTGCTTGTGTGAATTTTTAGTGTTTCTGTTTATTGAGGCATTCTCGGAGCTGTTTAAATCTATGGTTTGGTATCTCTGATTAATGCAGGAAAATTCTTGATTATTATTTCTTTGCATATTTCTTGTACGCTGATCTCTTTACTTCTTGGAATCTAAACATGAATTGTTGGGATGGTTGACACATCTGCTGCTCTTGGATGCTTTCTTTTCTTTTCTTTTCTTTATTTGACTAAATTTCTACAGAACTACCAAAAATTTTCAGTCCTTTCCTCAACTATGCCAAGCCCACTAATGAGCCTACTGGAAATGTTTTTCTATTACCATGTTTTCATCACTAGTTTCTGTGACAGTCCTTCCTGTGGTTTTGACATTTTCTGATCTTATACATGTTCACATGTCCTGGTTTCAGGGGGCCCAAGTCCGCCATGGCAGCAAAGGCATGGCAGAGTTTACAGTAATGAAGCGTGACCATACTATTCACATGGCAGTAAACCAGGAGGGGACTAGATCCAGGACATGAGTGGAACCTTTCAAAGATGGACTTCTAGGAATCTGCTACTCCCAGTCAGTGCCTTGCCCCCCACGAAAGTCTAACAACTTTCCAAAATGGTGCCACCAGCAATGAAAATGTTCAAAGCATAATCCTACGTAGGACAGTTCAGACTCAAACTATAGCATTCTCGCAATGGCTACTGCCCCCTCCCCTCAGGCCTGTGTGATGAGGGATGTTTTCCCGCATTTTCTTTAACCTCAGAGCCCATGGGAAAAAGCTCAGAGGAAGGTACACATTCCCTGGGATATCACACTTTCCTGGGAGTCCACACTGCATCCTTCTGAAACCTATTAAGTGCCCCATTTGAGTTCATCTGACATGAAGCCCGACAAGCCAGGGCGCATGTCCCTTCTCTTTGCTTCTTAGATTTTAGGCTTGTTCATTGCCTACGACCTCAGCTCTCTAGTGGGTACAATGAAAAGTCGTCAACACACAGGTTTCCCAGCTTCTTTGTTGCTATACAGGCAGGAGCATTACTCTTCCCAGGGTTTTGGCCCCTGAAGCAGAAGAATCAGAGTTGAGTTAAAGGGAAAAGGCAAAGATAAAAGAAATGTTGGCAGGTGTTTTCTTTTACCTGGTTTGAAGACTGAGTGGGTGATCATCCCTCACACAGCACACTGCTATTTGGTCCCTGTTGTTCTATGACATAAGTGATTAGCATTTCCATTTCTACATGAGGTTCTGGGCCAATGGATTACAGAAGGGGCCACGCTCCCTTTCATCCTGGAGACTACAAAGGGACTGTGGGAGACAGCAATGTGGCCTCTTGGGAGGTGAGAGCGAGAGTAGGAGGAGCCTCCAGAGGAGAACGCTTAGCCTGTACTCATCGCTGAGCTGGAGAAATGAGGAACCGAGATAGGGAAGGATCTGGTGCAGCTTGGAGTGGGCCAAGGCACTGGCTGGCAGGTTTCCCATAGGCCTGGGCAGGGAGTGGGTGGTAGAGAAAACAGCACCAGTGCCAGGAAGCCCTTTGCTGTCCACAGGAGCGAGGCATAGTCCTCAATGTGGGTGGGGCTTCCTAGGAGTGAGGAATCCAAGCTTCGGCCCTGTGAGGGGTTGTGGAAAGGAGTGATGGACACAGAGTTTCTGGGTGGCCTGCTGGAAGTTTCTTAGTCTGTGTCACCCTTTTTCCTTACACACACAGACACACACACACACACACACACATGCATGTACACTTCTTTTGTGACTACCTCTTAAAAGTTTCAAAGATATTTCCTCACATACTTATTTTCAGTTAATCTACTCCTTCACTTATTTACTCATTCAATTCATTATTGCCAAGTGTGGTTCTTGGAGCCTGGCCTTCCCGAGCCAGGGAGGAGGGGATGGGGTAGCGTGCAGCTTCGTGGCCCCTAGTGCACCGTGCCTTCCAGAGATGACCTGAGGAAGGACCGATGTGGGGCGAAGTCAGTTTCAGTGTCTGGAACCCCACACAAAGTTCATGCCCTGAAGTTACCTGGACTGTTGGCCAGTCGTCAGAGCATGCAGGTGATGAGCAAGGTTCACCTTATGCAAACATCCGTGTACTCTCAGCGTGTCCTTTAATATAACAAGCCACGTGGCCCTGACCTGACCTGCTTCACCTCTTCTGGGGCCTTGTTGTTGGTCCCCTGATCCCAAGGCTAGTTTCCCCTGTCCCAGCTTCCCATTGCCCGGCTCCCCTTCGCCCATCTAAACCACTGTGATCGTCAAGGCCCAGCTTAATGACCACCTTCTCAGGGACTTTGGCTCCATTTAGAATTACTCTGGCCAACTTGTCACCTCTGGTTACTTGTGCCTTTTTTTTTCACATGAGTCTGATTGGTCCAGTTCACGGACGCAGCTCCAGGAGCTAGAGTGTCACTGTCCTTAAATGCTACCTGGAGGTTGTCATGCTCAGTACCAGTGAAAGAAAACCACTGCTCCATGGCCTCTGGTTGCTCCAGAGAGCAAGTTGAACCTGCAAGTCTTGGTGTGATCTCACTTCCCCCAGCCCCTCTTCTTCATCTACAGAGCTCAAGGCCAGGGCGGGTCTATGCTTTATCCCCTAGATGTTCCCAGCACCTGTCTGGTACAGAGACATGCTCCACATTACACATCAAAAATTCTTGCTGAGTAATTGGCTTCCGGATGCCAGTGGTGAGCTTGAGTTCATCTTCCACAGCTGACCTGATGCTCTCTCTGTCTCCCTTGTTCCCTTTTCCTGAGTGCCTGGGAGTGGGGCGGAATTATAAGTATTTGATAAAATGGTCAGATGGTTTTCTCAGTCTTCAGAGTTCTGTGACCCCTTCAAGTGTGGTGACACACACCTTTAATAACAGTACCCAGGAGGTCGCGGCAGGAGGATTGTAAGTTTGAAGTCAGCTGAACTACATAAACAGGTCTTGTTGAGAGAGAGAGAGAGAGAGAGAGAGAGAGAGAGAGAGAACTTGCTCCGGGCAGCAAGCCTTCCACATATCAGCAGGCGGGCTACTGACGGCTTTCAGTTCTTCAGGGACAGATGTTAATAACTGTCTTTGCCAACTTTGTCTCAGGCAGTCTTGTAAAATAAGTAAAAAGTCCCTACAATGTTTTTGTGGTAAGCAATCAAAGATTTGCAGAGAGGAAGAGGATACTTTTTCTCTGGTAGCAGAAGAGTCAGAATTTGGTCTTCAGTCCATAGACGAGGGCACAATCCCTACATGTCACCACCATCTCCTCGCCCTACCTGCTCAGAGAATTTGGTGTCTTGGGATGTCTGTCACAGGGAGATATAATGACCCTGAGCTCTGGGGTTAGAATAAGGAACTGCTGATGAAGCTAAACATGCTTAATAAATTTAGAAATTCGTATTGCTGGACTTAGGGAAAAAGAAGAAGTGGAACTGATTCCAGAGTGGGGATGCAGGTTCCAGGTGAGGACATGATTCAGTTTTTAATCACGCTGAGCTTCAGGCTTGAATCCTGAGTGACTGTTGAGTCTGCTTGTGTGTGTGTGTGTGTGTGTGTGTGCGTGTGTGGTGTGTGTGTACAAGAGGACACTTCAGTTTCTGTACTTAAGGAGGCCCAAGGGTGACATCAAGAATCATCCAGGATTGTTCTGCCTCCTTATTGCTTTGCTCTGGGGTTTCGCAAGCTCTGCCTTCTAGGGTCAGAATCGCAGACCACCACCATATCCAGTAGGCCTTTTTTTCAGGGGCTCTGGAGATCTAAACTCAGGTCCTTTTGCTCATGAAACAAAGGTTTAATCCCTGAGCTCCAGTTTGGCCAAGAGGATTTTTTAACAAAGCAAATTTTGGGCATTTCCACCTCAGAGGTTCATGTTGGGAAAGGTTCAGTTGTTGTCTTCAACATTTAGCTCAGATCAATAGAGTCCTGACCACAGGATGCCACGGAGAAGTTGCTAGGATTAAACAAGGAGCCTTTCAGGAGGAGAGATGGGCCCCCAGTAGGAAGATGCTTAGTCAGGATTGGAGCAAGAGGTGAGGGGTGACTGGAAGTGATGGCAGCCATCCAGATAAGGACTTGGAGTGAAACCTGGAAGCTGCTGTGTGCACACGGTCTCAAGCCACTGAGTTCAGGATTCAGTGCCCGTAGGGCCTGTGCAGTCAGAGCACCAGAGGAAAGGAGATAAAGCAGGAATGGCCGAGAGCCCACCCTTGCCCCTTCCTGTTACTCTTCGGTTCAGACCTGCATGGAGGAAGGTCTTCCATGTGATTCCCTAGAGGACCACGCTGCACCCGTGGAAAACCCCTGACCAATATGCCCTGACCTCTCGACTTCCATTGTCTGCTTTGTCGGCCTAGTAGGCTCCTAAAGGAAGTACCCACATTTTTGAGACGTGATTCAGATACCAGATCCAGCAGGCCACCTGCTATGTCCATGCTCCCAGAAGCTGGAAATGATGGTCTTGTAGAGGTCATGGCAACTGGTCAAGAATCCCAACCTAGGAGACGCAAGATTGGCATCTAGCCCACCAACCTTGACCATGAGCTCAGGTCAGCCTTGGTTTTCTTTATCTCTAATGTGACAGGAGGAGGGAGAGGTTAGAAGGAGCGCTGGATCTTCAAACATTTTTCCTTGGCTGTGGAAACTTTTATCAGAGGAGAACCTCTTGGAGGTGCTGAAATAACAAGAGGGGAGCACTGTATCCACACTTCTTCCTGGGTCTGAGCAGAAACTAGGGGTTTTCCTTGGGAAAAGCAAAAACAAAATGATAAAACCATGAATGTGACCCAGCCATTTCACTCCTAAATATTAATCCCAGGAAAATGGACACATGTCTTCACACATACTTTATACAAAAGTTCTTTGCTGCTTTTTGGTAATAATCCCAAACTGGAAGCTATCCAAAAATCCAGCAACAAGTGAACAGATAAACAAATCATGGCATGTTTGTGTAATAGAATACTGCCCAAGAGCAGAAGGAATGTATAGAGACACAAGCAAGGCATGGGTGAACCTCAGAATCATGGCGCTGGAAGGAAAGAATCCAAGCCCAAGAAGTGTGTACCTGTTCTCGTATACCATGTAATTCCATCTGCGTAAGCTTCTAGAAACATGAAGCAATCTATTGTGATAAAAAATAAACCAGTGATCATCTAGTGATGGATTTGGGGGAAGGGAAAGATTAACAAAAAGTATTAGGGAGGTTGGTGAGTGGGCTCTGCGGTTAAAGATGCTTGCTGGGCCAGCCTGACAACTTGAGTTCAGTCCCTGGAAACTCACATGGTAGACATGTGCTGTGGCAGCCACAGCTCTCTCTCTCTCTCTCTCTCTCTCTTTCTGAATAGATAATTTTTATAGCAACTTTAAAAGATGTTTTTAGAAAGTGCTAGGAACCTCGGGGAGAGCTCCAAGCTTTGACTGGGATGCTGGTTTTATAGGTGTGCACATAATCGCAACATACCAAACTGTCCATCTTAAACACATGGTTTTTGTGATGCTAATTATATCTCAATAAAGTTTAAAAGAAAAATGCCACCAGGGGTGGAGGGAGGGAGGGGACCAGTGTACCTGTTAAGTTTGTATGAGCGGAAATTTAAAAAAGAAAGTCTTAAAAAAAAGTCTTTAAAAAAAAAAAAAAAGAAAAATGCCACCGGATTATCTTGCCTTGGATTGATAACTTTAAAAGCACACAGAAATACTTACCAAGTTCTCTCCACAGCTGAACTGTGACCTTGTTCTCTGTCCAGCGTGGAGTCCAAATTCCCATTCTGCTGGTGGTCAGCGATTCACTGGTTCTAGAGGTTTCCAGAAGGGTGGGGAATTTGGGAGGGAGGGAAAGATTCACAAAAAGTATTAAGGAGGTTGGTGAGTGGGCTCTGCGGTTAAAGATGCTTGCTGGGCCAGCCTGACAACTTGAATTCAATCCTTGGAAGCTCACATGGTAGATATAAGTTAAGTTTCTGGAAAGAAGATTCACTCACTGAACTGGTTGATTGCGCCGATTAGAATGTCACACATTCAGAGCCTAATTATATGTTATTTCGGGTAATCTTTGCACCCCCTTGATAGTCACTCCTTGATAGTCCTCTGTGTCTGTGCTAACATCCTGTGATTACCAGGATAAATCTTTTGAAATGCATTAACTTAGTAGACTGCTTGCCCCCACCAACCAAAAGGCCGAGAATGTCATTAGATAACACCTCTAGCCTTTAACAGATCCCTCCCTCACCCCGCTTTGCTGTAACCTGCCTACATGATGTTTCCAAAATTTTTTTTTGAAAGGTGCCTTGATTTATGTCTTTCTTTGATTCTGTGATTATAAAACTGTTACCACAGTGGAACACAGAGTTTGGGGCAGCAGGAATCTGTCAGGCAGGCCATAGTCACTCATATTTGGCTCCAGATCAACTACCTCATCTCCCTTTAGGGTGAGAGTTGTGATTTTCCTTTCTGCAGGTGCGTGGAATCTCCTTCACTGCTAAGCAACACTAGAAGCCTGTGTTCCTTCCTTTGCCCTTCTTTTTCTCTTTCTCCTTCCTTATGTAGCCCACACTGGTCCCCTGCCCTGGTCTTACTGGCTCAATTTCCTATTTGTAAGTGGCTTTGGAACGAGAGTACCAATGTCCAGCTATTGCTACGTCCTCCCTCCCCTCACTGGTTGCCCGCCTGTGAGCAAGGCTTTCCTCAGCACCCGATCCCCACTGTTTTGTTTAACGGTCAGATCTCCTTCTGAGCAGGTCCCTCGAAACCTTGCGCGGCTCATTGAAGACAAGTGCTCCTGGGCCATGGTTAGGGTCACTGGCAGGTGGAGCGGGTGCTTGCTCACAGCCTTTCCAAAAGTCTGAACAAATGAAAAGAAGAGAAACGGGACAATGTTTACCACTTCCTTCCTCTGCTGCTTGACAGGACCCAGGGACTAGATTTTGCTGTCTTCCTTCCTTCCTTCCTTCCTTCCTTCCTTCCTTCCTTCCTTCCTTCCTTCCTTCCTTCCTTCCTTCCTTCCTTCCTTCCTTCCTTCCTTCCTTCCTTCCTGCCTTCCTTCCTTCTTTCCTTCCTTCCTGCCTTCCTTCCTTCCTTCCTCTTTCTCTCTCTTTCTTTCTCTCTCTTTTTCTTTCTTTCTCTCTTTCTCTCATTTTCTTTCTCTCTCATTCTCTCTCATTCTGTCATTCTCTCTCTCATTCTGTCATTCTGTCATTCTGTCATTCTCTCATTCTGTCATTCTGTCATTCTCTCATTCTGTCATTCTCTCTTTCTTTCTCTCTTTCTTTCTTTCTTTCTTTCTTTCTTTCTTTCTTTCTTTCTTTCTTTCTTTCTTTCTTTCTTTCTTTCTTTCTTTCTTTCTATCTTTCCTAGTATGTGTTCTGTGTTGAGGCCTAGAATTGAGGGCCGAGCCTTTGGGTGCATCCAGCTGAGGCTGCCCCTGAGCAGGACTGTGGGAGATTATCTTCTTGAAGTAGGAAGGAAGTCTCGGTCCTCGATTCCCTGGGCCTGGGCGGGTGGGTAGAACAGAGAATGAACTGCTTCAAACAGCTGGCCAATGAATGCATGATTGCTCAGTGTGCTTCCTCCATTTTACATGGTCCAGAGAATGGTCCTGCCCACAATAGGGTCTCCCACATCAATTAACACACTCAAGACAATCCTTCACAGCTGTTTTCAGAGGTTACCTTAATCTAGATAATCCTTAACTGGTTGTGCAGGGAGGCTTGCCTCTGAGGTGTCAAGCTGACAATTAAACACTAGCCACACGGCTTTCTGATCCATGTTCCATGCTCCAGCAAGTGCTCAGTCACTTGCCATCAAAGGCAACCATCTGAAACTCGGCGTTCCACATCTGCAAGAAGACATCAAAGTAGGAAGAGAGACTAATAGGAAGAAAAAGCTTCATAATGGGAGAAGGACAAGATTGGGTAAAATGGGGTGAAAATAGCATGAATTCATTGTATTCGTGTATGAACTTTAAAAGAATAAAAATAAATTAAATTAAAAAGCTAAGCATACCTACTGATTAGTGGTGAGCATATTTCATGGGTTCTGTGATGTTTTTCTTTTTCCATGTCTGGTGTGTTGGTGTATGCATGAGGACAGATACACATGCACATATATGTGCATGAATATGGAGACCCAAGGCAGATTTTGAGAATCGCCCTTGACTGCTCTTCCATCTTACTCTTTTTGAAGACAGGGTCCTAACCAAACCCAGAGCTCCAGATAGGGCTAGTGGTCTGATTACAGCTCAGGGGATTCCCAGTTTCTGCCCATCCAAGGGAAGCTCCCACCATCCAGCGTGTCAGGGGATCCGGAGATTTGGACTCTAGTTCTCTTGTTTGTGTAACAAGTGCCTTAGCCATTGTGTCATCTCCCTACCCCATCACACGGGTCTGTGAATTTTTAAATAAAATATTTGAAAGTTTTCAGCAAAATCAATGGAGAGAAAGACAGAATGGAGTACTTGGAAGACATTCACTCTGAACTTTGAACGTTTCCAGTTTAAAAAAAAAATCTCTTTTTCCTGTCACCTGGGTGGTAACATCAGTAGTTGCTATGCTCATGTTGAGACAACGACCCTTGTGCAGACGGCAGTGGCTTCAGGGAGCTTTGGGATGCTTCGTGTCTGGAGATTAAGCAGAGGGAGTAGAGATCAGGGATGTGAACATGTAAGGAAGAAGTGAGGGAGAGGAAAGGACCTGTGGATTAGCATGTTGGAGAAAGAGGTTACAGGCTCCAAGCAATTCACACCTGTTTCCCTTCTACAGGCAAAAGGAAAACTACTGCCTAGCTTGTCAGCTCTCAGCATCAGCCCTGAAGACAGTTTGTAAATGTGCTTGCTTCTTTCCAAGTGGCCATGAAGACAGTTCTCGCTGGCTTGGACACTTGCATGACCGTGGCTTCTGGCAGTGTCACCAAAGAGCTGTTGATTAATTTACATAGGTTAGCGACTTTCTCAAACAAGGCACGTACGTGGATGGACTATCTTTATTTCATTGAGCTTCCCATTAGTTTTCCTTCTTGTCCACTGGTAAGGAGGTTTCTGATCCAGGGACAAGAGATAGTGACCGTGCATTTAGTCAAAGTCTCACCGTGACTGCAGCCCAGGTAAGGCAGCTTGGCTAGCCCATGCCAGAAAGGCACTTTCATGGCGAATTATTAACCAGCCCCTCAAGACTCATTCAAGCTCTTTTATAAAACCTTTCTCTTCTGCCTCAGTCAGGCATTTGGAAATACTCTCTTCTGGGTTCCCCACTACCTCTAGACCATTTAGTCCATCCAGGTCAACTCTTGGAATGTGCGGTCCATAAGTGGTCTTCGTTCATCTGTTTGAGAATGACTCTCACTTAGTGCTATGGTGCTGATGAGGTGGAACCAGGCTCCATTTGTTTTAGTCCTGTTCTCCTTGGGGGCATGAAAGCCTAGAAGAAGCCCTCACCAGCCACACCAGCCAAGGGGGTGTGATGTCCCTTCTGCTGCTCTGGCTGAAGCTCTCCTTGCGGAGTGCGTCTTTTCTTCTTCGAGCCAGAAGTAGGGAGGGTTCTACTGAAAAAAGCCCCAGACCTATGATGGTTCTAGACCTTCCCAAAGAAACTGGAGCCTGACCCTGGGACTGTACCCTGCTGGGCAGTCTCTGCCTCTCCTGGAGGCTCCCTGGTGCCAGGGCCAGAGATGGGTCAAGGGCAGCGTGTGTGTGTGTGTGTGTGTGTGTGTGTGTGTGTGTACACGTGTATGTGTGTATGTATGTATGTGTGTGTGTGTATGTGTGTGTGTGTGTGTGTGTGTGTACACGTGTGTGTGTGTATGTATGTATGTGTGTGTGTATGTATGTGTGTGTGTGTGTGTGTGTGTGTGTGTGTGCGTGTGTGTGTGTGTAAGGACACGTGGCAGTAGAAGTGCAGGCTCTTTCTCCATGCTGGCTATGAAGACTATGGAATCAAGAAGATTCCTGCTGTGCCTGGCCAAACTCCATCCCAGGCTTCGGAATCTTTACCTGCCAAGAGCAGAGACCAAGGGCAAGAGTTGGCTGGGGGGGGGGAGAGCAATAGCAGCAGCCTTTGCCCTTCTTGGTTTTCACTTAATGGATTTGTTTTCATTGAAGTGATGTGATATTCTCTTCTCTCTCTCTCTCTCTCTCTCTCTCTCTCTCTCTCTCTCTGTCGAAATCTTACAGCAACATCCAGTGGTGGCTTTAAGCCCTTTGGGGTTAACCACTGTTAGTCTTTAAACTTGTATTTAAAGCGTGCGTACCTTTATAAGTGACCCAAAATAGTAATGCCACATCGCAGAAAAGTAGATGGATAGCAGAGAAAAGTAAAGAAGCCTGCCGCACCATTGCTGGGATGGGCCCATCAGAGTCTTTTCTCCCAGGTCATTTGGCCAAAGTCTAACAAGTGCGAGATACCATGGGCTCCTTTCTGTTAAGCTTGTTCCATAGCATCTTCCCCGTGGAATTCTACACCTCCATAAATCGCTTTAGTGTCTTAGACTATTAAGGATGGAATTTTCTTTGAAGACTATTCCTTCTTTGCTTTTTCTTAATCTTTTACTTCTAGGAAAATTACTTCTTTAAAAAACATTGGCTTTCTCTCCCTGTGCTCTGCTCTGCATTGATATTTGTTGAGTCTTTGTCCCGGATCTTGGTATCTGTGTCCCTGCAGCATCCCTCGCCTGTGCAGCATGCAAAGCTCAGCAGTTACTTCCCAAGTTCTATTCAAGCACTTACAGGAATTCAGAGCCAACCTCTGGACGTTTCACCTGTGGAAGATGGCGAAAGGTAGAGTGGGCAGGCTAGAGCAGTGCTGGCAGCTAGCAAGTCCTATGGAGTAACTGTGTGAGTCATTGTTACTAGTTCTTCAGCTAGATGTAGTATTGCAGATCTATGTATTGAAGAATCTAAGGCTGGGAGATCACAAATTTGAGGTCAGACTCTGTTATGTAGTTAAGACTCAAGGAAAAAAAGAGACTGCTTTCTGACTTATGACAAAGAAAGTCCGGCCTATATTTAAGCTTCCAAACAAGTAAGTGATAGTTGTTCCAAAATCCTTGAAGAAGAAATGAAATAATAATCTGTCTCTCTCTCTCAGTGTGTGTTTATGTGTACGTGTGTGTTTCCGCAAATAAATAAATGAATTTAAAGGAAAGACTGTAGAGATGGTTCAGCAAGGTACAGGAGGCTGCCTACAAACCCGGTGTCCTGAGTTCAGTCCCTGGAATCCACATAGTGGAAAAAGAGGACCAACTTCTGGATACTGTCCTTTGATTTTCACGCACGCATGTTATCTCTCTCTCTCTCTCATAAATAAATAAATAAATAAATAAATGAAAAAATTAAAATAATCACCACTAATAATTGCAGACATTTTTGAGTCAATACATAAAACCAAATGTGCTTTATTTTTTTGGAAAGTTAAGGAGTTTTCTTTTTTTTATTATTCAATCGTGCGTGTGTGCACGTGTGTGCATGTGTGTCTGTGTGTGTGTATGTGTGTGTGTAGAACCACGGACGAACTCGCGAACCACCATGGACGCCTCCACCTCCTTCTGCCCCAGGATTCACAGGCTCTGCCCTACCAGGACCAGAAACGCAGGCCGCCCCCGCTTCTGCCCGGCATCTATACGTGAGGTCTAGGATCCGAACTCAGGACCTTCCGCCTGCAAGGCAGAGGCTTAACCCCTGAGCCACCTCTCCAGCCCTTGAAAAGGTAAAGGAGTTTTCAAAGGCAATTTTTATTAGTTTGATTCTCTACTTTCACTCTGTGTGGCAGTTACCTCCTGATGCCAACTGACAATTGAGATATGGGCTTTTAGGCACATCTGTGAAGAACTATTCAGTTGCGACAAGCCTCTGACCAGCGTGTAGGACAGTATCTAGTTGATATGGAAGACCTGACCCAGTGACCAGGACCATTCTCTGGGCAGGTGGATAAGATGGAGACCTGGTTGGTTTTGGGTGAACTGGCCAGTTAGGAAGCATGCCAGTCTGTCAGCTCTCCCTGCAGATATGGTGAGGTCAAGTTCCCCCGGGCTCCTGATGTCGGTATGAACTCTCCTGCCATCACAATGAACTGTAACCTAGAACTGTGAGAATTCACTAAATTGCTGTGGTCATATATTTATCACAGTGACAGGAAATGAGGCTGAGACACTTGACCTTTAGGACACATGTGACTCTGATTCGGGGGAACGACCTGACCCAGTTGGATTAGGCAGCCAGCTGACATGTGGCTTTGAACAATGGCAAAATCGTAGTCTTCTCCCAATGGCCCCCTGAGGTGATGTGTAATAACAAAAGCAAATGATCAATCAGGTTCAGGACTTACTGCCCTCAAACATAATGCTTTGATCCCAGAGAAAGCAGTAGAGGCAGGGAGTCCATGACCAACTTCTGCCCCTCTCCCTGAGGTGGGACCTAAGGCTCTCACATCAGAGACCCCTGTGTATCCGGAGGAAAATGAGCCAGGCAGAGTCTGAACAGCAGATATCCAATTTATTGGATCAAGCTCCGACCCCTTCTTTTTCCAATCATCTTTCTCCATAAGCGTCTTTCACAGCAAAGTGAAGCATAAAAAATGCCTAAGCCCCCTTCCTTTGGGCCTGTATTTTTGCATTTAGTGATTTCTGAACACTCCCTGGTATGTTTGACTTCTTTTTCTTTTTCTTTTTTATTTTTGCATGCCAACACTCATGCCTGTCTGTGCATGTATGTATCTGTGTATCAGGGGACCCTATGCGTGCCTGTGGAGGCCCAAGGGAGGCTTTGGAAATCACCCTGGATCGGTTTACCTCCTCTTTGCTTTGGAGCTTCCCAAGCTCCATCTTCCAGGGCTGCAAGTACAGGTCATCACCATTTCCACCTGGTGTTTTTACATGGGATCCAGGATCTGAACTCAGGACCTTCTGCTTGTGACACAGAGGCTTAACCCCTGAGCCATCTCTCCAGCCCGTTTGACTTCTTAAGTCATTCTTGTTCTTCTGTATTTCGTTATAGGATCTTCAGTCACCAACTTTGAAATAGGTAAGAGTCTTTATTTTAATCCTTTACTGAAGTTTTAAGCCCAATTCTACCAATCAATGAAAAGCAAGTTTGCATAAGACTGATCCCATGACCTATTCTCTTAAAGTTGGGGGTGAACTCACTCACCAGGACCAAAAGCGCTTTGATGCAGCCCCCAGAGAGGTGGACCTGAAGATATTGTCTTCATGTGAGGTGGATACTGTTGTCTTTTTGTAGTCACATACCTGTGGCCCTCCAGGGTCGTGGCGCAAACCACGGACAGGACGAGCTCAAGGGGCTTTGTTACCTCTGGCTGTGAAGAAGCTGCTGTCATATTTCTGAGTGTCTGTCCTCTTTTCATCCTCCAAGATTTTTATAAAAAGAAAAACACATTCTTCAGATTCATTCTGTGTGTGTGTGTGTGTGTGTGTGTGTGTGTGTGTGTGTGTGTCAGAGGACAACTTTTAGGGGCTAGCTTTTGCTTCTACCATGTGGGAGACTAAACTCAGGTCACCAGGTTTTTATGGCAAGCGCTTTACCTGCTGAGCCATCTTTCTGGCCCCATACCCAGATTTTTCTTCAATTTAGAAAGGCTTGGATGGAAGGAAGGAAGGAAGGAAGGAAGGAAGGAAGGAAGGAAGGAAGGAAGGAAGGAAGGAAATAGCTTTAGTTGGTAAATGTTGTGTGGCTGCAGGTGGAGTGGCAGACTAACCATACTATGCCGTCCACAGGACTGACACCTTTGCCCTCTGTGTCGTCTGTGGCCCTGAAGGAGAGGCTGGGCTCCGCAGAGGTGAAGGGTTACCAGTGGTGAAGCTTGGGCGGCTGGCGGAGCTGGGCTTTGCCTCACCCTGTTCCAACAATGTCAACCCCAGGGAGCTGTGATCTCAGGAAGGGCGGTGGCGCCCAAGGCCACCTCTCACCTGTTGGCATCACCTGATTGCACTCTAAGAAGTATGATGTTGCATTTTCTCCTTGGATCCTCTCATCAGCAGGCGAGGAAAGGAAGACATGAGGCGAGCAAGTCCCAGAGTGACTGGAAGCAACCTCGAGTCTGAGCCAGGAGAGCAAGGCTGAGCCCACCCCAACACGTGCCAAGATGGTCCCAGGCCTCCTGGCTGCCCAGCATCCCTTGCTGGCAGAGGTTACATCTGATTGTCTGCTGACCTCAGTGCAGGTAGAATCAGGGTGACTTCACAGCATGTGACCTAACAGGCCTTTGCTTATCTTAATGCTGCATTATGATAATCTGAAATTCTGAATTACTTTATCTTGTATGATTAAAAAAAATGTAAAACAATAAACCTCCTTGTCCGTGGAGAAGACTTCCCAAAGCCTCTTGCGACACTAGATAAGAGACTGTATATATATATATATATATATATATATATATATATATATATACAAACACTACACACATATACATACATATATATACATGTCATACATACATATATATAAAGGTTTTCAATGTGGATAAGAGAGGACATACATAATACATAATGTATAATATAGGTGACATAAAATTTAAAACCATTTTAAGGACTAGAGAGATCTCTCAACTTGTAAAGTGCTTGTTCTATAGACATGCAGGAACTGCGTTTGATCACCAGAACCCATGTAAAAAAGCCAGGCATGGTGGTAAACACTGGCAGTCCCAACACCGGGGAGGCAGAAAAGCAAAGTTCCCTGGAGCTTGCTGGCCAGCTAGCCTACCCTACGTGGCATTTCCAGGCCCATGAGAGACCCCGTCTCAAAAAACAAGAAGCTAAGGAATGACATTGGGGTTGATCCCTGGCCTCTACGTACACCTACACACAGCAAACCACTAGCAGTTTCTAAAAATTAAACCATTTGGGGCTTGGGAGATGACTTAGGAATTAATGTGCTTGCTATGCAAGCAGAGAGACTAGAGTTGAGATCCCCAGATCTCATCTACAAAAATGCTAGGAGGCATGGTTGACTGTTTGCAAAAACGCTGCTGAGAATGTCCAGAACTCTGGAAAGAGGAAGTTGGGACTTGGAAGAGCCAGACTAGCCCAAATATCATGCTCTGGAACTGGGTTTATTAGAGACTCAACAACAAGGTGGAAGGGCAATCAAGTATGATTTCTGATATCTCACTTGGGCCTCCACACATACTCATTCACTGCATGTGCCCCCACACACATATGTAAGCGTGAGCATACACATGCATGCATACATACAAAAGAAAACTGTTTTAAGTGTACATGGTTCAGTATGATGAAGTACATTCACTGCATTGTTTACCCGTTTACCATCGTCTATCTCTCAAACTTCATCATCCCAAACAAAGGTCACCCTTGTTCTACTGTCTCTGTGAATTTGACTTCTCTAGGTATCTCATACAAAACAAATAGTAGAGGGCTGGAGAGATGCTCAAGGATTAACAAAGCCTTTACCTTGCAAGCTAAAGGACCTAAGTTCAGCTCCCAGATCCCATGTAAAAATGTCAGGCAGTATTCACCCTTGGTCATCTATAGGCATGCACACTCAAGTAGAAAACATACCCACACATTTCTGAGAAAAAAAAATACAGTATTTTTCCCTTTGGGCTTGACTTGTTTTGCTTAGTATAAATCTTCAAGTCTCACCCATGTTATAGCACGTCAGAATTTAGTGTTCCTTTTTAAGGCTGAATGCTATCTCCTAGCATGGCTATACTACAGTGTATCCGTTGGTCAGCACTTGGGTAGTTTCCCCCTTTTGGTCATTCTGAATAATGCTGCTGTGAATGTCAGAATACAAGTTGCTGTTAGTTTTGAATTAATTTCAAAAGTAGGAGAAAAACTAATAAGTAGAAGTTGGTAGATAGACACCTTCAAACACCCAGGGCCAATGGGAAGAAAACAGCCAAATGTTTTGCAGGTCGTGAAAATACAGGGAAAATACAGACTTGAAGGGCATTGTTCCTGGTTGGTTGTCTTCCTCGTTCATTCACACCAACCTGCTTGTCCATAACTAGTTATCAAACATCTCATTGGCTTCGTAATAGCTTTTGGGATGGCGTTAGGCATGCCCATTGTGAGAGGTAGCTCAGTTTTAAACATGCTGAATATGCCCCTTAATTTGAGTGGTATAAGCCTGACCAAGTGTATATGTCATTTTGTATGCTATTCTTTCACTTTATATACTTCAAATTTGAATTTAAAACCAAAAACTAATTTGAAGTTTTTAAAAAAATTTTACTGTCCGTGTGTGTGTGTGCGTGTGTGTGTGTGTGTGTGTGTGTGTGTGTGTGTGTGTACATTAGAGGGCACTGTGTGTGCCAGTGGAGACCCAAGGATGACTTCGGGAATCACCCTGGATTGTTCTACTTTTTACTTTGCTCTGGAGTTTTCTAGGATCAGAAGTGCAGGCCATCGCCATTTCTGCCACCACCATTTCTGCATGTAGTTTTAACGTGGGATTCAGGATCCAAACTCAGGCCCTTCTTCTGGTAAAGCAGAGGCTTACCCTCAGCAATCTCTCCAGTCCTTGAAGTTTTGTGTCTTTTTCTGGCCTTTGCATGTGTATACATGCATGCATGCTTGTTCATGTGTGTGGGTGCAGGTGTAGAGGCCCAAGGGCGACAGAACATTTTTTCCATTGCTCTTCACCTTAGAGGCAGGGGCTCTCTTTTAACCCCGGGGCCTCACCTATTTAGCTAGTTTAGTTCCCCAACTTGCCCTGGGGACTCCCTGTCTCTATCTCTTGCTTGCTGGTATTATAGGCATATGTCAGGAAGGCCTAGCTTTTAGATGAGTTTTGGGGATTCAAACTCTGGACCTCATGCTTGCTGAGAATATCTCGTCTCTTGTAAAAAGTTTTTAAAGGTGCACCTTGGGGTGATGGAGAAAGGTGTGGACCTTACTTAAGGGACCTTCCCAGCTCAGTCATCCCTTGGCATAAGTCTTGGGTACTCTCAGGCCTCCAGGACCCCAGAGGGTTGAGAGCAAGTATCTCAGGGTGATTTCCCATCTCTGTACCCTATAACCCCATCCATACACCACCCCGATGTGAATTCCTAAAAAAAAAAAAAGAACTTCCTGAATGGAAGATGATAGAAGAGGAGGGAGGAGCTTCTAGACTTGCCCTCCCCACCCCCCAAAATATGCGTCCCTAAGAGGGTCACCTTCAGAGCTGAGTTGCCAAGCTGGGGATGGAGGGACTGTAAAATGATGCGACCCACAACCCGCAGCCCCGCTTCCTTGGGTTAGGAATTTGAACCTAAGCAGGAACGTTAGAGCAGATAGTGATACCCAGCCAGGCTTTCAAGTGGTCATGGCCCATCGGCTGAGAAACCACGCTCAAAGGGGTGAGTCACTGGGGGGGGGTCCAGCCTCGTATTGGCTGCGAGAATCTCCTGATCCTCAAGGGTGGAGGAGGAGAACCGGTCTGGCAACCTTCAAGGCAAAGCTGCCAGCAAGCCAACTTGGCTGGGCCAAGCTGGAGCAGTGCGCCCTGCTGGGGCCTCCCCGCGCCTCCTGGCCTCGGCCGCGTGCGTGGCTTCCCGAAACTGCCTGCGCAAAGGAGACGCCCCAGCCTAGGTTGGACGGACCGTGTCTGCAGCCAAGGAAAATGTGCAGGCGCAGCTGCGCGAGTGAAAATCGGCCAGGAGCAGGCCACCTGGCTCCACGCAAGCCGTGCCTTGCGCGAGGCTCTGATGTGACCATGCAAAGTCGTGATTTCCACGGAGGCTGCTTTCGAGTTTCAGGGGGCCCGCCCGGCAGCTCCCACAGCGGCCCCAGCAAGGGCAAAGTCCTGCGTGAAAGCTACAGTCAGTGCTCCTGGGAGAGAGAAAGATCTCGTTAGGTAGCTTAGAAGAGGATTTTTATTTCTTCACTTCTTTTCGGCAGTTGTAGTCTGAGTAGAAAGGCCGAGGGAGAGTCTTTTTTGAAGGTTCTGCTATACTGAAGTGGGCGCCCACTCCCACTGAGATAAGGTCCCAACCTTTTGTTTATGAAGGAATATGGATAAGAACTTCACGGGTCCAGGCGGAGAGGAGTGCCTCAGATGCAAATAAACTAAATTCCTTAGTTCAGTCACGAGTTCGGGCCAAGAGGTCTAGCAGGACCCAGTTGGACCCATAGAGACCAACCAGATTCACAGAAACTAGAACTCACAGTGAGAAAAGGCCGCTCACTCTCTCGTCTACCCCCCCCCACTCTTGCCCAAGTTTACAAATACCCTGACCCTGCCAACCACCAGATGGACAAGCCCTGGGGGTGGGAGGGGTGGGTGCTTTTTCTCATTGGACAAGTCTGTGAGTTCTGTTCTTTCTCTTCCCTAATAAACTCCTCCTTGATTCTCTGCACGTGTTCTGGTTTCAGTTTTCGACTCCTGAATACAAATACCTGGACATAAAAACCCGCAGTTCTCTGATGCTGAGCAGGTGTCCTCAGAGCGCTGCACCTCAGCCCACGGTTTTCTGGCGGGTTTTCTGGATTCTAGAGAGGAAGAGGAGCTGGTTCCCCTTGACAAGTGTTGGGCAGCCTTCCCGGTTGTTCACAGCCCATGCTTCTGCCCTTCCATCACAGCTGACCCTTCCCCTGCGTGCTAGGAACACATCTTTTTTCCTTTCCTTCTGGAGACATAGTTTAAAATAAAAGGACATTCCCTTTAATATTACTGTGATGCATTATATTTGGAGAGTAGAGTTGTTCTTTTAATTTTTTATTAATGAATTTATTATTATAGTTACTATTATAGGGGAAGGAGCATGCATACCACAGTGTGGCATGTGAAAGTCAGAAGGCAACTTTGTGCAGCCAGTTAACCCTTTCCTTCCACCTCTACATGGGTTCTAGGTATTGAACTCTGGTCATCAATTTGAAAAAACGAAGTCGTCATATTCATCTGACTTGGTGGTGACGTCTGCTGCCTTTACTCCTTCGTACAGGACACCTGAGTTAGAATTCTGAGGTGAGAGTTCAGGCGGTTGAAGTAGCTTGTCTAAGATCACCTCTTAGAGCCCAAGCCCAAGCTCAATCACTCGACAGCTCCCATGATGCCTTAGAGAGAGTCCAAAGAGACCTCTCACTGCTCAGAGCTAAGAGACTTGCTGAAGTCCTGTAATTAGTTGGTGGCAAAGACTGGAAGCCAGATGTCCTGGGAAGGAGCTGCAGAAATGTGGTTGAAAGGGCTTGGACGGATGTGTAATGTTCTACCTCAAGGCCATCTGTAGAGTCTGCACGGGCAATACATAGCTGTGTCTCCATCGTATTGAGGGATGAGTGCAGGCGCCCAGTGTTGAAGGCAGTGCTTCTTGGGGACTCCATAAAGTTACTAGGAATATTTTCTCTGGCCATGGTAGCACTGTCGTTTATGCACAGATTTCGTCTTTGTTGTTTATACTAGCAAGTAAGCTCGCCCTGGGTTGGGCAAAGCAGAGCTGGTCCAGCGAAACCCTTGCAGGTCCTTGTTGATGGAGCCTCTCGCGTGACCTGTTATTCAAAGGAAACCTAAGCTGGGTTCTGAGAACTGCACCTAAGTGAGCCAGAGCCGACCTCGTGACCTCGTGGGAGGAAGATGGCAGTCCAGCAACCAAAATCCTGTATGTCCAGGACTAAAGGGTTTCCTGGCATGTGCAACTTTCAACCTTTAAACTGGCTTAGTTTGGGAAATCGTTGGCCTACAAGATGACAGCAGTTACAGGCCAGGATGAAGATCCTTGCAGGTGTGGGATCAACTCTGACCTGTTGTTGGTACTCACGGGGTACCGAGGGTGGAGGTGACTTAGACTTTGCCACACCTATTTGGTGGAGATCTTGTCACTTTGGCTAAGGGTGAAAAGATTTTCCTTACCCTACTGAGGGAAACTAGAAACCAATGGGGGGGGTGGGAGAGAGGGACTTCAAGGATTCCTGCCTCACTAGTGTACTGGGCTGGTCAAGGAAACTCCCAGAACAGGCTTTCTCTGCAGGCCCTTCCTAGCAGCTTAGAGGCATTCGATATGTGTGATTTTATGGGTTCCCCCCGAAAGAAACTCCCTGTGGTGGTTACTCTCAACTATTGCTGTGAGAGAGCACTCGAAGTCAATCAACTTAAGGGAGAAAGGAAGATTTATTGAGCTTACGGTTCCAGAGGGAAGGTTCAGTCTCTTAAAGCAGAGGCAGCATGGCTGGCTGACCAAAGCTGGAGGAGGGTAAGTCACTGCAGATATCTTGAAGGCTGAGAGCTGCAAGACTGCTTGCTGCAAAGGCAGACTGCTCCTGGAGGTAGGGTGGGACTAATCCATTTCAAGGCCCACCCCTTGCTCCAGCAAGGCTCCACCTCTCAAGGTGCCATGACCTTGCCAAACACATGAGACTGTGGGGGACACATTTCAAACCATGACACTCCCCCATTCCATAGTCTTGGGTCCCTCCATTCAGCCAGTGGTGGCTCAAGGCTAATCTTGGGTTTCCGAGAGCAAGGAATCACTTTCAGCTGAAGTCCCATGGGCACTCCCAAAAGCAGTGGCCGTCCCTGGAGAATTACAGGGAAGGCCTGAGACCTTCAGGCAAGTCAGGCCTCATGAAGTCCTTAGAACACTGGGCTCTTTTGTCTCTGCTGTGAAGCCTTGGCTTACAGAGAACTTGCTAGATAGCTCAGGCTGCCCTCAAACCTGCAGTAAGCCTCCTGTCTCTGGTTCTGTTGGGATTACGGGTGGCCCAACAAGCACTGGATTCTACTATCGAGGGAGCCCGGGATCACAGGGGTTGAGACCATCAGGAGCCGATTGTCTTGAGAAGGGACCAGGCTGATCAACCTCAGGGATCTTGGCTCCGGAAAGTAAACGGCAAAGGCAAAGCTATCTGGCGCCCTCTAGGGTTGAAAGGCTGGAATGCGGTCAAGGTGGAAGAGTCTCTGTAGGGAGGGTCCTAAGGGCTTGAGGCTTTGGCAAGACCACTCTGATCTTGTGGCCTGTGCAAGGAAACAACTGAGGCAGAGAACATCTGGAACAGCCCCTCTCAACTTCAAGCACCTTCTGTCAGCTTCCTCAGCAGTGTGGCAAGATAGAATAGGCCGGAGTTTAGGGGGACAGGAGTCCTGGTCTCAGGCCTGCCTGTCACTGTCTCCAAAGATTCTCAGTGACCTTCTCATAGGTCGGAGGCCAAGTCTTCATCCATTCAATTCTGGGGTGAGGAGGAATCCTACTTCAGCTCTACAAAGTGTTTTTGCAAGAACCAAGTAGAGTAAGATCAGGTTTTGAAAAGGATAAATTCAGTTTTTATTAAGTTCTTCCAAGGACCTCAGCAGGAATGCTCTTGGGTCATGGAAGGTTGTTTTCTGTTTCTAATGAGTTCCAATGGAACTGCTACTGGAGCTGTTAGATCCAAGCCGGGGTTAAATCAGCTGCCTGTCAGGGCAGTTGAAGAGATAAATAATAGTGAAAAACAGAGGGGAAAAAAGATTTAGTCAGAATGGCTATACCAAGAAAGGAAACAAATAAATAAGTCCAGCGACCTTCTCTCCACCCCCACCCCAGTCCATCTTCAGGGTTCTGACATGAGGTTTAGATTTCATTAGGAAGCAAGTGACATGCAAAGCTAGGCAGTGCTGCTCAAGGGGTGGTCCTCTCCATCGCTGACTACATCACGGTCTCGGGCTCCAGTCTCTCTTGAAAGGTGGGCTGACAACTTGTCAGAATTGTGTGACATCTCTTATTAGGGCACAAGTTCATCCTCTGGCTGGTACCAGGATTCAATCTTTTCTTTTTTCCCAGTATAAGACACCTGGGAAATTCTAATTCCTTGGGGTTCATTGTCTCAATAGCCAAATGGGAGGGGACAGGTGTCTCTTTGGAATATCTACCCTCCTGCCAGGGCAGTTAGAGAACTTTTATGTGTGCTCTTATCCAAGAGACCTGTTCTGCTGTATATAAATGTGTCAAATATGGTACCTACATATGACGGGGTCTCATTCTGCTGCCAGGCCAGCCTTCGGAGTAGCTGGGATCATTGACCCAGGTTAAACACATTTTCGCATAAGATGTTTGCATCTTACAAAGGGCTTGCTGGAATAGTACCATCGTAAGTCGAAGAGCATCTGTGCAGGCCGAGTTACTAGCCACGTAGAACTTGCCAGCTTTGCTCATGAAACTGAGTCATCATCTGCCAACCGTGGGTAAGAAGACAAAGGCTGCAACTGTGACAGGCAAACCTGCAGTTCCCTCTAACCTGATGCATAGGCGACCCCCAGCTCCTTTCCCCCTGAGGGGGTCTCTCGACCCCTCCCTATTTAGAGATGGTCCTGCCAGCTGTTTCTGGTCAGCCTCTTTTTTCCGTCTCATTCCACAGTACCGCCAGGTAAAGTTCACTGGGTCCCATCACCTTTCTCCTTGATAAGTAGGGAAATAGTCACATTTAACTTTCTTTTAACCTGCTGCGGAGCCACAGAACGTCAGGCATTTCCTGATGGTTCAGCTGGGGTGCGCCGCAGGTATCAGGTCTTCACAGAGAAGTTCCTGGCCCTGGGGTTTGCCAAGGTCTTTAGGATCCGTGGCAGCTCCCAGGAAGCTACAGAGGCAGAAACTCAACCCCCAGGCAAGTGTTTTGAGGTTTTAGGCTCACAGTGACATCTGTGGCTAGAGGTAGGAACAGAAACAGGCTGGGGGGAGCTACCAAGGCTGTGTGCTGAGATAAAGATCAAGGCAGACAGACCAATAGAGTGCTGTTGCTACAAGAGAGGCGTTGTGAAGAGGGAGGATTGGAGAGAGGGGCGCACTGAGAGCCACAAGTCCGTCTTCATGAGGCCTGGGACGTCACACAGTGACTTGTAATTACTGGCCAAGCTGGGGTGCCTAGGCAGCCCTATTCAGCCATGACATTTTGCATGGTCTTGCACAGGTCAGTGTGCACTAGAAATACCCTTTACACGATTCACCATGACAAAGGTACCTGACGACCAGCTGCAATCTTATGTAAGTTTACAGTTGTGAAATAATTCCTATAAGCTTGGTGACTGATTCAAGGATTTTAGCAGAGCTGCTGGTAACTTAGCAAGTCTGCTGGACTTGCCGTGAGAAAAGTGCATGTTTTTCTTAGCAGTACTCACACCTGGGCGGTGTGGACCTACGGGTGCCATGGAGCCTTGTCCTCTGTAGAAACAGGAAGTGTGTACAGCCCAGAGAACATGGCCGGGGGTACACTCGGTCTGCATGGAGCTTTGCCTGAACTTCTCCAAGATGTTTTAGCTGGGACAACAAATTAGAAATTTGAGTCAGATCTCCACTCGTTGGCTGAAGAGTCCAGGTGCTCACTTGGCTGTACTCTTAACTTCCACCTCTGTTCTCCGGCTGTGGCACTGAGCTCTTGCAGACTCCATCCTGCCAGTGCCCTTGGAGGAAGGTTCTAGAGTTCAGCCAGGTCGTGAGAATTATTTACTTGGACAGAGGATGCGAGTGTATTTCAAGCCCAAGGGTGTGCTGTGCGGGAGAACAGAGATTGTAAGACACAGTTCCTGCTTTCAAGGAATTTGTAGACTTGGAATCTGTTATTAAATCAACCACAGCACACAGTGGTATGCACATTTATGCAAGGCTGGCAAGGTCCAGACACATAACTAGGGGAAGGATTTCTGCCGCTAAGGACAAGGATTTGGGTGACAGAAGGAAGTGAGGTTGGAGGCAGGCTCTGCCCCGTGGTGACAGTCCATGCCAGCCTTCCCTGACAGGGCTCCAAGGACAATAGTTCTCTCTCTTATGGATTGGCTCTTCCTGACCCATAACGGCTCCTATAGAAAGGCTCAACCTAGTTCCTCAGTGTTGAACTAAGATAATTTGGGCACATTGGCTACCTAGCCTGAGAAGAGATGAACATTATTTTTTAATTACACTTTGGTGCTGAGGCTATAGCTCAGTTGGTAGAGTGCTTGCCTAGCATGCACACAGTCCTGAGTTTGGTCACCCAGGACTCCAAGCCAGGGAACTGTGCCATTCACTTTTAGGTTGTGTCATAGTTAGGCACAGGTGTCACCTTGACTGTTGAGGGATTGAGCTCTGGAGAGCTCATTCATGGAGAATTAGTGGTTGAGTTAAGCCCAGAGCAATCCTGAAGGAGATTGTCTAGCTAATGGGGAAGGCCCAGACCATGGTAGGTAGGACTAGGCCCTGAACGGATGAATAAAAAATACTGAGAACTGGTTGAGGAAGTTGGCATCCTTGTGTACACTTGGCCAGACATGCTGGTCTGGCAAGTAAGGCTCGTCCCTCTCTCAGCCGTTATATGGTGATGGGGTGGCCAGTCCCTTTGGCCCTGGTGTTGGTGCATGCTCTCCCATCAAGCTGGACTAAGAATTGTAACCAGTAATCATTAAGAAAAAATAAACCCCTTGTTCCTCAAGCCATTTGATGGTGATTTATCAGCAACCACGCAGGCAAAGTGCAACAGGCTGGTTCTCCCACATCAGTTGATACCATCGAAACAATCCCTCACAGGCATGGAGGAGAGGCCCAGGTGGAGAGGCCTGGCTCCTGGGTGTTAGGTTGACAATACAAGAGAGGGGTGTCAGGGAAGATACCTCAAGACAGGAAGGAATGAACTGAGAAAGCAAGAGGCTCAGTGGGCCAAGCTTCCAGCCTCTCCCCAGATAGAACAAATCTCTTCTCAGCCACTGGTCAACAGCTGTCAACTCTAAACACTCACTTCATTGGGGTCCTATTTATAATGACATCACTGCACCCCAAAGATAGTACTGAGACTTTCTGGAAGGACCTTGCTGGTGGATGATCCCTGTTTCAACAGACAAGCCATTTACAAGCATTCTGACACTCCAATGATAGTGTGGTTCTGGGTAGCAAGGTGCCCCCTTTCATGGTTGTGAGCTCTTGGGACAAGATACTGTGCATTTCCCTCTTTCTGACGTTCAAGTGCAGCACAGTATGTAGTTTATGGCTGTCAGCAGGCATTGCATAAATGTGGGTGGAATGAGTCAGTGGGTGAATGAATGTAAAGATATTAGATGAATAAACCCATTACTCCAAGGACTAGTGAAGATAAAATAAAGCAGGTCTGGGTTGTGGTCTGGTAGGCATAACTGCAGGCAACTGACCTGCCTTTAGCAAGACTTTGGTACCAGAGAAGTGAAGACAGTGGATACTTAGAATCTGACTTGCTGACCCTAGGGTCTTGCACCTCTTTACAAGAAAGAGTGTCCCCGTGACTCTTGTTGGAATCTCACACTGGGCAGGGGACCAGAACATTCCTTCTTGGTGCAAATGTTCTTTGAGTTGCCTTATCTAGGGTCTCACTGCTGTTAGGATGGAGCTGAATATTCTATCCAGAGCTTTCTCTCTCTCTGTCTTCTTTTTTTGTCTGACGCAGATCCTTTGCATCTGACCAAGTGCATACTATTTCAAGTGCTCTATTATTAAGATAGGCCTTATTTTTTTTCATTTTGTTTTGTTTTTTTGAGACAGAGTCTTGCTAGTATCTCAGACTAGCCTCAAATTCACTGTGTACCCCAAGCTGGTCTAAAACTGGAGATCCTCCTGCCTCTGCCTCTCAAATGTTGAGATTATAACGTGTACCACCAACCCAGCTCATCTGAGTTTCTTTCTACAAGACCCATGCATCCCATCACTGACAATGGACTAGAGGGCTGCAGACCTTTGAGGCTGGCAAAATTGGTTCCACAGAAATTGGTGTCCTCCCCCACAAAATAGAGATAGAAGAGGGGGATGACATGAGAAGGCAAGCTGGCTTTGGCGGAAATGTGAAACCAAAAGAGAAACTGGTGAGACTTCTTGGAAATCTCAAAGAACTTGGAACTTCTTGGAAGTTTCAAAGAAGAAACGAGAGAGAAACTGGGAAATAGAAACAAAGGAAAGGAAGGCTGAACTCAGAGGCCTATTTCCTGCTCAGTTGCTTTCTTGTCCCAGTGACAGGGTGTGGCTCTGATGGGGAGCCTCTCTGGGCCGTGACTTGAGAGGGGAGAGGGTGAAGCTTGCGTCTCTGAGAGTCTTTATGTTTCTAAGGTAAGAGAACAGATTCTTGTCCTGTGGGAAGGTGCATTCCTCATTCCACCTGGCCAGTTGGTGAGGTGTATAAGGGAGGCCACTCTGGACAGAACCAGCTTCAGAAAGTGGCAGTGGCACTGATACATGGCAGATGTTGGTATCCAGGGGGCCCTTCACTTGTACTTGAGACTATGGATGTTCAGGTCTCGAGGATGGGGAGGACCACATAAGACTTTAGTGCCAGGCATCCTGACAGAAAATTAGGAGTTTCTATTGGGCCTGTTGCCCCAAGAAATTTGTTGCAGTAGTATTCCCGAATGCATATTCTATGGTTACAGGTGAGCGGTGAAGTTAAGTCAGTTTCTTTAGAAGTGTACCTGGTGTGTATCATTAGATGGCTTTCCCCAAAGTCTCACCCTACCTTCTCCCCATTGCTCCAAATCATTATGGAACTGGCATAGTTAAATACCCATGTCCTTAGTCTTCCATCCAGATAGCAGTGGCCATATAACCCCATCCAAAACCAGGAGATGGAAGCAGAAGCTGAATGGGAAGGAAATATTGGGTGGGTTTCTGAGAAAAGTTATGCAAAATGAGACCAACTTGGGATATTTCCCTTCTTCCCCCTTTGGGTCATAAATACAAACACAGTGGCTGGAATCA
Source organism: Typhlomys cinereus (assembly GCA_023101885.1). Classification (NCBI taxonomy): domain Eukaryota; kingdom Metazoa; phylum Chordata; class Mammalia; order Rodentia; family Platacanthomyidae; genus Typhlomys; species Typhlomys cinereus. Next base: position 2,191,172 of record JALPQD010000361.1, on the reverse strand, counting down.
CGCAACAACCACATGAAGAGAGGCCCAGCAGTTCAGCAGTGACATCTGCCCAGCCCGACCACCTCATTGAACCAAGCTCCCCCTTCCTTGACTTTTTATTTTTAAAAACCAACTGAAATGAGGGGACAATATTGGGGAGTAGAAAGATTTAAGTAGGTGGATTGGGTGGGGTGAGAAAGAAGAAGAAACAGCCAACCGAAACTAATGGTGTATGAAAAAAACAAGGAAACCTGACTTGGTACATTAATCAAAAGACTTTTTTTTTCTTTTTAAAAATAATACATATTTTTATGTTACACACATGAATATAGTGATTTACGGTATTTTTACCCCTTAGTCTCCAGTCTCGTCCTTCTCCTTTTCCACTTACATCTCTTCATCTCCCCACTAGCCTCCCTCCTATTTTCGGGTCTTTTCACTTGTGTGGCCATTGTGCTTTATCTAGTTTGCCTTTGATGGCATATGCCTGATGTGACTCATGATTCAGCAAGCATCATATAGATCAGTGGGTACCACTGAGGAAAACGTTTTCCTTTTCCTCCCTATCAGCGTAATCCTCATCAGTCTCTCAGAGAGGTGCGGAGCTCCTTGAGATCTTCCTGCTTTTTTTTTTTAAATTTTTTATTATTTATTATTTATTCAATTGTGTGTGTATGCATGTGTGTGCTTGTGTGTGTGTGTGTGTGTGTGTAGAACCACGGACGAATTCCGGAACCACTGTTGACCGCTTCCACCTCCTTCTTGTTTACTCTGCCCTGGGATTCACAGGCTCCGCCCTACCAGAACCAGAAACGCAGGCCGCCCCGGCTTCCACCTGGTGTCTATACGTGGGGTCTAGGATCCGAACTCAGGACCTTCTGCCTGCAAGGCAGAGGCTTAATCGCTGAGCCACCTCTCCAGCCCCGAGATCTTCCTGCTTTTGTGGAGAGATCTTGACTGGTCGGTTCCTGAGAAATGATCCATATCTGCCATGAAATCATGGATACCACAGTCCCGTCATGTCCAGGGGATAATGCCTGGCTGTCCCACTTCACACTTACACTCTTACTACCCTCTCTTCCTTGATGTTTCCTGAACCTTTCGGTGGGGGGTAGGGGCGGCTTAGAAGAAAAAACAAAACCTTCTAAAATGAAGGGGCTGGCTGTGTCTCAGTTGGTAGAGTGCTTGCCTAGCATGCATGAATTCCTAGGTTTACTCCCCAGAGCCACATAAAACTGGGTGAAGCACCATATACCAGTATTCTAGCAGGTAGATGCTAGAGGATTGAAAGTTCAAAGTCATCCTTGGCTATGTACTGAGCTCCATGCCAGCCTGGAATACATGACACTGTGCATCTAAATAAATAAAAAAATAAATAAATAAATAAATAAATAAATAAAGCAACTAATGAAATAGAAATGAATTTTAAAAAATAGTTTAAATTTGAGGACCCCTGTGTGAGTGGATACAGTTGCTCCCAGAAGCCGTAACGTATTAAACATTAAATCCCAATGCAGGGACGGGTAACCTCCCTATGAGTGGTTGGCCATGGACGCCTGGGGGAGATCCCTGTTACCCATTAGAACTATTTTGTAAGACCCATCTGGTATTAACCCTCCATAGTCTCTCAGGGAGGTATGGTGCCTCTCGACATTTTGCTCTTTTCATAGTGAAATGTTTGTTCGGGTTTGTGGGAGTCACCGTGGTTTCAGTGGGCTCATGGATGAAGCAGCTCTGTCTTGTCTAGAAGGTACTGTCGGGCAACAGTATCTTTCTTTCCACCCCCTCTTCCAAAGTATTCCCTGAGCTTTGCGATGAGTGAGTGATTTTAATGCACTGTTTAGGATTGAGCAATCCAATGTCACTTAACAATAGTTGATGAGGAGGTAGTGAGTCGCCACATAAACTTCTACCACACTTCTGTAAACAATTCTAATAAAACTCTTTAAGACACACACATACACACTCGCGCACGCACACACACACACACACACACACACACACTCATACAAGAATGGGAAGAAAAGGGATTAATTGGGAGTAGGAGGAGGATAGGAGAAGAGAACAAGGATAAATATGATCAAAATGCATATCAAAATATAATGCAACCCATTATTATATGTAATTAGCATATGTAACAAAACATTAAAATAAAAAAGAAAGAAGGAAAACAAAAGCAACTGATAATGTAATGGTGCTAGAGTTAAATTTTCTGCTTTTTGCAGGGGAATATGATCATTTCTGACACCTAGAACTTCTTACCTTTACTGTACTTGTGTGTAATTTGAAGTTCAAAAGAGGAAGAGAACTTTCAACAATTCCAAACTTGTATGACCGATGATAACACTTTTAAACATGTTTAATATATTTTACTATTTATTTGAGAGAGACACAGAGAGAAAGCCCGTTAACATATATGCCATGGCACACGGATGGATTCAGAGGAATCTTCCAGAAGTCAGTTCTCTTCTTCTGGGCTCGCGTCTTCCCTTCGAGCACGGGTAGGACTTGTCAGTTCCACCCCAGTCACGTGCTGTGCACTGAGCTGCATCCCCAACTCCTGACACTTTTAACTTGTAGAACATGGCAGAGGTCAGGGGACGTGGTCCCATGACGGCGTCGCTGGATGGATTGATCACATAGTAGACGTGCGTGGATGTAAGGTTTGGCCAACACATGCTAAAGAATAGCAAGGTTGCTGGATGAATGGACCCAGCAGTGGACACCCATGTACATAACTGTGTCTCGCTACCACATGCCACAGAGTGTCCTGACGGCCATGAGCAGGAAGCTGCCACGCTGCAAACTGCCTATGAAACAGGCACACGACAAGGAACTGCCAGAAGTTTCCAGAAGACAAAGGCTTCAGTCATACAACAGCAAGGAAATAAATTCTACCAACAACCAAAGGAACTTGAAAAACAACCCTGGCCTCAGGTGATGCTAAGATAGAGCTATGTTGTTCAGATAGCTGTGGACACTGTGAGATAGGTTGATGTGGGTGTTGTTTAGAGCACTCATTGCGTGAGAACACACATGGTAGAAAACTAACACACCCAGGCAAGGGCCGGGCCCAGCCCAGTGCTCACAGCTCTTAAGTGGGTCTGAGTTGATGAGTTAAGGCTTTCTGTAAGGTCCAGTCACTTGGCTACCCATCACCCTTGGTCTCAGGGCAAATATGCCCTCATCTAGCAAGCTCTTTGTGTGTCGCACCCTGAATAAAGGAAACAGTCCCACACCCAGGCTGTGCTGTGCAACATTGCGTTTCGAGTCTTGAGACAGTTCCTCTGAGCCCTGTCCACGGGTGTGGCTGTCCTCCTGCGCAGGCTGGGGAAGCAGGGGCCTTATTCTCATTCTTAGTCCCTTCAGAAAAGCTGGCTTCCTGCTCTTTTGCTTCCTTATCATCCTTTACTGGCTTCACTTGATGTTCAACACGGATGCTGCCTGTGACACATCTAGACCAGCTGGAGATGGGTGAGAACAAGCGGCCGCTCTTGCCCTTTCGCCCAGTGATAATCCAAAACATTTCTAAGTTTAAAAAAAATCACCATTTAGCTCAGACTTTAATATTTTGTTTTTTGTTCCAAACAGCTGGTGGTCTTCAGGGATAACGAACTCGTCTATATTTAGCAAGTGCTTATTTGGGCACTCAACTTGTTTTCCTGTTTTTTTTTTTTTATTAAAAATTTAATTATACATTTTAAAATTTTTTACCAGTTCCCTCCCTCCCCCCTCTCCCCCTCCCCTTCCCCCAGTGCCTCCCCGCCAATTCCCAGAGAGTCCTTTATTGTGTACGCCTAACTCTCCTCTGGGTCCTCCTCTCCGATGACATATAAGGACCCAGTGGCATTTCCATAAGCCCTTTCTCTTGTTCCCCTTAAGCATAAGATCACTACTATGGCTGTCAATCCCTTGCCTCCAGGGGTCTCGGTGCCCTTAACAGATGCTAGACTTTATGAGGGCAACAGTGCGCTGGACATTGCGCAGGGCATGCAAAGTCCCATTATGATTGCTTTGGCCCCAACTATTGTTGAGAATCTTGCAAATCGTTGCTCCTCCCATCCTTTTGCTCTTACAATCTTACCGCCCCCTCTTCCTGCAAATGTCCCTGAGCTCCAGGATGGGGAGAGATTAGGCTGTCCTAGTTCTATGTGATTGATATAGAGTCTCTGAAGTTCTGGATTGTGGTTTGTTGATTTTCTTTTGCAGTTTTGCTGCTCCTGCAATTCCCTTCACTCCATTCTGCTGGGCACTGTATGTCACCCCCTGGCCAGAGACAAAAAGCTGTTAAACTGGAGTCTTGTTGTAATAGCACATTCAAGGGTAGATGTAATAAGAGTAGGAAACCTCACTGAGGGAGGGGTCCATCACCCATTTGCAAAATGATTACTTTTTATCTGCTAGACTATATGCCCTCCCCTTCTGGTGAGATCAGGAAAGAACGTCTGTGAACTTAACCAGGTTTCTCATTACTTACTTGCAGACCTTGATGGAGGCCTATTTTCTCTGCTGTAACATGGTCTCCTCTCTCCTTGTTTCTGGTGTGGCCCTCCTAACCCATCTCTCTTGTTCATAATCCTTACAATTACTGTGTTACATAGGTTTACTTTTGAGTGTCTCAATGTGGGCTGGGTGAGTTTGGTACTAGGAGCCACCTATTAGGGAGTACATACGGCGCTTAATTTTCTGGGTTTGGGATACTTCACTTAATATAATTCTTTCTAATGACATCCATTTCCCAGCAAATTCCAGTAATTCATCATTTTTGATGGCTGAGTAGTACTCCATTGTATAGATGTACCACTGTTTCCTTATCCACTCGTCAACTGTTGGACATTTAGGTTGATTCCATGACTTTGCTATTGTAAACAGTGCTGCTATGAACATGGTCGAGCTTGTGCTATCGAGGCGAACCTCTGCTGCATGGGGGGTTATTCCCAAAAGTGGGATAGCAGGGTCATATGGCATTTCAATCTTTAATTTCTTTAAGAATCTCCAGACGGCTCGCCAGAGTGGCTGTATGAGCCTGCATTCCCACCAACAATGTAGGAGAGTTCCCCTCTCTCCACATCCTCTCCAGCATTTGTCGTTGTTTGTATTGTGGATTTTTGCCATCCTGACCGGGGTGAGATGATATCTCAGGGAAGTTTTGATTTGCATTTCCCTGATGGCAAAGGAAGTGGAGCATTTTTTAAGATAATTGTTAGACATTTTAATTTCATCCCTGGTAAAGTTTCTTTGAAGTTCCAGGGCCCATTTTTTAATTGGGCCAGTGTTTTCCTTGGAGTTTAATTTTCTAAGTTCTTTGTGCACTCTGGACAGTAGAGCTCTGTCAGATATGTGGTTAGTGAAGATTTTCTCCCATTCTGTGGGTTGCCTTTGAGCTCGTGTGACAATCTCTTTATCTGAACAGAAGCTCTTTAATTTCACAAGATCCCAACTGTTGAGAGTTGGTAGCAGTGACTGTGCCATTGGATGTCTGTTTAGGAAGTGTTGGCCTAGCCCAATCAGCTCGAGGGAGTTCCCTATCCTTTCAACTATGGTTTTTAAAGTCTCTGGCCTGATATCAAGGTCCTTGATCCATTTGGAATTAAGTCTTGTACATGGTGACAAGTACAGGTCCAGCTTTAATCTTCTGCATGTGGAGATCCAGTTTTGCCAGCACCATTTGTTGAAGATGCTGTTCTTTTTCCATTGGATTCTTTGGGCCCCTTTGTCAAAGACCAAATGGCTGTAACTTTGTGGGCTTATATCTGGGTCTTCAATCCTTATCCATTGATCTGTGTGTCTATTTTGGAGCCAGTACCAGGCTGTCTTTATAACTATGGATTTGTAGTATAGACTTAGGTTTGGTATGGTAATACCTCCAGCTGTGTTTTTGTTACTCAGGATTGTTTTTGCTATCCTGGGTCTTTTGTGCCTCCATATGAACTTTGAGATTGTTTGGTCAACTTCTTTGAAGAATTGCTTTGGGATTTTGATTGGTATAGCATTGAATCTGTATATTGCCTTTGGTAGGATGGTCATTTTTACAATGTTGATTCTGCCAATCCAGGAACAAGGGAGGTCTTTCCACCTTCTGGTGTCTTCTGCAATTTCTTTCTTTAGGGTTTTAAAGTTTTCATTGTAAAGGTCTTTTACCTCCTTAGTTAGGTTTATACCAAGGTATTTCATTTTTTTAGGGGTTATAGTAAATGGCATGGTTTCTCTCAAGGCTTTTTCACTTCTTTCATTCTGGGCATATAGGAAGGCCTCTGATTTTTGCACATTTATTTTGTATCCTGCCACCCTGCTGAACTTCTCAATTAGTTCCAGGAGCTTCCTGGTGGAGTTTTTGGGATCACTCAGGTATAAGATCATGTCATCTGCAAATAGTGATAGCTTGATTTCTTCCTTGCCGATTTGAATCCCTCTTATGTCCCTTTCTTGTCTTATGGCTTCAGCTAAGACTTCAAGTACAATATTGAATAGAAGTAGTGAGAGTGGACAGCCTTGTCTAGTTCCTGATCGAAGTGGGAATGCTTCCAATTGTTCCCCATTGAGCATAATCCTTGCTGTGGGCTTGTTGTATACAGCTTTTATTATATTGATAAAGGTTCCTTCCATTCCTACTGTCTCTAGCGTTTTGATCATAAAAGGCTGTTGGATCTTGTCAAAAGCTTTTTCTGCATCTATCGAGAGTATCATGTGGTCTTGGACTTTGGACTGGTTTACATGATGAATTACATTTATTGATTTGCGTATGTTGAACCAACCTTGTGTGCCGGGGATGAAGCCTACTTGGTCCCCATGAATGATCTTTTTAATATGTTTTTGAATCCGATTTGCTAAGACTTTGTTGAGAATCTTTGCGTCTGTGTTCATCAGGGAGATCGGCCTATAGTTTTCTTTTTTAAGTGAATCTTTATTAGGTTTTGGGATTAAAACGATATTAGCTTCATAGAAGGAATTTGGTAGTGTTCCTTCCTTTGCTATTTGATGGAACAGTTTAAGGAGTATTGGTGTTATTAACTCCTTAAATGTCTGGTAGAACTCTGTGCTGAATCCATCTGGTCCAGGACATTTTTTGGTGGGAAGATTCGAGATTACTTCCTCAATTTTCTTATATGTTATAGGACTATTTAAATAATTCACAACTTCCTGATTCAATTTAGGTAAGTTGTGTTTACTTAGAAATTCATCCATCTCTTTTGTGTTGTCAAACTTCACAGAGTATAAGTTTTTGAAATATGATGTTATAATTCTCTGGATTTCTTGGGTATCAGTAGTGATAACTCCATGTTCATTTCTAATTTTGTTAATTTGGGTTTTCTCTCTCTTGCTTTTGGTTAGTTTAGCTAGGGGTGTATCAATCTTGTTGATTTTTTCAAAGAACCAGCTTTTTGATTGGTTGATTTTTTCTATCGTTTTCTTAGTCTCGATTTCAGATATTTCTCCCCTTATTTTGCTAATCTCTTCTCTTCTGCTGCTTTTGGGATCAGATTGCTCTAGTTTCTCTAAAGCTTTAAGCTGCATTGTTAAGTTGTTTATTTCTGATGTTTCCATTTTTTTGACGTGGGCATTAAGAGCTATGAACTTACCTCTTAGAACAGCTTTCATTGTGTCCCAGAGATTTTGGTAAGTTGTATTTTCGTTATCATTCACTTTCAGGAAATCTTGAATTTCCTTTTTAATTTCTTCCTGAATCCAGTTCTCATTCAGCATCATAGTGTTAAGTTTCCAGGAGTTAGTGTATTTTCTCTTGTTTGATGTGTTGTGGATGTCCAGCTTTAGGCCGTGGTGGTCTGATAGGGCACAGGTTAGAATTTCAACTTTCTTGTATATGTGTAGATTCATTTTGTGGCCCAATATGTGATCTATTTTGGAGAAAGTTCCGTGTGCTGCTGAGAAAAATGTGTATTCTTTGGTGCGTGGGTGAAAAGTTCGATAGAGATCTGTGAGGTCCATTTCTTTCAGGGTTTGATTAAGTTCCACAGTGTCTCTGTTAAGCTTTTGACCTGTTGATCTATCCCATGTAGAGAGGGCGGTGTTGAAGTCCCCAAGAATTATCGTTTGGGGGTTGATTTCTTGCTTTAGACGCTGTAGGGTTTTCTTAATGAATGTGGAGGGGCCCGTATTGGGTGCATATATGTTCAGTATTGTGAAATCTTCCTGGTGAATTGTACCTGTGACTAAAATGTAGTATCCATCCGTGTCTCTTATAATTTTCTTTGGTTTGAAATCCACTTTGTCTGATAGCATAATGGCTACCCCTGCCTGTTTTCTGCTTCCATTTGCTTGTAGAATTGTTGACCAGCCTTTTATTTTTAGAGCGTGCCTATCTTTTGTGGTGAGATGGGTTTCCTGCAGGCAACAGATTGATGGATTGTGATTTTTAATCCAAGTTTGTAATCTGTGTCTCTTGATCGGTGAATTAAGTCCATTAACATTTAGTGTTATAATGGAGAAACTATTGTTAATTCCAGACATTTATTATGTTTAGTAGCTTTTATAAATATATTGCTTCGCTTTTAATGGTGTTATATTTGCCTTCTGTTCTCCTGGATATGCCTGTTTTTTTCTTCATGCTTGAGTATCATTTCTAGCAGTTTTTGAAGGCCTGGTTTGGTGGCCATGTATCCCTTCAAGTTGTCTTTGTGCTGGAAAATTTTTCTTTCTCCCTCGATCATGACTGATAGTTTTGCAGGGTAAATCAGCCTGGGTTGACATTTTTGCTCATTCAATACTTGAAGTATGTCTCTCCAAGCTCTTCTTGCTTTTACTGTTTCGACTGAGAAGTCATTTGTTATTTTAATAGGTTTGCCTTTAAAAGTGACTTGTTTTTTCTCCCTTGAAGCTCTCAGCACCAGTTCTTTATCTTGAATGTGGAGTGTTTTAACTATTATTTGCCGCGGTGTGCTTCTGTTTTGGTCGTATCTGTTTGGGGTGCGGAATGCCTCTTGTATATGAATGGGCCTCTCTTTTTTTAGATGAGGAAAGTTTTCCTTGATGATCGTTTGAAAAATTTCCTCAGGGGTGGTATTTTGAGATTCTTGCTCCGGTATTCCATGAATACGCATGTTAGGCTTCTTCAGGGTGTCCCATTTCTCTTGGATATTTCTCTCAAGTATCTTTTTGGCTTTAACCACCTCTTCCATTGAGCTGGTTAGTACTCCCACTTTATCTTCAAGGTCTGAAATTCTGTTTTCTGCTTCCTTAGTTCTGTTGATAAGACTCTCTGTGGCATTCTGGGTTGAAGATAACTTGTCTTTTAGCTCAGTTTTAAACTCTGCTTGAGTTTGTTTTAACTGCTCTATGCCAGTTTTTGTTTCTTGCACTGTTTTTTTCAACTCCTCCAGATGTCTGTTGTGTTCCTCTTCAAAGCGATTGATTCGATTATGTAATTCCTCCCGGATTTCCTCTTTCATAGTATTGAACATGGTAATGATCATATTTTGAAAGTCGTTATCCTGGGTCAGGCTTTCTTGGCCTTTTTCCGCGGGTTTGTTCTTGTTGGAATCTAACATTATGGGATTAATTTCTTCAGTGGGAAATTTGTTTACTTGATTGTTGCTTCTCATGGATTTGCACTTTGACTTTGGCATTGTCATTTTAACTCTTAAGATCTCTCAATTTCACTAAACTGAATTATTTGGCCTGGGGTACTGGTGGGCGGGGCCCGAACGGGGACTTACCTAGGGCGCGGAGTGAGGCCCGGGTGGACCGCGTGCGTGTCCTGACCGGCGGAGCGAGGTGGGGTGAAAAGGGAGGATGGGCGCGTGGGCGTGGAGCTATTTAACCCGAGGGCAGCTGGGGCGGGGCCCGGGCGCAGGGGGAGGTCCTCCTCGTCCCTCGGCCCCCGCGCGGCTCCGGCTGGATGGCGGGAGTTGGAGCCGGGTCCCTGTGGGCTGACCTGGGGTCCTAGAGCGCGCGGTGAGGCCTTGTTTTCCTGTTTAGTGACCTTCCTAGAATCCCATTTCAGATGAGTGAAGAGGCTGCCCATGTTCATTGTTGCCCATGATTGTTGGACCAGAGCTTGAGTTCCCTGTTAGCGAGACTAGGAAAGACTTGTGTAAGATGGTGGTCACGGGGCACAGTCACCTCAGTCCCCCTCTGTCACAGCTATAGGTGTCAACTCGACAATCAAAAGCTCAAGTTCTGGGCACAGTTGTGAGGAATTAGTAGCTAAGTCCTGATTTTCCATTTGATAGGGAAGCCATGGTGGGCCCATGGTGGGTGGAGCTGGGCCCTGGGCAGGTGGGTGGATAAGATGGAAGGAGCTGATTCGGGAGTTGGCATTCTTTGGCATACTTGGACGAGACCTGCTCTCTGGCAAGTACGGTTTGTCCTTCTCCCAGTAGTCCTATGTGCATGGTGTGGCCGGTTCACCTGGCCGCTAGTGTTGGTCTGAACTGTCCAGTCAGGCTGGACTAAGAAATGCAACTGCCAGTTGTAAGCCAAAATAAAACCCTTTAATCCCCCTTAAGTGACTTGGTTGTGAATTTATTTGTAACATGGAGAGTAATTGTGCCAGCATTTGGTACCAGAGAAGTGGGGTGTTGCTGATAAATCTACCAATGTGCATCTGTCTTTCTTTTTATAGAAACAGATGGAAGATTTATCTACATAGAGCTGAAATCTGGAGTATATTTCAAACACACACACACACACACACACACACACACACACAGCCATTACCATGAGCCCAGTGGAAGGACCAGACACAAACAGATACATTTTGCAAAAAGAATAAGAAAGAGTTATTGTTGCTCTTGCAAACTATACACTTTCACTGAGCAGTAGATGGCTGGTCTGTTAGGAAACTTGATAGAAGATAGGATTAAGACTGGAAAGAAGAGATACGATTTAGCCATAGTCTTTTCAACCAAAAAACCATGAAAAAGTAATTCCAACTATATTAATTACAGAAAAGCGAGTGGCCTTTTAATTTAAGTTTTAAAATTCATTTTGGTAGGTTTGATTGGCAAAGGTAAGAAGGAATGCTAAGCCGGAATGTGGGTGAGACTGGGGAGTATGCACAATTTCACAGCTGATGTCAGGGTTGCTTGGCCAGGAAACAGAGATCCCCATGGAGCCCGCGCTCACACGATTTCTTCAGCTTTTTTCTTCTCATCTGCCATACACAGCTGCAATGGTGGGGTGCTACACACGTGCAACCATGTAGTCTGCAGGGATAGCTGCAGTGTTCTCAAGGACCGCTGTGCAGACATGGTCTGCATGGCTCTCACTGCAGGCTGGGGTTTGAAGCTGGGGTTTGAAGCCTATCAAGTCGGAGAGACTAACCTGCTTCCAGTCCATCTCACACAACTCCTGGAAAGAGTCCAAGGTCCTGCCCCTTCCTGGGAAACAGGCAGAGCAGCTTTCTGTAGGCACATGGAAAGCAGGAAAGGTTGGGGTTATGACCCAGGAGTGAGGTGGTGCTGGCCTAAAAGCCCAGCATGTGGGAAGTCGAGGCATGGGGACCACACTCCGAGACCAGCCTGGACTAGTAGGGAGACCCTGTTGCAAAAACAAAACAAATATCCAAAATCCACAATGGAACGCAAGATAACGCTGCCTCCTGAGAAAGTCACTCATGAACGATGGAGAACAACACGCTCATAACCTGGAGAATCCGCCTGCTGGGGCTGCTCCAAGAAAGCAAACAGACACTTAGGTAGGATGTTTGCCCTCCTTCCTTTCTCCTCCTTCCCTTCCCTTCCTGGACCACACAACCCTCCTTCCCTCCCACTTCTGTTATATTTTGCATAAACAAGTCAAGCCAGACCACAGTAAATTACCTGCCAGGTGGGGTCTTCCCACCAAACCACCCTAAAATGTCCCACGGCCCAGACAGAGCAGCCTGAGGCCTGTAATAAGCATGACAGCGACTCAAGGTAGGGGCAGGTGACAGGTTTACCAACTTTCCATAGGGCTTGTTTAAACTGTATCTGGATAGAAAATTTTTTTTACAAAGAAACAAAATGAGAGTTTTTTCACTTTAGAAATCAGTTTTGAATGTTGTGCTCAGTAGGCCAGATGTTCACTCTAAAGGAAAGACTAAATGAAAATAAAACGAAACGAAACAGAACATGAGCCTTACTTAAGTTTCTCTGGGGAGAATGGCAACTATACCGTATGAGCCTTTCTCCTGCTCAGAGCTGGGCATCCCATACTTCAGACACACTTGAGTGGGGTGAGTTTTGAAGGGACAGTGTTGGCTCAAATAGATCCTCGGTGTGGCCTCGTCCTCTGGATTTATTTTTAATTAAGAAGAAGGCATGGTGGCTCATGCTTATAATCCCAACCCTTGGGAAGCTAAGACAGGGTAATCCTCTTGAGTTTGAGATACCTCAGACTCTGTAGTAAACTCCATGCCAACCTGGGATCGTGAAATCTTGTTTCAAAACAAAAGAACAAACAAAAGCAATAAGCAAAAGATGGCAAAAATTGTAATTTTTCACGTGAACTTCACAATATATTAATTTAAATGACTGTGTTAATTTCATTTTCTCATCGCTGAGTGATTACAGGACCCAAACAAGGAGGGGAGGAGCAAGGGGTTCATTCCAGCTTACAGTTTCTGGTTACAGTTCATCAGAATGACAGGAGTCTAGGGAATTGGCTACCCATAGCCACAGGCACTGCTGAGAAAGGGACATACTTTCTCACTTGCCAAGGTGCCAAAGTATTAAACCAGCTCCTCCCATGTAATCTACCTAAGTAGTGGTCCTACCCACTGCAGGTTGGGTCTCCCCACATCAACTAGATAATCTCCCCACATTAATTAGATAATCAATTAGATAATAATTAGTTAGGCTTGCCCTAACTAAACAGCCCCTCAGAGATGTGTCCAAGAGGTCATTAACATCTGCAACCAACTGCCTCAATGACTGATTAGAAAATGTAAAATATATATAAACCAAAGAAACTAAAGCAGGAGAAACCCTAGAGAATATGTGTGTGTGTGCGTGTGTGTGTGTGTGTGTGTGTGTGTGTGTGTATTTGTCATTTTACAGCAGGATATTTGAAGTCCAATGAAGAAAGTGATCTTGGATGACACCTTGCAGGCGGAAGGTCCTGAGTTCGGATCCTAGACCCCACGTATAGACGCCAGGCGGAAGCGGGGGCGGCCTGCGTTTCTGGTCCTGGTAGGGCGGAGCCTGTGAATCCTGGGGCGGAGTAAACGAGGAGGAGGTGGAGGCGTCCATGGTGGTTCCCGAATTCGTCCGTGGTTCTACACACACACATATACATACTCACACATACATAAACGTGCATACCACACACACACAATTGAATAAAAAAAAAAAAAAGAGTAGGGTGCAAGTCTATAGATAACTCTTTCAAGTAAAAGCCACAATAAGTTAAATTAGTTCTTTTTCACTCTTCCTTTTTTTCCTCTCTGCTCCCTATTTTCTTCCTCTCGGTTATCCATGCAAACCTCGTCTTTGTTGTCTGAATTCCTTCAAGTGAGGTTTCTTAGAAGAGTGTTTCTAAATTCTAAGGCTGTCAAGAAGTTTGAAGGTATGTTTTTGCAATTCATTTTCAGTTGTCATGGCCCATTCTTGGGAAATTTGGTTTGGACATTTCCACTTTTTATATTTCATTGACATTTTCTTTGCCATAAAATATAGGACCAAATTCTTAAAAGACTCTAAGGCCAATATAATAATGTTTGGTTTTTACTGGTAAGACACTGGGTTCTACTGACTGTCTACTAACTCCATCTAGTCCATTTTAATATTTAGATTCCTCATGTCATTGATTCAATTTCAAATTCAGAAATAGGAATATTAAAGTGTTTCTCACAAAGTGTGTGTATATGCACTTTAAGTCCCCAGCTTCGGTTTTTTTAATTATATTAAAATTTTTATTTTTATTTTTTGTAATTATATTATTTGTGATTTTAGTTTTTGTAGTTAGGCTATTTTGGAATACCAAAATGTTAGTTTGAAATGCACATTTGACTATAAGTGTTTCAGTAATTCTAATTAATACTATTGGATACATCAAATACCACTTTGCCTGCTGTTAGTATATCTATCTCTGTTATTAGAGTTTTAGGGCAAAAGCCCCAAGTAGTTGTAAAGGCAGAGAGAGGAGTTTAATCAGTGTGCCCACATGGGGAATAAGATAAAGAGATTTTATGAGTGCTAATTTCATTACGTGCTGCTGAAATAAAATATCTGACCCAGGCAACTTTAGGGAAAGTGTCTAATTGGCTCAGCATTGGAGGGAAGGACCATGTAAGAGCTTGAAGTAGCTGGTCACTTGGCATTTCTAGCAAGAACAGTGTCATAGTTAGGCACAGGTGCCAACTTTGAGCTCTTGGCACATTTGTGTAGAATTAGTGGTTGAGTTAAGCCCAGAGCAAATCTGCAAGAGATTGTCTAGCTGATGGGGAAGGCCCAGCCCATGGAGGGAGAATTAGGGCTTGTAATAAAATACAGAGAGCTGGTTGAAAGAGTTGACATCCTTTTGAATACTTGGCCAGACATGCTGGTCTGGCAAGTAAGGATCGTCCTTCTCTCAGTCATTACGTAGAGATGGTGTGGCCAGTTCCCTTGGCCCTGGTGGTGGTGCATGCTCTCCTGTCAAGCTGGACTATGAACTGTAACCGGACTATCGTAAGAAAATAAACCTCTTGTTCCCTGTCATGGTTATATATAGGTGTCAACTTGATGGTTGAGGGTTTGAGCTTTGGGCACATTTGTAGAGAATTAGTAATTAAGTTAAGCTCTGAGTGAACCTGAAGGAAATTTTCTAGTTGATGGGGCAGGCCCAGCCCATGGTGGGTGGGACTAGCCCCTGAACAGGTGAATAAAGTACAGAGAGTTGGTTGAGGAAGTTGGCATCCTTCTGTATACTTGGCCAGACATGCTGGTCTGTCAAGGAAGGATCGTCCCTCTCTCAGCCTTTACATAGAGATGGTGTGGCCAGTTCCTCCACCCTGGTATTGATGTGTGCTCTCCCGTCAAGCTGGACTATGAACTGTAACCGGACTATCAGTAAAAAAATAAATCCCTTGTTCCCTTATGCCATTTTGATGGTCATTTATCAGCAAACATGCAGGCGAATTGCAACAAGCAAAGTACAATGAATCGGTACTTGTGTGCTTGCTAGCTCATTCTCTCCAGTCCCCAGCCATCTCCCGAGACAATGGCCCCACCCCCTGTGAAGGTGTGTCTTCCCACACCAATTAATTTAATCAAGGTGATCTTTCTCAGGCAAGCCCAGCTGACTTTTGAGACTATCGCAATGACCCCTAGTCATCTTCAGACACTGATATGAGTTTTAGGTTTAATAGAGAAAGACTCAGGCTTGAGTTTGGAGGTTTGCATGATTGAGCAGTTCAGATATAAGTGTGGTCTGCAGGATCATTATCTCAGTTTCTGTGTATGAAGTTGTTATGGC
The DNA here is from genome assembly GCA_023101885.1 of Typhlomys cinereus. NCBI lineage: Eukaryota > Metazoa > Chordata > Mammalia > Rodentia > Platacanthomyidae > Typhlomys > Typhlomys cinereus. The sequence continues at coordinate 2,175,797 of JALPQD010000361.1, read as the reverse complement.
TTTAGGGGACAAGCCAGTTTCCATGTTATGGCTTTAGGGAACAAACCAGTTTCCATGAGCTGACTGCTCCTGTTTGGGGGTGATCTGTCTGCAGGGCTCTGCCATTCCCAGAATGTGAAGGAACTACAGGTTGAAGACAATGAATAGAGAGGTTCATATATCTTTAGGGCGATGTGGAACAGGATGTTGTAAGCTCTGATAGTAAAAGAACCATGATGTTAATCTTGAAGGGGGCTGAGATCACCTATGCAGCCCAGTTTTTAGTCATGTGCTCCTTGGGGGAATGACATGAAGGCATGGGAGCAGACGCCTGTAATCCTAATGCTTAGGAAGCTGAGAGAGGAGGAGAACTTCCAGTTCAAGTCCAGCCTGGACTACACAGCAAGTACCAAGCCTGCTAGAGCGATATAGCAAGATCCTGTCTCAAAAATCAAACAACATAAAGGAGATGCTTATTGTCTTTTTTTTTTTTTTAAAGTTTGCACTTAGCTGTCTTGTGTACCCAAGAGAGGAGCCAGAACCTTTTGGGAAAAGCAATTTCTAAGTCCTTGTTAGATTTTCTCCTGCTTCCTCTTTTGAGTGCATGTGTTTGGTATTTCTTTATCCACCCCTTTAATTTTTATAACAATGTCATCATATTAATGTTAACTAAAGGTTGAATCAAAATAAAAACTCGCATATGCACATGCACAAGACACACTCAGACATAGAACATGATTTGCATGTACGTACACACACACACACACACACACACACACACACACACGCCTTAGAGTTTTCTGTCCTGTGGCCTGGTAGCCTGTGAAGAAGGGAGAAGGATGTGAGGATCACTCCTTTTTTGTCTTGAGCAGGAATATATATATGTGTGTGTGTGTGTGTGTGTGTGTGTGTGTGTGTGTGTGTGTGTAAATGTGTGTGTATGTGTGTGTTTAATGGCTTAGCCGGAATGTATTTGAGGGTCTGATGCTACAGACTTTTCCTAATACTATGTATTTTCAATCTTATTTCTCCTTCTTTGTATGCTAGGCAACTGCCCTACCACTGAACTACCGTCCTAGGCCTTGTTTCCAATCTCTATACTCCTACTAGACCCACCAATCACTGTTGACTTCAGAGAGCTTGCTATTATCGTTGGGCTTCTGATCCTACAATCACCATGCAGAACTCGTCAGGACAATTAGAAAAAACTGATATGAAGGCGTCCTTCAAGTGTATGGGTATTTATGTGCATGCCAAGGTAGCATTAAGTCAGGTTTTTTAGAGCTCCCTCTTGATCCTCTGGTTCCATTAAAATCAATTCCAAATCTCTATGGGACTGTTTAGCTTCAAATCTCTATAGGACTATTTAACTTCTCGATTGTCCAGAAGCGCGCTTCCTCTTAGTCTGTAGCTGATTGGGGATGGTTTTCCAGAAACCCACAAATTGTCTATAAATTGTAACTGATTTTAAGTGAATTAACTTCCAAGGGATTAGGTGATAGACGACTGAATGAATCTGATTCTGTGGATATGAGACTGAAAAGATGTGTGTATGAGGGGGCGTTGAGCCATCCTTGCAATACTACTTTCTGATAACACACATGGGTGATGATTTGTAGAGATTATTTTAGTCTGGGATGAATTATTTGGGTTCAATTGCTCTGGGCTGTGTTTCTCAAAGTAGATCCCTGTTAGTTACAGAATGCCTGACAGAAACAACTTAAGGGAGGAATAGTTTATTTTGGCAGTTTAAAGGATACAGTATAGAGGGCTAGGAAGTAGTTCTGGGTGTTTTTGGAGGAAGGAGCTTGAAGTTTGTTCATAGTGAGGCTGCTCAAGAAGTAGAGAACTCAGGCCAGAACCAGAAATGGACATTGTCTTCAAGGCCTGTTCCCAGCAACCCACTTCTAATAGCTGGATCACATGTCCCAAAGATTCTACAACCTTATAAAATGGTATTTGTTACCACCATATTATCTCATATTCTTGCAAGGCACCATAGCATGGCCAGTCTGTTTGAGCCTGAGAAGCCCTGTATACCTCAAGCATTTGATCAATAGCAGCTATTATGTTTCTGCAAATCCTTTTCCTCATGCTCATAGGAGCATCTTTGCCAGGTGCTCACAGGGAGGCTGGAGTCAGTTCATGACCATGATCGAAAGAGGAGCCACTCTAGAAATAAATGCACTGTAGTCAAGAAACAAGGACAGGAGGCCCAGAATTTGCCCCAAACTGCTAGCTGCTCTGTTGGACCTCAAGCCAACTTAGATCAGGTCATCTGTGCTCTGTGGCTATCTCATGTCCCCAGAGATGTTTTCTACATATGTATGCATATGCACATGCACAAGACACACTCAGACATAGAACATGATTTGCATGTACACACACACACACACACACACACACACACACACGCCTTAGAGTTTTCTGTCCTGTGGCCTGGTAGCCTGTGAAGAAGGGAGAAGGATGTGAGGATCACTCCTCTGAGATCTGGCAACCAGGGCAGCTCTGAGTTTAGACAGGCAGGGACCAGAAAGCCTATTGATCAGAACACTGTCATCCTTAGTGCCCCAAATTATATTAGAGAAGGTCTTTGGAGTAAACCCATTAGGTTTCCAGAGCAGAAGAAAGGCATGGTCCATTATCACAACAGTGTTGGTACCTGAGACTAACAGATGCTGGAAGACAAATGGCCAAGGATGATACCCACGTCAGTAGTGTGGAAGTGCAAGAATAGCATGGGGCTGGGGAGCCCAAGGCCTGAAAGAGGCTGCTGCAGCTGGAGTCCCATCAGACCTCCAGTCTTCATGCTAAGTTAGGAGAAAGGAGCCATAAGCTACTATGGGAGGAGGTGGGAGTCCTGTATGGGTAAACTGAGGCTTCAGAGCAGATCCTTGCTAAGGTCCTAAGTCTCAGGGAAGTCCCACTTTATCTTATTCCATGTTCTACCTCTTTGTTCTGGAAGCACCGTGGTCAATGAAACACCAAGGAGCCCTGGGCACTGAGGATGGGGTTAAATAGCTCCACGCCGTCGCCCCCATCCCCCCTCTTGCACCCTAACCCGCTCCGCTGGTCAGGACGCGCGCGCGCGGTCCAGCCGGGCCTCAACCCCGCGCCCTAGGTAAGTCTCCGCCCGCTCCGCCCACCAGGACCCCAGGCCAAATAATTCAGTTTAGTGAAATTGAGAGATCTTAAGAGTTAAAATGATAATGCCAAAGTCAAAGTGCAAATCCATGAGAAGCAACAATCAAGTAAACAAATTTCCCACTGAAGAAATTAATCCCATAATGTTAGACTCCAACAAGAACAAACCCACGGAAAAAGGCCAAGAAAGCCCCACCCAGGATAAAGACTTTCAAAATATGATCAATACCATGTTCAATACTATGAAAGAGGAAATCAGGGAGGAATTACATAATCGAATCAATCGCTTTGAAGAGGAACACAACAGACATCTGGAGGAGTTGAGAAAAACAGTGCAAGAAACAAAAACTGGCATAGAGCAGTTAAAACAAACTCAAGCAGAGTTTAAAACTGAGCTAAAAGACAAGTTATCTTCAACCCAGAATGCCACAGAGAGTCTTATCAACAGAACTAACGAAGCAGAAAACAGAATTTCAGACCTTGAAGATAAAGTGGGAGTACTAACCAGCTCAATGGAAGAGGTGGTTAAAGCCAAAAAGATACTTGAGAGAAATATCCAAGAGATATGGGACACTCTGAAAAAGCCTAACATGTGTATTCATGGAATACCAGAGCAAGAATCTCAAAATACCACCCCTGAGGAAATTTTTCAAACGATCATCAAGGAAAACTTTCCTCATCTAAAAAAGAGAGGCCCATCCATATACAAGAGGCATTCCGCACCCCAAACAGATACGACCAAAATAGAAGCACGCCGTGGCAAATAATAGTTAAAACACTCCACATTCAAGATAAAGAACTGGTGCTGAGAGCTTCAAGGAGAAAAAACAAGTCACTTTTAAAGGTAAACCTATTAAAATAACAAATGACTTCTCAGTCGAAACAGTAAAAGCAAGAAGAGGCTTAGAGAGACATACTTCAAGTATTGAATGAGCAAAAATGTCAACCCAGGCTGATTTACCCTGCAAAACTATCAGTCATGATCGAGGGAGAAACAAAAATTTTCCAGCACAAAGACAACTTTAAGGGATACATGGCCAACAAACCAGGCCTTAAAAAATGCTAGAAATGATACTCAAGCGTGAAGAAAAAAACAGGCATATCCAGGAGAACAGAAGGCAAGTATAACATCATTAAAAACGAAGCAATATACTTATAAAAGCTACTAAACATAATAAATGTCTGGAATTAACAATAGTTTCTCCATTATAACACTAAATGTTAATGGACTTAATTCACCAATCAAGAGACACAGATTACAAACATGGATTAAAAATCACAATCCATCAATCTGCTGCCTGCAGGAAACCCATCTCACCACAAAAGATAGGCACGCTCTAAAAATAAAAGGCTGGTCAACAATTCTACAAGCAAATGGAAGCAGAAAACAGGCAGGGGTAGCCATTATGCTATCAGACAAAGTGGATTTCAAACCAAAGAAAATTATAAGAGACACGGATGGATACTACATTTTAGTCACAGGTACAATTCACCAGGAAGACTTCACAATACTGAACATATATGCACCCAATACGGGCCCCTCCACATTCATTAAGAAAACCCTACAGCGTCTAAAGCAAGAAATCAATCCCCAAACGATAATTCTTGGGGACTTCAACACCGCCCTCTCTACATGGGATAGATCAACAGGTCAAAAGCTTAACAGAGACACTTTGGAACTTAATCAAACCCTGAAAGAAATGGACCTCACAGATCTCTATCGAACTTTTCACCCACGCACCAAAGAATACACATTTTTCTCAGCAGCACACGGAACTTTCTCCAAAATAGATCACATATTGGGCCACAAAATGAATCTACACATATACAAGAAAGTTGAAATTCTAACCTGTGCCCTATCAGACCACCACGGCCTAAAGCTGGACATCCACAACACATCAAACAAGAGAAAATACACTAACTCCTGGAAACTTAACACTATGATGCTGAATGAGAACTGGATTCAGGAAGAAATTAAAAAGGAAATTCAAGATTTCCTGAAAGTGAATGATAACGAAAATACAACTTACCAAAATCTCTGGGACACAATGAAAGCTGTTCTAAGAGGTAAGTTCATAGCTCTTAATGCCTACGTCAAAAAAATGGAAACATCAGAAATAAACAACTTAACAATGCAGCTTAAAGCTTTAGAGAAACTAGAGCAATCTGATTCCCAAAAGTAGTAGAAGAGAGAGATTAGCAAAATAAGGGGAGAAATATCTGAAATCGAGACTAAGAAAACGATAGAAAAAATCAACCAATCAAAAAGCTGGTTCTTTGAAAAAATCAATAAGATTGATACACCCCTAGCTAAACTAACCAAAAGCAAGAGAGAGAAAACCCAAATTAACAAAATTAGAAATGAACATGGAGTTATCACTACTGATACCCAAGAAATCCAGAGAATTATAACATCATATTTCAAAAACTTATACTCTGTGAAGTTTGACAACACAAAAGAGATGGATGAATTTCTAAGTAAACACAACTTACCTAAATTGAATCAGGAAGTTGTGAATTATTTAAATAGTCCTATAACATATAAGGAAATTGAGGAAGTAATCTCGAATCTTCCCACCAAAAAATGTCCTGGACCAGATGGATTCGGCACAGAGTTCTACCAGACATTTAAGGAGTTAATAACACCAATACTCCTTAAACTGTTCCATCAAATAGCAAAGGAAGGAACACTACCAAATTCCTTCTATGAAGCTAATATCGTTTTAATCCCAAAACCTAATAAAGATTCGCTTAAAAAAGAAAACTATAGGCCGATCTCCCTGATGAACACAGACGCAAAGATTCTCAACAAAGTCTTAGCAAATCGGATTCAAAAACATATTAAAAAGATCATTCATGGGGACCAAGTAGGCTTCATCCCCAGCACACAAGGTTGGTTCAACATACGCAAATCAATAAATGTAATTCATCATGTAAACCAGTCCAAAGTCCAAGACCACATGATACTCTCGATAGATGCAGAAAAAGCTTTTGACAAGATCCAACAGCCTTTTATGATCAAAACGCTAGAGACAGTAGGAATGGAAGGAACCTTTATCAATATAATAAAAGCTATATACAACAAGCCCACAGCAAGGATTATGCTCAATGGGGAACAATTGGAAGCATTCCCACTTCAATCAGGAACTAGACAAGGCTGTCCACTCTCACCACTTCTATTCAATATTGTACTTGAAGTCTTAGCTGAAGCCATAAGACAAGAAAGGGACATAAGAGGGATTCAAATCGGCAAGGAAGAAGTCAAGCTATCACTATTTGCAGATGATCTTATACCTGAGTGATCCCAAAAACTCCACCAGGAAGCTCCTGGAACTAATTGAGAAGTTCAGCAGGGTGGCAGGATACAAAATAAATGTGCAAAAATCAGAGGCCTTCCTATATGCCCAGAATGAAAGAAGTGAAAAAGCCTTGAGAGAAACCATACCATTTACTATAATCCCTAAAAAAGTGAAATACCTTGGTATAAACCTAACTAAGGAGGTAAAAGACCTTTACAATGAAAACTTTAAAACCCTAAAGAAAGAAATAGCAGAAGACACCAGAAGGTGGAAAGACCTCCCTTGTTCCTGGATTGGCAGAATCAACATCGTGAAAATGACCATCCTACCAAAGGCAATATACAGATTCAATGCTATACCAATCAAAATCCCAAAGCAATTCTTCAAAGAAGTTGACCAAACAATCTCAAAGTTCATATGGAGGCACAAAAGACCCAGGATAGCAAAAACAATCCTGAGTAACAAAAACACAGCTGGAGGTATAACCATACCAAACCTTAGTCTATACTACAAATCCATAGTTGTAAAGACAGCCTGGTACTGGCTTCAAAATAGACACACAGATCAATGGATAAGGATTGAAGACCCAGATATAAGCCCACAAAGTTACAGCCATTTGGTCTTTGACAAAGGGGCCCAAAGAATCCAATGGAAAAAGAACAGCATCTTCAACAAATGGTGCTGGCAAAACTGGATCTCCACATGCAGAAGATTAAAGCTGGACCCGTACTTGTCACCATGGACAAGACTTAATTCCAAATGGATCAAGGACCTTGATATCAGGCCAGAGACTATAAAAACCATAGTTGAAAGGATAGGGAACTCCCTCGAGCTGATTGGGCTAGGCCAACAGTTCCTAAACAGACATCCAATGGCACAGTCACTGCTACCAACTCTCAACAGTTGGGATCTTGTGAAATTAAAGAGCTTCTGTTCAGCTAAAGAGATTGTAACGCGAGCTCAAAGGCAACCCACAGAATGGGAGAAAATCTTCACTAACCACATATCTGATAGAGCTCTACTGTCCAGAGTGCACAAAGAACTTAGAAAACTAAACACCAAGGAAACCAATGGCCCAATTAAAAAATGGGCTCTGAAACTTCAAAGAAACTTTACCAGGGATGAAATTAAAATGTCTAACAAATATCTTAAAAAATGCTCCACTTCTTTAGCCATCAGGGAAATGCAAATCAAAACTTCCCTGAGATATCATCTCACCCCAGTCAGGATGGCAAAAATCCACAATACTAACAATGACAAATGCTGGAGAGGATGTGGAGAAAGGGGAACTCTCCTACATTGCTGGTGGGAATGCAGGCTCATACAGCCACTCTGGCGAGCCGTCTGGAGATTCTTAAAGAAATTAAAGATTGAAATGCCATATGACCCTGCTATTCCACTTTTGGGAATAACCCCCCATACAGCAGAGGTTCACCTCGATAGCACAAGCACGACCATGTTCATAGCAGCACTGTTTACAATAGCAAAGTCATGGAATCAGCCCAAATGTCCAACAGTTGACGAGTGGATAAGGAAAAGGTGGTACATCTATACAATGGAGTACTACTCAGCCATCAAAAATGATGAATTACTGGAATTTGCCGGGAAATGGATGTCATTAGAAACAATTATATTAAGTGAAGTATCCCAGACCCAGAAAATTAAGCGCCGTATGTACTCCCTAATACGTGGCTCCTAGTACCAAACCCACCCAGCCCACCTAGAGACAGTAATTCCAAGGATTATGAACAGGAGGGATGGGGTAGGAGGGCCACACCAGAAACAAGGAGAGAAGGGACCATGTTACAGGAGGGAAAATAGGCCTCCATCAAGGACCCAAATAAGTAATGAGACATCTGATTAAGTTCACAGACTTTTGTTCCTGATCATTTACTACTGAGTGGGAGTGATCTCACCAGAAGAGGAGGGCATATAGTCTGGCAGATAAAAAGTAACCATTTTGCAAATGGGTGATAGACCCCTCCCTCACTATGGTTTCCCACTTTTATTACATCTACCTTTGAATGTGCTTTTATCACAAGACTCTAACAGCTTTTTGTCTCTGGCCAGGGGGTAACATACAATGCCCACCAGGATGGAGTGAAGGGCATTGCAGGAGCAGCAAAACTGCAAAAGAAAATCAACAAACCACAATCCAGAACTTCAGAGACTCTATATCAACCACCTAGAACTAGGCCAGCTTAGTCTCTCCCCATCTTGAAGCTCAGGGAAATTTGCGGAAGAGGGGGCGGTAAGAGTGTAAGAGCATAAGGATGGGAGGAGCAATGATATGTAAGATACTCTATACTAGTTAGGGCTGAAGCAATCATAATTGGACTTTGCATGCCCTGCGCATTGTCCAACACACTGTTGACCTCACAAAGTCTAGCATCTGCTAAAGGCACCAAGATCCTTGGAGGCAAAGGATTGGCAGCCACAGCAGTGTTCCTATACGTAAGGGGAACACGGGAAAGGGTTCAGGGAAAGGCCACTGGGTCCTTGTACGTCATCGGAGAGGAGGGCCCAGAGGAAAATCAGGCATGCACAAGAAAGGACTCTCTGGGAATTGGGGTGGGAGGCACTGGGGGATGGGGAGGGAGAGGGGTGGGGAGGGGGAGCAGGGGGTACAGGGGGAGGAGGAGGGAGGGAGGGAACTGGTGTACCTAATAAGTTTGTATGAGCTGAAATAAAAAAAAAAAAAGAAAAAAAAAAGAAAAAAAAAAACAAAAAAAACACACTTTTGGTTCGCTCTATGCTGAGAAAAGTACAATTGTTTCTGTTCTCAACATCTATTTCCCCCTGGCATGGTGGCACACTCCTGTAATCTCAGCACACTCAGGAAATGGAGGCAGGAGAATCCAGAGTTCAAGACCATTTTCAGCTACACAGCAAGTTCAAGGCCAGCCTCTGCTAGGTGAGACCTTGTTCCTATACTATTGTTTGGTGTAAAGATACTTTGCTCCTGTGTAAGAGGACCTTCTACTACTAACTCCAAGGGTGATGTTAGAATGTTCAACAGGGCTACACACAATGAGCCTTCTACAATGTGGTCTTGTCTCTCAGTCATTGACTTTCTACTTGATTATTATTGATTTATATTAATTTATTTAATTTGAAAGGGTGGGACACATGTGTCATGGCATGTGTAAGAAGTCAGAGAACAACTTTTCTCCTTCTACCACGTAGGCTCTGGGGATCAAACTCAGATTGCCAAGATCGCAGTAAGTGTCCGAGCCCTCTCTCTGGACCTATTTTTTTTTTTGAGCAGGGTCTTGCTATGCTGCCCAGGTTGATCGCAAACGCATCTTCTTGCTTCAGACTCCCGAGTGCTGAGGTTACAGGTAGCCATGAGGCATCTAACTCTCGATCTTCACCTTTTGATGGAGGCTGTTCTCTCGACTTACCGTGTGGGGCCCAGGCCATGCCAGAGCTGATACCACGCCAGGCTTGAAGAAGCACGTGGAAGAAGATTCCTCCCCACTGGCAGATGGTCTCCCCTGAAGGCTGAGCAAATTCACATGGACTCAGGCCCCTGAGACACAGTGTCAGTGCCACCTGGTCAAGGACCTGTTGTGGGGTCAGGAGAGAGACGCGGGGTGGTTGCCAGTTTTCTCTGAAGACGCTGAGCTGGAGGACAAGCTGATGTTCTGATGAGGCGCCTGCACCAGGTGTGTGATCGGATCAGGCACATTCCTTGGGCCTGTGTGGGATGTGAGTTCCATCTTGTCTGCACTACTGGGCTCAGCTGCTGGGAAACTATTATGACTTTTATGACTGTTTGGAGAGGTAGCCTGAGAATGATGATGATGATGATGATGGTGTGTATGTGTGTGTGTGTGTCTAACAGAGCTTGCTCTTGCTATCCGAAGGTTTCCTTGCTGACTTAATCTTGTCATGTGTTCCCAAAAGCTCCCAAGACACTTCACTGCATGTTCACAGCACAAGGATGCATTAAATTCCCACCAGCGCTCCTTGATTCTCCAACTCTTTTAGGCTTCTGGGATGTGTATGTCGGCTTGCACAGTCGGGGCCGAAGCTCGGGCCTGGAGGACCCCATCTCATGACTTTGCTCTGAATGCAATGTGGCAGTGCTGGGAGGAGGGGCCCGCTGCAAAGGCAAGTTCTGACTTGGCCTTCACACCCGCTACATTCCTGGGTGTCTCCTGGTGTTTCTCCACTGAGGCGCTCAGACTACAGGCACTAGGATGTGAACAGAGTCAACGGTGGAGGTTCCAGTCTCTGGGGTCGGTTCATTGAGTCGGGCAGGGCATGACACGGACCATGTTCATTCCCTGCTTGTCTGTGCTCTGCTCATGAATTCTAGATGTTTCCCTGTTCCTCTGCTACCGCTTCCAGTCAGATGAGCGGGGTCCCACGGCCTTTGCTGACAGGAAGAAGCTGGGGACGGCTGTAGATTCTCCAGTGAACACTACAACACAGCAGCGCAATGCATACGGGGGCCATGTGAGGAACAGGAAATGCTGGAATCCAACGGGGCAGAAGTGTGGGGGCACCATGACTGTTGCCCTCTCTTCTCTGCTGTTGCTGACTGTGTTCCCAGACATCCTGCTTGTGCTTTTAGTTGATGGAGATAGGGACAGGGACTGACTGACCTTGCTGATTCTAGTGCTTATGGCCCCTCACTGTGGTCTGCTCAGAGCTCAGATTTTGCTCGATTCCTGGGGTTTTCCCTCTGCCTCCTTTTCACCAAGGAGAAACAACACTCCTTGGCTGGGGAGCGCTGGGCTGAGTTATTTTTCTCCACCTGCCTCCCAGACTATCCTCCTCTCCCTCACCGCCTAGAAAAGGAGTAAGACGGCTCAGGAGATGCGGTTGAGAAAGGATCAGGAAGCACAGGCCTAGAGCGCCACCTAGGGGAGGAGGCGTCCCTGGGCTTCCTGTGTCCAAATTAACTTGTCTGGTTTGTGAAAAACAAAATAGGATGGAGGGAAAGGGAAAGGAAAACTGCTGTTTATTTCATGACAACTGTTTCTTATTTGTTTGTTTGTTAGTTTGTTTTTGTTTCTGACTTTCCTGTTATTAAATTAGTAGTCAGAAACTTTTCCCTCACACACATGTGCCCCAAGCATGAGGGGGGCCACTGCCCTGGGCTGGGCACTGGCTGCTCTTTTGTTCTCCCTGATCTTGCATGGATGCTGCCCACTTCCAAGTGTTTGCTCAAAGGTTTCAACCAATTGGCTACTCAGTCCCAATAAAACACACACACACACACACACACACACACACACACACACACACGCATGCACACACACACACACACATACACGCATGCACACACACGCACCACACACACGCACACACACACGCGCACACACACACACACACACACACACACGCATGCACACACAGTACTGACTTAGTACTCTGGAACTGAATAGGGGTAGTTATGGAAAGGCACTTTGGCTACTAAAAGCAGGTACCTTTATGTCTGGTTTGCTTTGGATTGTTCCAATTTATACCTGTCGCTCCCGTGTAACTAACACTGTTCCTTTACTTCTCATTGGTGACCTGGTTTGGATGATAAATTTTATGGTTATCACGGAGCAACCTTTGACACACTTGGCTTCCTTCGCAGCTCTTGTGAGCAAGTACTTTATAAAGCTCATTGCTCACAGTCACCCCATCGTTCCTCACTGATTCATGGCACCAGGCAGAGAACCTTTGGACTCCCCCAGTTCCCCACTTCCCTTTAATTACATGGGCACAGACAGATAAGTAGATACCTCTGTGATGGTCTATGGATGGAGACAGAAGAACATAGAGAAAGCTCCTTGCTCTTCTTTTGAACCTATAGGAGCAATTTTCTTTTTCTTTTCTTTTCTTTTTCTTTTCTGTTCTTTTTTTCTCCTCTCCTCTCCTCTCCATCCCCCTTCTCTCTTCTCCTCCTCCTCCCCTCCTCTCCCCTCCCTTCCCCTCTTCTCCTGTCCTCTTCTCTCCTCTCTTCCTTTTCATTTTTTTCTTCTTGTCTCTTCTTTTCTTTTCTAGACAGGGTCTTTCACAGTTAGATACAGGTGTCAACTCAACAATTGAAGACTTGAGCTCTGAGCACAGTTGTAAAGAATTGATAAGCCCTAAGCAAGCCTGGAGGAGATCGTCTGATTGATGGGAAGACCTGGCCAATGGTGGGAGGGACGAGTGCCTGGACAAGTAAGAGTGGGAGCTGGTTGGGAAAGTTGACATCCCTTATGTACTTTCCCAGTCATGCTCATCTGGCAAGTAAGAATTGTCTCTCTTGTAGATAGATAATATGGTGTGGCCAGTTCCCTTGGCTCCTGGTTTTGGTATGAATTCTCCTGCCAAGCTGGACAAGGAACTGTAACCAAAAGTTGTAAGTCAAAATAAAACCTTTGCTCTCTTAGGTCGTTTAATCATGAATTTATCTACAACAATGCAGAATAATTGCAACAGGGCCTCATGTAGTACAACTGGCCTTAAATTCACTCTATAGATGAGACAACCTTAAGCTCCTGATCCTCCTGCACCAGTCTCCCAAGTGCTGGCATTACAAATGTGCACCAACTATGCCTAGCTGGGTCAATTTTCTTTGTGCTACAGCATCTTCAAACACCACCCATCCACTCACCCACTGTGCACTTACCATGTGCTAGGCATGTGAAAGTTTTATTCACATGGTGAGTATACAGTTTAGATATAAACAGAGACTATTACGTCAATACGAACCGCAAAGTAGCACTAACGAAGAATCTTGGGAAGAAAATTGGGGAGCAAAAGGCTGTGGCTGAGGAGTGAGCATTTGAGACCTTCAGGTCCTTGGCCTGGCAAGACAGAAGCTGTAGTTATCTAGGCAGGGCACAGATAACTGTGCTCATAGAGCATAGAAGCATGGCGGGTGGGCTGGCCAAAGAAAGGCAATGTGTCCAAAGCATAGGGAGACTAAGGAGAAGTCAGGTACCAGGTTAGAGAGAAGCAGAGGCCAGACTACCCCCTGCACTGAGGTCTGTGTGGTTGGCTGCAGGCAGGAGTCTGGATTGTATTTCAGGTGAGACAGAAAGCTGTTCCTTGACCTGATGGGTGCTTCAAGATGCCCCCAAATGGCTCCTTGGAGAACGAACAAGTCCGGCAAGAATGAAGGTAGGAACTCATGGGGAAGGCAGCCAGGCTATGGTTCTGGTGGCTGGGAGGAGATGTGGCATTTGCCCACTGGTGAAGGAGAAGAGCAGTATGTAGTCAGGTTTCTGACATGTTTCTAGAACTGAAGAGAAGAACTGGAAGGGGCGACTTTAGAGGGCTCTGAGAACAGTGCTAAGTGGGGTGTGCTGGGATGAAGATGACTGTCAGGAAGGGGAAGGGCTAATTGGAGATGGAGCAAGAGAAGAAAGCAGGTGTGGGGTGTGACATGATGATATGTAGTCATGGGAATGGTGTCTTCATGAACCCAAAGACCCATCCCAAGAAACTTCCAGGGAGATTATGTCCAAGAAAGGAGCCTCTGCTAAAGAAGACAAAAATGAGTGTCGCCAGCAGGATGTGCTGGTAACTGCCTGTGATCCCAGTGCTCGGGAGGCTGGAGGCGGGGGGAGGTAGATGATCGTGAAATATGAAGCATAAGACGCAGATGGTAAGAAGGTGGATGGGGGAATTATGGAAAGAAAGGCTTACGGGGAGAAGGAAATGAGGAAATAAAGCACAGAAAGGGATGGGGGAGCAATAATTGGCACTAAGGATGTAAGTCAGTGCTAGACAGAAATCTACTCAAAAGTCTATTAAAATGTAATTATATATACATATACATACATACAAGTGCACATATATATGCATACACACACCTGCACAGGGGAACAGAGAGAGAGAGAGAAAGAGAGAGAAACCTAGAAACTGCTCTGAGATATTCCTACCAGAAGCCACAGGTAATTATATAAAATTCCCAGTACCAGTACTACGTACGTGATACCTCCTAATGGGCTGTGGTCAGAGAGGTTGCAAAGGTCCTCAAAACAATATAGGCATTTGTCACTACTCTTGGTTGCCCAGCAGAACCTTATAATAAGATTCCAGTACTGAAGATACTACACACATGGGCTGTAGAACATGGAGATCTGGAAGCTTCCTCTTTGCTGGCCAGCGTTCACAGTGCCAGAAGGTCTGATACACGCTGCCAGGGGAGGAAAGCAGTCAACGTTCTCTCCCAGCTGCAAAAGCTGCAAGTTATAAGCTACAATAACAAACTACTCTGGCAATAGTTAACCACTAGCACAATAGTGGTATGAATGGTACAGGGGGTAATCAACTGCTTTCTGATTGAAACAGGCACGGGGAACACACGCCTGTTTCTGTAAACCAACCAAGAACCCATAGAAGGGGAGACTGTAGACCTTAGGTGGGAGCAAACTGTCATTTAAATGCTGTCATTATACCTTGAATAGAGAAGCACTTGACTATAAAACATCCTTTTGTAAAGGAAAGTGTTTATGTGGAGAATCGTAACTGTTCAAAGTGCAGAGAATAAGCTATTGTGGATTGCTCAGAATGTAAGAGCCTGAGGGTGTGTGTGGGGGGAGGTGGGGGCTGCCAGACAGTGATCTCTGGCCAGGACAGGACTGCTGCACCCAAGAACTCACTGCGATGATGTTCACGTCCGCAAGCCTTGCACAATAGTTCATAGTCTCCTGAGAGACTATGAAATTTAATGCCAGACAGGAGAAGGGGGAGATTCTTTACTCAGTGATTTACTCAGACAGCTACGAGTGTAGACGTCCCAGATGAACCCAGTGGGACACACACACACACACACACACACACACACACACACACGTAAAGACATGGAACAAGGTATGTGTGGGAGTAGAAAGGGGGTGACTGGAGAGAAGAGAGTATGAACTGGGAAAGGAGGGGGAATAGGAAGTGGCCACTGAGTGTGAGTGGGCTTGTGCCACGATGTGAGGAAGCCAGGCGTCTCCACTGGATGTGGAACCCTGACCTGAGACGTGGGTGCAGGGTGGCAGCAGAACTGGATGCCAGTGCTTCGGACTTCTCTAAAAAGTGCCTTACGTCACCAGGAAGGAACTTCTCACCTGGATATCTGCCCGAAACTCTGGTAACATGACACTTGTGGATGGCCTAGTGGGCGTGCTGCTTCCTCATTGTGGTGCATCAGATTTGCCGACCTGATGAAGAAGGCAGTTAAAACAAGTGAAAGCCTGCCCGCATGCGGAGCGCAGGGCCCAGCACGCTGACTGAAGGCTTTCATACTAAAAATACCTATGAATATACGTTCACCCAGAGGGATAGGCGATAGGAGGGGCTGTGTAGAATTAGGATGGCAGGTAGTTTCTCAACAGAAACACTCCTTTGTGTTGGACTGACCTCTGTGGGGACTGTCACTCTGTGGGATGTTTAACAGCACCCCTGGTGTCTACCCATGCAAGACATGCCAGCGTTACCCCTTCTCCCACCAGTTATGGTGTCTGAACAAATGTCCCCTGGGAATAAGTTCGTTCTGTGAGAAGAACAAGTGGGTTAGCGGTGAGCCCAGGATGCGGCTTAGGCAAAAGGGAACTTGAAGGAAACGAACTCCAGGTAAGACTTTGTTCTCAGCAGTTCATGGACCCAGTGGCATTTGACTGAGCTTCCCTGAATTCACTGTGAGCAGAGATCTGTCTCTGGGATCCTCTGGATTGGCTGGTGTAGACAAAAGGACAGCATTCCTTTCTGGCTACTGGGGGACATTAATGATGAGAGAAAAGGGGTATCACATTCTCCTCCTGAGAACTCGTACTCTTCATTAAGCCCCAAGTTTTCTATTTAAAAATATAGCCCTAAAATGAACATAACCCCGCTTTAAAGAACCCAGCGTTGCGGGGTTGACTCTCTAGGAGTCTGTATGTATCCAGGTTCTTGTGTTTAGACTTGAAGATTGTCACCAGAACATAGCATAGAGGATGACGGCAGAGTTCATTAGAGGAGAGAAAGAACAGAACTCGTGGACTCCAGATGTGGAGTGTCATGAGGGCAAGGACGCCCTGGAACTCATGGACTCCTGGCTACTCCAGATGTGGAGTGTCATGAGGGGCAGGCACTAAAGATGGCTGCCAAAGTAAGGTGTATTTATATACTTAGGCAAACCTGGGGGGGTTCCTCATTGATTAGCTCATATGTGGGCCTAACCTCATGGTAGGGCTTAACTATAATGGAGAACTAATCTCCATATCCTCTCATAAGCAAAGGATTGGGAGAAATTGACAACCTTATTTCTTGTGGAGGACTGAAGTCAGTTCCTCCCTATCTGCAGGGGGTGTCCTTTAGGGTAATCCCAGCAGTAGGTGATGGCTTTCCAAGACCTTCAAAGACTGTCTCAGCATGGCTACTTTCAAACTGCCTAATTGGGGTCCTGCTCAAGTGTACTTAGGATCAGAGTGTGCTTGCTCCAGGGAAAGTCACCCAGCCTGACATCGCTTAACATCTGGACTCAGTTCAGTAACTTTGCACTTGAACATTTAGCTCAAAAGCTAGAAGCTGGAAGCAACCCAAGAGAACATCAGTAGACCATGAATAACAAAGAAGCAAATATGCGCCCAGCAATATCATTCAGCTCTCAAAAGAAGGAAATGCTGACCCACGCCTCAGCATGGATAAGCCTGGAGGATGCAATGCTGGCTGAAAAAAGTCAGTCTCAAAGAACAGAAGTTTCATTCAGCTCACAGGGGCCCCAGGGCAGTGAGGCAGAGGCAGAAAGCAGAAAGGGGCTTCCCGGGCACACCAGGGGAGGGCAGTGATTACCCTGCATGTGCAGTTTCATTTATACAAGATCCACGAGTTCTGAAGATGGGTGGTGTCATAGTTAAGCACAGGTGTCAATCTGACTGTTGAGGGTTTGAGCTCTGGGCACATTTGTAGAGAAGTTATGGTTAAGCCCAGAGCAAACCTGCAAGAGATGGTCTAGTTGATGGAGCAGACCCAGCCCGTGGTGGGTGGGACTAGGCTCTGAACAGATGAATAAAATAAGAGAGGTGGTTGAGGAAAGCGGCATCCCTCTGTACACTTGGCCAGACATGCTGGTCTGGCAAGTAAGGATTGTCCACCTCTCAGCTGTTATGCAGTGATGGAGTGGCCAGTTCCCTCGGCTCTGATGTTGGTGCATGCTCTCCTGTCAAGCTAGATTGAGAACTGTAACTGGACCGTCAGTAAGGAAATAAACCCCTTGTTCCCTTAAGCCTTTGATGGTCATTTATCGGCAACCATGCAGGTGAACTGCAACAGGTAGTCACATGCTTGCACAACCACGTGCATATCCTTGATGCATTCAACTGTACTAAGCAGTGGTTAAAATGAAAGTTTTATGTGATTAAAAAACAACAACAAAATGAAAAAAAAAACAAGCTGAGGTTAAGGCAACATTTATTGGATTTCCTCCTAATTACATTTTGTAAGGCATGATTGGTGCTATTTGGCAAAAATATTATTTATATTAAGACCTATCTGGTCAGATCTGAGTTCAGGAACACCTCACGCAGACTTGTACAAAGCAGACACAATCCAATGTGTTTCGCCTCACAGGCTGGGTCAAACCCAGTGTCTGTCTGAGTGGCAGGGCAGTGTGGCCGCTGCTCTGAAGTCGCTGTGCTCCTGTGGCCTGGCCACACAGGGCGGTGGTGTGCTCTGGTCTCCTCAGGCTGCATTCTGAATGATCACGGCAATGCCTTGGCCGCCTCCGATGCAAGCGGATCCCACAGCGTATTTCCCACCTCGACGCCTAGAAAAGAACAAAGAATTCAGTATCACAAGAAAACCCACTGTTTTATATTGACTGAAATTAATTGGCTTAATTAAATGGAATTAAATTGATCATATCTGCGTTATTCAGTTGTAATCAATTCTCAATTTTGGTTTATGGTCACAACAGGTCAAAGAATTCAGCAAGTTGAATATTCCTATTCAAAAATCACAACAAAAAAGCAACAAAGAGGGAGACAGTGTAAGAGGAAGGCGGGTGGATGGGGGCAAGAGGAAAGCAAACAAACATGCAGGCTTGGGGACACTGAGGATAAGGAGTCGATTTGCATAAATAGGACAGATGATTTGTTTGCAACCATCCTGCTAACAGAGAAAAATGGTCCCCATTACACAAAGCCAAAGGAGGAACTTTCTTACCCAAACCGGACAGCATCAAACACCCTGTACCCAGGAAGGGGAAAACAGCTTACACTGAAACTTCCAGCTTGCTTAGGTTTCTTAAATGATGGCATCCATACTCAGTAAAATGATTTCTTAATGTCTCTTACTATGCAAGACACTAAAGTGTAACAAGGAGCAGGGCGCAAGGATCTGCTCATTGTGGTCCCCAACATCAGGGGTGGGCTAGATGTGCACAGACCTGTCCAGGAATGTGCGCCAAGTATCTGCACACTATACGGAGCAGGTGCAGGAAGAGCTTGGATCCCAAATTCAGAGCCACTAACAAATCAACTAACTCAGCTGCAAGGCCAGCTGCAAACTGCTGCCCCGATAACTTGTTCTGGGTTAGAACTAGTGCAGAAGATGTGGGAAAGAAGAAAAAACAGGATTGTCTTGAAAAAAAAAATCTAAATTCATATCTATTAAAAAGAACACATCTGAAATGCAACAATTTCTAGCCAGTACCTCAATTCATGAACCAGGTGTGCAGTAATTCTTGATCCAGATCCTCCCAAGGGGTGCCCAGAGCAATAGCTCCTCCATTCACATTGGTTTTACTTGGGTCAAGATCCAAGCTCTTCTGAACAGCCAAGTATTGGGGAGCAAAAGCTTCATTTACCTTAGAAAAAGTGAATATTCATAAAAAACCATGATTCACAAGATGATTTTTTTTAAACAAAATGCTCTGGTTCTATTGATGATTAATTCTGCTCCTTCCTATTTAAATTAGCTTGCAATATTATTTGAATTACTCTTAAACCGTTTTATGCAATGACTATAGAATGAGAGAGAGAGAGAGAAAGTCGTTATTAGTAGTCAACATTATACAGTATTAGCTTCTCTTACAAAAAATGTTAAAACTAAGTACAGTGGCACGCACTTGTAATCCTCTCTATGAGTGCATGGACATTATGTGGAAACATTAGCAGTACTAAAACAAAGATAGGTACATTTTCTAAGCCACTGATGGGTATAAAAGCAGGTGGGTTATTCACGTTGCGAAGAGAATGCTTACCTCAACCAAATCCATGTCCTTAAGACTCAGGCCAGCTTTCTTCAATGCCCCACCGATAGCAGAGACAGGGCCTAGAGAAGAATAAAGGATTTAAGTGGAAACATATATCATCTTATTTACACATCATGTTGTGCATGTCTGTAATCTCAGCGCTGAGAGGGTGAGATCCTGAGTTCAAGACCAGTCTGGACCGTATAGTTGGTTCAAGGCTAGCCTGTGCTACGCAGTGAGAACCTGCCTCAGCAAAACTCAACTCAACCCCTCTTTACTAAGCATCTATGGAAGAAATGAAACGATGGCGTGCTTAGCAGCCACAGGACTATACCGTCTTGCCAACACATGTAAAATGATGTGTCAATAAAGGAACAGAAAATGGGTTGATGATGAAACTGGCCATGCAGTTAAGTGGGGGTGAAACTTACATGGAATGGTCTACTTGCCTCTAGGATTTCGGAGTCAAAGGAGCCGAATGTGAGATTGACAGTTAGTCATAGATGACACTTGATCTCAAATGGCCATTGAACTCACAAATGAGTGCTCTCCTGGGGTCACAAGCCCACTCCCTCACATCTTCAGTCTATCTGGATAAAGGCAAGACACATGAAGAGCAAGGCAAGACTCTCTGCAGAGCACTTTGGGGAATAAGAAGTAAGAAAAGAACCTTGTGTAATAGGAAGTGGAGAATTTAAAGAAAATACGACATCATAAGAAAATCAACCTAGTAAGACTTGTGAAAGAAACCTTGGATCCCGCACTTCTGATGACCACCAGTGGTAGCTCAGGTAGCTCACAATTCTTAGCAAATCAATATTTTTTCCAAACAGTAAAATGCTTGGCTAAAATTATCTGTTTCTCTACTTATTCTTAGAACATAGACCGGCAATGCCTATAAAAAATGCAGTCTGTTTTAAATTGAAATAGTCACATATTCTGTAATGAGTTCTATAAATGCTCTGAAGGCAAATGGGAAAGAATCTTCCCCAGAAAAACACAATGCAATATAAATATAATGTCTATTCACTTTGCTGTCCATTTGCAAAGCTCTCTGGACAGGTCTGCTCACCGCGTCTGACCACCAGGCAATGCTGCTCATTGTAAGATGGCGGCTCTGTGGGGCTACTGACCTAATCTTGTCCTTGCATGTCCAAGGCATGAGCGCCGTTAACCAGCATGGGCAGGGAACTATTAGCTCTCACCACTATGATGAAATCCCTGAGTCCATGAGATTATGAAGAAAAAGAGTAAGCAGATGGTACTCAAAGACAGAGGGAGTAAGCAGGTGGCAATCAAGAACAAACAGTGCTAGGCTATTAGACGACTTCTGTTTTTCGAGAACGCCAGCACGCCCAACTCAGAGGCTCGTATTAACTATTTACCTTCGACTGCAACAATACACTCGGTAACAGCTTGACCCTAGCCAGACCTCTCTGGACAAAGTACTCTTCCCAGACCCCCCATATTTATTTACTGGGGATAAGAAGTCTTAGTATTTTTAAAAATAAAAAAGATCCTTTTCTAATTCCGTCTCTTACCATTAAAAGCTATGAGACTTTGAGCTTTAAGGGGTAATCAAAAATGCTTTGAATTGGTTGTTAACCTGTGTCTTCTTAAGTACTAAAAGCCTTTCTAAAGGCCAAATTCAATAAAGTTGAAGCTGAAACTGCTCAAAGAATTTCAAAACTCCCTTCACCCACTCCACCATTGCACCCCCTAAGTTCCACCGACCCACTTCACTTGCCCCCCTCAAGTTCCACAGAGCAGTGTCTTTCTAGAACCCCATGCTTCCTCCAATCCTGGCTCCCCCTTTTCCTGGTCTACAGTTGTTCTACAGGGGTGTGGCTGGTACATATTGGGAAACTACAGAAGAAAGTTACCTCTGTTCTTCTGAACTGGATTGCCCATCAGCCCTGTTAGGAGGTAAATACGCATTTCTCCCTGCCTATGCGCTGGCAGTATATGCCTGGTAACCTTATTTCATCTCACTTTACAAATAACTGACAAGCTTTGTGGTAATTGAAGGCATCTTTTAGATGCCTGGCACACAGACCTCTGTTCAAGGTCTAAGGGAAAAGACAATCTTTCTGTGATGGCATTGACTGTATTTAGGGCAAGTGTCCAGGCCTGGTACTCGATGCAGGGAAAACACATTTTTTTGGCTTACTAACCAATTGTTATAGTTAGATACAGGTGTCAACTTCACAGTTGAAAGTTTGGCGCTCTAGGCACATTTTTAAAGAATTGGTAGTTGAGTTAAGCCCCGAGTAGGCCTGTAGGAGATTGTCTGAGGGGGAAGGTCTGTCTGAGGGGGAAGGTCTGGGCCCGGTGGGTGGGGCTAGTCCCTGGACAGGTAAATAAGATGGAAGGAGCTGTTAGGGAGTTGCCATCCTTTGGTATACTTGGCCAGACATGCAATCTGGCAAGTATAAATTGTCCTTCCCTAAACTGTCCCGTGATTATATGGATATCGTGTGGTCAGTTCCCTTGGCCCCTGGTGACAGTATGGACTCTACTGCCAAGCTGGACAAAGAACTGTGGCCAGGAATCATAAGTCAAAATAAAACCCATTGTTTCCTCCATTACAGCAGATGCTCCTGAGGGAACCCCAAGACCCATAGAAGTGGATGGACAAGAGGTTGGGAGGGAGGGAAGGAGGGAAAGAGAAAGGAAAGGGAAGGGAGAAGGGGGAGAGCAGGGAGACTTACTGTGCTTGTAAAACTAAGAAAAATAAAATTAAAAAATTCCCCATTAAAAAAAAAAACTTGTTCCCTATTAAGCTGTTTTGTCATGAGCTTATCAGCAACAATGCAGAGTTACTGCTACACTAATGCTACATAATCCATTAAGGGATTCATCAAGGGAGGTTACAGTGAAACAATGGGTAAGGGAGAACTGTTGATAGAAATCAAAGGAATTTATACATGGCCAAAGTATACAGGTGCTCAAAAACCAACTATTCCTGAGCTCCTGCAACAAAATCTTTGGAGTGGGACTGCACGTGAATTTTGGTGATCATTAAGGTGAGAACCAGTAGCATAGATCTGAAGCTGGAGAAGGCCGTTCCAGTGCATGGACAGGCAGCACTTTTCAAGGTAACTTCCACTTCTATGGCAAAGGTTTTGCTGTGCAGACAGTAAGTAGCTGAACTCTACTATGGTTGAAATCCATAATGGAAGTAAAAGCTGACTTTTGGGTATCTTAACTACTTTGTACTCCTTACTGATGTAACTTGAGACATACACTGAAAAAGAATACAGTATGAACACGCCAGCTTGTTTTTGTTCCTAGGAATTCTGTCCTGAGATGTCTTGTCTGACAACACGGCAGTGACAAGGCTGGGAGTTAATCCCCAGTAGGCATTGGTGGGATTATTTAAGCAGGACCTGCAGGTTTGCATTTGCAGTCTTGGAACTGATAGATCAGCAATAGGTTATCCTCCAACTACTTGATATTCATTTTTAAAACAAGAATAATTACCAAAAAGGGTCTAAGAGCTCATAGAAAACTCTTGCATGCTGCCAGTAGCCTCAAATGCATAACCTACGGAAGCTGTTTCTTAGGCACAAAGTCATGGGTAGGACGAATCAAAGCTTCAGAGCACCAATATTCTGTTTGTAAGAACACCTAACTGACTCCCTGTTTCGTCGATGAAAAGCGATAGGTGGGCCGAGGAGATGCTTGGTGGGTCACAATGCTTATGGTGCAAGCACAGGCAGCCAGGTAGTTTAGATACTGGCATCCATGTAGTTTAGCACAGGTAGTTTAGATACTGGCATCCATGTAGTTTAGCACAGGTAGTTTAGATACTGGCATCCATGTATAAAGCTGTTTGTGGGGGTACATGTGCTTGTAATCCCAGAAATGTGGGAGGTGGAGATTGAAGGATGCCTGGGGCTTGCTGACTGTCGGCTTAGCTCCAGACTGAGTGAGAGACTTTGTCTCTAAAGGAATAAGGCAAGAGTGACAGAGCAGGAGACCCGACATACTTCTCTAGCCTCTACCAGCATACTTCTCTACCTCTTCCAGCTAGTGCAGAAGTGAGTACATCTGACGTGCGCGCACGACACACACACACATAAACAAAATGATGACAAGAAATACTAAAATTCTCATCACTTGCTGTGGCATTATCGATTCAGGGAGGCCCTAGCCTAGGCTCCCGAATTCAGGACAAGCCTGAATAAATTGGGACATGCCCTGGACATGTCCCAATCGAGGAACTATGCAGGTGGAGGGATGAACAACCAATGGGAAGCGGCCATCTAACCTGCCTCTGCAATGTACACCTAGTAAACAGATAAATGATTGGTGGCTGTCCCCAGGAGTAGAGAGGTGGCAACACCTGATTGGACCCCTGATCCTATATAAGCCCAAACACTTCCTTAAATAAATGAGTCTGCAGCAAACTCGTCCACTGTCTGCTTCTCTCCTGACTCCCAGGATCTGTGGTGACTCCACACCGCTTGCCCCCTCGCCTCGAGCTCCGAGGCTCCAGCCAACTTTCCCCCTTCTTTCCCTGGCTGGCCCAGCGGGGATTCGGCAACAACTTGCAGTTCTTGGGCATGCATCCAGCTAAAAGCTTTGATTCATGCCCCTCCCCCCCACACACAATTTTTTCTTCTTTTTTTCTGAGACAGAGTCTTGCCATAGGTAGCCAATACTGGCCTGGAATTTGTCATCCTCCTGCCCCACACTCCCAAGTGTTGAAATTACATACATTCCACTTGGCCACTTAGTCTTTGTTCCACTTCTAATAATATTTTCCAGGACAATACTGTATGCTTGTAAACTGCTTGAATTTCTTCCAGCTAGTGTACTGTTATACATATACCTATTCATAATTCATTTTGCTAATAAACCTCAGCTGAGCTGGGGAGTGGGGTAAGACTTTAGACAATGTGCCTAAGTCTTAGTGAAAAAACACTTTACCTAGAGACCTAGATTCACATGGTTTCGAAGCACATGAGACAGCCCTAGGCCTCTATTTTCTCATTTTTTCATCGAGAAGTCTTTCACATTGGAGTTGTTGAGCTGGGAAGACTGAGGTTCATTAGTGACTGGTGATTCTCTCCCAAGCAGCCTCCTCTATTCCACCCCAAGACTTTTTGTACGTCAGTATATTCTGCCAGGACCATGGAATTCTCCTGTCTTTCCTTCTCTCCCTCCCTTTCTCCTCTCCGTTCTTCCTTATATCTTTCCATTGTGATGGGGCTCGATCCAATCCAGGATCTTACCCATGCCAGAAGGGTTCTGTCACTCCGCATAGCACTAGCACCCTTGGCTGAAACACCCCAGACAGTATGATGTGATGCCCACGAAGACTGTATATACTCCTGATTTGCCTGTAACACCCTCGACTAGTCTTTATAAAGATGACATTCAAGTAACTCCATTGTGATTTGGCTATTTTTTCAAGATTTGAGTGCCAACAACAGATCTATCTCCAGAAACATGACAGAATAGCTTGTTTCACAAAAACTTACCGATACCCATGATAGAGGGATCACATCCAGACACAAAGTAGCTCACAATTCTGGCCAGGGGTTTGAAGTTATGCTTTTTAACAGCATCTTCGCTGGCTATGATAACGGCTCCAGCACCATCAGATACCCCCTTTAAAACAGAAATAGAAGGATCAACCAAGTTCATCAAAGGTAGTGCTAATGACACGATATTACTACAAGAGAAAAATTAGGAGTAGGGCGGTGTGCAGGAGGCATGGCCCATTTGGGGATGCCACTAGAAGTACCGTGTGGCTCTGGTGGGTTATGGACATTTTTTTGGAGTGGAATGTAACTTCACCAAAGGATAAGATGAAAAAATATCAAAAAAAAGGCTTACAGTCAGATCTTGGAAAACATAAAAAAAAATATGGTGAATTTGTATATATGAGAAAAAAAGTATGAAAGCTAACATAATTAGTCAGGAAGATTTCCCTTCAACATTCTGAAAGACTAAGAAATTAGATTACTATCATGGCTAAAATAGCCTATGAAAACTCTAATTAACAAACTATGAATACTGCCAGTTTAAGTCTAAGGTACGTGGAAGAGATCCTGTGGTCACTGCAAGGAATGCACGGGGACAAGGAGGAGCGGCTCTGCCGAGACACTCACCGACGCATTCCCCGCAGTGACGGTTCCGTCTTTCTTGAACACTGGAGGGAGCTTGTGTAGCTGTTCCAGGGTGGTCTGGGGCCGAGCATGCTCATCCACTTGCACAGTCTGCTTTCCTTTCCTTGTCTTCACCTCAATTGGTGCCATTTCCTCATTGAAGTAGCCAGCATCATTAGCTGAAATTGAAGAAAGACTATCATAAGAATGAAAACCAGAGAGAGAGAGAGAGGAGGAAGGATGAGGGGAAGAGAAGGGAAAGGAAGAGGAAAGGAGTACACATTTCAGCAATATGACACATCATGAAAAATACTCTTTTAATTTTGATAGTACTTTACAGTTGGTCAAAAGAACTCCCCTTTTTGTGCTTTTATTTGTCAACAACTTTATTCAATAAATAGAAAGGAAAAACATTACAATCTTTATTATAGTGAATAAACGACTTAAGTCAGCCAACTTCTCCACGGCAGAACTAGAAATCCAACTGATGACATGGTGCCCTCTGGACAAGGCTGGCAAGGTACCTACATCCCAGTAGTGAGCTGATGGCTTTGGCTCCACTCCACTTCCCTCTGCATGGATGTGTGGCACTATCGATTCAGGGAGACCCTAGCCCCGGCTCCCAGGAGGTCTGGTTATAAACAAGCCTGGAGAAGCATGGACATGCCCCAGACATGTCCCAATAGAGGAACCATACAGGCGGAGGGATAAACAACCAATGGGAAGGAGGGATGAAGAACCAATGGGAAGGAGGGATGAAGAACCAATGGGAAACGGCCATCTAACCTGCCTCTGTAATGGAGACCTAGTAAACAGCTAAATGATTGGTGGCTGTCCCCCCCCACCCCCAGCAGAGAGGTGGCAACACCTGATTGGACCCCTGACCCTATATAAGCTCAAGCACTTCTGGACCCCTGACCCTATATAAGCTCAAGCACTTCCATAAATAAATGAGCCTGCAGCAAACTTGTCCTCTGCCTGCTGCTTCTTGCCTGACTCCCAGGGTCTGGGTGGTGACCCTGCCCCTGCTCGCCCCCTTGCCTCGATCCCCCTGCCGTTTCCCCTCCTTTCCCTGGCTGGCCTGGTGGGGATTCGGCAATGTCTGGTGCTCCAACATGGGGCTGCCTTCGATGTAGACAAGACACCCTCTCTGGTAAAGTTTGGTGAGTTTGGGGCCCCTTCCTCTGGTTTTGTGTTCCTTGTTGCTTATAGTGCCTGAAGGTAAGCAAGTGGCCCCCTCCTCTTCCCCTTTCCCTGTTTGTCCATAGTTGTGTTCTTAAGGTTAGGAACACAATCGCTCGCTTGATTTGCTGATGATCAAGGAGCCCCTCTTAATGCAATCGCTCGTTTGATTTCCCCACAATCAAAGAGCCCCTTTAAACCAAGGCTTTTCTTGGAGAGTTCACATGAGAAATTGGTCCCCTCAGAACTAGGAGCCCAGGTTCAATTACATTGAATCGGCCTGAACCGGGGCATAGGGCCTGGGGGAATAACGAACCCCTGAAGTCCCCCACTAAGCACAGGATGCTTAGATCCAAAACACCTCTGCGTATGTCCTGTCTCTCCTTGAATGTTGGTTACCCTTTTAGGAGTTGTTTTTACTTTCACCTTGGTTCTAGTCGTTACTTTTCATTTTCTTCCCTTTTTCGCCTTGTCCGCTTGCCTCCTAGTCATCTCTGCTCCATTAGGGGACCTTTCCTCTCCATAATGGTTAACTTACCACCCCATCAAAAGGCACCCCAGCTGACTGCTCTTAAGACTCTACTAGACTTATGTAGGATCAAAGTGAAACCAAAGGACTTCGATTTTTGGGAGGAAGCTTTAATCTCAGCTCCTTGGATTTCCCCAGAAAGTGTCTGGGAGCCACATCTGGATAGAAGTGCTCTTCCTGGTCCGCAAGAGGGAAGTCCAGGACGGCCATATGCTTCTGGCCCCTTTGTTCCCATCCTCCTCGGCATCATAGCAAGCCTTAAAGGATCCTCCACTGAGGAAGTGATTAATTGCTACAGTGAAACTTGTGGAGAGAACCCAAATTATCCCTCTGTTCTTCCTCGGGATCCCTCCACTTGCAGGGTGAGGACTCTGCAGAGGGCTCACAGGTTGGGGAGGGGCCGCTCCACCCCCTGCCGACCTCCCCTTCCCTTCTCTTCTTCTTCCTGTAGTTCTTGACTCCCCCTCTTTCCCGGCTGTATTTTCTGCTTTAGACGATACTGGTGTCCCTCTTATCAAACAATTATTGGACAGGATATCTGCCTTCTTATGTTTCATGTGCTTGTATGTTTATATGTTCTGTATTTACATGTTGTGTCTTGTGTTTCAACATAAAAAGTCTGTGGCCACTTCAATTTTTTTTTCATTTCTGTTGTGTGCTAAATATTAAAATTTTGGCATGCTGTTTTTAAATACATGTATGCATACTTCAAAATAAGAACAAATAATTTTGATAACATCTAAGGCCTTAACTACTTATGTTTTGTATCGATCACAGTTGTTTTTCTAATAGCGTGTAAGTTTTCTTTCATACAAGATTATCTCACTTGATTTTGATCTTTAATAGGACTACAAATAAAAATATTGTGTTTTACAGATTTTTCTCATATATTCCCAAAATAACAAAGCTACTTTACAGGTCCTTAGATCATCAATTCAGGCTCTGGACATTCTTTAGATCACCAAAAGCTCATGGGAAGCCTGGCTGTCCTCCATTAGAGCTATGCCTTACTAATTTACAATTTGTGTCTCACCAGCAATTCTGGATTGTTTCTGTGCCTGTGCCGCCTAAGTCCCTCTACCTGCTCCTGCCCTGACGAAAACCTCCTTTTCTCTCCCACATACTGGAGTTCCCCTTTGGGACCATGATTCCTTCTCTGCCATGGTCTCATGATTGGTAGTCAAACGAGTAAGGCTCCACACGAGGGTGATGTCCAACCTAAGACAGGCACAGTCACCTATATTCCGCGCAGCTGAAGAGGCTGGGGGTCACCCCAGCTCTCATGGTCCCCACTAAAAAATGTATAAATAAATAAAAGGGTGAAAATGTGGCACCATTGATTCAGGGAGGCCCTAGCCCTGGCTCCCTGGAGGTCTGGTTATAGACAAGCCCAGACAAGTACGGACATGCCCTGGACATGTCCCAGTAGAGGAACCATACAGGTGGAGGGATGAACAACCAATGGGAAGGAGGGATGAACCACCAATGGGAAGGAGGGATGAACAACCAATGGGAAGGAGGGATGAACCACCAATAGGAAACGGCCATCTAACCTGCCTCTGTGATGGAGACCTAGTAAACAACTAAATGATTGGTGGCTGCCTTCTCTCCCTCCCCAAGCGGAGAGGTGACAACTGGACCCCTGGCCTTATATAAGCCTGCAGCTTATATATAAATGAGTCTGCAGTCCTTTGCCTGTTGCTTCTCGCCTGATTCCCGGGGTCTGGGTGGTGACGCCGCATCTGCTTGCCCCCTCGCCTTGAGCCCCGAGGCCCCTGCCGTTTACCCCCTCCTTTCCCCCAGCTGGCCCTGCGGGAATTTGGCAGCATGGATGGACTTCTTCCTCACTACATCCAACAATTACCATCTCTAAATAAGAGTTTCCACTGGTTTATAACAGCCAATTAATTTTTTTCCAGAGGACGAACAAATTCACTTTGTTGCTGATAGGACAGCTGCCGTCCCACGGCCCACTAGTTTGACAGCAACGTTTCACAAGGCAGCACTGCTGTGCTCCTGGGCTAGTCACTCTGAGCCAGGTGCAATGGTCTCCATTAGAAATGGGAAAAGGAGACATAAAAAGATAATTAGGTCATTTCCTGAACACATTACTCCACCTGTGACGAAGACATACCTCATGGCAAAGGACAGTTAAGTAAACATCATGCATGCTTTCAAGCTCTGTGAACTAGATACAGGCACCCATTGTGTTGGCAATAGAGCTGAAAATACCACTTTCATATTGATATCACATTGAAACACTGATTCGGATGCCTCAGTGTGTTCTGCCAACAACAGGACAACCTCAGGACAAAACACAAGTGTTCGGCTAGGCCAAGGGGACACTTTTTAAAGGAGTATTAACTGGTTTCAAAAATTTTTTTTCAAGTTAATTTTGTAGTAACAGAATTATCTGACTACCTGAAAACAGAGAAAGGAACAAAAAGATTCAATTTTCCAAGGCATAAGTTTTAAATGCAATTTACTGTACGATCACTGTAATCTGCAGGACATGATCCTTCTGCCAGATACTGACCAGCCTTCCACCTCTGCTGCGACTGCAGGGCATACTTGTCACACTCTTCTCTGCTTATTTTATGCTTTTCAGCGAGATTCTCGGCAGTGATTCCCATGGGGAGTTTCACATGCTGATCTGTTAGCCCAGCCCACAAAGTATCTTCCAGCTACAAAAGAATTAATTTCAATTTATGAAGACTTATCATATTTGATTCTGGCACATTAAAAAAATCCAGTATTTTAAAAAACACCCATAAATGTCACACAATAAAACATACATTTTATCTCATTCTAAAAGCACAAAAGGGGAACACAGGAAGTCACTCTAGTCACAGGAGAAATCCTTTGGCGGGAAACCTGACGCTGAGCTGCTCAGTGCTGTCCTGAGCCACTTCTGTGAACCGTATGTGATCTGTAGGGGGACATGTTTTTGCTGCTTCTTCGTCCCACACCCTCAGTAAGATGCAGCTGGACCTGCCAGTAACTCCAGGGCAGAGTCATTGACACTTATGTTCCATTTGCCGCCTCGACATCTTGTGTCATTGACCTGTCTTTGCAAAGGATTTCTCAGATTTACTCATTGTCTAAAATACTCCTGCACTCCAGGTCTCATTCCTTTGAGTTTCTGGAAAGGTGAGGCGAGAAACCAGATGAAATAGTGCGAGTCCACTAGAAAATGCTATGAAATATCAAATGCCATTTGCTCTTTTCTATGGGAAGGACAGTAAGGGATTGCTCCTCCTCAGAACTGTCATCCTTTGTCGTAGCTCTGAGGTGGATCTGTTTTTGTCTGACCAACCTCCTGGAACAGTATGATCTGTTCTGAGACACTGCACTTTCTGGGATTAAGAAGGTATTCGGCAGACGTTGCCTTAAGAATAAAATCATGAACAACGGCAAAGATCCCATCACTCTGACTGCTAATCTATCTTTCCTCTCCACCTTTCTATGCCTACCCTTACTTCTTCTGCACATGGAGTTTAGTTCTGTGTGGGTTTAAATTGTCAAAACTAACAAGGTTTTGAAATAGCTTACAAATTTTTAAATCATTCATATCTTGTTAGTAATTCCATTAACAAAATCGGTGTCAAATTAGCGCTCTCTCCCCTAAAAAGCTGTGCTATTAAAATTACTCATATAAATAGCATAGGAAATAAGTTTTAAAATTTAGCAGTTCTGACCTTGAGATCTACTCCAAACTTGGTTCCAAAACGCACGTTTCTGACACAGTATGGAGCCTGGCTCATGCTTTCAGTTCCTCCACACAAGACAACTTCAGCATCGTTTGCACAAATTTCCTGTTTAAAAACACATAACAGAAGCATCTTATTGTAAGCCAGAACATGCATTCTGAAACAAAATCTTTACAAATTAGCGGCAATTCAAATAAATACTGTATCTTAGCTTATGGTACCTTAAAGGAAATGCTCAGTCACTGTAAAGATAATGTCCAAGAATCCACTGACAAAAAGAAGGGCGGAGAGTGACTAAAGTCCAGCTGACGTGCCTGAGCAAGGCACCTGTTACGCAAGTTTTCATGTTTGTTTGATTCTGAGACAGGGACTCACTCTGCAGCCCAGGTTGGCCTTGAAGTTCTGGCAATCCTGCCTCAACCACCTGGCACTGAAATTACAAGTGAAACTACCACAGCTGGCACCAAGTACAGTAATTCCTAATTCAATAAATTAATCTTGAAAAATTCACGGAGGTATTAATATCTGGCATACGTGTATGACAGATAATAAAAAGAAATCTTATTCATGGATACGTCTGAAGGAGACAGAGACTTATAATACCCAGGCTCTAGTTCTTTTGATTGTTTTTAATCTATCAGAAAAGATGCAAAGAACTTAATGTTCAAAACTAATGCTAAGATAATCAAAACCATTAATTATAGTTACAGAAACTGATGTAAAAATAAGTTGTTCATTACAATATGTCATCTCTTTATATTGTAATGAGAACACTTGTATAAATAAGTATATAAATATTATATAAATAGTACTTATGAGGGCAAACATACTTGCCTGACCAACCTGTAAGGAGGCTGTACTAGCTTATATACCTACCAGTGTATCCATCAATTTCTTTTACTAAAATATACTTTCTCCAACATTCTTAAATTCAATTCTTTTCCTTGCTTAATACTCTTATTCAGTGTTTCAAATGACCTCCCAGACAACTCTTTCAGACCTGAGTTCAAATTCTGCCTCTATGACTTAGTAACCCTAATGCCTTTAAAAAATCAGTTTCTGTGCACAATAAAATGAAGTTTTATTTCACAGAAAGACTGGGAAGAGTAAACAAAACACTCAATGAAAATCTAGTGCAGAGCCGGCACACAGAAAGCTCTCAATGAATGATAGGTATAAATTATTGTTGACAAGTTAATGTCACTTTAGTCAGTGGATAGTCTCTTCCCCAGGTTGGCCTATTTATACACCAAGCAGCACGTGAGAATTATATGAAATGAGAGTATGGCTTATTCAAAATGCAGTTTTTTTCAACATCTGAAAACTAATATGTCACATCATATCAACAAAATAAAAAACAAAACTTGCATGGGCATTTTGATCGATGGGAAAAAAAGCATTTGATGAAATCAATGCCCTTTTTTGAAAAAAATTCATGACAAAATATACATACAGAATAAAGGTGCAAAATGTGTCTAACAAAATTTTTACCATTTTAATCATTTTTAAATGTTCTTAAAATTGTCTTTTTTGATTTATTTATTTATTGTGTTTGGGTATGCATATGCCACAAACACATGTGGAGGTCAGAAAATAATTTTGGGAGTGAGTTTGATCCACTATGTAAATTCTGGAACTAAAGCTCAGATCATCAGCTTTGGAGGCACGTGCCTTTCTCCACTGATATCTTGCTCATCCCATTTTAGCCATTTTTAAGTGCTAGGTTAAGTGGCATTAAATACATTATACTTCAGTGCAACCATTGTTACCATTTCTGTTCAGAACTCTTTATTTTGTAAATCGGACACTTCATGTCCATTAAACACTGACATCCCCTTTTCCTTTTTCCCTGCCTCTGAACATTATCATTCTACTTTCTGTCTCTATGAATGACAATTTTAAGGCTCTTATGTAAGTGGAATTATATAGTATTTGTCCTTTTCTGACAAGTTTAATCCACTTGAAGATCCATTTAAAAGCTAATACCTTTAAGAAACTATTTTCTTCTCACGAATACTTCTCCAAGAAAAGCCAAACTGGGCTCTCCTAATAGGCATTACATAATCAAAAGCTAGACTACGCTAGTACAGTAGAGTACTTCTTCTTGGAACCATTTTGTTTTTTTTATTCTTGTAGAATTTCATACACAAATACTGTAAATCTGTCAGTTTCACCCTTTATCACCCAATCCCATCACCTTCCTTTTCTCACTGTCAACCTTCTTCCCTACCAGTCTCCCTCCTAATTTACCACCTTTCTGCGTGTGTGGCCCACTGAGTTTTATCTGGCTTGCTTTTACTGGTGTGCTTCTGGGCACGTGATGGGATGCAGATGACTCACCAGTGGGGAAAGCAGCTCCCCTTCCTGCCCATCCAGCACCAACCCTCAGTCGTCTGTCTGGGAGAGGTGGAGCCTCTTGAAATCTTTGCCTTTTTCTTCAAACTATTACATATGGTTAGAGAGTTAAGTAAAAGGTTGTCCATACCTGACACCCACTCACAACAGACTGGAAACCAGAGCCACAGAGCCTGTTTAGGGTGAGAGCCCCAACCTCCTTCGGGATTCCCACTCGCAAGCCAACGTGCCTCGCCAGGTATGCAGCATCTGAAGAGCTCTGGACAAGAGAGAGAGAGTTCCCTTTACAATCTGAGCCAGCAAGGCCAAGGAAAAAAGACAATGCATCAGAAACAATAAATGGCTCTAGAAGAGACAGTGAATTTATATGTGTTTATGATTTGAATGAAAACTATAATTTGGTCGATAATTTTCCAATTTTACGGTGGAATACTACAGATAACAAAATTATCATTATAATCATTCTCTACTATATACTTCAGTGGCATAAAGAGCATTTGTGATATCAAAATAACAATTTGTAACTATGGTAAAATTTGTTTTTTGAGACAGGGTCTCAACGGGCTTTTAAACATACTAAGCATGTGTGCTACTTAGGAATCCATATCAAGTCTTTAATACAAGACAAATTTATAACAATCAGAGTTACTTATAAATGGGAGAGGTTATCTCAAAGATATAGAAAGTATCCAGATTGTGGTTTCCAAGCCTGCCTCCAGGCTAGGAATGACTCTGGAAGGTTTGTTAATGCTCCAACTGTAAACTGATTACACCAGGAAGGCAGAGGGGTCCCTGAGCATCAGCAGTTACCTTTATTTTTTCCGTGTGTGTGTGTGTGTGTGTGTGTGTGTGTGTGTGTGTGTGTGTGTGTCTAAGAGGGCACTGTGTGTGCTTATGGAGGCCCAAGGGTGACTTCTGGAATCGTCCTGAATTGTTCTTCCTCCTTGCTTTGCTCTGGGTTTCCCGGGCTCTGTCTTCCAGGGCTGGAAGTGCAGGCTGTTGCCATTTCTGCCTGGTGTTATTTATGTGAGATCTGAGGATCTGAACTAGGTGTTTTTTCTTGTGAGGCAAAGGCTTTGAACTGATTCCTCTCTCCTGTCCCCAGCAGTTACTTTGAAGAGCACCTAGGTGATTCTGCTGTGCAGAACTGAGAGGTGCAACTTACAGCAGAGACAGATGAACAAATGGTCAGGAGATGAGGAAGTGGGTGTAACCAGTGCACCCCAAACAAATGCATTCTGGGAATTCTTACTAAATGTCGCTTCTGAATCAATAATCCAGGGTAACCTGAGACTCTGTAATGTAAACATTCTCATACTAACACTATGTTGATCCTGGAGCTGTAGATTACAGTTTGAGCTCTGGGCTAGGGCCTTGGTATTTGGGTTCTGAGGCGCATGTCCAGAAGTAGACATGCAGGTACATTGACGCTCCGTACATCTTAGCTCCTCCAAGTCAGTCTAGCTGTCTCCAGGAGTGACAGGCCTGGCTACTGTCTGAGAGCTGCCCAAGCCTCCGCCACAATGCTGACCCAGGGCCTTGGCCGCAGGAGAGTGACTATCTTGCTTTGAATGTGAGTTGTTCCCCCAGGCTCATCTGTTTAAACCCTTAGCTGATGTTAATGTTTGGGAGGTTGTAGCACCTTAGGAGGTGGAGCCTTGCTGGAGGACATCACATTGCAGAGGGTGGGCCTTGAGGTTTGGTAGCCCAGCCCTGCTGTAGTTTGCTCTTATTCTCCCTGCTTCGATGGCTGCAGTGACTTGAACTAGCCTCCTGCATCTGCCTCGAGTCATGCCTTCTGCTGTGTGATTCTTGCTATAATGGACCATCTCCCTTCTGGAACCATAAGCCAAACAAATCTCCTTTTCTCCCTTAAGTCATGTGTGAGTCCTGTCTCACAGAGCCAGCTTCTCCAAGGTGTAGGAAATTATGGGAGGAATGTTGAACTGTTGGGTTTGCTTCCCCAAGGGGCATGTATTGAAGTTTGGTCCCTGACTGATGATGCTTGTGGATGGTAGAACCTTTAGGGGGTAGGAAACTGGGTGCATTTCTGCCCTCCAAAGAGAGATTAGAATTGGCCCTTTATCTCTCTCTTTGCTTCCTGGCCGCTAGGAGTAAACAGACCACCTCCTCTCCATGCATCCTTCTGTGGCTCTGAGGCCAAGGGCTGAATGTAACAGAGACTAATTACCATGGACCAAAACCTTGCCTACTTTGAAGTTGCTTATCTCAGTACTTTGTCACAGTGATCCCCCTTAGATGGCACGCAGAGAAGCCAATTCATTTTTTTTTGTTATAATTTACTCTGTGTGTGTATGAGTGTGTGTGTGTTGCACACACAACATGAACATTAGAGTATAGAGTTAGAGTATAGAGGTCAACTTGCAGGAGTCTCCTTCCATCATGTACATCCTGGAGATCAAACTCCGGTTGTCCGGCTTGGTGGCAAAGTGCCTTTACCTGCTGAGCTGTCTTGCCAGCCTAGTAAAGCTAATTTATCTTACTTAAATCCAGTAAATCATTCTGCTTCTTAATAAGCATTGAAATGCACCCCAAGATAGACAGATATGTTCTTTTTTGAACAGATGAGGCTTTAAATTATGTATAGCATTGCTTCAGGAGTCAGAGGGTTGCTTGAGTTACAGATGTCAAATACTTGTAACTATTGTTGTGTGCACGGTGCTAAGGAATTGCTTTTTAGAACACGATCGAAGACAGCATCAGCAGTGACTACTCCCCTGGGACGTCCTACCTGCATGACGTTGCCCACGATGACGCTGTCCACGGTTTCAGGTGGAACTTTGCCAGCAGACAGGGCAGCCTTGGCAGCAAATTCAGTCAAGTCGGTAGCAGTGAAATCCTTCAGAAGACCCCCATAAGCTCCAAAAGGTGTTCGCTTAGCAGCGACAATAAACACACCTGGAACAATAAGGAGAGACTTGTGAATCACCAGAGCCTACACGGCATCCCTAACATACTCTCTGACACCTCATGGGAAAGGACCACTTAACTCGGCAGCTAGAAATCTTTGTCACACAACAGTGCACAGAGAATCCCCCTGCAGAAGCACCGTATTGGACAGTACCCCATGCAGGTTCCAAGGTAGCACTGCACGCTACTGTGGAAACCGTCCCCTTCAGGCAACATTCTTATCCTTGGTATTTAACAGTAGCAGAGACATTTGCTGAAAACCAAAGTGCTTTCTCTATGTGCTGAATTAATCTCCAAACTAGCAGGACACCTAGAAAGTCCCTTAAAACTGTGTGAGGTTCATGGCCCAGCTCATAAGAACTCTTTAGAACATTCCTGCCAAGAGGCTTTTAGAAAACGTTCATTAAGGAGGAATACTCTACCAGGTGAAGCAGCATGCCCGTGGATGCACAAAACTGATTTTTCCCCACATTAAACTGACATGGTCTTCCATCATCATCCACTCCAGGTTCTATCCAAATGCATCCCAAGATGGATGTGTACACATGGTTTGTAGAATATACACTGCTTTAACTTTGAATTACCCATAAGATGAAGTTACAAGATGACTCCAATTACAAGTTTCAAAAATCTTTATCTATTAACTTTTTATTATCTTTTATCCTTGGGATAAAATGGGCAAATTTGGTTACTTTTACACGTGAAGTCCAATTAAAATCAACTGATCTAACAGATTTTGCAGGTCTGATGATTCTTTTCCTGGGTGAAAAGTGCACACTCTTTCTGGGGCTTGTGTTTAACTAGCATGCATGAAGGCCTGATCCATACACCAGTACCCTCCACCCACGTGTTTCAAAAAAAAAAGCAGCATTCTTGCAAAAGTTCTGCATCTGATGTTAACTTCCATTGTCCATTTCGCCTAACCACAAAGAATACAGGGTAATTATATATAAATCTTCTAATACATATTTGCATTGTTATCAGTTAAATCACTATTCTTGTACATATAAATAAAATTATCCCTTTCCAAAATACCTACTCCTATTTATCAAAAACCTGTGAGACTAAACAGATCTATAATGACTATATCATAAATGGCAACCACTAGAGTTGTACAGTGCAAAACCTGGATATAAGTAGAAGTTTTATTACTCTAGCATTCATTAGGTACCTTACCAAGTACTAGACACATGATCATTTTCAACAAATATCTAAATCTCACAAGAACCTTGTGAAGCAATTGTACTGCTAACTTATAGGGTTAGAGATTGTGTGATGCATGCTAGGCACTTTTTATTTTCCCAAAGCAATGTGGGCTCATAGTTCCATGCCTTATTAAGAAATCATAAGACAAGTGTATGCCTGTAACTCTAGAACTGGGGAAGCTAAGGTGGAAGGAATGTGAGTTTGAGACCAACTTGGGCTACGTAATATGGTCCTGTTCCAAAAAGAAAAGAAAGCAGAAAAAACTATGAGTCTATACTAAAATACTGATTGAGACTACTCAACATTACACCACTGTTGATATGTAATTACTAACAGTCTAAATTTATAACTTCTTTCGTGGAACAAACTAAATTTAACTTAAAAATTTCGGGTTCTTTCTTTATCTCTACTTTGAGAAACTTACAATCTAAAAGACAGTGGGATAATAACATGTGTATCTATAATTTAAGATAGCTCCACGCTGTTCTTTTTTTTATTATTATTATTATTTATTCAATTGTGTGTGTGCACGTATGTATGTGCATGCGCGTGCGTGCGTGTGTGTGTGTGTGTGTGTGTGTATGTGTGTGTGTGTGTGTGTGTA
Source organism: Typhlomys cinereus (assembly GCA_023101885.1). NCBI lineage: Eukaryota > Metazoa > Chordata > Mammalia > Rodentia > Platacanthomyidae > Typhlomys > Typhlomys cinereus. The sequence goes on along the minus strand of JALPQD010000361.1, from coordinate 2,137,580 downwards.
GAACCACGGGCGAATTCAGGAACCACCATGGATGCCTCCACCTCCTCCTTGTTTACTCTGCCCCTGGATTCACAGGCTCCGCCCTACCAGGACGGGATCTTTACGTGGGATCTGGGATCCGAATTCAGGACCTTCTGCCTGCAAGGCAGAGGCTTAACCCCTGAGCCACCTCTCCAGCCCCACGCTGTTCTTTATAAATACAATATTCAGATACTTGCAAAAGGCCAAAACTATTAGTTAGAGTCATACAAAGTAGTTTGTTCTGGGATCTAGTCTGTTCTGAGCCCTTCTGAACATTTGTGAACATTCTTTAATACTCCTTAGTTAGTAACCTGCCTGCTTGTATATTAGTGCTTTCCTTCTTTCATTTTTCTTTACCGTTCGATGCCTCTTAATTTTACTAGTTCTCACTCTGTCTGGAGCCTAGTATGCTCTTATTGGACCAACCATTTCATAGATAACATAGAAGGACACTGGATACTATAAGGCTTCAGAAAATTAACAACCTATACATATATAAGACGAAAGCTGTTATGTGAGAGAAGGAAACGGTCGAGAGTGTCCAGTTTATTTATAGCTGAGGGCTAGCTGTCCACATGCTGTCTGGGATGAATAGAGTTCAGAAACTCACAGTTATGCTGGCTCGAGAATCAGAGAACAGAGTTCACGGCAATAAGCCTCTGGAAAAGACAGCAAGCAACCCTGGCAAAGAGGAGCACTGTAGAGGCAGAATCCAAACCTCACAAGTAAACTGCCCTAACACTGCTAGTCCTTAATATACACGAAGGGCAAATGACATGTTAGCCAAGATTATCAACAATGACTTTGGACTCTAGCCATTAGTTACTCTAAGAAAAGATCATAGCTTGCAGTCTGAGTTCAGCCAAAAATGTTGCTAACAGATAAGCAAACAAACAAAAGTAGTTGACCAATTAATAATCAGTAATCTTTGAAGGAACAAAACAGAATTTAGTGTTCACAAGGTTTCATCTGCTGTATCCAAAATACGATTAAAATTTAGCCTACATATAAAGAAAAGAAAAGGAGACTCAAGAAAAAAAAGACAACAGAGATCAAGTTCTAGACCTAGATTATGGAATTAGTAGACCAGGACTTTAAAACAGCTACCTAGTATATGTTTAAAAGTATAAATAGTGTAGCCTATTCTGGCAGGAGAAAAGATATTTCAGAGACACCTATGCATAACCCCCCGCTTTGGCTATTAGATTGACATAATGGACACAATGGAAATGGTATTCCCAGGAGTTTCATACTCAAAGAAGGAAGAGATTGCAGTCTGATGCCAGTCAGAAGAGGAACCTGTGTCTCAGGAAGATATGTCACACAGTTCTGACAAGCTGTCAGTGCACCTTGCAGGAGAGACTGGAGCCAGAGATGATGGATCGATGATGGGCAGGACCACACTTGACCAGCACGGCTTAGCTACGCATACATCTTGTCCTCTCTAAGCCTCATGTCAAGACCCTAAAGATAGATGGGGAGATAGAAATCTCCTTTCTCTGCTTTACACTGTTACTTGTCTCTTTAATTGGCCTGTTGAGGATAGATGGCTAAAACTAGTTCATTAGAGCTACTGGGGCCCAATATCTACAATAAAACCCATGAAACTGGGGTTGGAGAGAGGGCTCAGGGGTTAAGACTTTGTCTGGCAAGCAAAAGGTTCTGAGTTCAGATCCCAGGTCCCATGTTAAAAAAAAAAAAAAAAAACAAAACATGAAACTGATGCTGGGGAGATGGCTCAATGGGTAAAGTGCTTGCTGTGCCTGCATGAGGACCTCACGACTCTGAATTCAGATTCCCAGCACCCATGTGTGGGAGACTGGGGGTTAGAGACAAGAGGATCCCGGGTGCTTGCTGGTCAGCCAGTCTAGCCAAAGTGGCAACCCTTACATCAGTGGGAGACCTTGTTTCAAGTGCTCCCATGGAGAGATGGGAAGTGGAGAAGGAGAATCCCAGAAGTTGCAGGGTCAGCTAATCTGACATATACAGTGGTGAACAATAACAGAGAGACCCTGATTTCAAACAGGTGGAAGGCAAGTACCAACACAGGAGGCTCTCTTCTGACCTCATAGCACACCTGCGTCGACACACACAAATGTGCACACATTTATCTTCCCATGCCCACCACTCCAGAAACTATCTTAAAATTAAAAATATCTAAAAATTGAAAGCTCACGGAATGAGCTCAATAGGAGACTAGAAATGAAGAGAGTTAGTAATTGGAAGATGGATACATAGAAAGTACCCACTGTGAAGAGCAGGGAGAAAGACACGCTGGAAAAGCACGTGCAGAACCAGAACTGCATGACCTGACGGAGGAAGGAGGGCAGTTCTCAGAGAAAGGGCGTCTTTCCAATGAACAGTGCTGAACGAGAAAAAGGAATCTAAATATGCACTTAAACATTTCATAAAAATTAAAAATGGATCATAGATAAATATAAAATACAAAATTGTAAGTCGCAGGAGAAAAAAACATCATGGGATTTTGAATTTCATAATTTTTCAGATATAATGCCCAAAGCACAATCCATGAGGGGAAAATTTAAATTAGATTTCATTAAAAACTTCCGTTTTTCATAGACACTTGTGTTAGTTAGATACCGGTGTCAGCTTGACAATTGGAAGCTGATCATTGGGCACATCTGTGAAGAATCAATAGCTAAGGTAGGTGGTAAGTAAACCTGCAGGAGATCACCTAGTAGGACCATCCCTGAGATAAGATGGGGGAATTGGCTCAATGTATTTAGCATTCTTCAGCATACTTTGACACACTATGAAGTTTTCCTCTCTCTCAGAAATCCCCATGAATATTGTATGGCCACTTTCCTTGGCTCCTGGTGTTCCAATAAGGTCTCCTGTCAAGCTAGACTAAGAATTGTAATGAGAATAGTAGGAAGAATAAAACCTCCCTAAACTCTTTAGTCATGAATTCATCAACATGCAAGCAAACAGCAACAATGGCAGGAGAATTACAAGAAAAGCTATTGGGGTAAAAATGTCCCATAAAGGACTCATATTCGGAAAAAGCTCTTACAACTCAATAATAAAGAAACCAAGAAAATAAACTCAATTTTTGAATGAGCAAAAGAGCTGGGGGTTAAAGAGATGCTTCAGTGTGTAAACTGAGCTCAAATCCCTAGAACCACTTAAAAGCTGCATCTGCAATCCCAGCATTCCTCAGGGAAGCAGAGACTGTGAGTCCATGGAAGTTTGTGGGCCAGCTAGCTTAGTAGCCACCATGGAAACAGCAAAGAGATCCTGGCTCGAACAAGGTGGAGGCCGAGCACTAACACCCAAGGTTGTTATGTGCACTGTGACACATGCACATCTGCACTCAAACACAAGAATGCTAAGCATGTGCACAAACATATATACACACATGCACAATGTACATGTACATACAAAGAAGCAAAAAATCTGAACAATACCTTATCAATGGAGATACACATATGGAAATAACATATGAAAGGGTGTTGAGCACTGGTAGTCATTAGGGAACTGCAAGTTAAGACACTGAGTTACAACTGAAGACTATTAGGATGGCTAAGATCCAAACAACTGACACTACCAAATTCTGGTGAGGCAGTATAGCAGCAGACCATTCATCTATTGTTAGTGGGAATATATAAGAAATGTAAAGAAATGTGGCCACTTTGGAAGACAGTTTGTCAGTTTCATACAAAAGTAAACATATTCTAACCACCCAATCCAACAACTGTATGCTCTGTATTTCCCCAAATGATGTGAAAGCTACACACATAGATATATATTTGTGGAAACCAAGATTTGGAGGCTTGAGAGATGGCTCAGGAGTTAAGACTCTGTCTTGCAAGCAGAAGGTCCTGAGTTCAGATCCCACGTGAAAAACAGCAGGCAGAAACAGAGGCAGTCTGTACTTCTGACCCTTGTGGGCAGAGCCTGGGAAATCCCAGAGTGAACACAGACACACACACAAAATAATATTTATTTAAAAAAAAAAACAAGATTTGGAAGCAACTCAAATGTTCTTCACTAGGTTAAATAAAGTATGGTCTATTTAATGGATTATCATTCAGTGATTAAAAAAAAAAGAAATGAGCTGTTGAGCCTCAACACAAGTAATCTTTCACGCACACTGCTAAGTAGAGGAAATTGGTCTGAAAAAAGACCACAAGCTGTGATTCTGGAATAAGCAAAGCAACAGAAAAAGTAAAAACAATGAATGCTTGCCAGGGGTTCAGAGGAGGGGTGACTAGGTGGAACATGGGATCTATAAGAGCAATCCATGTCATTTATACACCTTTTAAAACTCACACAAATGTACCATAGAGTGTGAACCCTGGTATAAACTGCGGACTTCAGTAAATAATGTCAATATTAGCTCATCGACTGTAATTAATGTACCACATCAAGCACTAATAGCAGGGTGAGTCACCTCAGGGTGATGTTCTGTATTTTCTGCTCAAACAATTTTTTCTTTATTTTGCTTTGTTTTGCTCAACACAAAGATTACTAGGAAAACAGTGGGGGGAAGAACTAACAAGCATGGGAAGAACCTTATAGGCTGGCGGCTGTGATAGCATCACAGGAGAGGACAGAAAATAGGTGGAGATGAGATGTGAAGAAAAACCAAATGAAAATCCTTCCAATTTGATAAGAGACTCAAATTCATAGATTCAAGTTTATGAAGCCCAAACAAAACAAACTCAGAGCACACTGCTTTCTTTTCACACTGTGACAAATCACTGTGAATCTTTTGAAATCCAAAAATAAGAAATGTTTAACTGCTCAGAAAAAAATAGTATGTTGAATAGTATGCCAAAGACTGGAATGACCATTGCAGGCCCCCAGAAACCACCGGGTCAGGTTCGCATTTCTCCCTTCCATACTTCTTCAGAGAAGCTACTGTGAAGGGCAGGGCTAATAGTGAAATACATGGAATCTTCCAAAGAATGTGTGTCGAAAATAATAACAGAACCAAGAATTTCCCCTTGCTCTGTGTTACCACCACTTCTTGCTGATGTCCCCAGACTATAAAGTTAGTCTGACTGAATTAACATTTGCTTTGAATAAGGGAAGATGCTATTAAACATATTTTTAAAATAATTTGTGATACAAAAAACCTTTTTTTTAATTTAGTGTTTGTGTGTGTGCCATGTAGAGTTCAGAAGACAACTTTGTGGAGCTAGTTTTTTTTTTCCATCTTTATGTGGCTTCTGGAATCAAACTCAGGTCATCAGACTTGCATTACAAGTGCTTTTACCTGCTGAGCCATCTTACCATTTTTTTGTCTTTTAATAAGCCACTTTAATACCATGCTGATATTTGATCTGATGCCATGTTTAGATGGATGTTAAAAGGTCGGAAAATCTTGAATATCGAATTAAAATCTGAAAGTCATTAAGAGACATTAAGCCTGAGACTGGGGAGTAAAAAACTCCCAGAAAGATCCTGGCAGTGTGTGCTGATCGATAGCACAGGGGCAGCACTAGGAGGAAAACAGGAGGTGAACTTTGTTACATATCTCGCAAATGCAACTTCAGACACAACCAAGAAAAATGACAAACTGCAGCATACTCATTTGTTTCGGAAACAATGTAGCAGTCTTGCCTGCTTCCTCCAAAGAATACACAAATCCTCCCAAAGGTCTTTTAAGTGAAAAGCTGCCAAGCACTGGGTGGATTCTAAGAAAAATCTAGGGAATTTGCTCTTCTTGACTGAAATCTGATAAACCAATGATAATCATTACTAATATTAATGATGTTCCCATTTGAGTCTTTTTTCCCCCTCTTACAATAATCAGCAACCTGCTCTTCTTTCCTACCACGTCTCTCCCAGGCAACTGGCACGCAACTTGAGGAGTGCCTTACCCTCGATGTGTTCTACCTAACCCACAACATCCGTGATTTCAATATTAAGGTTTAGGGACTCTAGTTATAACCACCTGCATGTGCTATTACAGAAAAGCTACTTTACCTTTTTGGACATGAATGTCCAGTCTGATAGGAACCAGGAAGAGTAAGATCACAACTAGAGACAGTTTATTACAAGGCAGCTTCAAATGAATCGGGTTTTCTGAACACACTTAAAACAATCAGATGCTTCATCATTAAGTAAAAGCAATCAGCTGTGAGTCAGGAAGGCATCCACAAATGAACCGCGTATCGCAGGAAACTACTTATACTTCATTTTGCCCTGGAGTGCCCACTTCTCTGTGGATTCGTGTGCAAGACATTTTGATTCTGCTGACCTCCAGATCCCTCGAACCAGTGCTGCTGCAGTTCACCTGCATTGTTGCTGATAAAATCAAGACAACACAGCCTAAGGGAACCAGGGGTTTATTTTCTCTTACAATAGTTGGTTACAGTTCCTTGTCTAGCTTGAGGAAAGCACACACCAACAGGAGCTGAGAAAACCTGCCACCCTGTATCCACATAATCGCTGAGAAAGACAATTCTTACTTGCCACATCAGCATGTCTGGTCAAGTATATAGAAGAATGTCAACTTTCTCAAACAGTTCCTTTTGTCTTATTAACCTGTCTAAAGCCTGGTCCCACTCATCATGAGTTGGACCTGCCAATCAACTAGACAATCTCCTTCAGGTTCACTCTGGACTTAACTACTAGTTCTCTGCAAATATGCCCAGAGCTCGCATTTTCAACCATCAAGTTGACACCTATGACAAGTGCCTGCCTACTCCGCATCTCCCTAGGTACTTTGTGAGCACCAAAAACTCCTTCGCCTCAAGTGGACTTCTCAAACTCCCCAAATCTATTCCTTCCTCAGTTTTCTTCACTCCCACCCTGAGAATTTTCTCAAGCTAGAGACCTTTCGTCATTGTTCCATGTCCTTCACATTTCCCCACCATAGCCAAGTCCATCACTACCGTCTATTGAATCATCTGTTTTTGCCTGCATCTATGCAGTGAGAGGTCTCTAAATAGTCTTGTTATTTTAAGAGGTAACCCCACGGTCAAGAGGCACCCGGAGCAGAATAGAGGTCACATGCTGCCCTTGCACCGCTGTCAGCTGAACTTAAAACAAAACGCTTTTTTTTTTCAGAGTCCACTGGTTCCTAGACCATCACGATAAGCTTTTAGACTACGGAAAGCCTATTCCTATCTCAAGCCTTTGGATATGTTCCTCTCACCTTCATGTTCTACAGAGACAGGCGTCTTTAAAGGTTCATTTCTATGATCACTTACAATAAGGACATCTCAAGTTCTTAAAGCAAGTTAATAATCCTGTACGTTTAAGTACTGAGGGCCTGTACTCGCCAGTAGTTGCCCAAGATAAGGAACAGAAAACGGGAGACGTCGGAGCTTCAAGGAGAACGCCACCATGCGTTTGGGGGACCAAGTAACCCGGGTGGAAATTCCTTGGATACCCTTGGGGGAACATTACTGCCCACGAAAGACCGAGACCAGGAGCTCCGGCCTCGGCGTGCGCCTGCTCATCATCCTGTGCATTGGCACCCGTTCCTTTTCTTACAAGAGCGGAGCGCGAAGTCACTATCATAGGAGCGATCTCAAAGGTCAAAAGCAAAGTCAATCCTGGTGGCCGATCTACCCACTGAAAACTGTAAGGAGCAAGTTGTGGGCGCCACCCGAGTTTTTCCCCTTAAGATAAACAAACTCACATTCCCCACCCCCATCCCCACTCCGAATCGCAGACTGAGTGCTCTGCACCCCACGGCTCGGGACTTGCAAAGGGAGGCCAGGAGCGCAGGAACGAGAGCTGAGGGGCGCAGCTCACCTCGCAGCAGCGCCATGGCGAGAGCTCGACGGGAAAGCAGGGATCGCGCTCGCGGAACCCTTGCAGCAAGGCTGGGGCGCTAGCTGGCTCCGTCTTAAGGGCGTGGGCGGAGCGTCGAGACCACGCCTCTGCCCTTTCCCCTACTCCCGGGTTCCCGCCCCTGGCCGGCGGCCAAGGTTACTCCGCACAGCCCCCCCCCCCGCTGCTCCTCCCTGGGAGCCCAGGAGACCCGGTGGCCGAGACCGCTGGCGCGCTGGGGGCGGGACTTTTCCTCACACCGTCGTGGTCGTGCTCGCAGACTTTCCCCGCTGCTCCCACCGACAGCATTCCCTGACAGCGCAGCTAGCCTATCCCTGGCTTCCACCGCCCCTGCCCTCTCCGTCCCGGCGCAGGCATCCCAGAAAACTAGAAAACAATCAGGCAGCACCGTGCCGACCCCCCCAATCAGACAGGGTGGGAGGAGGTGGGGCAGGGGCGGGACCGGAAGTTCAGGGGCGGGGCTGGCGGCGACGCGGCGGCATTGGCTGGGTCTTCGCGGCGCGCACTGTCGGCGGAGACCCGGCTCTGCTCTTCTCGCAGGCCGGGCTCTGGGTGGCGGGGGCAGGCGGAGTGCAGGTAGCGTAGTGGAGTGGGCGCTCCTGGGTCCCCCACACCGCCCTGAGTGAGCCCTCAGTATTTTCCTTATATGATCGGGCCCCACGCGGTGCTGCTGGCAGCAGGCCTGGAGCCCGAGAGGATTATAACCACGCAGGCGAAGTGGGCCTGGGGACCTGGAGCGGGGAGATGGGTAGAGGGACAGAGGGGAGGCTTAGTTAGAGGGAGGCTTAGGGGCGCCCCTGCCGCCGTCCCCGTGAGCCCTGCCGATGATGACGTGTCCACTGCGCAATCTGAGTTCTGGGAACCAGATGATGCATTGTGCTGAGCGACTGAGGCCGGGCGAGCTGGAGGCGGCCTAGGCGCAGTGGATGGAGATGCTCGTAATCTAACTCCGGGAGGCCAAGCTGCCAGCCGCGGGGTGGGGATAGGCAGGCCGAGGGTGGCACTGTTTTCTCTTAAGTCGTCAGCTGCTACCAACCTTAGAATTACTTTTCAAATGCTTGGTGACCCTCTTGTAGTGTTGGCTGAATTTGTAAATCAAATTTCTATCGTGAGAATTTATAAACATGGAAGAAATGGAGTGGCGTGTGCAGGAAACACGCATGTATTTGCTATTTCACTCATCCATCCTTTCATCAAAAACCAACTGGCTTGTTAGTGCAAACTTTATCTCATGAACACTTTGGCACGCATTTATTTAGTTTTCTTAGGGAGATTTCCTTGCAGTTGTGTACAACGTTCAAAGTAGATAGGCGTCAAGATCCATGTATTTTTATATCCATGCATCTATTTCATTTGCCTGCCCCATATTTAAAAATAGAATTACAGTTTCCCATGGATTCTGCAGATCGTCATCAACGGGACTTCTAAGTTTACAATAACTAGAAATGTCACTAATAAGTCCCAAAACATTAAAACATGTAAATATATGTAAGGATATTTACATAGTTTCAATATCAGAAAAAAAGAACTGTTGGCTGTTACCTTAACCAGATGATCAAACTTAACATCCCAGTAACGGAATTAAACTGACTTGCACTCCCTCGTTGGCTGCAAAGAGGATTTGCCTCATTTATGTAGAATTCCTCCCCCAAATGAACGGAATCTAATCACAATAAGATAATTCCAAAATCAACTTTTTTTTTTGCCAATATACACAGAAGTATTTGAAGGTTAGGAATTATAATACCTGCAACTAAAGAGACTAAGAAAAAATGCATATAAATAAATTATTGAAGCAAGCAAGCAAGTGCTGGAGAGATGGCTCAGGGGTTAAGCCTCTGCCTTGCAAGCAGAGGGTCCTGAGTTTGGATCCCAGATCCCACATACAAATACTGGGTGGAAGCGGGGACAGCCTGCGTTTCTAGCCCTGGTGGGCACAGCCTGTGAATCCCGGGGCAGAGCAAAAGAGAAGGTAGAAGCAGTCCACGATGATTCCTGAATTCACCCTTGGTTCTATACGTACACACACACACACACACAAATTGGATAAATAACGAAAAATAAAAAATAAAAAAAAGCAAGCAAATGTTACAAAATAACACCAATTGAGGAATCTAAATGGAGAACACATGCCTTTTTTTGTTTCCTAAATGTGTGTGCAGCTGCATGTGGAGGCCAGTTTATAAAGAGTAGCTGTCCGCCTTTGATGCAGGGCCTCTTATTGGCACGGAGCTCACCACTTAGGCTAGACCAGCCAGCCAGTATGTCCCGGGATTCCTCCCATCTCTGCTTTCTCATCATTGGCATTACAATCATATGCCACCATGCTTAGCTTTTTTACATGGGTTCTGGGAATCAGACTTAGGTCCTCATGCTTGCAAGGCAAGCACTAACCACTTTCCAGCTCCATTATCTAGTTGTTACTCTGTTTTTCATACCTCCTTTGTAGCCTTTAAATTAAAAGCTTGGAGGGAAAAGTGTCCTTCAAGTAAGCTACAAAATTATTTGAAACAAAATATTCCCCTAAAGTATTTGCATAGATATTTAAGCAGATACACCTGTAACATTAAGCATGAATATCAAAATTATAGTTTTGGAGGCTGGACATAAGACTTCTCATGAGATATAAAGCTAATGTGCTCTTAAACATTTAGTCTTCAGTATTTTCAGAAACTCGATATCAACATTTTTCTATTTTGAGAGGACATGAGGAAGAAGTGAGTATAAGATTAGAAATTAGTGAATTAATTATAACTAAATTTCAGTGTTAAGATTTTAAACAATTTTTTAAAAAACTTACTCTGTGTGTGTGTGTCAGAAGGCACTGTGCGTCCCTATGGAGAACCAAAGGTGACTTTGGGAATCATTCTGGATTGCTTCTGCCTCCTCCTTCACTCTAGGATTTCCCAGGTCTGCCCACCAGTTTCTGAAGTGTAGGTCACTCCCATTTCTACTTGGCATTTTTACATGGGACCTGGGATCCAAACTCAGGACCTTCTGCTTGTGAGGCAGAGTCTTAACCTCTGAACCATCTCTCCAGCCACAGCGTTAAGATTTTTATCAGGATTTCAGAAATGTCGAGCCTCAACCCTGTCTCCCACAATTTCTAGGTAATTTTCCCATGTTTATATAGTTTTCTCTATCTTTTGTAATGCTCAAAATTGGTGGGTGTTAATCATGGCTGTGGGGAAAATTTTTTAAAAATAACTGTATGAAGACAGGTATGTGGTACACACTCATTAGCCTACATTTGAGAGGCTAAGGATGGTCTCGAGTTCCATACCGACTTGGGCTACATATTAAAACACAGTTTTAACAAAAGGTGAAAGTTGTATAGGTATGCACTGTTAGTTTATCTGCTTTGGTAAGAACTTCAATTTTAAGGCAAATAATAGTGCAGCCAAGGGACTTTTTTTTTTTTTTTTCCTTTTAGCAAATACCTATAATTCACAAAGTTCAGATTGACAAATAGGTTTAAGAAGCAAAATGTGGATTATAAGATGTCATAGTTAGGTACTTGGTGTTTGAGGATTTGAGCTCTGGGCACATTAGTAGTTGAGTTAAGCCGAGGGTAAACTTGTAAGAGATTATCTAGTGGATGGGAAAGGCCCAACCCATGATGGGTGGCACTAGTCTCCAGGCAGATGAATAAAATAAGAAAAGTGGGCCTCCTTTGCATAAACATGACATGCTGGTTTGGCAAGAAAGGATTGTCACTCTCTCAGCTATTATTTGAAGATGGTGTAGCCAGTTCTCTTGGCCTTCGTGTTAATATGAGCTTTCTGCCAAGCTAGACTAAGAACTTAACTGGACTATCGCAAAAGAATAAACCCCTTGTTCCTTTAAGTTGTTTGATAGTATTTTTATGAGCAACCATATAGGTGAGCTGCACCATAAGACAATAGACATGTATTTGCTCTGACTTAGTAGCCTGAAGGCATTGCCTTACAATTGAATCAACAGTCATTTTTCTTCTTTGTCTATAAGTTATTTGCAGTGTTTGACAAGTGTTAGAATTTAATTTAGTAATATAGCTTTAGGCAGAACAGTTTGATGGAAGAAGACAACACTGTTTTGATTTCCTCAGGTCAAACACCTCCAGAAACACATCCGTAGTTTAATCCTCACTTCAGTGTGGTTGAGTGGAGACACCATGGGCATACTTTAGGAAACGGGAGCAAACCAGCAATAGGGTGTTAGGATTTGGCTTTAGGTTAGGCGAAGCAGGAAGTTGTGTGTGTGAGTGTGTGAGAGAGAGAGAGAGAGAGAGAGAGAGAAAATTAAAGATTTTCCTCAATTGCTCTTCACTTCATTGCTTAACACAGAGTATCTCGCTGAATCTGGAGCTTACTGATTTTGCTAAGACTGGCTAGTCACCAACCCCAGGGAGCCTTTTATCTCCTCCCCAGTGCTGGGATTACAGCACCACTTTGCAGACTGAACCATCTCTCCAGCTTCTTAGTATACACAAGTATTGGTTAACAACAGAGACCTACCCAGTCTAATACGTGTATTGTTAATGTTGGGTGATCATTGGAGTACATTTGGACAAATTAAGATTATCATCAGGCAATAAAAGTTTAAGGAGTGACAAAATGTCATGTAGTACCCGACTGAAATCATACCCAGGAGATGAGAGCTAAGCTAAAGCCACACTTTGTGTCATAACTGTAGTCCTGGGAGCTGGGATCATGGGCATGGTTCACACAGTGACCTTGGTTTTGTGCTTAGGAAACATTATGAAGTGGTCTTGTTGCATCTCATGTCATCAGCCACAGAACTATGTTGCATTTTGAAGATTACATGTAAAAGAACAACACCATCTATCAGGCAGTTTCAAACTAACTTCTTCCACCACTCAGGCTTGGACCAGTTTCTGGATGCTGGACTGCTTTTTTAGCTGTTAACTGGATAAGTGTATCGTGTGTGAAGTTTAGCTGTTCGGTAGTTTTCCTGGTAAGGTCTTAAAGATGAGGTAAGGATTAACTAGGCATTAGTGTGTTCTTTGGCCAGTGACTAGAAAAAAACAAAAACTAAACCCAAAAAGACCTCCATGCATGCATTGGAAATGGCTTTGATGACAACTGTTCATGGCATTGTGACTATTATAATTTTTTTAATGTTCTGGAGACCAAATCCAGGGCCTGGTATACAGTAAACTAGTCTTCTACTTCTGTGCTCTACCTCCAGTCTATTATAAAGATTTCGTTTCAATACTGGCCCTTAATGAAGGATGTTTGAGAGCACTGAATATGGAGATGTTCTGTTCTGTGAGTTTGGGAAGGGCTGCGTACATGAATTTTCAAAGATTTACAGGTGACTTTGATATATACTCTATGTGTTAGGAAATGATGTTTTAGAAAACAGGATGTTAATTTCTAGACTCTCTATTCCATTGATCAATTTTCTAAATCCAGACCAGTTCCACTTACTTCCAGGAAAAGTCCCATCTTCTTGAGAGGGCTTTCGCTATTCCATATAAATTTCAGAATGTGCTAGTCAATTTCACTGTAAGAAAGTATTGAGACCATGAATTTTAAGCTATAAGATTCAATTGACATTTTATCCATGCCAGTGATTTCACTATTTTGTTAGCATTTCTCATTTTTAAAATAAATTCCCCTCATGGGGATCTTGTAAAAATTTTACCATGGATTTATTGCCACCTCTACTACAATAATGTTAGACATATTATTGGGCCTGTCAGCTCTCTATTCTGTTTTATTTATCTGCTGCTAATCTTTCTTATACCCAAACAGCTCAATAAACCTTATTTTCTAAGCAAAGCTAGGTGCTGCTCCCCTAGTTTAAACAATTGTGACACGTCTGAAACTGATCCCAGAATAAAGTTTCTCAAGAAAGCATTAAAAATAAATATCTGGGCAATGCTTTTCGGCAAGCTACAGTTTTAGATTTTGTTTAGATTTGGCACATGACTTTATTCAAAAATATTTATTTCACAGATTTTTGTCCATAGATGAATATTATAATGACAATTATAAGCACTTTTTTCTGTAACAAAAGTGTAGATTGCAGGTTTGTCCAAAGTGGAAAAAATACTTTTCAGTGGTATTTTTTTATATTTCCCCCTGCATATGTTATGAACTCCTTCAGTCTTTTATCTACATGTCAATTGATTGCAAAACGTCAGATCCAAATCTGGATTATTATTACACTATGACTTTAGACAGTCACCTAATTTTATCTAATCAATTCCCTTTGTTAAGGCCAGAATTTTCTTTGTTAGGAAAGATATTCTTTACTATCCAACAATGTTTACATTATTTAATACAATACAAAATTATGTTTGCCATTGATGTTAACCTCTAAGTTTTTATACCCTATAATTCTCTAATTATGGCACTAATGTGCACAGAAAGATTATGATTATTTGACTCATCAGCAAATTAACTTTAGAAATCAACCCAAACATTCTGTGAGAACTGAAAGGATCCTGTCCCATGATATACATTTGGAACCAATGTACTTATAATAGGTGGCATTATGCTACTTTAGGATTAGGTCAAGTGTTTGGAAACAGCTTAGTTTATGCAAAAGAAGTAGATTCTAATTTGGTGCTCTAATTCTAAATGCATTCATTAGGACTGTTAATAGGTAATGAATGACTCTATGATAGATTTTTCCCCCTACATTCTTCAGACTCCTAGTTTTTACAAAAGCCCTAAAATTCAGTCTTAAGAAAAACCAAGGAAAGCAACTCCTATTGCTATGCTTCATAGAAAGCAGGAAAGTCTACTATTGGCTTAATCTGCTTTTCAGGTGATCATACTGTTCTGTTAGCTGCAGCTGGGATGGCCCGTGGAGAATGACAGGCAGACTTAATATGCCTGTCAGCTTCAGTAGCAACTATTTATGTGCAAATACACTCATCACTATAGATAGGCAGATAGGACCCCCATAATATTTAGAGCACAGATTATTTGAGCAACCTTTAAAAATGTTTGTTTCAAAAGGCAAAAGTTCACCAGAATGTTACACTGAACATTGAAATTTCTCCCAAAGCAATTTACACAGAGAAACAATTGATAACTCAGTGAATGGTGAAAAGCACATGGTGGGGAAATTTTAAATATTTAAAAAACCCAAAGATATCCACTGAAGAATTCCAACTTGAGTTTCATTAAGTTATTTAAATTATAAGTCATGACTGATTTAATGAAGGTGGGAAGATTGGTTTTTAAAAGTGCACAGAACCCATTGCTGAGTGTATAGCTTAGTGGTAGAATATCCTCCTAGCATGCCTGAGGTCCTGGGTTTAGTCCTCAAAACTGAAAGAAGCAAGTGCATAGAATGAAAACACTAGCACAAGACTAAAGCTTCCCAAAAGAGGCTTTTCTCAACCTTCAAATAAGAAGGCAAAGAGGAAAGATCTTAACATGTCACCAATCACTATGTCTGTTACTCATCTACAAATTACTCTTCGAGTAAAATGTCTTTGTCTTTTGTAAAATGATCCAATCTGCTATTTTTTAGGCTAAGTAGAGAATTATTATGTCCTATTCTACATAACAAACTTTTATCCAGTGAGCCCTTGGCACCTGCTGATTAACCAGTGATGGGAGGGTAGTGACCTGAAGAGATAGAGGAAGTGATGGATTAAGACAGTAGTAAGAAGGACAAGTCATTCTATTTGTGGAATCATTGCTTCTTAAATTTTAATAACTTGGCATTTTTGGTTTTCTTGAAGGTTAAGAACAGTCTTCACATGGGTATCAATTTAAATACTGAAGTGCACCAAAGAGCAAATTAAAGTTCCATTAGCAACTTTAGAGGCAGCCACATACCCGGAGGTTTTAAACTGGCTTGCCAAAAAAAGTTAACATGTGGGGTTGGTGAGGTTGAAAGGTACATAATGGATAGCAGGGATGTGCAACGGAGCACAACAGGAAGACGCTGCTTCTGGAGATACCAAGGGAGGCCAGGGCATCTAATGTGAACACAGGATGATGCCGAAGACAATTCATTTGGACACAGCTCTCAGGAGTCTCAACCCAGGTGCTGTATCTTGTTCTGGCCTCAGTAGGCGAGGATGATGGAGGACTCAGAGCTTGAAGAGCACAGAACAGGACTGTGTAGGGTTTGGGGTGTGCTGTGTTCCTAAGGACCTTCGAAGCTAGGGGTTGAGTATTTGAAGGTGATGGTGGTAACAAGGAGGTTCTAATTCCAACACATGGAGAAAAATGTAAAAAGGCTCTTTGCAGTGCACCCCACCTGTAACCCATAGGATCAGTGTACTGTTCAGAATTATGGAAACGATAGCTGAAAGATGGGTGAAAAGAACGTAAGATTTTATAACCCGATGCTCGTTTTTGAAGAATTAGAAACATTCCTCAAAAAAAAAAAAACTAAACAAAAAAGATAGATCAACAAACACTTAAGCTTGGTACTGAGTATTCTTTTAAATCTTTATTTCATAGCAGAGATATTTACAATCATTATTATATAGGTTTGAAAAATGTTGGAAATAACCCGAAGAAGGAAAGTTGGACTAAGCCATCTTATTCTTTCAAAGCAGTAACAAATCCAACAAAACAAAAACCCAGGATCTTTGGGAAATAACTTAATGATCATATATTCTCTCTGAATGGCTTTTTAAACAATGGAATCTTCAGGCTGAAGTGGGCTTCCTTTACTCTGTTGGGGTTAAGAATTGGCAAATTCCAAATTGGCATTAGGAGATAAAAAGCTTTCACACTGGCTATAAAAAGGAATTATTTTCTAATCTTTAGCTTACCTGCATTTTTGTGGAAATTTTGCTGGACATGCTAAGTGTATGGGCCAGCACTGGAAAGAGGATTTTTCTATCTTTCTTCCATATTCCTGTCTGGGAACCCATATTTGACATCTGAGCCTGCAGTGTTTCTATAAACCTCAGATTACCAATTGAACTCAGGATCAATTTTGTTTTAGCAATATCAACGACAATGTTTGGTCTGAGTATCAACTACACCGTTGTTTCTGATTCACCTTAGGAGCTTCTCAGAAGGCCCAGGTGCATACTTTGTTCTTGAAACATGTCACCATAAGCTTCATCCAAACCTCTGGTTTGTCCACCTGGGGAAATGTCAGCATTTATTACTTTCATGTTTATTAGTATCCTTCTTATTAAAAGATATTTGAAGGTGATTTCACATATTTCTAATAGTATCTTAATTTGGACATTCTCCAATTATACATGAAGATCAAAGTTGTTGGCAGCTTCCATTTTATTTTTTATATGACTCCTGGAGCTATTTGGTGATTGTTGATTTTGATGTGTTTGTTCAGATTGAAGGTCAAACCTTTAAAAATCATCCACAGTTCAAGTGTTTTTATTCTGAGCAGCAAATATGAAAATAGTGACAGATCATGTTACTCTGTTTGGTTTCCCCCTTTCCATGGCTCTCAATTCTGGTTTGATCTACTTTTGCCAGATTTAACAGGTCCCAGAAGTCACTGGACTGCATGTGGAAAGCAACATCTTCAGACTTCGTTGAGGAATTCCAGATTGAGACAGGCTGGGATGTGGATTGAATCCATGGTCAGAGAAGATGGATTAAATGGAAACAAAACAGGAAACGTGTATTTGAAGTCTAACAGCAGTTGCTGAGGGTCGTTCCGCTCTTGTAGTTGGGCCTGAGGGAGAAGAGTAAGATCATGTAAGTACTTTGTACACTTGAAAATAGTCAGCTTAAATGAATTCACAGAAGTAACTTGGCAAATAGCATGAGGTTTCTAAGAAAATGCTGGAGAAGGCTGGCTAGGAGAATGTGGTCATCTTTTCTCTGAGGTATCCAGTGGGGAGAGAGGCCCCATTTAGGTTGTTGGAGATCAGACGATTATTCTTCCTCCCCATTCTGGCATTATTTCAGTGTTTCCTGCTTAGAGAGAAAGTGAAACTAGCTCTCAGAAATGAGTCACCGCAGTGAGTGGTGAAGGAAGTAACAGGCTGGGGAGACCGACTCCCCAGAACAAATGCCTGAAGCTTTCTATGCCTAGGTGTCCTCATCCCGAAATTGGAATATCACAGAGCCACAGAGAGGGAAGTCCAGGAATCAGCCCTCCTGCCTGAAGCAACTGTTAAGTTGGAGACAGTGACTCTGGTCACTCTTTTCAGAAGTCCAGAACCTGCTTGGGAACTTGCTACAGCCGGAAGAGTGCTTCATGCAGGCTGAGGCTGGTCTTTGTGGGAGCAGCTACCATGCCTCCCTGTGCAGTGCTAGGGACCGATGCTCACGTCCCAGGAGCATCTGGCTAGTGGCTGGGCCAAGCAGTGGGATGCTGGTTTCTAAACACTTGAGATTATGTACTTTTCCTGGCCTAGTGATTTAGGCATGTCTGGAGATGCATTCGTGTTTCTGGTGGCATCAGACAGTATTTCACTGGCACAATAGTTGATCTCAGCTGTCACTCGAGATGGGGCTTCTGGGCATACCTGTGAGGATTTAGTTAGTTAAGGATGAGCCTGTGTAAGATTGCTTTAACTTAATAATTTATGTGGAAAGACCCTGTCCAGAGTGGATGGGACCATTCTCTGGACTGGTGGATAAATGGAGAGAGCTGGTTAGCATGTTTTGCAAAGCTGACCTGCATTAATCCCTGCCCTCTGCTCTTATCATGGATGTGATGTGGCCAGTTTCCTCGGTTCCATGTTGATGTAACGCTCCCGCCATAATGAACTGTAATCTGAAATTGTAAACCAATAAAATCCCTTTTTTCCTCTTGAGTTGCTTGGGTCAGGTACTATTTATGTAGCTAATATTATAAAACTACGACAGATTCTCTTCCCCTTTTCCGCTTTTCGAAGTCGGATGTTTTAGGAAAGGTACAATTACTGAAATGAAAATTCACTAAACAAACGAGTGCAATTGAGACTTGAGCAGGCAGAATAAAGATCAGTGGACTAGAATACAATGTAGCTAAAGTGATCCAGTCACTTTACAAGTCAAAATCAATACAGTCAGGCATGATGGTGTGCCTATAACCCCGGCATTTGATAGGGGATAAGAGTTCAAAGTCATTCTTAGCTAGAGATCAACCTGGCTCAAGATACCCTGTCTGAAAAAGAAACAAACAAACAAACACACACACACACACACACACACACACACACACACACACACACAAACAACAGAGCTTTGAGCGAGTAGGAATCAGTATGTCAAATACATACTATATTTGCCACAGTAACATTAACTAATGTAAACAAAAGAGGTGGTGGCAGACAGAGAATTCTTTTTACTTTTTAAATTAATTTCCTTTTTCTCTTTCTCTCTCTCTCTGTCTTTCTCTTTCTTTCTTATTGTGTGTGAGTGTATCAGGGGGCAGTGTATGTGCCTGTGGAGGACCAAGGGTGACTTCAGGAATCATCCTGGATTGCTTCTACATCCTTTTATCTTAGCTCTGGGATTCCCAGGCTCCGCCGAAGTGCAGGCTGCCATTTCCATCTGGCATTTTTACTTGGGACCTGGGATCCAAACTTGGGACCTTCTGCTTTCCAGGCAGAAGTCTTAACCCCTGGGTCTCTAGTCCCAGAGTATTGTTTTTTAGAAGATTGTGAGGATCAAGAGTCAGTGTGTGGAGCTGGTGAAAAGGTTCAGGGGTAAAGGCATCTGTATATAACCTGGAGACCTGAGTTTGCTCCCCAGAACCCACATGATAGAAAGAGGAAACCAACTTCTGCAAGTTGTCCTCTGACCTCCACATGTAGGCCACAGCACACAGTGCCTGTTTGCTCTTTCTAATAAGGGTCAGTATGTACAAAACACTGGGTGCAGTGTCAAGTGCCGTATTTGTTATTACTATTGACTTCACAGGACGCTTCTTTGTTCTCCCTGCCTGTGTGGTAACTGTTAACTCCTGAACCCTGAACTCTAGGTAGAGCACTGCAGTTTGAGCCAAGGACATTGAACTACGGAAGTACTGCCAGCAGAACATCAATGAATCCTGATTTTTCTGGAAAACACAGATCTTCAAGCTCTAGATAGCTTGAAAAATGATATCTTTCTTTTTTTTTTTTTTTCTTTTGGGGACAAGACACTATTACAGTTTCAAATAATGACATTATTTTGATTACAGGGGTTTTAGCATTCTACTACTTTAGGGGTGGGAAAAGACTACCCGCTCAGCACCCCCAGCAGGTGGCTTTTACACCTAGCTCCAGCACACAACCCATCTCTATTCCTCTCACAGTTTATAACAGACTGAGACCAGCAACTAGTTGTTGACCAGAAATTGGTTGTCGAGGAGGCAGCATTAACACGACCTGGGTGCTGGAGGAATCCATTCGACACAGCACTGTGAGATAGTCTCATGGGAAATTGTCTCCCATGGGGCTCCAGAACCTTGAATTGCTCAACATTTCCTTTACTTCCTTGGACTGTGACAAGCTATTTAAGCTTTCAGGTGTCAGTCACATTGTTGCATCTGGCCAAAGTTTTAAAGTAACTTAAAGAGTTTGCAAAGTAGTTGGCTGTAGCAGGGGAAAAGTGTAGAAGAGATAAGAACATTTAGGGAGGAATACGCAACAAGCCTCGCTAATTCAAATCACAAAACACGGCTTTGGTGTGACCTGGCAGCAAGACTTTGCTGCATAGTAGAGTTCCCTTTATTTCTCTTTATTAGCTGTGTCCACAGGCTCCTACATTTAAATATAATTATACAAGACTTAGATGATACAAAAAATGGAGGAGTGGGCTGGAGAGACGGCTCAGGGGTTAAGACTCTACCTTACAAACAAAGTTCTGAGTTTGGATCCCAGGTCCTACATAAAACACCAGACAGAATGGCAGCCGTGGGTGAAGCCTAGGAAAATCCCAAAGCTAAGCAAAAAGGAGGTAGAAGCAATCCAGGATGATTTCCAAAGTCACTCTTGTTCCTCCATAGAGACACACAATACTCTCTGATACACACACACACACACACACACACACACACACACACACACAAAATGAAAAAAATGGAAAAGAAAAAGATGAACACCATCAGTTTAACAGCACAAGGTACATACACATTTTGCTAAATTCACAAGGGAATTTTTGTGATAGATTCACAAAAATCTATCAGCGACCCTCTTGTGAATTTCTGAGTGATTTTCCCAACTCTCAAATTTCTATTGAAAAAGTTTTATTTAAACTGTTCTGGTGGATGTGATGTGTAACAACAAGGGGTACTAAATAATGTTTTAACACATTTCATTTTGTGCTTCGAAAGGTGGTTTTGTACTGCATCTAACACCCATGGAATGGCATGTTTGCATAAGCCACATGCATGAGATCAAGTGCAGGGGGTTGGGACTGAATGTTCAACACCTCTCTGAACAAACACAAAACTATAACTAGCATTTTTTAAATAGGACTGCCATGTGCTGACATTGGTTGAAGGAGGCTCATATTTCAGATACTATCTGACCCTTTAACCTCCAGAACATTTTCCCTGTGTCCTAGACCATTAGGCCGTCAGTCTGACTTGGCACACATTTGTTCCACTTTGGCCTGAATTCTCTACTTGCATACTATGCGTTGCCAACTTATAATTAGTTATGACTCTCCCGCTCATGTGTGTATGTAGAACCAAGACAGATTCTCTGAGTTGTGCTTGAGTCACTTCAACTCTCCATAAAAAAATCACTAGTAGTGAGGGTCAATTAATTGTCTCTGTGGTTTCCTCTGCTCCTTGCCCCTGTCAGAGGTGGGCTTGTATGCACATCCTAACCTGTCCTCTCAGGCAGCCCTGCCCCCTTCCCTGCCCTTTGGTACATCTGCTGTGTGGGTTGTATGTTTAACGGCCCTGTTTAACGGCCCTGGTATTTCCCCATCGCCTTTGAGACAACAGCCTACCTTCAGTCTGACTTGGCATCTATCCCTTACCCTCTGGCTTCATCTCTACCAGATACTAGGTGAAAGTTCACTTACTCTCTTTCAGACAGGCACTCTTTCTAAATCTCTAAGTGAAATTCCAAGAATTTCAAAGGAACATCCTATTTTCTCAAAGGTTCTTCAATGCCTTTGATAAATCTGCTTTTCCAGTCTCTCTGTGTCCTCATGTGTAATTGTGAGAAAATGTGTCCTGCTTTTTAGAGTTGATTCCAATGCTATCAGTTACTATCTTACATGCACTCACCTCTACCCCAAATCCCTTTGGGATCAGCTTGAGGAAGCTCATGTGTAAGCAAAAAGAGGTTCCATTTTAAGCTAGATCTAAATACTTGTTTGACTAATTGTTCTCTTCCAAACAGTATTTTAACTCTTAGAGAGAAGATTAAGGTTTGAACCACATTCTTAGAGATTCCATTTGTGGATATATTCAGCTCGTTAATTACATTTGGTGCCTTAATTTATAATTAAAAAAAAAACATTCTGTGCCACTCCCGGATATATTTAAAGTGTATTGTTTATTTGTTTAGTGTGTATATCAGAGGGCATTGTGTGTCCCTGTGAAGTAACAAGGGTCACTTCGGGAATCATGCTGGATTGCTTCTACCTTTCTGCTTAACTCTGGGATTTTCCAGGCTCCACTCACCAGAACCAGAATCTGGTATTTTCACATAGGACCTGAGATCCAAACTCAAGACCTTCTGTTTATGAGGCAGAGTCTTAATCCTAAGACATCCCTTAATTTAGTAAGATGTTGCTGGAAAATGAAATATTTATATCTAAAAGCTGAAAGACATAGACAATAAAAGTCTAGCCTTTCGTCTGTCTCTCTAATAAGTTATTCATGGGAAGTAAGGTTCATGTTTAAACTACAAGGTCTAAGAATATAAAAACTTCCAACATATAACATTACCAGTATTATTAAAGAGAAGTAAGGTTAAAACCTAAATTTTCAATTTTTTAGTAATTGTTGACTAGGACTTTATAAAGTTGATTAATATTTGAAAGCTCACCTGGATTGTTCGTATAAAGGACACTGTTACCCGTTCTTCAAATTCATTCAAGGGAGTGTAAAGGTTTAAAATCTTGACAATCTGTTGGAATGAAAGCAAAGTTTAGCACAGACCTAGGTGAACAGAAGACAGCTCTTTGAATTTTAGAACTCTTATCAGTGGTTCAAGAATGTAACCCTTTCTAGACAGGCCCCACGAGACAGGTACCCACCTCAGCTTGCCATACATACCATACCATAGCCACTGCTGGCTTGAGCTCCTGTGCTGAATTCACATCACTGACACCCCCACCCCCCATTTGGTGGGTTTTCTATATATGAGCAGCAGCCCAGAAATCTGCTGCCTGAAACCCCCAGCTTCTTGTCTACTGGTGACTTTCTTCCAGTGAGT
Organism: Typhlomys cinereus; assembly: GCA_023101885.1. Taxonomy (NCBI): domain Eukaryota; kingdom Metazoa; phylum Chordata; class Mammalia; order Rodentia; family Platacanthomyidae; genus Typhlomys; species Typhlomys cinereus. Next base: position 2,114,509 of record JALPQD010000361.1, on the reverse strand, counting down.
ACTGGATTTTACCTGAGATGAGGAAAGTCTGTTTAATAACACCCATTTACCCGTATACCTTTCACCTTCCTAAAAAAATTATTTTCAAGTGAGATTTTTCTGCATTAATTTTTAATTTTTAACACTGACATATAAATACAATGAATTTATACATTTTTATTCCTTACTATCTGATCCCATCTCTGCCTTCCTGTCCTACTTAATACATTTTCCTGTCCAACCAGTCCCCCCCGCCCCTATTTTCACGTCTTTTTGTTTGTGTGGCCCACTAGGTTTTACTTGGGATGTCTGACTAGCAAGTACTTGTCTAGGCCATACCTTCCTGATCTTATCAACTAATCAAGATTGGGCCTGGTTAGTATTTGGAAACAATATTTTGTTCTTATTTAAGCAGAAGACATTCTTTTGTCTGCCTATCCTACAAGTGAACTAAAGAAAATACAACATCTTTAAGGAGGAGGGAAGAATTGGACAACCTTCAGCACCTCTGCAGATGAAAGCAGTTTTCTTTTTAGTACTTTTCAGTACTGAGCACAGGAGATGCAGAGAAGCATGTTTGGAGTTGGCTATGTCAGTATTTGATTGGGAGAATCTGGTTTCCTGTGTTGATCTCTGTGGCGCAGCTCCAAGTAGCCGCGAGCAAAGGCAGGGTTGGTCTACCTGAGATTTAGACTGGCAACATGTCTACAACCAAATTACACTATAAATACACTTGGGGGAGAGATTCTTAAGGACTTTATTTAAAACAAGGTAAATGGAGTCTTAAGGGAAAACACGACCATGTCAAAATTGTGGTTGTAAAGAATTCATAGAATTAGAAATAAAGCTAATAAGAGTGTATGTCTGGTGTTCACAGTTTTAGGAAAAAATTTAAAATTTTTAGGCAAGAAACTATGTAGAATTCTTTTTCAAAAGTTGCTCCCTAAGCTTTGTGGCTTTTCTACCTTATCTTCTGAGTGAGCGAGAAGGATCAGAGAGTTAGGCAAAACCAGCAGATATGGCGTCCAGTATTACAGTGATACCGGTGGTGGCGTGAGTTTCACGGGCATCTTGTCGGCCGTACCTGCTGGGTGCTGAGGGACGTGCACAGAGAGCAGATGGCCTCCGCGTCCTCCTGAGTCTTCTTCTTTAGCTGCAGGAGCTGGGCCGCCTGGATCAGAGGTTCCATGGTTTCGGCTGCTCCGCTCTGCTGAAGGTTTCTTCCCCGAAGCCACTCTTCCAGCTGACTTATGTTGTACCTTGACCATGGACAAAGTGACTGTGTTAAACTGATTCATGGGCCGAGGGCGCCTGCTGTGCCTGGCAGGGGAAATGTCATCCTCGCTCTCAATGCCACCGTCTCATGTGGTTAAAGCCTGTAAAGATGGGCTGACAGGAAAGCGCCCACTTTGCAAGCAGGAGGACCTGAGTTCCAGCCATAAAAGTCACGTGTGGTGTGGTGGTGAGCCCTTGTGGTCCCAGCACTGAAGGCAGAGACAGGCAGATCGCTAGGCATAGCCTGTCTGCTCTACTTGGAGGCTTGTTCTTTGGCCTCCATATATGTTGTACATGCACAGATGCATATGTACTTGCACACACACACACACGCACACATCCACATATGCACACGCAAAGATTGCAAAGTGACTATATAGATAGAATGAAGAAAAAAATGAATAGGTGCTTAAAATTAAGATGAAATAGCTAACATGTCCGTATTAATTAATTAAAGAGGAAGGGACATTAAAATACATAGAATAATTTATCATTCTGAACATATTTTTACTTCTTCGAGAGCCATGATGACTCCTGCCTCACTGGCATGCCTCACTGGCTAGCTACACTGGAGCTGGTCTTTAAGTCACAGTTCCTGCATGTCTTCAAGCTTGGCATCATTTGTTTATCAGGTCATCATCTCAGTGATAAAAGAATTTCACCAACAAATGAAAAGGTGATGGACGGGGAGAGAAAATGGATAGCTTGGTAACGTGCTTGCCATGCAGACGTGAGAAGCTGAGTTTGGATTCCCAGCACTCATGTAGAAGCTAGGCATGATGGTACATGTCTGTGACCCTAGCTCAGAGATAATGGGAGAGGTCAAGACAGGTGTATCTCTGTAGTGCACTGACCAGTCAATCTAGCGAAATAGGTGAACCTCAGGTTCAATGAGCATCCTTGTCTAAAAAAATAATAAAAAAGGTAGAGAGCTACTAAGGAAGACACCTGGAATCAACTTCTGCTCTCCACCCACATGTGCTCACATGCATATGGACATACATACCATGCGCTGAACTTGAGTCATCCTGACCAGGACAAGGACCATCAGGAAGAGGTGGAGTTTACCTTAGAGACAACAGCCTTGTGCTCTGACTGCAGCTAGTGTGGGTCCCATGGGCTCACCTGAGCTGCATGCCTGTGCTCCAGGAGCAGACGTCCTTCCGCAGCAGTAGGTTGTTAAGAGTCACAGCGTTGAGCATGTAGAAGAGCTGTCTGAACACCTGCCGGATGATCTCAGGGTCCAGGCCCTGGTCGCACATGACCGAATGAAAAGAATTCATCTGGCGGATGATGGCCTCTAGGCAGTATGAGTTCTCTCCATCTACCATGCTGGAGGAGCGCTTCCGGTAGCCAGTTGGCTTCACACCAGAGAGCCCCTGAATGCTCTCATTTTCTAGCATGGCAGAAACTGAAAGGAAAGGGTGGTTAAAGTAGCTTACATGTGACCCTAAGTAAGCTCTGTGGTTGGACCAGACCTAAGTCTTCAGGGCTTTGGTAATGATGTCATCAAGTGGTGTGTAATGATGACATGTACAAGAACTCAAAATATTTAACCAAGATTTCCTAATACATTAGTCTTCATGTGGAATAAAATAGTTTTAGGACAAATTTTCACCTAGATTTATTGGTGATGAAAGAAATGATGGATATGCTCTAGCTTCTTTCTGTACTATCTATGCAAGGATTCCAAAGTTCAAGAACTGAGCCAACTCAGGGGTAGTCCTGGTCTAGCCATTGACTATATAATTATTAGATCAGTTGAAACAACATCCTTATTGAGCAGCACTCAACAGTGTACCAGATGTGTTATTTCAGTGCCTCTTGAATTCATCCTATCAGGCACTACTCATTTTAAGATAAAGAGGCTAAAAAAATTGCCTACAAAAATTTCCTAGAGAGCTGGTGAATCAGCTGCATAGAAATGATAACCTGAGTTCAGTTCACAGAACCCTCATGGCCGTAGGAGAGAACTATCTCAAAAGTTGTCCTGGGATCTCTAATGTGCGCAGTGGCACATATGCATGTGTCATATCACTAATATACCTCATTAAAAGGAAAAAAATGCTGTCAGGAAGTGTCAGTGTTAGGATTTGAACCCAGTTCTGAAGGTGGCTCCAGAACTAGCTCTATTGATTGTCTCATTATTCTGAGCCCTGATCTATCTCCAGCTTATGCCAGCTTTTCATCTAGGTAGTTCTGTAGAATACTGGTAGGACAGAGGATTTGGAACACCCTGTATCCCAAGGGCTGTCCTTCTACATTGGTTTTCCTTGGCATTTATTCATAACCTGTTTGTGTGGCAAGATCCTACAGAAGACAGTACATTCAGATTCACCTCCTTTTTCCAGTCTTGTGAGACAGCAAGTGAAGCATATATGGTGCTTTTAATTTAAAATACAACTGCTCTAAAGTGTCAATTCCGATTGCATGTTCAGTACCCAAGTGCACTCACTGCTTTCTACAAAGTGAATAAATATTATTGGAGTGCTTGTGGATATATAAATGTATAACAAGAACACATAACTCATTTTAAATGAAGTACTTAGTTGGCAAGAGGGCATTTTTACTATATGTGTTTATATATTTTGAACTTATATTACTGAAATTAACTTGTTTGGGGAAAATAATATGCTGGGGAAAAAGAGAAAAGATCACTTTGTGGTGCAGGCATTATGAGTTTCTATAATAGGTGTTGAAAATTTCACAGGTCTCAGGAATGATGTGCCTCTTCCAGGACATCCCTGACTTTGTGGGCTTTGTGAAGGCCACAGTTTTGATGCACTGGGTTCCTTAATGAGGGGAGAACTTACTGAAGTCACTCCTTCTTCCAGACCTCAAGATGCATACCAGGACCAACTCACCTATCATAGGCTGCAACAGACCCTCGGCGATCTTAATGAGCTGCTGATAGATCTGGATGGAAAGGTCATTCAGCACCTGGCGATATTCAGTGAGGTCGAAGTTCTTGAGACAGTGCTCATTCTGCTTCGCTGTGTTCTGCGTCATGAAGCCCTGCGGACGAGAGGGGTGCACTGCTCAGGCTCCCCACTACTTCAGGAACTTGGGTCACTTCAGCAATTTGCTATTTGTGGGCACTGCGGAAGCCCTCCCTACCTTTATTATTATACAAAACACCCTGTTTTTGAGGTCTCTGGGTGGCCCTTCTACTGAAGGCTGTGAAAAATCCCACATGACAGAAGAGTCGGAGCCATGTAATTACAAAGACCCCGAACATTTTCTACAGAGCCTTGAAATAAAGTCAGTTCATTAAGCATCAAAAACCAGGAGAGTACAAGATTCGAAAAACTAGGAGCCATGCTTTGACTTCAACCAGAGTTTTCACCACTCAGTTTACCTAAAAATCATAGGGAATATACATAATCCCTAAAAGGATACGGCCATGTGCCAGGTTCTGTTTGTATGAGACACTTTATATAGGGTCTATCATTTGGGACCAGAGGTAATAGATGAGCTGATATGGTAACTACAACACTGTCTTCTTAAGTTTTTTTGTTGTTGTATCAAGGTAAACATGTAAATTAGAGTGTTATTATCAAAAAGATTAATTCCTATAACCAATTTCCTTTTACATTTATCTACGTACTTATTTATTTAGAGACAGGGTCTTGCTATGTAGTCCAAGGTGGCCTCAAACTTGTAATTGTTCCTCTGCAGCCTTCTAAGTGCTGAGCTGTAGGCACATGCCATTTAGTCCGCTGAAATGTGATTTGTATTCAGGCCAAGTGAAATCAACAGCAGCCGAAAAGATGAGTGTTTTCAAAATGTCAACCACACCCAGCACAGCCTCTAATCTTGTGCCAAATTAGGAAAGTTTTTAATCAAACGAAAGTAGGCAAGAGAAGTGACTGATACTAAGAGACAGATTTTCATTCCATGTTATTTAGACCACGCAGTCCTGGTTAGGTTGTGGTTGAGTGTTGTTGCTGAGAGCACGTGCAGCAGACCAGCCTAAGGTCATGGGGTCCTCGGTCTTGCTCTTAAATAATGTGCTCTTGAAAGACATGTGACACTGGGCAAAGTGATGAACCTTGATGAAGTGATGGTAAATGCTCTTTGCAAAGAAACAGCTTGTCCGAGGAATCAGGACTAAGTAATATTGGGTTTGAAATGGAGGCATTCCACCTGTACCCTTTCCTTTCATAGCAAAAGCAGCCACCCCAGCTGAAATGCTGATGCTTGCTTGGGAGGAAGATTGGGATTAAGACACATTATAAAGATGACAAACTGGGGTGGCAGGTCCATTTATCACCCCCAGGAGTACAGAATCAAAACTGGTCTGGCACGAAAGATGGACTAACACTTTAATATGGTTGCCCTGTTTCTGTTTGTGCTATACCTTGAGCTCAGGCAGAGAGATGTGTGAAAGACAGAAGGACAAGCTGAGGACATGTGGGCATGTGGGAGCGGGCAGGTGTGGGGCCCGTGAGACTCTCACTGGGGAAACTGGAGGGGAGGGAAACTGGGGAAACTGCCATGTGCTACTAACCGCAGGGCTGAAGACAAGGCACGGGAAAAGTTTGTTCAGGGACTAATGATGGAAATGGTGAGTTGTAGATGAAACTGGACCAAGGTCCAGAGTGAGCAGGAAATGAGAGCCAGCTGGGCATCAGGTCAATGAGTCAAATTAGGTTGAAAACACAAAGCAGGTTCGTTTGTAACCTGTTGGGTTCTGACAGGTGCTTTGTGTGTATGTGTTTGTGTATGTGTGTCCTTCTTTATCATGAAATGAACAAACTAATCAGTTATCTCAGAAAACAGCCTGACAACTGAGCTTTCTTCCATCACTGACAAAAGGCTTTTCTAACACAGCATTAGACATGTAAGTCACACGACTTTCCTGGAGAATGCAAGGGGCTTCTGTCACTAAGTGGAAGCAAAATCTTTTCCCTACCAACTCTAATTTCTTGAGTAAGGAATGCTTTTTCAAAGATCCTTGTTCCCACCAAAGCCCCAGGTCTCCAGTGCTCCCACCAAACCCTGCTTCCTGTCACCCGAGACAGTAAACACTCCACTGTCTGCGGTCCCCACAGGTGCTCCACAGATCTTAAACCCGCCATCTCAGAACTGATCCACTTTTAAGCCTGTCTCTCACTACTCACCTCGTCCCCACTGTACTGCTTCAAGCAATGGAGGAGGCGGCAGGTGTTGGATAACCAGAATGATGTCATCTCAAAGTTGTCATTGTGCTTCTGTGAAAAGAGAAGATGTCCCAAGCTAAGGATACGTGTGGTGAGGGTAGTGTGGTGCTAGTTGGGCACAGGTGTCAACTTGACAGTTGAGGGTTTGAGCTCTGGGCACATTTGTAGAGAATTAGTGGTTGAGTTAAGCTCAGAGCAAACCTGCAGGAGATTGTCTAGCTGATGGGAAAGGCTCAGCCCACGGTGGTTGGCACTAAGTCCCAGAATAAAATACATAATATGATTTATTTCTATATTAGCAGAAATCAATTGAGCCTCATTTGATCTAATCGAAGGAGAATCTAGTCTCCGGAGCTGGTTGAGGAAGTTGGCATCCTTGTGTATACTTGGCCAGAAATGCTGCTCTGGCCAGTAGGGATCATCCCTCTCTCAGCTGTTATGTAGAGATGGTGTGGCCAGTTCCCTTGGCCCTGGTGTTAGTGTGAGCTTTCCTGACAAGCTGGACTGAGAACTGTAACCGGATAATCATGAGAGAAAACAAACCCCTTGTTCCCTTAAGCCGTTTGATGGTGATTTATCAGAACCATGTAGGCTAACTGCTACATGTGGTAAGAGTGAAAGTTTCCCATCTTACCCAGCATGCCTCAGCAGCTCTGATAATGACACTCTACCTGCCAGTCACAGAGAGGACACCTCTTGAGAGATATGTTGCTGATACCCGAGATGGTATAGAGATAGCACCATCCCTGGTCACCTAATCAGTGGGGCTCACACCCAGGTACGCATATGAAGAAGCTTCTGTCACACAGCAAAGGAATGGCAAAGACAAAGCTTGACCCAGCAGCCTCAGGCTGGGTCTGGTCTAAACCCCTGAGCTGGCTGATCGTGATTCAGAACTACCAGCTGTCCCACGTGGTATTCTGGTGCCCCACTGATCTAGAAACCAGATGTTTAATGACAATAATTAAGTGGCAAAGGCTGCCTAGCAACTCGTATTTATGCAACCATGATTCGGTCTCTGACTTGGTGGAGCGTGTCCCCTGAGATGTCACCTCGAGCTGACTGGCAAGGAGTGAAAGAGCAATGGCAATGAAACAGGAGGTGGAGCCCGGCACTGCGGGGCCAGGCCAGGCTGACTAGCTCCGAACTACAGAAGGCCTCGCTAAGGACCTGATGTCTGCAGTTTGAGGCTGACCAAGACTCCACCTGGAACTCATAAAAGAGATTAAGGCCAAAGATGCAATTTGAGAGGATCCAGTACATGAACAGGACAGTTCAGGGTCTTGAGTGGCCAGAACCGTGCATGAACTGGGGGTAGGAAGGCAGTGCAGCTGGCTGGCTACCCAGGGCACGCAGGCAGACACTAGAGCTGGCTTCTGTCTCAGAGCACGGACCCCAGGCTCACTGGACCAGAACTGGTCTGGCCTCAGTGCTCTAGAGGGGGGATTGCTTTCTGGGTGTTGCGGAGTGGAGAACAGAGTCACACTGTGAGACCGGTGGAACTCGCGACTGCCCCTGAGGACTAATTTCCCTTTGAAATCTGCCCTCCATCACCACCAGCCCTAGGACCTCTGTGAGCAGGCGTCCCTGCCGCAGAAGCTGACCAAGGCCTCCGTGGCTGCCACTGCATTCATCAAGAGCCTTGTGCTTCAGCTCATTCCGAGCTGCTTTAACTAACCCTTTGAGCAGCTCTGGCCTGGCCGAGGCTGCTCACCTAGTAAGCTGATGAGCGTCAAGCAGCTCTCCCCAAGGCATCACCTGGGGAGCATGCAACCACCTCCTGGAAAGTTGACCTGGGTTCCTGACTGGGTGGAGTGAGGCCTGGCTCCCTAGCATCTACCACGGTGAGATCAACAGGGAGATGGCTGTAGGCCCATGCCGGGCTTCTAGGCTTCCTGCTGCTTGTCCCCCCACCATACCTCCAGCTACTGTAACTACCATCTTGGCAGAACCAGACACACAGAAGCAGTATAATGATTTCTGCTCAGGCTACTGGGAACTGCAGCCTTTTGCGTGGGCTCCTTACCTTCAGGACTTTCTTAATGCCATTGATGGTGGAAGTCAGCAAGGAGTGAACCTTGAGGTCGTCATTGGTGTAATCCGCGTGTCTGATGCACATGTAGAGGATGTACGCGGGGAGACAGGGCACGGTGCCTGACAGTATCTGGGGCTTCAGGTCTAACGACAATGACAGAGTCAGTTAGATCTCTGGGAGACATTCTGGCTGCCAGCATCCTAACCTTGAATAGAAAGGATTCATTTCCCTGAAGCTCCTCTAGGAAGAAATCTGCCACTGCAGAGGTTGGCTGGAGGAAGAGCATGAAAGAAACTGCCCAGGACACATGTGCTCCTGATCTAGCCAGCAGTACTTGTACAAATATGTGTTCCTGGCTGTTTGTACCATGACATTGAAACAGGGTCCCAGTGTCTCCCCCCACCATACAGGGCCACAAGCTACTCCCTGATGCCTTGGTCTTGTGGCTGAAAGGCCGGCTATACACAGGACCTAGCTTACCCACTGGGACAAGAATGCCCTGTTTCTTGGCACTTTCATTCCTAGTGGACACAGTGGATTAATTGGCAGCCAGAATGTGAAGGCTGGCCTCAGGAGAGTTTTTCAAATTGTATGTTCCCAAAGAGAGTTGACTGGAAGCCTGGAGCAACCATTGGTTTGAGTGGGGGTGGGGGGGGGGGAAGGAAGGGGAAGGACTATGGGCCTGGGAATGATTTATCTGGCAGCACTTGCCCTCATAGCTCATAGCAGGCCTGGCTGGGCAGCCCCCAGTCACTTTCTCCAGCTGGCCTTTGCCTTCCGCTGCCTGCTAGAATCTGAATGTGGGGTCCTATGATTTTCCATGATGCAAGTTCATACTTAGTCCCTTGGCCCTGCCTTACAAAGCCCCCAGGGAAGACAGGAGAAGCTGTCAAAGGGCCTCTGTTGTAGTGCCAGAGGAGCCAGGGAACCAGGCTTGAGGTCACGGGAAGGAAGGGCTGGTGCCAAGGTGAGACGACTACAAGGCCTTCAGCGTCTCACCGTGGCCCAGTTGCCCCAAAGCAGCCCGATGAGCACTCTGGGTCAGGAGTGCACTGAGGGAGGAAGGCGATATTAGCAGGTCTTCGGGTGGAGACCAGGATGGGGCTGTGCTGCCAGCGCCTTCAATTGCTACTGGGTGACCTCGATCCCTCTAATACAGCTTTCTGGTTAAGTACTATAACATTCCAGATACATGGTTAACATTTTGGCATTTTGAGTTCAAGGGATAACTGTGGATTGACCTTTGGCTCTAACGAGAATGCCAATAACATTCATCCTGCAATAAAACTTACAGGCCCACATTTCTAACCCATAGCTTCCTGGTTAAATCAGTTCGCCCTGCCATGGAGTGTTTTATTGTGACTGACAGGCTTGCCTCAGTTTCCTAAGTAAACGTTAGCATCTTAGGGAGTGGGGAACATAATTCTGCTTTCTTCTCTCCTCTAAAGCAACTAGCTAGTGGTTGGTTCCTCAGAGGTGGTCCATCCATTTGGATGGGCTTCTGAAGGGCAGAGGATGGAGTGAGTGCTTTGCCTCAGTAGCTAAGCAGGAAATAACTGTCTGGAGTCGTCTAAGCAACAGACAGCAGGAAGGAACCACCTGGCTCACAGTTATCTACCTGATTAAAGTCCTATTTCCTTGACTCTGATGTTTCATTTGCCCCAGAGTTAAGGTTTGTCCTTAACTCTGTTTGCAGCTCTTTATGGTGAACTTGTGACACATTTAATTGTTGGACAAGCACAGAACAAAGCAACCTTTATAAAGGAGCAAAATAGTCCTCAACGGGTTACTAAACAAACAAACCAACAAAAAACTACCAACCAAAAGAGACCCATCCTAGGCGGAAGTCACACTCCGTTCTTCTTGTCCTGGTCTAGACACAATGCTCGGCATGGAAACCTCACTAACTTCTACAACAGTCTAAAGTTTATCTCTAATGTGCGTTTTAACTCCCCTGGCAGAAGCGGCTGCTTCTGCCTTCCTCACTGACTAGAATTCCCATGTTGAGGTAGGCAGGGTCCATCCTGCCATTCTATTTTACAGATGGGGGCACAGACTGGAGGACCAAAGCAACAGGGAATTTTCTTTCTGCCCGGCAGGACTCTTGCTCTAAGACTTTTCTTCTTGGTTCTGTGGGAAGCTGATGGGCCAGGCTAGACAGGTCAGTGGCCTGTTCAAGGCAGATGGTGCCAGAGATGGGGTGACTGGTAAGGCAAACCGGGACTGTCAAGGAAAGCAGCTCTCAAGAATCCTGCATGTTAGCCCAGAAGGCAGCATCTACTCCTGGGCACAGGGAACTATCTGGGCACAAACACAGATCACCCTTACCTAGCATCCATGAATAGTGACCCCAAGGACAGGAGGACCCTTTTAATTTAATAGGGAGAGTACGTCCTTCTCCATAGTTGCAGTAGGTAGGCTGGAAAATAGGTTTTCTGGTCCTGAGGACTAAACTAGGGAAGAGAGTTCTGTGAAGACACTCTCACAGTTGCCTGGTATCCCAGGGGAGCACAGTGGGTCCAGTCAGGTTATCTCTGGCACTGCAAAACTGCCAGGATGAGAAGCTGGAGGTGAATGTGCAACGTCATAGATCAGCCCTGAAGGACTAGTGAGGTTCCAGGCACTTCGAGCGCATGTAGTCAGTGATCCTCTGGTAAACGAGCATGCAGACTACCTGTCTTGCTGTGCACATCACTTAGGCCCAGGAAGTCGGGGTCTTGCATTTTAACACCTTCCCAAGGAATCTAAAACTGCTGGTTCGGGCATTACGTTGTGTGCAACAAATCCCTGACCCTGATTCTCACGACTTGGTGCTATGGTGTCACCTCTTTGCCCATTGTCATACACATGGACATTAGCCCTGGCTACATAGCTAGAAAGGGCAAGCGTAAGCTTGCATACAAGCTGTCTGAATCCAAAGGCTATACCTGTACTGCTGAATTATGCAATGCTAATAACTGCAAATCGTATGCTTGTTCTGTTCTATAAAAGCAGGACTGTTCTGTATGAACAGCAAGACTGTAAGTCCCCCACCCACTGGGTCACCTGGGCAAGTTACTGGAACACACTGATATCCTTCAGGATGTGGTGAGCCTAGCATGGCACTATTACACAGATGAATTAAACACGCAAGGAGGGTAAGGCACTGGGCATGTGCCAGCAATATATGCTCCATCAACCTGAGCAGCTATTGCTGAGGCACTGCATCCCCAGAGAAAGGAGGGCTCAGCTGCGGCTGAGAAGCATGTGGCAAGCAGGAATCACACCCCAGCTCCCCGACCCCATCTCCACTGGCGGAACAGAGGCCCACATTCATAAGAGGCTGTGATTGACTGGAGTGGGATTTTCATTTGAAAAATAGTTAGTGGTTATTAGGAGCAGCTGAAGACAGTGGGTGTGAGGTGGGGGAGGAGAATGGCAGGGCTGGCGGGAGATGGGAGAATTGGGGAGGGCAACGACTATGGGAAAGGAGTGAGGGCTGATGACATGCGACATGCCACAGCAGGTCCTGACCTGTCACCAGGTTCCGGATGAGGAGGGCTTCGTCCTCCTTGTGGTACTCCAGCATGCCCTGGAAGTCCTTCTCTTTCCGCTGGACCGTGACCTGTCTTGTGAGCTCATGGGGTCTCCTGTCATTCTGTGCCAATGCCTGGGCAGCTGAAATGACAGAAACACAATGAGGACATGCGGCTTACGTCCTGGAGAAGGGTCGTTCTGGTCTGGAAACTGAGGTTCTGAGTTCTAGAACACCCATTCTTCCATGTAGTCTTGTTCCTGCAGCTTGAACCAAGTAGCTGTGGGCCACGGATTCCAACACTTGGTGGTGGAATCCACTATGAGAAGGGGGAAAGGCCCTAGGAGGGCAATGGGTAGGTTTTTGAGCCAGAGAATACCTGAGAGGAATGGAGCAATATATTTGACCTAACTTTCTGGCAGTTGCTTCTCTCCCCTTACTAAGTTGACAGGAAAGTCTATCATATCTTCCTGGGAGGCCAGTCTGTCCTGGCCAGGCTGCTCTGCTCAGTTCCCTGTGTGCCACGGAATGGCCATTATGACACTGACAGCACAATTGCAGGCTAGGCAGAGGACCAGATGGCACCAGTGGAGCTTCTGGTACTCTGTGCAGTCTACTCAACTACCAGACTCTGAAGTCATCGAGTACATTGGGGCAATTGTGGGGAAACTACCGGCTGGGAAAAGTCCACACTTTCCTGATGTGGGCTTTGACATGCTAGAGTGGCACTGGGCGTGCACACGCAAATGAAACCACACTTAGACCAGGGCTGTGCCTGAAAGGCTGTGGCATCAGGATAACATAGGACATCACTCCAGTCTTGGAGGGTGGCTCTTGAGCGGTGGTGGAAGATGCAGAGGATTGCCTGTGTCATGAGGGCCGCACAGCTGCAAGCACATGCGGATGTGCAGTCGCAGTCTTTGGAAGAGGGATTTGCACTTTTGCCTGTTCTCTGTCAGCCAGACTCCAAACTACAAGTTAAATGCTGACACCCCATAGGATGAGTGAGAGCCCTGGGCCCAGGGTCTTCATGCTAAAGTGTTTTTTTTTTCTTTTTTCAACATCAGAAATCCTTGTCTTCAATTCTAAGCCCTGCAGAGGCAGCATCTCTATGATTCATCCCTCTAGCCTAACCTGGCTCATGATAAGACCCTAAGATTTACTCAAGTGGGGCCTCTTCTCTAGACTCTGCCTGCTGCGGCACGTGAGCTTGCAGGGGCTTAACTCTCCTTGGGGAGGTGGACAATGGCTGACGGGAGGCAGCTGAGTCTCACAGGAATGGCTGGGAACACCTCTGCCTCGGGAGACACAAGCACGCTACCTTCTAAGTCTTGGGCTTTCTACACACACACACACACACACACACACACACACGCACACACGCACACACTACCTTCTAAGTCTTGGGCTTTCTACACACACACACACACACGCACACACGCACACACTACCTTCTAAGTCTTGGGCTTTCTACACACACACACACACACACACACACGCACACACTACCTTCTAAGTCTTGGGCTTTCTACACACACACACACACACACACACACACACACACGCACACACGCACACACTACCTTCTAAGTCTTGGGCTTTCTACACACACACACACACACACACACGCACACACTACCTTCTAAGTCTTGGGCTTTCTACACACACACACACACACACACACACACGCACACACGCACACACTACCTTCTAAGTCTTGGGCTTTCTACACACACACACACACACACACACACACACACGCACACACGCACACACTACCTTCTAAGTCTTGGGCTTTCTACACACACACACACACACACACACACACACGTACACACGCACACACTACCTTCTAAGTCTTGGGCTTTCTACACACACACACACACACACACTACCTTCTAAGTCTTGGGCTTTCTACACACACACACACACACACACACACACACACACACATACACACGCACACACTACCTTCTAAGTCCTGGGCTTTCTTCATGTAAATCTTCAGCTGCTTTTTCAGCTTCCTCTCATTCTTTTCCAGCTTTTCCACCAGTTCTTTAAGGTCCTGAAAGCAGGAGGAAGTAGCGTGATAACAGTTTTGAGGCTCCCCCTGGATGGAAGGTGAGTTCCCTGCATGCACAGAGAGCCCCGGCGAGGCTGAGGAGCCTGGCTCCAGCAGGGCCACCAGGGCATCCCACACGAGCTCAGCCTCTGCTCCACAGCACGGGACACAGGCGATGAGTCAGAGTTCATTCTCTCAGCAACAACAAGGCGATCCCCTCCCAAGGCGAACTCCTCCACTGGGGCACTCTGGCGCCTCGTGGACTCCCAGGGCTACCCAATCCAAGGCTCTTGAAGTTGCCATGTCATTCCCTAGGGGATGCCAAGCCTGGGTATCCTGGGCAAGGGCAGGCAGCATCCTCACAAGAAATGGACAGGTGGAGGTGTGGGAATGCAGACCAGGGGCTGGAGGAACACCGGGACCATCTGGGGCCAGAACCAAAGAAGACAGCAGCTGTAGCCCAGTCCCTAGCAACTGTTACCACTGGAAGTCAGCCAGCCCCCTGGGACCTAGAATAGCACGCTGTCTGTCCAGGGAAGGCTTCTGCTGTCATTGATGTCACCCTGTCCAGCTAGGCAGTGGTTCTTCGTGTCAGGGAGAGGGAGAAGAAAGGAATCCCTACTCACTTATCAACAGAACCAAACTTAGGTAATTAGAGTGATGAAGAGTGAAGCAAACAATCCATCTCACAATCTCAGGAAGCATCTCAGGTGATTTCTTTTTTCTCTGTTGTGCATTCGTGTTGCTGGGTATTGAGCCTGGTGCTTTCTTTGTATACACTATTGTTGTAGGCTATAGGTTGTATCAATATATATCTCTAACCTTGGGTGAGAATTTTTTAGGTAGGCAGATGAGTGTCAGTCAAAAGCCATCCCAGTGCTATGGCCTTTGCCATGTTATAGAAGGTGTAAGGACTGTATCTTGATAAAAGTATAACTTTAAAAAATTTCTCAAATTTGAAAAGTATCTAAAACCCAAATGATAGGAGAGGCAGCATAGGTACAGCGGTCAACTCTGAGAGAGGCTGGTCAGTACAAAGGACTTGAGCATTTTAAGACTTTAGATGGAGTTCTTGGGGGATACACAAGGTCTCTGTGAGTCCTCAGACCTACTTCAATCCCACGTCTTCCTCAAGCATCCTTCCCACCTGTGCTTAAGCAGCACCTCTGTGTTTCCTGCATCATCATCTCTACCTCTACACTGTATGGAATCCTCAAGTGTGGTCCTTTTCCTTGCAAAAGATGCATCGTGTCTCATTGGCCAGCTGTCATGGTTTGAAATGTGTCCCTCACAGTCTCATGTGTTTAGCAAGGTCACGACACCTTGAGAGGTGGAGCCTTGCTGGAGGAAGGCAGTCACAAGGGGTGGGCCTTGAGGTGGATTAGTCCCACCCTACCTCCAGGAGAAGTCTGCTTTTGCTGCAAGCAGTCTGCAGCTCTCGGCTTCCAAGATGTCTGCAGTGACTTTGCCTATTCTAGCTTTAGCCAGCCAGCCATGCCGCCTCCGCTTTGAAAGACTGTACCTCCCCTCTGGAACCGTAAGCTGAATGAACCTCCCTTTCTCCCTTAAGTTTCTTGACTTTGGGTGCTCTCTCACAGCCACAGTTAAGAGTAACCGTTACACCAGCACAGGGTAGGAACAGATATTTGCTGACCAGGGGACCGTAAACCGCCAATAGCCCCTGGAACCTGCTGCAAATTGGCTTTGCTTGAGACACAGGTGCTGCCAAGGCAGACACATCATGTAGAGATGTCTTCCAGCAACCCAGGACCCGTCACACCCCAGGGCTTGTGTCTGGCAGACAGGGCTCTTGCCCCATAGTCTCTCGAGGTGGGCCTGCCCACTGACTCTCCTAGGCTCCACGGGTACTTAGCCTTCTCTTTTGTAGCTGTCACCCCCATATGACATGTCCAGTCACCCTCCAGGAAGCACCAGCCTGCAAATGCAATTTTTAGGTTGCCCTCTTTGTATGGCAGAAGGTGGTCCAACAACTCATTCATATTTTTAAACTTGATTTTTAAATATATACCAAGTAGTTTTCGTGATGACCTTTTCATACATGTATGTCATTGCCAACAATTTAAGATGTTCATTTTTGTCCATAAGGCCAACTATTTACAGTGACATGCCGACAGAAGATGGGGAAGTCCTATGGACAGATGTTTCAGCTATAACTCACCAGAAGGCAGGAGGCAGCTGTTCCTACCACAGCGCTAAAGGCACGAATCTTGCCCATCTATTTTAGTAGCTCCTGGTCCTATTTCCTTCCAGAACATGACCTCCAGGGCTGCAAACCATGCAGTGTGACTACTTACCAGATTTTCATTGGTGAGCCGAGATATCTCCTGCTGGACACCGAACTCCACCTGAGCCTCTGGAGAGAGCAGCAGTGTTTGGCAGAAGGTCTGTTGCTGTTTGTCCATCTCTTCCTTCAGGGTTTCCATCTGGGCCTTGAGACTTTCCACCTCCTCCTCATGCTCCAGGCTCTGGGCCTGCAGCTGTGCCTCCAGCAACCTGAACCCAGGAAACCAGGACAGTGACCATATGGCCAATCTAGCCCCCCAGGAAGGGGCCACAGACAGAAACGCAACAGGGGAGCGGCCAAGCACAGAGGGTGCAATTGTGAAGCCCCAGCAGAGGATGGATGCAGCGGGGAGACAGATGCCAGGAAGGTCAGGCAAGCGGGCCCACCTGCCCTCCTCCCAGATGGCAAAAACAAGGCCAAAGGAAACCTTGGCTTAGGCCTTCTCCTCCTCCCTCATTCCCCATTCTGCGAGTATAGTCTGTTGACTTAGGATTGAGAGAGCGTTTCCACTTAAAAAATGTCATTGGCATAAATAAATACCTTTTCAGTAAAAGCAGCCCATCTGCCCATTCACAAGAATCTCCTTGCAAAGACAAAAATTGATAAACTGGACTAATTCTATTATTAAAAAAATATTTTTGGGCTGGAGAGATGGCTCAGGGGTTAATACTCTGCTTCACAGGCAGAAGGTCCTGAGTTCAGATCCCAGATCCCATGTAAAAAATGCCAGCAGAAACGGCAACAGCCTGTACTTCTGGCCTTGGTGGGTGGAGCCTGGAAATCCCAGAGTGAAGCAAGAAAGAGGTAGAAGCAATCCAGGATGATTCCTAATATCACCCTTGGTCTTCCACAGGGACACACAGTGCTCTCTGCTACACACACACACACACACACACACACACACACACACACACACACTAAAAATAAATAAAAATATTTAAAAATTCTTTTCAGTAGATTCTGCTCAAGTTTTAGGACAGAAGCTAATAGTTTGTCTTTCTAGTCCTCTCCATTACTACATTCCTTTATTTCATATACAATTGTTTATATGTGTGTGTGTGTGTGTGAGTGTGTGTGTGTGCATGTGCATGTGTATGTGTGTAGAGAGAGAGAGAGAGAGAGAGAGAGAAAGAGAGACTGTGTGTGGAGGTCAGAGGACAACTTGCTGGAGTTGCTGCTTCCACCATGCCAGATTCCATATATCAAACTCAGTCATCTCACCAGTTCTGATACATTTTTTAAGTAATAATTTTCCCTCTTGTTCCAAACAAACGCTAAGATTGTTTAAGGAAGATTTAGGATCAACTAGTGTCATGATGAGAAGCAGAGACCCAGGGGACACTTGAAAGGCTGGAGAAGAGGCTCCAAGAATTAAGTGTAGAGGGCCAGGCCACGGCTCCAGGCCCTCACAGGGAGCACCCCCTCCCCCGGCGCGCCGGTGGTCCAACACTAACATGGCCACACATGACAGTGCCATCCAAGACCAGTTACCTGACTCGCACAGGTAGGGGTTCCTAAAACGCTTTCCGACATGGTTCCTGAGGATGAGGAACATACTTGCCCCAGTCTTTTCCTGGGATTCAGTAAAGATTCTGAGCAGAGATACTCACCCAGAGTTAGGAAGTGGCAGCGTCCAGGGGCATTGGGAACCCCTGGCTGCCCAGGAAGCAAGGAGGGGAAGCCATTGCATCTTTGTAGTTCTGCTAGTTAGGGAGGTGATAACTTCCCCGGAGAGGAAGGACAGAGAGGGAGGAAAGTCTACACGGCTGACTCAGGCGACTGGGTCAGAGCACAGCAACACAGAGACAGCCGGCTGTCAGTGGCTTCTCCGTAAAGTGGCACGAATGAATGAGGAAATAATGGAGGGATGTGCTTCTTTTCACAGGTCTATTACCAAAGGAAATCAGCAACATAAGAGTTGTAGTTACCTTGGAAATTAAACTAGCATAGACAACATCTGATATTGGCTACGACACTGCAAAAGTAATTAGCAGTAAAGTGCAAATTAACAAGAAAGAAGATGCAAATCCTTGGACTAGAGAACTGTCAGGGGACATTCCTTGCATTCGCTTTCTCTGCAAGTAGACTTCTCGGGGCTGTATGCCAGGTGGAAAGATTTTCACCCAGGCATCAGAAATTCCTTCTCATGCAGGGAGAAACTAAAGCTGAGAGGGTCTTGCCCATAGTCGGGTGCAAGGCTGGTTCTACAACGCAGATCTCCTGCAGCACAGGCCTGTGCGTTACTGTGCTAGTGCATTCATTTGCTTTTTCCTTGCCCCACATCCAATCCATAGGGCCCACAGAGACACAAGGAACACCCTGGAAATGTGAGCACGGCCATCTACTAAAATAAACAGGAGTGGACCGGATGCTGAGCTGGTTGAGCAACTACCACTGCAACAACAGAAGCAGCAACTAATGTGTCCTCTGCGCACCAAGCACGTACAGAGCTTTACTTGTATTAACCCTTTTCCTTGTGAAGACCCCATGCAGTAGGCTGCTCTGATCCACCACTTGCCAGTGAGGAACCTGACCCATGTGCCTTGCTCAGGCTGGGGACCACATTCGAATCCAGCAAAGGCTGCAGAGCCAGGAGCCTTGTTCTTCTCACTTCTGTGTGGAGACCTCCACCACTTTATTGGCAGTGCAGGGAGAGGCAAACCTGAGCCGGGCTCCTGCTCCAGCTGACACCACCCTGCTGAGGGAGCCAGTTTCCTCATCTGACCATCACTCCGCTTGGGAAACTCAAATGCACAAAGCCCCAGAAGCCATGTGCTGGCAACAAGTACATGACATACTGTGTGACTGTGCTGAGCATCCCGGCTAAACTGCTCACTCATCCCTGCAGACCAATGGGGACCAGTTTACATGCTGACAGCAAGTGCTAAATTATCCACTTAAGCAGCAAGGTCCTTAGTTCTCTTGAGCTGCACCCATGAGGGTCACTGTGTGGGTCAGACAGCGTGGTGCACCTGCCATACTTGTCAGCTCCACGGAGTGCCCGAGGCCAGAAGCAGCTACACGCTGTCAGCAGGTTCTAAAGGCCTTGTATTGCAGCACGACCAGCGTGTCATCCACACTGAGCATTGTGACTGATTTTGCAGAGTTCAGAAGATTGACAGTACAGCTTGGGAGCCATGTAGACTCCAGTCCTGTCCTTATAAATTTTGATCTTAACTGTGGTGTGCCTGCTGCCATAGAAACTTCCCCTCTTATTTTCTCCAACAGTAGAATGAAGGATTGGGCCATGTGGTGTTTAAAGCTGAACTGGGCCACCAAATACTACCATCTTGATCTAGACAAGCGGCTTCTGCTGACTTCATCTACATATTCTAGACACATAATGATGGGCGGGACTGCTAGCTAGCAGCCTATGCGAACTGTGTCCTATGCCCTCACGCCCTGCTCAGGCCAAAACAAAGATTGTGGACACGTGCAGGCATAGACGAAGCACATACAAGACAGGAGTGGGTTTGACCTGGCAACTTGCTTTAGGCCTTGGTAGGCCAAGCCGAGTTCTCCATCTTCATTCAAATATCCCCAATCCTCAGTCTGGCTAGAAATAAAGGACAGAAAAACAGGGTGTCCAGAGGAGAGAAGAGGCATGCAGAGAAAGGATTATGGACCTATGTAGCTAAGGTTTAGAGCCAGGAAAATAGAAAGGCAGTGAGCTGTGTCCCCTGTTCCTCTCTGGCGCACACGCGTTGGGTGCTTGCAGACAGCCTTTCGAGTTCCTGCAGGCTCAGGTACTGTCCGAGGAGAGGGTCATGTGGTCTCACAGAGGTCCACTAGTCATCATGGGTGCTCTCTGTGCAGCAGCGATGCAGCTGCACAGGCTGGTCGCAGCATTCACACATGTCACACACATATTTCCTTCTGTCTGAAGGAGCTGCGGGATTAGGGAGAAGTGGGGACAGCTCAGCAGGATACCACGTGTGAGCAGGCCCTTACTGTAGGGGGCACGGTACCACACAACAGCAGGTCCTAGATCTATGTGCTCCATGTGGACTCATTTCTTTAGCTCACACTGCATTTTCTATTCAGCAGCCCAGGGTATTTGATGGGATAACCGAGAAGCAGAGGCAGCATCAAAACACCAGGAACACACAGAAAAAAAAATCCCTGAAGGAGCCCCTGTGAGGTTCTGGGTTCTGCACTGGGAAGCTGTGTGTAAGAATATCCCCAGGTGCACCTCCCAGGGGCACCTGACAAATCTCTTCCAGCAGTTAGCAATAACTACGCTACTCCCTGTGCTGAGGGCCGCCCACTGTTTCCTGGGGCTGGAGGACAGGCGCCAGAATGCAAATCCCATTGGTTTTTAAATTCTTGATGGCGCTTGGAGGGAAGTGGCCTCAGGAAGTGACCTGAGCTGTTCCCTAAGTCCTGACCTCACTCTGGGCTTTCAGGTCCTGTGTGGAGGGAGGCTGGCCTCAGGGTAACAGTGACCCCTCCTCCAGCCCCAGTCTGGAGCCAGTCTGGAGACCACAGAGTCCCAGCTTTCACTTAGCTCCCCCACAAGTAAAACGGTCATAACAAGGCTGGTTGCTTCTACTTCCCAAGACAGCATTACGAGAAAGCCGACGGGTAGAATGGTCCTGGAACCCTGGCCAGAGCAGACCTCAGTACCACTTCTCTCCAGGCTTACAGTCCAGGGAAGATGAGGAGCAGGTAGATTTCTATGGGCTACGAGAAGCACATAAGAGAGTTCTGAACTAGGGAACCACAATGCTTAGAAGGCTGTGACTGGGATCAGGGCATGTCTGGAAGCTCCTCAGGATCAAACCCAAATCGGCATATGTTCAACTTTTTTTGGGCTCAATCCCATCAAAATTATAAAGGGACTTACTCTCTTCAAACATGTATGCACGGATACAACTCATATGTGACATGTGAAGCTCTTGGTTATAGGACAGCTGCAGGAAAGAGAAACAAATCTCTATCCTTCACACACGACTGTTGCAATGGGATGTCTAGCTGGGCTCCACAGTGTCTCTGTTGGACTCTGCCCCCCTGCCATCCTGTCCAATCGCCTCTCATTCAGTGCTCAGATTTACTGTAATCATAATAATTTCTCACAGCTGAGGTTGAATCCAAAGCTAAATGGGACGAAACTAGCCCACCAGTTACTTCTCTGGTGCCTAGTGTGGCAGCACTGGGGACCTGGGTCTTCAAGTCTTTCTTCCCTAAACCTGCTGCTCTTAACAGTTTCACAACTATTCATTCCCTATATTTTTTTGGGGGAGGGGGGTTGGGCTTGCTGAAATTGAAGTTATTTTAAGATAGAGAGTAAAAACAACTTTTGCTTTATCATCTTCATTGTTATTGCTACAAGACAACAAAATCCAGAGTATTAAGCAGCTTCTAGAAAGACTGAGATGGAGAAGTGCAGGAGTTGCAGAAAGGGGGCTGGTATAGCAGCAGCTTCGGTTCTCAAGAACAGAGTGATAGGCACCGCTTGGCTGCTTGCTCTCTACTATCACCTGCGCCCTTTTCTCTCATCCGCCTCATTCCTTATCGTACACCCCAGATAATTGATGATGACTACATCTCAACTCCCAGGGAGTCACCTTCATTCTTTCTCTCCCTCTTTTAGGGAGAGTTACCTTTGCCTGCCTTTCTAGTTCCCCACACAAATGGGTGGCGGCAACTCCGCCTTGGAGCCAGGTTTCCTGGACTCTACCTTGACTCAGAGATGGGCCATGCGAGTGCCTGAGCCACTCAATCCTTCTAGGTCTCAGTTTCGTCATCTGCAGAAGAGGGACTGCACTGGAAATCTGGAAATCTAAGTACAGTGTTTAGAGCAAGAAGCCTCAGGTCGTGCTTGCAGTGCCACCTAGCGACACTTTCTGGAGGTGCTTTTTTATTTATTTATTTTTAGTGATTTAGAAGGAATGTTTAGTTTGGATCGTTCAACACGCAATTAGCCGAGATGAGAACGAGAATCAGAGAAAAGTTCAGCTCTGACTTGACACGAGTCCAGAAGGTATAAGCAGCAGAGCTGGGTGGGATAACATCTATGAATCACTCACCACATGCTCAGGGTACCTGACTGACTAACTCACCTAGTCTCAATACACTATGGGAAGCACACTGCTTTGATGTCCTTAGGTCTCAGGTGTGAAGACCAAGGCCCGAAACACTGACGGGAGAGTACTAGTCAGTGAAGGAGCCCAGAGCCCACAGGTAGCACACTCTGCCTGTTCCCTGGGACGCCTCCCTTCTGCCCAGGCACAGCCCTTGGCTCCCACAGGCAGTCATTCTCTCTTGCCTTGCCTCGCGTTAGCCATCTTTGAGGAGAGGCTGGAGGTTGTAAACTGAAATGGAGTTCTGTCCTTTGACTAGCATGAAGAGGGAATGCTACAACTCGGGTGCTACCTGGCTTGGATTCCTTGTTGTCTAATTGAACGAGAAAGAATGATATGGTCGCAGACAGTTGGAGGCCGTCTCGGACCACTGGGCTCTATCCGGACAGGAAGAGCCACCCTTGCCAGCCTTTCCAATCCCCTGCCTCCTGCCACCCTCCCAGGGAAGCTTTCTGGGGTACAACAATTTCCTTCAAGCTGAAACATTCCCTGCCAGAGGGAGACTCATAAGACTCAGAGTAAACAAAACTCAGAAACCTAAAACCAACAAGGCCCCTCTCCACCCTCTGTGAGCAGAAATAGCTGTGGAGCAGAGGAAACTCCTACCAGCTGAGCTGCAAGTCATGTGGGGTCTCCATGTTGCAGTGGCTTAACGTTTCTATCATGTCTTAGAGTCAGTCACCCCTGCTCCTGTAGGTAACCCCAGCAAACTCACTGTCACTAAGTGAGAGTGTGTTGGAAACATTCTTTGATTCTGTCCTGCTGAGAGGAATAGATGTATGTCCACGTCTTGCTAGAAAAGGTACACATTGCCTGAATCCAACGTCTTTCAGGGCCCTGGGTTCTGGCTGTGTAGGATGTGCTGCTCCAGATCGGGCAGGCTTCTCAAGGGCCTCTCTTTCATCTGTTCCAATAAATACTTCCCTGATATAGGGCACACAGCCAGTGCCCGAGGACAGCTGGTAACAGGCTAGGCTGGCTAGGGGCTCCTGCCTGCCATCTCAGTGCAGCTCACAGAGGTGGGCCCTACCTGTTGGTCTGGCAGACACCATGATAGGCCTCGATGGCATCTTCTTGGTCCACATGCTTTTCACTGTTGGGCCAACTTGTTCTGGCATTAATGTTCGGCTCCTAGAAGACCCCCCCCCCAAAAAAAATCTCTGGTTATACAAACAAATGCCAGGAAATAGATTTATATACATAGGTATAAAAATGTGTTCTGGGGAAAAAGGTTAGACATGGAGAACCCCGTATGGTTGCTGTTAAATGCAGACAGGCAAGGAACTTCAGAAGGCCACTTTGGGAGAGGCGACAAGGCGAGGGAGGCACTGAGTGCCAGAAGTGGAGAGATGACAAGGCAGAATCTCCAGGGGGAGGAAGCCCGACTTGGTGTTGGATTCTCTATACTCATTACCCAAGCACCCCAGCTCCCAGGCTAGGACTCATGCCAACAGTGACCCAGCATATTAGGGCCCATGAATGACCCTATGGACCTTCTATTTCTTCCCTTCTTCTCTACAATATGTCCCAGAAGACGAGAACAGTAGAAATAAACATGAAGTAGGACCCACCACATTGGGGGAGCTAAGATAGAATTCTCTATAGAAATAGAGTGAACAGCAAAGGAGCGTGAGACGAAAAGCAGCTACCACAGGCTTCCTATTTTCTTTCTGTTTGTTCTGATTACCCTTTTTAATTTCAGAGGATTCTAGAAACTTCTAGTTCTATCTCTCAGTAAAGGTCATACCAAAAGGGCAACAAGCCCCTTGTGCTGCCTTCAGAGGAGACCTTGGCATAAGAGACTCTCTGCTCCTTCAAGTTTAAGATCCTCATGAGTAAAGATATGTAAGAGAACACAATCTGCTGCTGTTTAGTGTCACCCAGCAAACACAGCCACAGCTGCCACTCAACAAGTCCAAACATGGCTGCCATCTAGTTACCATGTTCTTGCCAGTAAATCGGTGCTGGTCGCTGTTCACAATCTGGGTCCTCAGGATTAGCACCTCCTCTTTTCGGACCTCAAGCTCCTCATTGGCCAGCTTGAGCTGATTCAGCAGGAGGCTGTAGCCGTCAGGGGAGCTGTGGGTGGAATTGTTCTGTGTGGCTTGGTCTGCAACAGCCTTCCTTAGTTCATTCAGGTCATTCTTCAACTTCTTGTTCTCTGATTCAAGCTCTTGCCTCTGGAACACAAAGTCGAGTGGCATACCTTGTTACTTCTTGCAAACACGGCATTCTTCCCAGACACTTCTCTTCCTTAATCAACTTTCCCTGTCACTGGAAGAACAACTTTCCTATTTTAACAAAGAAACAAGTTCTAATGGTATCAGTAAAGCAGTCAAAGTTGAGGCTTGGATTTGAACTCATGATCCTGAATTATCAGAAAGAAGCATCTGTTAATATGCCTCTGTAGTATTTCCTAATAACTCAATATGTGTGCTAGATACTTTTAAAGAACAAGTTGGGGTTGGGGGAGCCATGGAAACAAATCAAGGCTGTTTGCTTGAGTGATGTCCATTAGCAGAATTACTTATAGATCTGTATGTGCCAGGCAGATTGATTAAAATGCCACATTACCAAATCATCGGGAGGGAAGGGGCGAGTCTGATGTCTTTTCCCTACTGCAAGGGAAATTGTTCCCTCTTTGCTGTCTCCACCAGACCACTCTCTGATACACAGGCAAAGTCCCTGCCTTACATCAGAATTTTCCTCCAAGTGATTTTACTTCAGCTTTATCAAGCAGGAAAGGCACATATTTCTTGGGGTAAACACATGTTCCTTCATTTCCAAGATGAAGGTGCTAAAGTGTGGAGAGGAAGTTACTTGCTCATGGCTCCACTGAGGGCAGACTGGAGCGGGTTTCCCATGCCCAGCTTTGGCATCTGTTCTTTACTGGATAACTGATAGCTTTACCTTCAGACTATTATAGGCCAGATCTGCATCATGGTCCACATCTATGCCATTCTTTGGTTGTTCTACCTGCACAGACAAAGACAGAAAGGCAGCATGGGCCACAGGATACATGATCCACAGAAGTATTTCTGGTGATGGTCAACCTCGTCCTCCCACAAGTATATTCCTAGGTCATCTTCAAAAAGGAGCTCAAAACTCAGATTACCACAAAGCCCTTCATAGACAATTTCCTTCTGTTCTACTTTATCACACAGTCCCTCACAGGCACTGACAGGTTGAATATATATAACAAACAATTATGGGCTGAATTGTGCCTGCTGCAGTACATCTAAGTCCTAGCCTCATCTAAGGCCACCTAAATGGGACCTTATTTGGAAATAGGTTTGTTGGAAATGTAATGAGGTGAGGCCATTAGACTAATGTCCTAATATGAAATGCACACTCATGCATGCACACATGCATGGAAGCCATATAAAGATGGAGGCAAGACTAAAGTCAGGTACAAGTCAAGACAACTAGAAGTCAAAAAAAAAAAAAAAAAAAGGGCATGGGCTGAATTCTCCTATATAACTTTCAGAGTGATGCCATGTTAACCTCTTCATTTCTGACTTTTGGTCTCTGGAACTAGGAGCAAATGTTTGTTAAGTGGTTGGGGGTATTTTGTTTCAGCAGCCCTAAGATGCTAAAACACATTA
This sequence comes from Typhlomys cinereus, assembly GCA_023101885.1. Taxonomy (NCBI): domain Eukaryota; kingdom Metazoa; phylum Chordata; class Mammalia; order Rodentia; family Platacanthomyidae; genus Typhlomys; species Typhlomys cinereus. The sequence continues at coordinate 2,088,489 of JALPQD010000361.1, read as the reverse complement.
AAACCTGACTCTTAATGAAATTGATGCACCACGCTCATGTTTTGGGGGTGTGAGCTCATGTATCTTCTATTCCCCAGCTAACTCAGAGAATCTTGTGCTGGAGCTGTCTCTTCTGTGATCCTCTACACAGGTGGCAAGACGGCAGGCCCACGGTGGAGCTCCACATGTGCTTCAGGATGCCAACATTAGTGACTGGTAGAATAGCAGTCCATTAAGACTCAGTTGAGTTAAGGCTCCTGACTGAGCATGAGACAGCTACTGGATGAGAAGTGGGTACAAATGGCTTCAGAGACTAAATGTATGGAATTGAGTTTAAGTAGGGTAGACATGCCTGAAGAACATGGCTGTTCAGAGCACTTTCATGAAGTGACCTACTCTCCTAACAACCTGAAGTCCCCGTCAGTGGCCATTGATGGCAGCTGGTCCAATGGTGCCTGGGCTTAGAGCGAACATCCCCTGCTGCCCCTTGGCCACGGGAAGTTCCGTCTCAAAGGGTGACAGGATGCTCCGTATTCTCTCATGACATGCCCCTGCACATCTTCCTAGCTGCCAGAAGCAAGGTCATTCTCTTTGCAAGAGACCACAACATACTAAACACAACCTACTGTGCTAATGCTTGCCAAGAGGTTATGCTTTAAGAAAAGAAACACTATTTTTATCCAGGGAAACAAATTCTAAAGACCAGTGGCTAAATGACCTGGAATTCTGTCATGAGGAATGTGGAGAGTGAGTCTTTGGAGTATGGACGAGAATTTGGGAACTTCTACGTCAGACTCTGTCCGCCATCTGCATTGCTTCTCACATACAGATAACCCAGGATTTATGATGCTGTTGACTTTAAATCCTTTGACTTTAGTTGGCACAAGAACATTTCAGGGTCACTAGAAGTTGTACTTCATCTTGAAGGTTTATTTTTTTCCCCAGGTAAGTAATACATTCTGCAGTCCTCTGGAGATACAGAGACAGTGGCAACAGACCACAACGCTGGGTTAGCCCAGTGAGGGTGACAGTGAACAATCTAGACTACAGTGTGTCGTGTTGATTGTTAGGGTGTGGAAGGTTGACTGCATCAAAGCTTTCAGTGCTTTGAATTTCAGTGGGTTTTTAAAGAGGTAGTCCCTTGAGTATCTGTATAGTGTTTGATTTGTGTTTGCCTGTCAGTACGGCTTCCCCTTACAATTGAATGAGTCTTTTATAGACCTAATGCTTTCAGTCCCCATTTTGAATCTAATCCACCTAACACATTTAACTCTGCCAGGAATATTTACCTCTTCACTTACTGCACAGTAAAAAACCAAAAGGATTTGATAGCAAGCTAGATAAGAGTCTATACTATATTTGACTGGAAAGGAAAGACAGGTACTGTAAAGGAGATCTTAGGTATGGGCAGCAGCAGAGTGGATCGAGGAGGCTGGGAGAGTGTCGGATCCCATCATTTTGCAACCCAGGCCTGAGAATAAACCAAGGGCCTTTACCAAACCCACTGTTAAGATCAGCTAGAGATACAATTCTGCTCCAAACTGAACTTGAATCCCATGAGAAGTGTTCCTCATACCTTCAAATAAGTAAAAAGTGGTTCTTATCTCCTGTTGCTAAATCAGTGAATTCTCTATTGCTGTAACACCAATCTGCTTGTAATCAATTTACATTCACATGAGTACAAGTGACACATTTTCCATAAGTGGGAAGGCATGGAAGTGTGTGTGTGTGTGTGTGTGTGTGTGTGTGTGTGTGTGAGAGAGAGAGAGAGAGAGAGAGAGAGAGAGAGAGAGAGAGAGAGAGAGAGAGACAGGTGGAGGTCTGAGATTGATGCTGGGAAATTATTCTTGATTGCTCTTCCACCTTATCTTCTAATCAAAACTGGAACTCATTGATAGGGCTAGTCTGGCTAGCAAGTTAGCTCTGGGGTTCTCCTTCTCTCCCTTCTAAGATGGAATTAGAGGCAGGCCACACCTGACATTTTATAAAGGATCTGAGGACTCTGGTGCTTTTGCTTGCCTGCACATGCTTTAACTGCTGCATCATTTACCTGCACCATGTTAGTTTTTATTTTCACCTGTGCAAGATCTGCTATTCCCAAGTTTGATTTAAATTCCTTGAGGGCTAAGCATTTCTCTGGTTTTTTTAATCTCTTCTATGTAACATACACTTTCGAAGCCTGCTGTGAGTCTGGGATTGTTCTCCAGGTACCCAAAAGGTTCTTGACATACAACAATTCCTAACTTTTAAAAAAAATATTTTACTTATTTGTATGAGAGACAGACAGACAGACGGACGGACAGACAGATGTGGAGGTTAGAGGACAACTTTCAGAAGTCAGTTCTCTCCTTCTGTCATGTGGGCTTCTGGGAATTGAACCCAGGTCGCCAGGTTTACCTCTGAGCCATCTCATCAGCCACAGTAATTCCTAACTTTTACACTACTACATTCTTTCAAGGGTCAAGAGGCTGATGCCGATTTGTGCTGTGGAGAAGATGCAGTCACAGACAAGAAGCATGACTGAATGCACTAGACCGTGAGCCAACAGACTGAACTGTTAGATTTCTGGCATGAAAGGGACATGAATTTGGTTTTCGTTGTATTTATAACTTTCACTCCATTCCCTACTCCTCCCAGCATGAACTCTCATATTTGCAAATGGGAGGATGATGCCACAGCCTTCCCATAGCTTCCTAGAAACCTTTTGCCCTGGGGCACTGGAGAGTACACCTTGCCTGGCAGCGGTGGTGTGGGACACTCACAGGAGTCACAGCATGATGCCAATACTGACAAAAGACGACTCTCCAAATCCAGCAAGATACCTAGGGCCACACCTGCCGCGGGAGCCCGGGTGGATCTGAGCTGGTTTGCTCTCCTGGCACAAGCACAGCCAGCGCCGTCACACACCTGCGCTTTCTTGCTGTCCTGCTGCTCCCTCTTCTCCAGCTGCACCTGAAGCTTCTTCCTCTCCTGCTCAAGTTCCCGCACCCTCCTCTGCAGTTTCAGGAAGACGGTCATGTCCATAGCTGCCTTCTCCACACCAATCTCCTGCGAAGGAAGAGAGGAGCAGAGGGGGTGATCTCCACAGCCTAACTGCCTCAGGGAGCACACGAGGCCCAGCCGCCCACCTCTGTGCCAGCCATCTGCTCCTCCCCAACACCAAGCCACACTTCAAACACAAAGCCAGTGCCAACCTACTGGTGTTCCTCATATGAAAGCTGGTGCTCAAGGTTCATTCTCTGTCTAGATAGTATCTGTGTCTCGGGCATTCATACTCCTTCCAGAGTGAGGCACTTAAATGGCCAGTCGCATATGTTAAGAACAAATGGATATGGGCATAGACATTTTCTTTGGAAGCTAAAAGAATTTACTTCTGGGAAACTGCAGATCTCAGGATATAGTGCTTCTGATAAGGGATCGATGTGTCCACTAATCGCAGTAAATGTGCTGTCAACCCCCACTTGGCTGCACACTGCTACAGCCAAACCTTCACCCTGTGCAGAACCCATTTCTCCAAAAGACTTTAAAGCATTAATTTCCCACATATTTTATCCCTTCACACTCATACCTGGACTTAGGTATATGTGTGTATGTATGTCTGTCTACAAGCAGGTAATGCATATAAACACATATGGACTGTTTTCAAGTATACAATGTACATGATGTGTGGCAGCATGATTTACTTTGTGCCTGGCCAGTCCAGGATTAGTCCCTGCTGTCTTAAAGAACACAGACCTCAGGATGGCAGTAGTGCCCATGTCCTCATGGAAGCAGTCTTCACAAAAATGCCAGGTAGTACATCTGAATGCTTGGCTGGCACAGAAAATGCTAACTCCAGCCTGTAAGTCCACTGCAGTCCCAGATCCTGATCTGCAGAATACTCCCCCAACCTCCCACACTGCCCCCTGGCCACCTCCAGGAGCAGCAGCTCTGTTGGGTAGTTCTGCACAGGTCATAAACACAGCCCAGGCAGGACAGATGCTAGGTGTGTTCTGACTTACCTCCACCTGCTGGAGGGCATCCTCAGTGTCTCCAACCTCAGAGGTGGAGATGGAGGGGTAATTGGAATCAGATTCTAAACTACTTTGGTTTGATGGGTTCCGTCTGTGGCCTGGGGTTTGCTGTTCAGGGAGAAAAATGTGACAATTCATAACCAGATTATGGTAATGAGAACTGGCCACCTGCCTCACATGTCACTGAGAATGGGCATCCCCACTTTGTAGAATGATGGCTGCACAGAGAAGTTACCTATGAGCGTTAGGCAAACACTCTTCATGGTCTTACCTCCAGCCCTGTAATGTCTTAATATTCTGCAACCCCTGACACTATTTCTCTGAAGGAAGGACCTTGCACTTCTGGTCTTGCTCTCAGAATGCACAATCTTGTTCCCTGCCTTGCTCTTGAAAAGAAAGCTGACAACCTCCCCCAAACAGCCTCTCCTTTCACCCAGCACTCCACAGACTTGGTTCATGAAGATATTAATATATTAGAAATAGAGTATACCATTTATACTATTCATTTAAAAATATTCAATTTTTTTTTTTTTTTTGCATCTGGTTTGGCTTTCAGAGTGAAAACTGAGCTTGGTAGAAATTTTTAGATTTCTATTTAAGATCCTATTCAGTTTCTCCTTCTGGTTTCCATGCAACTAAGTTACTGGTATTTGAATATGCATGTTGGGAGGGAGTATTCATATGGGTGAAGAAGAAAGACAAATTCTAAAATGTCATAAAAATATTCTGCATTTTGTCAGATTCAGAGACCTGATCAGACTCTAAGGGCTTCTCTACACATGCAACATGCAACAGGCCAGCCACCAGACCTTCACTGATTCATCATAAAAACATTCTGATTTTTGTCAGAGATTCGGACACCTGATCAGGCTTTGGGGGTCTCTTTCTACATGCAGCTAAAGGTGCAGCTGAGCCTAGTCCACTGCGCTCTCACTGTGTCAACCCAGGAACCCCCAGAACAGTAAACAGGAACGACAACATACACATATAGATAAGCTGCCCTTCATTTCCTAACTGAGATCTTTGTAAGACCCCAGCAAAGGAAAAGAAAACAACCTTAGGAAGGAGCCAACCTGGGCGCTGCTTCCTTACCACGGAGCTTCTGTGGGAACCCGCACGGTGGCCTGTGCACACACGCATGTTTATCAAGCAGCAGGTTGGAATGCAATGCCTAAGCCCAGGCACACCAAGGCAGTTTGTAAAGGGGGCTGAAAAGGGGGCTGGCGCCTGAGGGCAGCAGAACTGCCTTCCTTGCCTTGAGAATGGTCACCTCGTCCCGCAGGTTGTCGTATCTCTGCTCCAGCCGGGAATACTCCTTCACGAGGTTCTGGTACCGGGACCGCTCCTCCTCCAGTTCCTTCTTCATCAGGAGGGTCTCGTCCACAGAGTTCTGGGCAAATTCAGCTGGAAGGCACGCACGGCAGAAGGGTTTTGGCATCTGCGTGGATCTCCCCCATGCACATGCGCACGCGCAGCTATGAGCTTTCTGACTAATTCCTTGTTAAGAGACTACCCACCACAAGCTCATCCCAAAGGCACAGGGTGGGTCTCAGATGCCCCTCATCTATTGCAGAGCCGGGAAGAGAGTCTCGTTATTCCTACCTAAGTCTTCAGATAAGAAGGAATGACACTGTTCTCAGGGAGGCAGGAGAGAAAAGTCTCAGTTTTCATGAGAACTCCCACCCGTTCCCACACCGCCTCTCTTAGCAGCTGTCACAGTGACTGCTGGCAGGGTTCCTGGTAGAACCAGGCTTTATTTCCCACTTTCTTTCCTATTCCAGATCTTTCAGATTTTTGGAGTATACAGCAATTAAGGAGATGGGGCCAAAGGTGATGGGGGGGTGTGTGGTAAGGGGAAGAAAAGCACCTAAGCAGCTTGCCTGGGGTTCCCTGCTAAACCTTCACAGTAACAGGCAGCAAATGTTTTGAAAGGGCAGTCTGTAAACAGCTTTTATCCTCCCCAGGTCTTGGGCTGGTGGGGACTGTGAAGTTACAGGGTTCAATTGTCTTGTGTCACAGGTGAGGACCCCAAGGATGGGGGGAGGTCTGATTACATTGAACTGGGGGTATGGACTGGGTCTGTGGTTCCACTGTCCTGCCAGTGAAGGAGGCGGCTCAGAAGTTGGTGGGCACTCAATGGGCTGTGGCTTGGGGTCTGATCATAGCCCCTGTGTTCAGCAAACATTAAGATGACCTTCTGGTAGAAGATGCAGGCACTAAGGATGCTAAAGGTAAATGTGAAGAATAGCACAGAGTATTTGCAGGTGTGTTTAGCCCTGTCCTAAACACCTCCTGCATTTCTTGCTCACTCCTCACATGAGTCCTCTCAGGTCTCTCCTTTCTGCTCATTCTGTCAATACTTTTTCTCTTTCCATGTGTATGTGTGAACAGGGTGCATGTATGTGTGCCTGTGTGTTTCATGTGGGTGGGTGCTAGTGTTCATGTGGAGACCTGATAATGATATCAGGAATGGTCCTTCATTACTCTTCCACTTTGTTTTGAGCCTGATCATAACCAGAGCCCACCATTACAGTTACTCTACCTAGCCAGCTTGCTCTGGGGATTCTTAGAATCCACCTTCCAGGGCTGGTATTACAGGCAAGCCACCATGCCCACTGGGCATTTTATGTGGGATTTAGGAGTTCACATTCTAGTCCTCTTGCTTGCATGATAAGTATTTTAACCTCTGGGTTATCTTCCCCACCTTATTCTGTCCATTTTGCAGATAAAGATTCTTATACTTGCTTGAATACAGGGCGGCTGTTAAGTATGCCTGTCTCGCTCAGTAGACTTTTCAAGCCTAACTACACAGCAGGGTTCATCATCTGTTTCTCTGTCTTTCCTGTAATAAGCCCTTTCCCATCTGTGTCATCTACTAGTCTGGGAATACTGTCTCTGAAGAGAGTGTTGAACCTGACTTGAAACTTACCTTTTGACTGGCGCAGTATTTGGTTGTTAAGCTGTTCTTTCTCATCTTTCAGGAGAGCATTTTCTTGTTCCAGGTCTGCAACCCGCTGAAAGAGAGCAACAGGTCAAAACATTTCCTGTGGTGTTATATTAAGGAAAGGCTCCTTTTGTGGAGTTGCAATTCCAGCTGGTCATAGGTAATGTTCTCCTTAGGAAAACTGAAAACTGAAGCAATCACAGTTACTTTAATTCTGAAGGAAAATTATATACAAAATGAAAAATCCCAGCAAACAAGATAGACCAGCTCAAACTGCTTCATGTTGAAGTCATAAAAATCTCATGGAGTATCTCTGCCTAGCTCACATGCTTTGTTGATGGACACACAAAGATAAGACACTTGTATGTTCTGGGGCCTGCTTCCTGCCCTGCCAAATCACAACTTTCTTAGGAAAGCTGGAAGCTCACAATGAATACATCATCGTTGGTTCTCATCCCACCTGCCCTTCCCAGTTTCACTGGACCAGAAGTCCAAATTCTAAGAATGGGGGGGGCACAGTCTAGTGTGTGGCTTCTGCCGGGAAACATGAGGTGAATATCACTGGGGAAAAAATAAGGAAACACAAAAGGTAAACGAAAGGAAATGCCAATTAGAGAAAAATCTAGGACTGCTCCAAGAAAAAGAAGGATTAAAATATGAGACAAGTTTGCAAAATATGCAAGTTTTTGCTATGATAGGAATAAATGTGTACGTGGATTTTTAAAACAGTAGTAATTAGATATGTGTTCTAAAAGACTTTTAAGTCATTAGTTGGAATTGAAAACAACCCAACACCTACTGTTTCTTAGCCTCAGGGATTCAGACCTTAGGTGTACTTGGCTTACCTATGCTAAGCCATATATTAAGTGGCACTTGGCACTTTTTCTTGTTGCCTGAACACTTTTAGAAAGATGCCATGTTACTGATCATTAGTGAACAGTAGTTAGAGAACCCATTCTTCGCTCTGTTCTTCAGAAGGACTGAGAATCTCCAAATTGCTGAGTTTTCCCAGCCAGCTAGTGTAGGAAGGGTTTGTTGGCAGGCACAGTTCTACAGTGATGAGAAAAGTGCACTAGGGCACTTTAGCATCCCCAGAGCATGATGAGTGACACCTCCACAAGCTTCAGGGCTCATGGAATCATTCAGGCGTCCTTTTGAGGGGACATTGGTAAACTTCAGCCGGCACTATTACTTGGAGTGTTTTTTTTTCCTTTTACTTTTATGTGGTTTTTGGGTCAGAACTAACACTGTGGGGAGAGAATCCTATAACTACCAGACCGTAGAGTCTCTATTAACTGAAGCAAATGTCCAGTTTCTGTTAAAGAACTGCCTTTGCTGGTACACATCTTTCGGGGACACATCAATATCACCATGGGCTTCTTGTCTGTTAAAAAGTTGGCCATTTTATTGAAAAATGAGCCAACTACAGGGTTTGTAATGGAAAACCAATGACAAACTAGCTGGATCACAGCTCTCAGGGAGAGTTCATGTGTCACCTGTCCTGCACACCAACCAGGTAGTTGATAATTCTAGGTGCAACTTTTGGCAGGAACAATACTTTTAGTTCTGCAAAGTCCTAGAGAGGGTTACTTGCCCATCTTCCGGGTATAAGCCAGACAGGTAGGATATGCCATATAAATGAGATGCTAATTTACTTGGCCAATAAGAAATGGGTTAAGAAGAGAAGAGAGAGAGAAGCAAGAAAGGAGGGCAAACAGAAAATGCATAGGCATGGTGCAGAAGCAAAATGGGAGCTGCTCTGGGACACACAGCTGTGTCAGTTATCTCAGACTTTGGAGAAAGGATGGAAACAGGGGGCACCCTCTCCATTCTCCAGAGAACTGAAGCATACAGTCCATCAGAACCACCTTGGGAAAAAGGAAGAAGGCTGCTGGTGTCCGGCCCATCATCATGAAGACCAGGATGCACTGAAAGCAGTGAGGCAGAGATCTTTAAAAAAAATCTCGGAAATATGGTTGGGGAGATGATTCAGATGAGTGAAGCGCTTGCTGCACAAGCAGGAGGACTGGACTTTGGATCCCCAGAACCCAGGTAAAATGTCAGGTTTGTGTGGAAACCCATCTGTAATTCTAGCTTCTGAAGGCTGACTGGGAGCTCCCAGAGCAAACTGGTTAGCCAGACGAGCCTACTGGTAAGTTCTGGGTTTAATTACAGACATGGCCTCATAAAGAACAGAGAAGAGCAATGGAGGATGATTCTTGAAATCAACCTCAGGCCTGTGCACACACTTTAACTGCTGAGTCAGGCACACACACATGCAGGCACACGCACACACCACACACACACACACACACACACACACACACACAGCCATACATATGAAAATGGAAAAAAAATCTAGGGAGTATTAACACAAAAGTTGAAAACAAACACCCTTTGGATATTGAGGCGACTCTGAAATGACAAACTCACATCTCCCAGATGGTCCAGGAAGTGTTTCAGTTCACTCCATTCTAAGCTCTCAGCCTGCAGCACCAAGGACAGAGCTGCTGCTGCTCATCCCTGGAGGTATGAGCTACATCTTCCCCTGCGGGCAGAAAGCGCTTCCTGATCTGACCTGTGTCCTCCAGGCTAACCCTCATATTCTGCCTCTGGCTGTTCCATCCTGCTCCATTTGCCACCTGTTAGCTCGAAGTTCTCACGGCTCACCCTGTCGCCTCACTCAAACATATTGGAAATCATGCCACTGGCTGCTGCAAATGAGCCATGTTCTTACCCTTACAGGTCTTTACCCCCTTTCTTGGTTTTCCTTTTCTCTGTAGCAGTAATGGATAATCTTGGGTTGATTATTGCTGTACTTCCTGCTTCCTAAGAATGTGAAGAAGCCTTTTGATTATTTTTGTCTCATTGTATAGAACATCTAACATAAGATACTCAAATACCTACTGCGTAAAGGACCATGGTCCTATCATTCTGCAGTGAGACCAGACCTTCCAGAGACGAGTCAGACCCTTTTCCAATATCTACCAACCTCTTCACAAGCCATGTATCCTCAGTCAGTGAGAGTACAATTTTGAATCTTAACTGGCCAAGAAGCCCTTGCCGCTCCTTGAGAAAGTTAACACACAAGCATCTTTTACTTTCCCCAGCCAGAATCTTCTGTTTCCATTCAGAAAAACCAAACCTAAAACCTTTATACTAGAGCCAGCCAATCAGTGGTGTCTGGTTTGTGTACAAAGAGAAACGACACACAATCTCATGCATTTAGGCACCTGCACAAGCACAAGGACCATTTGGGGCCATGCGGCTGCTTGTGGGTCACTTTTTCTCATGCGCTGTAACCTTGTATCAAGCTAGTCTTTGTGTTAACAGCTATACAAACTTCAGAGCACATCCTATCGTCTATGCCAAGGGCAGCTGCAGGAATCACTACTCGCTCTAACAGCGGTCACACAAATCAGCACAAGTGCACAGAGGTGCACAGTAGCATTTCTAAGGCTTTAAGAAGGAGCAATAGGGAAGAAGTCAGGATCTGGGAGGGGCCTAAGTAATGTCCCCTTCAGAAAACAACAAATATGGGAATGGCGAAGACCACCCTATGCTCTGGGGACACCAAGATGAATTCTTGACTCTCGAGGGCCAAGGCATGTGGCCTGACAGGTAAAGTCGTCGGGGTGGCAGGCCAAAGTGTTCCAGAACGCCAGTTTCGATACAACATTTTCAACTTCTGCTGACAGAAACATCAAACCCATTAATTAAGCATCCACCAGCCGTCGGCTCCCTCACTGCGCTTTGCTGGGCTCATCAATCTCACTCAATGTGGAGCAAAGTCTCTGGATACAACCAGGAGAGAACTGATTGTCTGATTATTCAGCATTTGTTAAGACTGGACACCGTGTCTTTGCTAAATATGAAAACCTGGCTAGGGACGGAGGCTGGAACAGACCCCACCAGCAAGCCTGTCCCTCCTCCATCTTACAACTGCCAGAATAAAAGGTTCCACGGACTCCAGAGAAGGAAGAATGTTTGTTTCTACTCTTCCCGTTTCCTGGAAAGAGTGAACTCACTGTTGACTGGATCAGTTTACGCCGGTGTCTTCTAGGGTTGCTAACCCGGGCTTGCTTCTGTCTGGGGTGAGGAAAGGAGCCTTTGCTGCGATTCTGTTCATACCAGTCTCCTTCCTGTAGTGTCCCTGATTTTGTTTTTTCCTGCAAATTCCATGCTCCAACTTTGCTCAAGACCTAAGCCAACAGACTCTTAGGAAACAGTCAGCTTTTGAGGAGAGAAAAGAGGTTGTCTTTCTTTCTTGCCAAGGAAGAGTTTCATATGATAAACTCCTACACTACTTTGGATAGACATCTAGCTATTTGAAGAGCTCCAGGTCCCTAAGTCACAATGGTTAGTGGGAAGCAGAAAAGGGGCAGTGATGAGTCACATGCTTCCATGGAGGGAGAGGTCACAGAGACTAGGTTTTGAGGATTCTAGGAGGTATCTGGTCTGTCTAAGATACGCAGTCAGGAAGCTGACTTTTCATTTTTCCACAGGGGCTGATCTCAAGCTTCCAGTTTTACTACCTCTTCCTGCCTTGGGTTCCACCTTCTTGTGACTTAATCACATAAGGAGGTCACATTCATCCATCTGCTTCACAGAGCACAGGTGCAGAAGCTCATCATTTGTAGGTTAAAGGCTTGGCTGTAGGTTACAGTTGTATTTTGACAGGCGTTTCCTTGGAGCACATGGTTCATCCCAGAAAGTCTACTCCAGGCTGATGCCTAGCAAACTGACAGGTGGGTGGTCTTTTTGCTCCCCAGTCCCGCAACTGGCATTCTTCTGGGCCTCATTTCCATTTGGACCCCACCTCTGACCCAGGGATGCCCTAGGGTCTGGGTAGCAGTGACTGGTGGTGCTGAGGTTCTGTTTGGAGTGAGTAAAGCATGGCTGGAAGCACAGTGGCGTCTCTGCAGACTTTCATCAAAGAGGAGTCTGGGTGGTTCTCAGCTGAGGACTGAGACCAAGAGAGGCAAGAGAACAGTGAGAAGAAAAATGACTCTTCTTCTAGACACCTGGCACAATCTTATCATGCTGGTCAGTGCACAGAAGAGGACTTAGAGACAATCTAAAACAGCTTTGTCTTTCTCTCTCTCCTTCCTTCCTTCCTTCCTTCCTTCCTTCCTTCCTTCCTTCCTTCCTTCCTTCCTTCCTTCCTCCCTCCCTCCCTCCCTTCTTTCTCCCCTCCCTCCCTCCCTCCGTTCTTTCTCCCTCCCACCCCTCCCTGCCTCCTTCCTCCTCCCTCCCTCCCTTCTTTCCTCCTCCTTCCCTCCCTCTCTTCTTCCTCCGCCTGTCCCTCCTCTTTTCTTCCTTCCTTCCTCCTTCCCTCGTTTCTTCCTTCCTTTTCTTTATTTTTTCTCCTTCTTCCTTCTTTCCTTCCTTCCTTCTTTCCTGTCGTTCCTTGCCTTCCTTTCTTTCTTTCTTTCTGTCTTTCTTGCTTTCTCTTCTTTCTTTCTCTTCCTTCCTTCCTCTCCTCCTTTCCCTCCCTCCCTCCCTCCCTCCCTCTCCTCTCTTCCCCTTCCTTCCTCACTCCCTTCCCCTCCCTCCTTCCTTCCTTCCTTCCTTCCTTCCTTCCTTCCTTCCTTTTCTTTCTCTTTTTCTTTCTTTCTTTTTCTTTCTCTCTCTCTCCCCTTCCTTCCTTCCTTCCTCCCTCCCTCCCTCCCTCCTTTCCTCCCTTCCTCCCTCCCTCCCTTCCTCCCTTTCTCCCTCCCTCCCTCCCTCCCTTTCTTCCTTTGCTCCTTCCTTTCCTTTCTCTCTTTCTCTCTCTTTCTTTCCATGTGTATGTGTGAGTGAGTGAGTGAGTGTGTGTGTGTGTGTGTGTAGAAGAGGCACTGTGTGTGCCTGTGGGGGCCTAAGGCTGACTTTGAAAATAATCTTGGGATCTCCTACCTCTTTATTGTTTTGCTTTGGAGTTTCCGAGTCTCTGCCATCCAGGGCTAGAAATTGGAAGCTGCCACCACTTCTGCCTATGTGGTGATCTAGAGTGAACTTAGGTCCTTTTGCTTGTGAGGCAAAGGCTCAACCCCTGAAAAATCTCTCCACTCCACGGACCAACTTTTGTATGCACACACACATGCCTACACAAAAGTACTATGGCCAGCAGGGTTTCCCACACACGCTGGACACTGCAGAGCAAGGATGAGGGCTGGTATTCCAGTGTCTGCCCCAGGGCCTTCCTGTGCCAGGACTCACTCCATCCCCATGTCAGAGCTATTCTTCCAGTACTATGAACTCTCTCCCTCTTCAGGCTCCCAATTCACATAACTCTGCAAGAATGGAGAGATACTGAGCATGTGGGGGTGTGCTATGGGGCCACCGTACAGACGAGGGAGAGACTGATAGTGATCTGAATCCACTGACCGTCCAGTGACACTGTGGGATTTTCCTAGCTGGGATGGCTGGCTTGAGAGTACAGAAAGAATTCTTTGTACCTACATGTTTGAAGTCATGGAGCAAGTCCAGAAAGTCCTGCTTCTCTGGAGTCAGAGTAAGTAAGCCTCATCAGCTAGCATGGGTGAGTTAGGCTGGAACCCATAACACGAACTTGCTAAACTCCCCAAATGTGATGATGGTGGGTGTGGCATTTACCTACGTCTTGTCATACTTCTCTTGCTCAGGACTAGGGTGCAGAGATAACCCGGGAACTGACTCTAACCAGATGTCCTGTATCATCTCAAGGAATGCAGCAGCTTAATCAGCACTTGTTCAGTGCTGTGCGGCTTACCCAGAAGCATGACTACTTTCTAAGTGCAGAAGAATGATGGTTCTGGGCACAAGACCCAGTAGAGCAGAGTATGAAGGAAAGGGGTCTCAAGGGGTGTTCTGCCGGCCAGACCTTTGTGAGCCCTGCCCCCTGGCGTGCACATACCTTTCTCAGTTCGTCCTTCTCTCTGCTGTGGGCATCCTCCAGGACCCTGCGCTCCGAGTGAGCCTTCTGCAGCTCAGTGCGCAGGTTTTGCACCTCCTCCTGCAGCTGCAGGCTGGTATCGGCTCCCTGGCTCTGCTGGTACTGCGCCAGCTCCCTCTTCAGCTTCTCCACCTCCATGGTGTGGGTGGAGGTGACCGCAGACAATTGTTCCGACAGGGTCTTGAACTCTTTGTTCTGCAGGCGGCGTCGGCAATTGGCAATTGGGGAAGAGGAGAAAGAGAAAGAAAAAGGAAAGGTTATTGGGCCAGGAAAAGAGCATGAAGGTTATTGTAAAAAGACTTCCAAGGTGGAATTAAACGTTGCAATAATTACTTGCCTGAGTGCTGCCCTGCCATCGCCCAAATGTTTTAAACTCTGCTGTGAACTTAGAAGTTGAAGAAAGCACAGAGCAACAGCACTGACTGAAACAGTCCCGGGAGAGTGTAGGAGCAGACAGAAGCTGGAGGGCTGCAGGACAATACAGTCCTCTCTCAATCTGCTGTCTTGGCTCTTTAGGGTTCTCTCCTTTTCACATGGAGCCCTCTTGCCCTTGGACTCAGTGGCACAAAAGAGCTGCAACCTAATCCCCAGCTCTGAGACAAAGGACCCCTCTTCCAAGGAGGCCCTTCATGGAGCCAGACGATCTCTCTCGCCACCTTGTCAACATGGCTTACGCCACACAACTCTGACTTCAGAGACCAGCCCCTGGCAAAGCCCACTTGCAGACTGTGTATCTGATCAGAAGCCCACTCATGCATTACCCTTCCCTGCTCAGGCCCTGTGAACCTACTGCTAGAGTTGAGCTCAGTGTGAAGAATGGGCAGAAGTTGGATTTGGGAGATTTGAGAGAGGGTCAGGCAGAGTGGTGGGTTTGGAGAAGTGGACAGGAGGAAGGAGGCTCTCTGAATAAGCAGGAAAGCAGCGACCATTGATTATTCATCTGCTGTGCTCTGCAGGAGCTCCAAGCAGAACAGAGTTATTGGTGAAAATGTCAATAAGCCAAGGTATCAGGAATTAATGGTTAATTCACAGCAGAAATTAGATTTCACAGAAAGTAGTAAGACACTGAAAGAAAAGCTGGCAGAACCTGCATACCACCACCCAGGCGTGGATTTCCCAGCCAGGACCCTGTCTGAAGGAAGCAGCGCATTTTCTGTATGTGCACAGCAGGACGACCTTCCTCACACCGTGTGAGCTCAGAGTATAGTCTGCCTCTCTGTTTGCTATCAGCCTTACATTAAAGAACTCCAAATAAGCAGCATCCAATTAGATACACCAACATCTGTGTGAACTGCCCATTGGGTTCTAACTCTTTGCCTATAGGGAAAGAGTCTCTCCCTGGAAGAGGGTGTACTGAACTACTGAACTGAATATCCTCTGACTTCGTCTCTGCTCTGGACAGAAAGTGAGCTCAGGGTTACTGCCACTTTCTACTGGCATGGTCTGGGTCTGATCAGTGGAGGGCTAGCTGGGGCTACTGTGGGTTATGAAGTGTAGACACAGCCGTTCAGGTGGTGGAGTCAGAAGGTACTCCCTACCGTGATATCTCAAAATGCTGACGTAAGCACCGCATCTTTCTGGAAGGCCAGCTTCCTTGATCCTGCTGCTATCTGAGCCTGACTCAAGGATGCTGGGAACAAGGTGTGTGAAGCCAACGCTCTTGTGCTTTAGTTCAGCTGTGTCCTCAGACCTCTGGGTGCTTGATCCAGTCAGTAAGCTCTCTGGGCCCCAGAGTCCTCTCACGTAATTTAGGGACAAGAAAAACTCTCACGCCAGAAAGTTGGTATCAGAGGACTTATCTGGAGACTGGTCCTCAACAACCATCAGGGTTCTCATCGGTTGGTATTGTCACCAAAGCAGAAATGGGCTCCCTCCTTATCACCATTGTTACGGCCAGCCAAACAATTTCCAGGCTCCCTTTGGCGGTACATCTTCTGTCCTGAGCTATATGACCAGAAAGGGAACTCTGATTTCTTGCTCATTGTCTCACTTGCAAGACTCACGGCTGTGCTTATGAGCCTGGCCCAGGGCATGGCGGGGGGCGGCTCCTTTCCTCATGGGTTTCCACTGAACACTTCCTGCAGTATGGGCTAAGCTCACCAGCACCTCCTCTCATTAAAGCCTGCCCTCAACTGACAACAAGGGACCTGCCAGGAAAGATAACTCACAATGCTGCTGCCTGTTATTCTCTCAGAAAGCTCACCTCTCCTCTCGAAGATTTGTTCAAGCAGGATCATTGTTTACACTTGAAATGGTTCCCCAGGGTGAAGGAAAACCCTTCACCTATTCCTGAAACAAGCGATTCCAAGGCCTGCGGGGCACCTCAAACACCCACACGCACAACCGTGAGGGTGACAACGAGTACTGCGGGCATGTGAGGAAGGATGGCCCTTGCTCGTGGCAGCCCTGTGGACCATGGGGAGACTTGTGGTCAGGGACACACTTGTGGTCAGCCTTACTTGTCCCCCCAGCCAGGCACCCATATTCGGTGTTCACCCTAGGGACGCTGCAGAGTGAGTCCCTATCAAACCCTGGGGCAGGTGTGGGGAGTAAGAAAATCACCGCATGACAGTGCATGGAGAGTGAACATCCCATAACCTCTCATGCGAGCGCTGCCTGGTCGGGGGACTGTATTGCATGCTTATGGACGCCATTGCACGGATGCCTGACAAACATCCTGCTCAGTGGGGATGATTAATAGCTCTGCACACTTCACAGTTGCAAAAGTTGAAAAACAGAGAGACCACAAAGCTGTAGCTTGTGATATCCTAATTTTCAAACGTATATGGATATTCTTGAGACTCATAAAGGATGACTAATTTAACATTTAATGAATGCCTATTAAGTGTCTCTAATCAAATTGATTTAAAGAATCTTGACTGAATCTACTGAGTCATTGTCTATATTTAAATACGACCTTACTTTCACAAGGGCCCAAGAAACTTGAGTCTTATTATAAGAAGTAATTGTAAAAGCTGTCCGATCACTTCATATATACCTGACGAAAGCCAGGCTGGAGACAAGAGTTCAGAGATCCTGTCATTTTGGCTGGATAGTGTCACGCCAGAGGCTGACGGCAAGACACTGTGAGCCAAATCACAGGAACTGTCCCTGCAGCTACGGGTACGAGGTGCTGTGAAGGATGTAGCTTGTGATATCAGAAACCATGACAACCCACAGAGGCCTCTGAGCACCAGGGCCAGCACTAGTTCTCCTAAACTGTGCTGCTTCTTTCTGGAGAACTACCAGGTGACCCTAATCAATTTGCTGATTGTTTGCTAACTTGCTGTCTTCTCTGTGCAGTTGGGGGTTTTTGGCTTTAAGACACAAACTTGGGGGCTCATCCCCTGGTGTTACTTTTCAGCTTCCTCTCCTACCCCCTGCTGCTCCACAGACACCTTGGGTGGGGCACTTGTCGTGAGTCTTCCTGACAATGCATATCTGGTCCTGCTGTGACAGAAGACAAAGTCATATGTCAAGAGCATCTGCCTGGAGTATCCCCAGGAGCTGTGGAGGAAAAACAAACCCCCTCTTTGCAGCTGCGTTGGCTCCCAGGAGGTGGACCAAACACGCAGCTCCACAGTGCTGTTTGGGAAGAGTGTGCTGAGCAGTATCTCCCACAAACACATGCCAAGACAAGGACATGCTATCTGCACGCGCATGACTCCACTCAAGCTGAGCGTCTCTTTCGACTGAGAAGCATTCCTCCCATGTCCAAGAGTCTCCCAATGGAAGAGACGTAACAACGTGGTAGGAGGCGGTAGGCCACATCTGAAATCAGCCTGCCAAATTTCAGCCCCTGCCTGGACACTTCCTGACCGTGTGACCTTGGGACAGTTGGTTACTGTTCCTATCTCGCTGGTGTCCTCATCTTCAAAATGGTTGAATAGTTACATTTATATCCTCGGTTATGGCGAGGAGCAACGGGGAGAATGCCTGAGCAGAGGGGAGGAAGGGGAGGAAGCAAGATCTCAGGTACCTGCCAGTCATCCGCTTCATGCAGGACACCTGCTACTGCAGGACACCTGCTACTGCTCACAGATGTTTGCCATGCAGGAAGCTTAAGGCAAAAGGCTCTTTTTAAAAATAGGATTTCAAATCTGTTTCTTTTTGATGTGCAAGCACGTGGGTTGTGAAATACTAGGTCTATTTTTATCCTCTGGAGTCAACATTAGACATCAGCAGGGCTCATGCATAGCACCATCTGAAACCAGGGCTGCAGTGACTTGGGGTGAGAAAAGCTGCTAGCAGGGACAGCCCCAGAATCCTCTTTCCTTGGCCTGTGTTGTACCTTGGGAGGAAAACTGGCTAATCCGGACAGTCATCAGCAGCCCCGAGAGGAGCCATAAATACATCATGCTCTCTCTGAGTTTCCCCTCAGGACCGGTACCTAGAAGCTGATCTTTTCCTTAGTTCCAGTCTCCCTAACTACAGGTCAACCAGGCGAGAAGCTGAGTGTCCCCCACACACATCTGGCTGAGCCGTCTCTTCCCACCGAGGAGCCAAGCCAACATCTTGAAGAGCGCACAGAGATCACACAGCCACTGGCTCTTCCCAGTGGAGGGAAGAGGGTTTCACTGTCATCTGTGTCCAGTCTTGGGGCTCTTGTTTGGGGAAGTTGGTTTGGGTATAAAATGACGTGCTAATTTTTCTCTCATACTGGGGTCACAAGCTTCACAATTGCTCAGTATAGAACGGTACATTAAGAGACCTCCAAGGTCAGCAGTTCCACATCCCTTTCTGCACCACACGCCCCTTGCATTCCTCCTTGATCTCGCTTGCTGTGTGGGAACCTGTGTCAGTGAACCTCCTTCCTGCTCTGGGAGCCCAACTCAGCCATAGCAGCACTCAGGAGAGTACCAGCTCATCACACTCAGGAGAGTACCAGCTCATCGGTAATGTTTGAGATAAAAATGCCAGTTCTCTATTATGACCGTGAGTTCAGGTCTGGGGTGGAATGCAGATTTTAGCTTTATATAATTCTGTGGCTTTGGCGAGATATTTGATGTTCTTGATCCACAATTTCTTCATCTTCAAAATGACTCACAAAGTTACTCGAGAAGCATATGAACATCAAATACAGGGTTTAGAGTGTTCAGAAAATCAGGACAGGAAACCAGGCTGCTAGTATCACTGAATTCAGATTTTTCCTATCATAAACAGCCTTGAATCCACGCCACATTTCCCCCTTATCTAGAGCCTAACAGAGCACCAGAAATAACTGGTGTACACAGAAATCTTCTGAGTATTGGGATGGAAGACCAGCCAATTGAGCCACCCAAGCATGTATCCCAGTGTGCACATGTGCACGAGTTCACGTGTGTGGCTTCATCTGTCCAACTTGTGCTCTACTCCAGGTCTATCTGACCCTGAAGTAGGAGCCAGTATTCTGTGCTTGCCCTCAACAGCACCCACCCATACAGGGTCTAAGCAACAATGCACTGATTATCTGACTGGCTGAAGTGGGCAGATGACTAGGGCAAACTGAATAAAAAGTTTAACCCAATAGCATGACATTTTCTGAGTCATGCATCAGGCAGGATGCTAGCATTACTTTATGGAAACTCAGGGCAGTATGTATGTCCTGTGGACACATAGGGACTCACAGTAAGCACTAGCCATTGCTGCAGCTGCACCAAGACGCCCCTGCAGGGACAGAGCTACTGAATTTTAAGATAATCTATCCATTTTTATTGCTATAAAATTACCATTAAATTCATCGTTCAAAATAACATAAATTATCATTTTACAGTCTGGAGGATAGAAATCTAAAAGGGACCAGCAGGGCTGTGGTCCTTTCGGACATTCTAGAAAGGTCTGCTTCACTGCCATTTCCAGCTTTTAGGGACAGCCTGCATGTGTTAGCTTGCAGGCTTACATCCACTATTTGATGCTATCCTGTTTCCAGCTCCTCAGTCTCACTGTCTGATGAGGATACCTGCAATCCCCAGGGTCCACTGCACAATCCAGGATCATCTTCCCATCTCAATATCTTACCCAATCTATTCTAACAAACTCCTTTCACCATGTGATGAAGCACACTAATCCTAGGGATTAGTACATGGACGTGTTTGGGGGCTCTGATCTGTTGGTTGTTACCGAGTGGGAGATACCCCCTGAGGGCTCTGGTACTTGCAGTTCCCCGAGCCTGTCCCTGGCACCCCACCAGTCTCAGCCCCCGGGTAGGGAGTTCCTGGTGCTGACCTGGTCATCGATCTTGCGCTGCAGCTGGACCACCTTGTTCTCCATGCCCACATTGAGGCGCTTCAGATGCTCAGCAGAGCGGGCCTCGATCTTCAGGGCCTTCAGCTCCTGCTTGGCCTTCAGCCTCCTGAAGGCACACTGGATGACAATGGCCGCGTCCCGCTGCTGCTGGAAATGTCTGCGTGCCATCCAGCCGCGGACGTGCTTCTGGATGATGGTGGCTTTGTGTTCCATGAGGACCTGGCGAGGATAAGCACACACTGTCTGTGGGTTCCCCTGCGGGATGGACCAAGTGAGCTTCCTCGAGAGCCAAGGCTGGCCTTGGCCTTACCAAAGAGAGAATGAGCACGTACCCCTAACATCTGTAGTTATGATGGCAAATTTCAGCCAGGTGCTATAGCCCATGTGCCTACACGAAAGCAGCTGTTAAACTTTTGTGTCTAGCTCTGTTTTACTACACACGCAAAAACACAATCTAAAAAGCTAAGTGTAGTCAGGTATCTAGTGACTTTTCTGTTGCTCTCTCCTCATTAGACAGAAGCAGATCCTGTCCTAAGTGACGGGGCTAGGAACTGAAATGAGGTGCTCTGCCAAGAGCCTCCAGTGGAGTCATAGCCTGCAACTACCTGGGTTTTTCTGTGAAATTAAAAACCACTCAGAAAACTGAGGCATCAGTGTTCTTGCCTTAAAAACCCTCAGATAAATGTTTGCATGAAGAATAAGCAAACAGGTTGAAAGATTACTCTGCTCATGTCAGGCTGTGAATAGGACTCAAAGTAACACCTAGAACTGGTGTTTTTATGTGCTGCCTCCTGCTGGTTGTCTCCAAAACATCACCTACCACTTTCAAATGGCATCACAGATTTCACCAAATGTCAAACTCACACTTACGTCTTCTGCAGGTCTGTTCTTCACATCTTACATCATGTGGTCCCCCCACTGATGTCTGACTCACATGTTTCTCTCTCATTTCAATCTAGTGCTTTACTTTTCTTGCCTAGAAAATTCTAACATTGATCATACAAGAGATATGTCTATTTTAGGAAAACAACATTTTGCACACTTCTTTCTAACTTGTCTTTCAAGCGAACATTGTGCTTCGGTTGCACAGCGCTCCTGGGGTGAATGAATGAGTCCTGACTTAGGGCTACCTGAATCAGCCAAGGATTTCAAGTTTGCTCTAAGGCACAGAGTGACAACCGGACCCTGGGGGCAGAGTCCTGCTCCTGACTGTAACTTTGGGGGTAGGGGGTTGCTCTTTATCTGCTCTAGGAAGGAGTGGACTTGTTGCTGGGCAGAACCAACTGTAGTTGCTGAGCCTAAATGAACTTAGCTCAGCCCTGTTTCTGGCTGACATATGCCCTCAAGCAGGGTTCTCAGCTTCTTTGGGCGGCTCAGAGGTCAGAGGGATGCAATGATCAATCCCTTTCTTCCCTCTTGGGACTTTGGGAAGGACTGGTAACAGCAGAGATGTACTTAGAACCCACCGATTGCTCATCCGATGGTCACTTGCCCGTCAGCTGTGATCTCTGACGCTCAAGTCCCTGTGGTGGTTACTCACCTGGCGGTAGTTTCTGCGCACAAACATGCCCCGAGCAAAGGACTGGATGACAACGGCAGCCCTGCAGACCCTCCTGTAGGCCAGGCGGGCCCTCCGCATGCGGTACTGCTTCTGGAACACCAAGGCTGCCCGGGTTCTCCGAAGGTGTTCAGCCATCCTGGGTGTGAGGGAGGTGAGCAAAGAGCAGGAGTGACAGTCAGGGCAGAGAAGGGCCAGCGGAACCATGGATGATATAAGCTCCTTCCCCTGCGACCCTCACTGGCCCCTCCAAGACTGGCTCATGCCGCCCTTCCTGAATGCAGCCATGCCTTGTACACTTGACATTAGGCGGAATCAGGCTTCTCCTTGTGGCCCCTCCGTGGCCCTTGCCAGACTGCTCTCCGCATTGGGCATGCTCTCTGAGTGCACCTTAAGTGCCTCCCATCCTTCTCAGGACAGAACTGCTGGCTGTCCTTCTGTCCCTTGTCACACTCAGAGAAACCCAGGGTTGGCTGTGCTTTAATCACTGCTGCGTCTGTCCAGTTCAGGGCCTGGCAGTGCTGGACCTGGGTAAATGTTTGCTGAATAAAAAACCTCCTCAGGCTCCAACAACTGCTTCCTGTTCTCACCAGACGGGAGTTCCCACTCTGTCACCTCACCCCACCCCATCTCAGTAAGAGAGCCAGATGCACACTTCCTACCCCTCTCAAGAGCTTGTCTTGTGCTAGGCTCGTAGTAAGGGCTCAGTATTCAAAAACAGCAAATTATCCCAGATAACCAAATATAGCTCTGGAAAGGGGTATTCACTATCTCCTTGTTAGATACAAGGTTCCCTTGTTATCCACCCATGCTTTCCTCACACGAGGGCCCTATCCATCCCCTGGGCTGCATGCCCCTGACAGGAGAACGTGACCTGTCCTGTGGGAGCATCACTACCAGGGAGTCTGATACCTATGATGACGTGAAGAGTGAGCAGGAATTATAGCGAGTCTATCCTACTGCTTGCTCCTCTCCAGTTTCTGCTCTGGAGCTCATATCAACAGTCCAGAGGTGGTTAACGGCATGTCCTGTCTCTGCTCACATGGTCACTGTAGCATCCATCAGCCCAGGGACATCAGTGAGGAAGCCCAGTGAAGGCAGGTCTCTAGGCGCGACACTAAGTAAGCTGGAGAGCCCAATTAGTGTCCTTGATCTGTCACAAGGCAGTTGTGACTGGACAGAACACATCCTCTCTCTGCTGGCTCAGTGCAGCAGGAACTCACAGAAGCGCCTGTCAGAACCTGCCAACCCAAGCACCCATTCCCAGGGGATTGTGAAATTCTTGATATAAATAAATAACAAGGTTGTAAATAATAATAATATAATTTCATAATAATGTGATTTATGCCTTATCCTAGACATCTTTATTTTGGAGTTTAGGGAAAGGAGAAATGACAGATGAGCACCCAAACTAGCCGTTTCCAGGTTAGCGTTGATAGGCTGGGGACTAACAGGTAACCAAGAGACATGGAACTAGACCTGTGCTCTGAGGCAAGAAAAGCCTCACGGGGATATACTCAGCATTTGGGAGCGCTTCAAGACAGACCCCAGAGGAAGCGCTGCAGCTACAGACCCAGACACAGAAGCTACCCCTTCGCCCAGCTCCAAGTAACCCAGCAGCGTGTGGCTCACCTGCGGGCCTGGTATCCTCGGGTGAACCTCTGCAGCGTTAAGGTAGCCGTCTTCAGCCTGCGGTACTTCACCTTCTGCAGCCAGCCCCGCACAGTCTTCTGGATCATGATGGTGGCTGCCCGGAACTTGTCTGCTCTTAGTTTCTCCAGGTAGGCCACCTGGCCTGCCCGGAAGAAGATCTTGGTGCGCCCAAACTGAAACTTGTCCGGATCCTTTATAAGGTAGGGAGGGGAACTGATTGGTCATCTGTGGACAGGGACTAGCACATGCCATGCAGCCCTGGTGCTTCCAAGGCAGAACTGCTTGCCGGATCTCATGTGTACCTCTGACCCCACACAGCAGGTACACGTAGATGCTTGGTATTCATGCAACAGACCTGAGTCCTCACTATGGGACAAACGCTGGACTTAGCACCCAGGATCTGGCTTTGAACAAGATACCTTCATTGAAACAACTGACACCATGGGGAAGGGCAGAGGCAAGCAACCAAAACACTCTGCTTTCAAGGAGTAGCAAGGGATTAGCAAGAAAATGAAACTGGCCATATTCAAAAGGATGCTCAAGGGAGGTATGTCTGTGTAGACGGGCAAAGACCTGCATGAACTGAAGAGGCAGTCATGGAAGAGGAGCACAGAGGAAAGTTCTAGAAGAGCAAAGTAGAGTCAGTGTAGTACAGTCAAGACACATTTGAGGAACAGAGAGCCAAGATGGGGTCAGCACAAAGCACTAAAGGTGGACATTGGAAGGACCGGTGAAACTATAAAACTGGGGTGGGAGGTAAAGATTAGGGGCTTTGGGCAAGCACTGATCTGGTCAACATTCAAAGATTATCCTCAAATATCCACAGAGTTGAATACATAATTATAGATCGCGAATTACCTCAAGCACAACTCCACTATGAAGATTCTTTGCAAATGTGTAATTACTGTTTTAATTGCATCTATTAAGTTAAGATTAGTTGTTCTTCCTTGGGTCCACTCCAGTGGATAAGGAAAAATGACCTAGCAGGATGTTCGTGGACCGACCTGTGGCAGGACCCTGAGAAAGGGACCCTCTAATTGGTGAGGGTTATTTGCAAGCAAACTACCATCTAAGTATGTGCTGGCATGAAGATCACAGAAAGGAAGGAATCAAGTTCAAAAACACACACATTCATGCACACTTACATGAACGTGTACACACAAGTATACATGCAGAGGCACCCCACCTCTCCTACACTCAGAATATGCCCCATGTGGGTGGAAAAATGCTGATTCATCACTGGGGAAATGACTTTAGTTAAAGTGGTTAAAGTCTTTGCTTCCCAACCAAAAACACCAGAGTTTAGATGCCCAAATACCACGTGAAAATCTTAGTAGACATGGTGGCAGCCTGCAATTCCAGTCCTGGAAGACAGAGCCTGGGAAATGCCAGAGCAAAGCAATAAAGTGGAAAAGCAATCCAGGATGACTCCCAATATCACTCTTGGGCCTCTAGAGGCACACATACTCAAGTGCACTCTTGTATAAGTAAACACACACACACACACACACACACACACACACACACAAGGAATGTTGAGTTATTAGTCTTCATGGGTTAATAAGCCCAACACAGTTGACAGAAGTCAGATTTCATCTGTTGAGAAGGCTCCTCTGCTTGAGCTATGCCTGAGCTGAGGATACTGGTTCAGTTTTGGGCATTGCTGGTCCATCTCCTCCACGGCCTGGCTGCCAGAAAAGCTTGGGGGGAGGGTCAAGGTTGATATCTGGCTATGAGCTATTCCCAGTGAACAAATCATCCTGGCAAAATAACACTTGAATCTTAAGAAATTTTTTATGTAATTGTGTGTGCACACGCATGTGTGTGTGTGTGTTTGTAGAACAGGGCATTGTGTGTGCCTGTGGAGGCCCAAAAGTGACTTCATTAATGATCCTGGATTGTTCCTGGACTTCCATTGTAACTTCCATTAATGATCCTGCTTTGCTCTGAGGCTTCCCAAGCTCTGCCTTCCGGGGTCAGAATTGTAGGCCGCTGCCATTTCTGCCTAGGAGGCAAAGACTTAACCTTTGACAGCTCTCTAGTCTCTAATATAATTCTTTTTCGCTTTTAAAGATTATCAATGAGATTTAACACTTCATCAAAACAGGTCCTAGTTTGCTATAAACCCATTTGTCAGGAACTATTGACATGTTTAAGGATTTGTCCCAAATGGCTCTTCTTTTATAATTGTCTAGTCTCAAATGTAATTTGGGGCTGTTTTAATTTAAACATAAGCTCTGTTGCTGCACTCACTCAAGAATTTCTGAAAGACCTAAGTATATGCTGCCTTATATGTAACAAGTACTATGGAGGGTTGAGACTGGTCATGTAATAATACCATGTAACACCATGCCTACTGTAAATCAGGCCTCCACTGGGATCCACAGAGATGTTGGGCTAGTGGTGGCAGCCAGGAGCAGCCTGCACACATACCGTAGAGAGTTGGATAACAATTCCATATCTTATATGTGCTAAAGATGTGCGAAGGTTGAAAGTACTCTAGGTGGGGGAGGGAATTCACACAGGGAATGAGTTAACATCTTAGACTCTTTTGTAGGGATGAAGACAAACCTGCCAGTCACCCCACCCTCCCCCCATTCTCATGGCCTTCAGCTCACATCCCAAAGGGGCTGGGTTACCTTAATGAGGTTTTCCAAGACGGACTTGCAGATGACCTTCTTGTCTGTATTGGCTAGGTCTTTCTTCTTCACTAGCACCCGATACCGGTTGAAGAAGTCATGGTAAGTCCACCTGGAGGAAAAGCAAAAGTAGGCCCGGTGATGTGTCTGGCTTCTTGACTATGCTTTGGTCATGGGTAACCTCAGTTAATGCCTCATGGAGTCAATGCTACTATGCAAAGTCTGTTTAGGAGCAGTAGAGTATATGTCTTCCCCACAGCCCACTTGGAACTCCAATGTATCAGAAGTCCTAAAGTTGGGATAGGGAAAAATGAGTATTTGACAAGAATGGGTGTCTGGGAGGCCTGCATCTGCCACATCCATTGAGCTCCTCCTCTGGTGTATGTGGAAGAAAATGGACGCCTTACATAGAGTTTCAGATTTTCTCTTTGAAAATTCATACTGCTTATCATAAAAGCATTTTTAAAAAATATGCAAGCAACCAGTGGCCCTATCTGATCCCTAGAAAAAAATACAGAAATTTTGTTTTGAAAATTATTTTGAAAGAGGGTAGAATGGGGGCTTTTTTTTCCACCCAAGACTTTTTTTTTGCCTGGGAAATTTTTATGGGACCCCATGTACATAAGTATGTAAAACAGAATACATTTTACTGATAATAAACCATAAAGAACAATTTAAACGAATTCTTTGGTATACATAGAATCTTGCCATTATTTAAATTAAAGCAAATTTGTATGTTAATGAGATGGATGTGCTTATTTTTATATCAGAATCAAACCTTGGCTGAACATTTGATACTGCAGGATGTAGAGGAACTCCAATGTTTTTTAGAGTTGACTGATATTTTAGTCTTGCAGTTCTAAATGTGGAGACTGCCACTTAACATAAACACAACAGTACAAAATGATAGAAATCTACTTAGGGTCATTTTGGAAATTTATTGGAAATTCTGTCCTAATACCAAACCAAAATTAATTATCAATGTTTTCATGAGACTGAGACTTTTTATGAGTCTGAAACTCAACAATGGCATTTTTAAAAAAAAATTCTACCAATAAAATCCAAAGATATACTAACTTGATACTGAGAGGCTGAGGACTGTAGTAGGAAAATATTAAAAGTATTTGTTTTTGTGTTAAGTCACTGTTCCTTTAAGAGTGGAAAGCTTTCACAGTGAAAGCACTGCATTCATAACATACAGTAGTCTTGAATTTGAGCTGAAGTGCTTCAGATAGCATTCGACGGCATTTTCATAGTGAGCACATGCAGTGTGATAAGAGGCAGGTCATCCTCAGAACGAGGGCTGCAGTGAAGTCACGGATGGGCTGCACCACAAGCACACACTGCCAAGAATGCTGCAGGTCCGTTTCGCATTTAATTTGAATTAATTTTTTTTGTCACCATGTGTTCAGTTATGGGGTAGCTGCCTAGGGCTTCAGAAGCTGTAGTGCAGATTTTTATTATGACTCCCTTTTCCTCTTTACCTCGACACTGTAGCCCCCTGTGAAAATGTCCCACAAAATTAAAGAGACCTGCAATCCATCACCTACACAGGGCACCACTGTTGGGTTTTGCTTTGGCAGTCTTTGAAAAAGGGCCTTACTGTATCCCTCAGTCTGGGGGGAAGGTCTCTGTGTAGAGAGTTTCTCAGGCAAGGCTGCCATTCTCAGTAACAGCCTCCATTCACACCCTCGCAACCCCACTCTCCTGATTTTCGTTGCAGTCTTCAAAGATGCTCACGCCTTCCTCATGCAACGTCAGAGCCATCCTGATCCACAATCTAAGAAGCCTTTGAATTTCAGCCTCGCCTCTCAGAAGGTCAACACAGCCCATCCACACTATTCTAAACCCTGGCCAGTGCACAGTGAGGCTGGTTTATGCCTTCAGAGGCACCGGGCAGAGCCACCGTGTCCATCTCCAGGGGTACACTGTTGGTACTTTGTTTAGAAGTCAGTAGGTGTGGCCCTGAGGCCTGGCACCAGCTGTTTCCCATCACCAGTGGCCTTAGAAGTCCGTCCAGCCATTGCAGATAACACATATGTTAGTGACAAGGAAATGGTTGGGTCTTTCCCCCGAGACTCTTATATGCCTTTGTCAAATTTCCTTCAGAAACCTTATCCAGAAAAAAATACTATGAGGTACCAGGACCTCTATTGTGAGGTACACACTGTGTTCAGGGAGGGAGTTTCTCTAGAGGACCCTCTGCTTCAAAGGCAGTCCAGGCTTTGGAGGACAAAAGACTCCTTGCCTCCCCCTCTCTCCATACCCCTTAAAATGCTTTTCTTGATTGGGCACAAGATTTTTAACCTAGTTGTGAGTTTAATTTAAGTACATATGACAAAAAGTCATGTTAAAGACTTTCTTTTTTGTTTTTGAAAAGGGATCTTACGGAGCCCGGCTGGCCATGAATTTGCTGTGTGGTTAAGAATGACCACAAGCATCTGATAGTCCAGCCTTAACCTCCCAAGCATGGAGACCAAAGCATGTGCTGCCATGCCTGACTTGAGACTGTTTCTTTTTACAAAGAAAAGCTTTGAGATATCTCCTACCACAATATTTACTCCTTTAAAGCACTGTATTGGTTACTCTTTCCTGTTCCTATGAGATAGCATTCAAAATCAAGCCACTTAAGGTAGAAAGGGAGAGATTTATTCAGCTCACGGTTCTAGAGGGGAGATAGTCTTTCACAGCGGACGTGGCATGGCTGGAGGCAGAAATGGTGGTCAGGCTAAGTTACTGCAAATATCTTAGACACTGAGAGCTACCCAGACTGCTTGCTGCAAAATGAGACTTCTCCTGGAGGTAGGGTGGGACTAATCCACCTCAAGCTCCCTACCCCCACTCCCCATGACCACTTTACTCCAGCAAGACGTCACCTCTCAAAGGTGCCATGACCTTCCCAAACACATGAGACTGTGGGGGACACATTGCAAACCGTGACAAGCACACACATGACAAACCAACCCCGTATTGAATTCTAGATCATCTCTACAGCACAGAAAAGAAATTTGATTCCCTGGAATAATTAATCGTACCACTGTGTCTCCTTGCAGACCCTGGCTGGCGACCACTGATTTTGGTCTTATGCCCCTTAGATTTTTAAATTCTATCTCAAATGTAGCAGTCCTGGGGAAGGAGAGCTGCATTCCACTCAAACCTTCTGGGTCCTTGCAAGTGTGCTCCCGGTGGTGCGGACTCTGTTATTCGGTGCATATATGGAGGTTAGAAGATAACTTTTGGAAGTCGATTCTCCCTTTTCACCATGTGGGTTCCAGGGGGTGACCTCAGATTGTCAGATTTATGGACAGGCATCTTACCCACTGAACTGTCTTGTTGGCCCTTTACCAGCTACTTTCAAAAACAGAAACATATGGGACTGGGGAGCTGGTTCAGTGAGTAAAGATATCTGCTTGCAAACCTGACGACCTAATGTAATCCCTGGAAGGCCACACAAGGAAAGAGAACAAGTACACCACAGTTCTCTCTCTCTCTCCTTTCTCTTCTTTCCCAGTCTCATTCTCTCTCCCCTCTCTCAAATAATAAATAAAATTAAAAGAAATAGAAACACAGTTATTCACTCAGTTAAATGTGGTTTCAATGATTTCAATCAAATACAGTAAACGTAAAGAAAACTCTCCAACCTGCCTTATAATACAGGGCAGCTTGGGGAAAGGAGAGTCAGAATGGACAAAATACAAATCAGACATGCACTGTGCATTTTATTTTTAACATGTTAACATTGTTGATGTTTATTTATGCTTTCTCTGTCCCAGTCCTACCAGTTTTGAATAAAAATAATTTCCTCCGATGCTTCTTCATAGGCAAAGATTGATATAGATAAGAATCTAGGGGAGTGACGCACATGATAAAGAGCTTCTTGAAGTCTCTGCTCCCTGACAATATGCCAATGTCCGTCAGCAGACGAAATCTCCCGGCAGGTGTGGCTTGCGCTCTCTCTCGGCTCTCAGAGGGCACTTTCCACACTCCACATCATGGTTATTTATGCACTCATTTTTTTTCTCGCTGTGCAACTTTACTGGGAAATAATTAAAACAGCATTTAACTGGACTAAAAACCTTAAATGCCTTCTAATTTGAAAAATCCCTTACTGCTGACAAATCCATAACTCAAGGAAATTAACTCAAGGAATGTGACTTCATGGATCTCAAGGCCAGTTCTTGGAGTCTGGAGTACTGAACTACAGAGGCCTGGCCTGACCTTGGGCGGCACTGTGACCATAGGGAAAAGCAAGGCTAGACAGATACCTCACTTTGCCTACATGCAGAATGAGATACGTTGGGACTGCCATAGTATATGGGACATTTAGAGACTTTTAGATATGGACTGAGTATGGTTTGCATCAAGAGGTGACTGTGAGCCCATGGGGGCCAACAGGTGTAGTGTCATGGTTTAAATGTGAGTTATCCCCCTCAGGCTCATATGTCTACTTCTGTAGCTGATGTTTGGGAAAGTCATGGTGCCTTGTTGGAGGAAGTCAAGTCGAAGAGGATGGGCCTTGAGGTTGGTTAGCTGTGCTTCTGCTAGCAGTCTGCTCTAGTCCTAGCTATACTTCTAGATCAGTGAATCCCTTTCTGAGTCTATCATAAATTCACAGTGTGTGAAACACCAGGGGTATAGTCGCTCCTTGTCCCTGCTTTTCTCCCTGAATTCCGACTCTCATGCTGGGGAGCTGAGCATCATAGATATTTCATGGAGGTGTCCTCTTCAGTAACAGCCTTCTTCACCTGGTATACCTCGCCTGGTCATATCGTCACAGTTGGCCACGTGGGAAAAGCCCAACACTATGGCTGCTTCCAGGCTAGGCAGGTGTGCAGCAGAGCCCTGGTCTGGAAAGATCCCTCCTTGGAATGAGTTCCTCAGCTTCGGATGCCAGTCAGGATGCAGCTGCCGTGAATGGCAAGGGAAGCGCAACCACTTGGAATGCTGTTTTGGCTGACCAAGCTCCCACCTGGAGCCCCACACTGGATCTAACCAACTCCACACAAGGACATCTGCAGAAGACTGCTCTCCTGAGCGGTCATCGGAGGACAAGGCCATAGTCATGTTCTCTTTTGGACCTGTTTCTTCAGGATGATATTGGTTAGATTAGACACATCCCAGCTTTCTCCCAGTAAGATTTTGGTATGAAGCTTTAAGTCAGTCTCTATGACATCAACTCAAAGGTTTTGTCACAATAGAATGCAGGGGACACTTTCCCTAAATTCTGCAGGAATATCAGTAAAGGCCTTGTTTTCTACAATGTGTCATATGGAAGCCAATAGCAGTTTTGGGGAGCAGGGGCATGCAGCCATCACCAACCAAGAATAAAATTGGACACAGAGTTATATCAATGTGACCATCAAGCAGTGTAGATGTCTGTTTCTCCTTTAATGGAACAAACCAGTGGAGAAAGAAATGATGTCGGATACAAGAAGAGTTCTTGGAAATGCACCAGACAGGAGACCAAGGTGCAGAAGAGAAGAGCACTGCTTGGAGACTCACAAGGGCACACATCCTCAGCCCTTTCTATTTGGGAGGACTTGAGCCAGTTTTGTTTTTTCTGGTATTTGTTTCCTCATGCATAAACTGCAAGTGACACCATCTGTCTCAACATCACCATAACAAACTCCAAGCCTCCACCTGTCACTGTGATCTTTTCAACAAATGGTGCTGGGACAACTCATGTCCCAAACAAACAATGGTCGGGTTCCTACCTCGTGCCATATGTGTGCTAACTCAAAGCAGACTACCTGACATTGTAAACGTCTTAGAAGAAAACATAAGTGTAAATCTTTGTGATCCTGGACTGGGCAATGATATTTTTAGCTGTGATTCTTAAAGCACAAATAACCAAAGGAAATAAAAAGATAAATTCAATACTATCACAACTGAAAACTTTTTGTGTTTCAAAGAATGTCATCAAGACAGTAAAGAAGAGGCTGGAGAGATGGCTCAGGGATTAAGTCTCTGCCTCAGAAGTATGAGGACCTGA
The DNA here is from genome assembly GCA_023101885.1 of Typhlomys cinereus. Classification (NCBI taxonomy): domain Eukaryota; kingdom Metazoa; phylum Chordata; class Mammalia; order Rodentia; family Platacanthomyidae; genus Typhlomys; species Typhlomys cinereus. The sequence continues at coordinate 2,056,570 of JALPQD010000361.1, read as the reverse complement.
GTTCAGATCCCAGACCCCACATCTGGGACCCCAGACAGAAATGGTGGTGGCTTGTACTTCAGGTTCTGGCAAGTGAAGCCTGGGAAATCCCAGACTGAAGCAAAAATGAAGTAGAAGCAATCCAGGATGATTCCTGAAGTCACTCTTGAGCCTCCATAGATATATACAGTGTTTTCAGCTACACACGCAGACAGACACACACACAGACACACTAAATAAAAAAAAATTAAAAAGAAAAGAATTTCTAAAGAAAAAAACTCCTCTTAGAATTGTATACAACATTTTTAAATGGCTGCTAAGGGTTTCATATCCAGAATAAAGGACTTGTTACTCAACAACAAAATAATACAATTTAAGAATGGGTAAAGCATTCTTTACATATTTATCTAAAAAATTCATATAAACAGCTTGCATGCAGGTGACAAGAAACTTAACATAGTGAATCAATTATGGGTACATCACTGATAACAAGGAAAGTACATGTTCATACAGAAATATGTAGATACCCTAAGTCTCTTGGGAACTGGAGACAGGAGGATTGTGATTTCACAGTCAATGTGGGCTACAGAGTGGGACTTTGTCTCCAAACAAAACCAAAACCACATACATGAATGTTCATGGCAGCTTAGTCATACCTGCCAAAGAGCAAAAACAACGTAAATGTCCATTGACTGATGGATGAAATAAAATGTGACAAATATATACAGAAAATCAGTATGCAGCAAAAGAAGGATGAGCCTTGAAAACAGTCCTGAGTGAAAGCAGCCAGCACAGAAGACTGAATATATAGGGAATGCCTGGATGGGCAAATCTACAGAAATAAAAGCCCATTATTACCTGCTAGGACCTGGGAGGAACAGAGGAAGAGGTAAGACTACAGGAAATCCAACATATTATGAAGTTAGATAATGGTGACGGTTGTATAGTCTGATTATGAAAATCTGACTGACTTCAAGAGGGTAGAGTTTCATTCCAACAAAACAGGCTTGTGGGTGGTCTTTGTGAAGAAACACAAGATCTTAATATTTGTCGTCAGGATTTCAACATTAACACCTCTGCAGGGTTTCCTGGTACAAAAACTGCAGGTTTCTCACGACTGTTGACAATACTATGAATACATTCATCTGTCCCTTCATCCCCAGGCTTTGCTTCAGTATGTCCCCAAACTCTGAAGGTTGTTGAGCGTCACTAGATGGAAGGGAACAATCCCTCCCTATTGCCTGAGCTGGACCTGAAATACAGCACGGAGAGCCGAGGAAAACCTAGCTGGCCCCGACACGGCCTGGAGGTGAGTGGGTGGCCACAGTTCAACAGATCAACACGAGCCTCCAGGGTAAAGGTCTGGCATTTAGCAGAAAAACTGCTGGGAAGCTTTCAACACGATTAAAGAGTAGGTGAGCAGACAGTTTCTGAGGCCTTCATCTAAGTTAGCAATATTAGATATTAGACTATTTATTACTTATGGGGGAGTTGGAAATCCTTTCAAAAAGCCCAAGCTAGGGCTGGCATGGTGGAACTTTTCTGTAGTTTTGGCCCTTGGAGGGCGAGGCAAGAGAATCACTGCCAGTTTGATGCCAGCCTGGGCTCCGAAAATGACATCCTGTCTCAAGAAAAGAGTTCTCCTCCACTTTCACCAAGGTGATGAGAACTAAGCTCATGTAGTTTTACGTTGATTCATTTTTATGCAAACAATGCATAAATGCATAAATACATTCATTTTGGCTAAGCAATTATTTGCCCCATAACACCTCTAGTTACAAAGCTGAGAAAAACCCAAGAGAGAGAGAGAGAGAGAGAGAGAGAGAGAGAGAGAGAGAGAGAGAGTCAGCTGCCCAGACATAAGAGCCCAGAGGAAGGAGTTGGCTATGGAGGGTCTCTCCTAGACAGTGCATTTATCACCTTCGTTTATGCACTTGACAGTGAACATATTTCTTAGCCACTACGCAGCATTCTAAATTGAATGATACATTTTCATTATAAGCCAACCTCCTGGAGAGCCATAATTCTAGGAAGGATAAAAATAGGCAGGTACCTGCAGTCTGAAGAAGAGAGGCAACTCCAAGATGCTGTCATGGGCTTTGCTATGGTAATTCCCTCTGGATTGATGGGCTTTAGGGGAACTGGCTGGGTCTTATTTTCAAACAGGAGAAAGAACTGTCTTCCAAGGCACTGATGGGCTGGATGGAGGCACAGCACCTGAAACACTTGCGCTCTTGGAGCTCAGCCCTATGAAGGAGTCATCATAGGTCTCTGCAGCCCTGGACTATGTTGTCTGTCCCCATTTTCCTTCCTTTGGTATTGCACAAGGGAAATGCAGGAAGTGATATGCAACTGGGATTTCCCTAATCAAAGGTCCCCACTGAAGAAGGTGGCATGGGAAATAGCACTGTAAGTTACTGCGATGGTTAACCCAAGTTGTCAATTTGAATCACCTGCACGAGGAGGCTCTGGGCATCCCAGGGCAGTTCTTCTTAATTTACATGGGAAGATCTACCCACTAGGGCGGCTACCACTCTCTGGGCAGGAGTCCTGGACTGAATTAGGAGAAAGTGAGCTGAGCACTGGATGAGCACTAGCATGCATTATCTGTTGCTTCTTTACTGTGGGTGTGATATGACCAGCACCTCAAGCTCCTGCTGTCCACTTGCCCTGCAGTGAAGGATTGTAACCTTGAGCTGTGAGCTGAAGTAAACCTTTTCTCTCTAAGGCCTTGTGCAGTTACTCAACAGGTTATCACGACACAGGTGCAGTTGCTTTCCTGTGATGCATTTTTAGCAGATGGAGATTTTTTTTTTTTTTCTGCAGACAAATCCAAGTCTCCCTAAGTCCCTCTGGTCCCATGAAGGCCTTTCTAGGTCAGGCCAACAGAAAGGCTGTTCACTCCACACTCTGAGGCAAGCAAACATTACACTTGAGCCTTGCCCTCCAAAACTGGTGTCTGTGTGACATTCATTTCCGGGATCAGACAGTTAGGAAAGCACTGCTTCTTTTCAGTAGGGAAGGCCACTCCACATGTTGTCGAGGTTGGCAAGTGCAGAAAATAAAGCAGAGCACGGGAGTGGAATTTTGACCCACAACTCCACTTGCCTCCATCTGCCAAACGAATACCATACTAGATGCTGTGACTTGGTAGTGGCAAGGAGATTTGGATATGGATGGTACAACTCCTGCTCAATGCTAACAGAGGTATGATAAGACCACGGGGCCACTTTCCAGAGTCTAACATTCCCAGTGGCAGCTCAGAAGGGAAGCTTCTCTTGGACCCTTTAGCAAAATGTGCTAAGGAAGCAAATGTAAGTAGGACGCCTAACGCACAGGCTGGATCGAATCCATGCGCTGAAACCTCAGCTGTCACATTTCCTGTGTTACCAGAAATACAGTCTTTCCTTCCTTTCTTACACTTTCTACAACAACTCTAACTCTAACAACAAAGATATAGATGTGCCTGCAATTACCTGCTGGGAAAAACTGAAACAGTTGTGACACGGGAAAAGATGTGCGTCAGGTATCCCTGTAAGAAGTCAGAATATTGTGGCACGTAGACCCTGCAAGAGAAACCTTTTTCCACAGGGGATAAAGCCTTGTCTTGCATGAGTACCTTCACTGCCTGGACGAGACGGAAGGCACACTGGGACCCCAGCTTGTCACCATTGGCAGACTGGCAGCCGCAGAAGACCAAGCAGGCAGAGCAGCACTCCGACCTGCCACCCACAGACAGTATGCTGCCCCCTGCCGGCAGCACGCTCCTGCTGTCTGCTCACTAACCTGTGCTCTCCCTGCGCAAGTCTCAACTCCTCTCCAAGGAGAGGCTGCCAACTCCTTCCATGCTCCTGTGACCACCTCGGGCCTAGCCATATGCTAAGCCCTGGTGGTTTCGAGCTTGTGTCTTCTCCTAGCTGTGAGCTCCTGGTGGGCGGGGGTGAGCAGCACTGAGCTGGGTACTCCATAGAGAGGCCCACAGAAAGATTGATAGGTGATGAAAGTCTCATAAAGGTTAAAAGCCATTCTCCTGCTACACGCAGTGCATATCAGACCCCCCAGAAGTAAATTCCTCCTAAAACAGATTGCGTTGTGCTGCAAAGCCAGCAGGAGCACAGTGACACACTGTCATTCTGATTTCACACAGCCAGGCTGTGAGGAAGCTCAGCTATTAAATTGGGATGCCAGATGTGTTCTGACCCTGCCTGTGTGGGGTCTGTTGTTAACCATGGCAGACACATGGGCTTGTAACTTCTTATGTCCACTTGAGTGATAGCTTCTGCAACTCACTTGTCCTGCCATGAATCATTCATTCATTCAGAAAGTTCTTGGTGAAAGGGGTGGTTTCTTTTATACACAGATGGGTCCCTCGGGTCTCTTCTGCCCTGGATTATCTCATTGTCACATGCTTCCACATCTCTGTAGTTTGACATACATATTTTATAAGCCCACCATCAGGTTTGTCTGCTCACCACCGCGCAGCACAAGTTTGGCTGTAAGAACCTGTGTCTCTAAGCTTTTTGCGTGATGACTCCAGTTTAACATGGCGATATCACAATCAACCTCTCCTATCCATAACACAGAGATGTGGTCAGGCCACAGCAGCCTTTATGCCACAAATCATCCTTTTACAACTTCCAGTCCAAGTTATTTTAACAAGAAGGTTACAATCCATTCAACTGATTCACTGAGCCACTAATGGGTTTCAGCAAACAATTTTGAAAGCCAGCAGACTAATGATGGTGTGATTAAAGAGATCTTTTTGATAGGTATCATGTGACTTGGGAGCCCAGCAGACAAAAGAGACAGGCACAGGGGAATAGTCGTCTGCCAATGGAACATAGCCTGGCAGCATCCTGAGGTCCTCTTCCCATTCTTCAGTTGAGTGCAGCTCAGTTGAACCCAAACCTAGTGCCTGCTACAGGTACTGGAAGGCAGTAGAAGTACTTATACTATTGTGGGTTGAACTCTGCCTGAATCCAATTCTGTCAATCAAAGACAATGCAGAGCTGACTGGGCAAAAGCAGGTTGAATTTACAGAGCCTTTCTCAGAAATAAGAATGATCAGCTGCTTGTGCTCAGACCATCCTAGGATAAAATGAGAAGGGCTGCAGGACACCTCCTTTTTTGCTTATCAAGGAGAGACATGGTCAAAAAGCCCTCAACACCATCCTGAGCAATGCCCGAACCCGCTGGGTTTTGAAAAGCTGCCTGGATGGTGCAAATTAGTGACAGTTCTTATGCTTTCCAGGCCAAATGCAAATTCCTAATTCCATCAGCATCTTCCCTCTCAGGCCTAACATTTGGGAATTGTTTATGGTTGAGCTGTTCATGGGTGATTAAGCACTGCATATGAAATGGTCCCTCCAGTGCAGGGGAGAGCACCAGGTCCAGGGAAGAGGAAGGCCCATGCTAGGCCTGCCCCCTCCTCTGCCCCCTCCTTTGCTTCCTGACACGCAGGGACATCAAAGAATGAGGGTCTCTATGCCTTGCACCATAGGCCCTAGGATCGTTGCACTGTTCAGCCCAGTCCTAGACATTGGCAGGGGTGTGGATTCTGTGACACTGGTGCGCAGTATATTTCTGAACTGGTGGGGTTGCAACCCACCTTCCACCCTTATTTGGTGTGTTTCCCAGGGCTCTGGAGCAGCTCTATGGCTAGCCACACGCAGGTCTGACCATGAGAGTTTTTTTTAACTCAAAGAAACTGTGCTTTCCATTACAGACAGGACTTCATGTTGAAAACTAAGGGGATCCAACAGAGAGGCAAAACATGATCTACAATGGATGGGTTTATTACCTAGCCTCAAAAAGAAGGACATTCTGCCACAAGCTGTAGCAGGGATGGACCTTGGAGACGTTATGATAAATGAAAAAAGAATGCATACCTGTGATCTCACTTAGCTGAGGCACCTACAGTTGTCACATTCAGACGGGAAGTAGAATAGCAGCTGTAGGGGTCAAGTTTGGTGAAAGGAGAGGGAACAGAAGTAGTACAGTCTGAGAGGATTTCTCCCTAAAGTTCATGTGCTAGAAGCTTAGCTCCAGAATAGCTGTGTTGGGAGGTTGTGAGGCCTATGGAGAGTCGCTGGGCCAGCCAAGGTGTTGGCTCTCAGGAGGGGCTGTGCAGCCCTGGTTATTTCCCAGCTTCCTGATGGAGATTCTCTTTATTCTCCCTATATACTCTTGTGCTTTCAGACTTAAAGTGTGAGCTGAATAAAGCTTTTAAAAAACATGAAATTAGCCTCCTTGAGGTATATTGCTTCATTTTTTATAGCAATGAAAAATGGGCTGAAATAAGTGGTTATTACTGAATGGGTACAGAGCTTTAGTTTTGCAAGTTAGAAGGAGTTCTGGAGACAGATGGTGAAGTCTGTACAGTATCTAAACACACTTAATAACACTGAACTGTACACCCAAAAGAGTTAAGAGGATAAACATTATGTGACCATATTACAACAATCAAGTGAAAAAAAGAGAAGATAAGGAATACAGTGGGAGATGAGCAAAGGGACACGCCCTCTTGTAACTCTAGCCTATCACCTGAATCAATGCCAATTTTCTGCACACGAAGGGGAAGTCTGCCTTGCAACTCTAGTCCATGTCAATTTGAAGTGACGCTCAACACAATTCACCTATCAACCCCTGTGCTTTTCAGGCCAACTGAGGTTATTATTTTCATCAGCATCCTGCTGTGGCCCTCAGGGTGCGGGAGCATTTTCTGCAGATCTGTCTTGTGTTGGCAGCACACGCCAGGTTTGCAGGCTACCTCTGCTGCTCTACAGCAGCCTGAGGAGGGAGTGGCTGGTGCCATTACCTGGAAGGGTAGCCAGCCGCGCTGATCCGAATGGTCTCCAGCACCCCACAGGCCCTGAGCTGCTGCACGGCCCTCTTTGGGTCAAAGCTGTGGACAAGAAGACAAGCAATGAGTGGCCAAGCTGGCAAGTAAACACCGGAACAGAAGAGAAGGAAACTGCATCTCTTCTGCGAGGTACCTGCTGCCACTGAGCTTCAGATGGCCATGTGTGAGGTCTGAGCTGGGGAATGGGAAGTGGGGTAGGGGAAGGGTATGGAGTGGGGAGGAGGAGCACAGATGGAAAGGTGTGTAAGCCACTTCAGTGCTTGGTTCTTGAAACTGCACACATTTATTATCATGCCCCCTCCTCTTTGCCTACTTGAGTCCTGCCCATCCTCCAAGACTTATTCTGCTTTCTCCAAAGCCAGCCCTGTCTCTTTCCACACAGGCATTCAAAAGGTATGTGATAATCCCCATAATGAGTTAGGCAAAGTTGTGTCCTTTCTTACACCTGCTCGTCCCTACAGAAAGAGTGGCAGCGCCAGTCCTCCCTTTGGTCTCCATGTGGGGCAAGCAAGACAGGAGGAGAAAGAACGCAGTGTGCCCTCAGCTCCTCACCAAATGCTGGCACTTGAGGCAATACTCACTGATCTCTTGATCTCTTTCCCTCCCTCACTGGTGGGTATGGAGCACATCTACCCAACTTCGATCCACAGATTAGTTGCAATCATCAAGAAAATAGACAGAGAAAAGAAAGATTTTCTCGAGAAAAGCAAAAGGGTAGGCACGGGGAAGACATACCTATTCTTTCCCTACTTCCACATCCGCCACAGGGGACTCGGAAGCCAGTCAGCCTTCTGTATTCCAATCTTATCTCCAAAACAGTAAAGAAAATTCCCTTTTAAGTGATCTCTCCATCTGTCTCACTACGGAGTGAGGAGAAGTGGAAAACCAGTTTGGGGTACAATGAACACCTAATTATTGATTGAAAAAAATCACCAGATGTGTTGAAAGTCAGGTTTACACTTTACTGTCCTCGGACACTGGCAAAGATGGCAGAACCTAGAGCTTGTTGGATGCAGGGTGAGAGGCCCATGATAGCAGAAGCTGCAGCTGGTGGGATGCAGGGTGAGAAGCTCGTGTTGGCACTGCCCAGCCCCACCTTGGCAGTCGCTCAGCACTCAATCAACTCTGTATTGGCTACAAGCTCCCAACTTCTTCCTCGGGTTTGGCAGCACCCCTCAGTCATGGCTCAAGGACCTGAGACCCTGAAATCAGTCCTTGCCAGGCCTTCCACCAAGCCATTCCAGATTGACACCCCAGGCTGCGTCCTTCCTGGCAGAGGAAAGTCGTGTCATTGCTCTCTTGCCTCTGTCCCCGTGGCATTGTCATAGGACTGCTGACAGTCCCTCTGTGGTGGTGATTCATGACATGTAACTCCTTAAGCACAGGGGACATATCTTGGTGTCATTCCACCTGTCCTAACCAAGTGAATATATGTGGCAGATACTTCTTGAGTCAAAGAGACAGAAGGGAAATACTGTTATCCAAGAAGTGCTCCAAACAGCATGCGGCAGGGACACTAGCAAGGCCTCAAGAATTAGATGTCTCACTGCAGAGCTGCGAGTGGCATCTGGTAGGTCGAGGCCAGTGATGCTTCTAACCACGCTACGATGTGCAAGTCGGTCACTCACGATGAAGAGCCGTCTGATTCAAGCACAAATAGTGTTGAGGTTGAGAAACATTGTAGGAAACGGGAGGAAGGACACAGCAATTTCCTTTTAGAATAATGTCAATGTAAGTGTGTGTGTGTGTGTGCACGCACATGCACCAGAGGTCAACTTTGGATCATTCCTCAGGTGCTTCTACCTTGTTTTTTTATGACAGACTCTCATCTGGCCCGGATGATTAGGCCAGGCTGGATGACCAGCGAGCCCCAGGGTCATGCCCATCTTACCTCTCTAGTGCTAGGACCACAGACTCCCACTACTGTATCGTCAAGCACTCTTACAACTGAGTCACCTCCCCCAAATCGCAATATATTTTAACAATACAAATTTTCAGACTTCTCACAAATGATTCCTATTATTTATCTCCTTGTACTTTTAATCATAATATTTTAAAGTCACAATTAGCAAAGAATAAAAGATTATCTTGAGACTAGTTAACTTTGAGTCAACTACAATTCGGGTGTTTTGTCTCTCTCTCTTTCTCTCTTCTCTCTCTCCTCTCTCTCTGTTTTCTTCTCTCATTCTCCCTCTTCTCCTTTAGTACCTTTGAGATGGATGCTGTGCTCTGCGAGGAACCTGGCATTTGGTAGGTACTAGGCTCAACTGAATGAACTGCTGAGGGTCACAGCCACCTGTGGTAGAGCACGGACTGACTGCGCCCGAGTCTCCTTGCCCAGGCCCTGCAGTGCTCTGCCCTTCACACGCATTCTGAATCGTTCATATGCTGCTCCTTCACCAGCTCCTTCTGGACTCAGCAGATGCAATGCAAAAGGATTCCTGGGCATGTTTCAGAACTGTGCAGGAAGTGGGGAGGGCAGAGAGAGAAGAGAGAGAGAGAGAGAGAGAGAGAGAGAGAGAGAGAGAGAGATGGCTGACCTGACAACATCTCTCTAGCCTGCTTGCACCCCAAGGTATGGGAAGTGGAAGTCCAGCAACATTCACTGAGAGGACTACAAAAGTTCTACTGAGCAGTCTAAGTCAGAGTTCCCACAAAAAGTGATTTTCACAGCAAGAAGTTATACTAGGACCAGAAAGGAAATCATGGAAAGGAAAGAGGGGGTAAAAGCTACTTTCTCTGCCCAGAGGGAAGGGCATGCAGGGAGGCCCAGCACAAGGGAAGGGGAGATTGTCAAGGTGAGTGTCAGAGGCGAGGGTGGCATTCCTAGCAAGAATTATGGGGTCTTGGAAGTCAACCTTGTATCAGGCTGACATGCTAGCATCTACTCAAAAGAGTGAGCATGGGCAGAGGGGCAGGTAGATAGGAGGAAGGCTGGATGCACTGAAAATCACACAGAACCCCACCAATACATGCTACTCAATTACTGAAAAAGGGAAGAGGACTAGAATAAAGTATGGAAGAAAGAAATTATCCCATCAAATTTGTGTGAGTATCGCAGTTTGCCTGCATTACTGCTGACAAATTCATAACTAAAGAACTAAGGGAGTAAAGGGTTTTATTCTGGTTTATAACTGTCTGGTTACAGTTCCTTGCCCAGCTTGGTGGGAGAGAGCACTCCAACACCGAGGGCTGAGGGAACTGACCACACCACTGACCACCTACAGGATATAGATGTCCTGCTGAGAGGGACAATCCTCACTCGCCAGACACATGTCTTTCTAAGTGTATCAACTTTCTTTACCCGCTCTGTTTTATTCCACCTTGGACTGGGTCTTCCCTATCAGACAACCTCCCATATCTTGCTCATGGCTTAGTTCGACTATTACTTTCTCATATTTGTGCCCAGAGCTCAGAGCCTTCAGTTGTCAGGTTGACACTGGCATCTAGCTCTGACAGTGGATTTTGACAATGAGCAGATGCTGGCGGGAAGTGAAGAGCAGGAACCAAGGCTATGCTATCCCATATGGCAGCCTACTGGCTACCTGCCAGTAGTTGGGATCAGCTGAACAGAAACGCAATTCAGTTTCTCCACGGCACCAGCAGCAAAAGCCACAGTGCGTGGTGCTGACTGCAGAACACTTCCGCGTCACAAAGGGCACTGCCCGACAACACTGGTCCACAGTGACTCACAGGCTGCTAGTCTGAGACAGCGAGTCAAGTAGGTGGGTGGGTGTCAGGAACCGTTATGCCATTTACTAAAGCAGAAGACAAAAAACAAGGAGCCACTCTGGAGGAAAAAGATGAGTTTAGTCTCTGATATGTTCCATGTTGGGGTCAGGAAAGATGTAGCAGGTACTTAGGAACACTGCTCTAGAGTTTCCCAAAATCGAAGGATGGACAGAGTCACTGTGAATCACTGCTACATGGACATGTATGCGGTGTGGATAGAATTATAAGTAAGGTGTCACTTCACGTGCTAATCCACACATGGCATGTTTAGGGCCAGAAAAGCCATTCTCATGATTCTTGGAATCTGAGCTTTACATTTGATAGGATACATGTGAGCTTTCACACCTAATGATGAACTTCTACATGGTCCTCTGTCTGACTACAGCGTGTACACTGCCTAACTCCATGGCACATCCCAGGGGATCAGATAGTGACATTTTCTTACCCCTCTCAAATCTGGGGCAGGAAGAAAACAGCCACTGTCTGTTGGTCTATATTTAGCACGAAGCCCACCTGGGACTTTGAGGCACACCGAGGAAATTGTTTTGGCTGCACCCCACTGGCACTTACTGGAAGGGGAGCTTTTCATCGTTGGGCTTGATGCAGCGAACATAGTGTGGCGTCGTGGCATTCAGGGTCTCCATGAGCAAGTTTAGGGAGGTGCGGAACTGCAAGGGCAAAAGTCAGAGATTGGTCATTTTTAACACTTTTTTGAATGCACAAATAAAGAAAGAAATTACATGCTGGTGGTGACAGAAGTTGTCACTATTACTATTGGGGTTGATCGAGAAGGACAGGGAAAGAAATTCATGGACCAGGGGTCTGATTCTAATTAACACCTCTGCCTTGCTGCAAATAAAACGGAGTCCTTCCCATAGTTTGGCTCTTTCAGCTAAATGAGGGGAGACCACCCCATAATGTGCTTAGCTCCCAGTGTCAAGGATCAACTGAGATGAAAGGCGAGTGGGTGCTGAGACATGAGAAACTTGGCTGCTGGGCATGGGAAGGGTTCCATCTCTGAACGTGGGGCCTGCAGTTGTAATACCCAGGGTCTAAGGATCCTGGAGATGTTCAAGTCCATGATATGGTAGCGATGTCCAGAATTAGCAAATACACAGTAATAAAAGTAGGTGGAATGAGCAGGATGAAGCATCTCTCTGGAGACACACTGGAGCAGGAGTTCTCAGTGATAAGCACACTGCAGACCTGCCCTGCTGCCTCCCTATACTATCTGGAAGCCTTCAGTGGGGCCTGCATCAGGTGGCTTCCTCTTCCATCAGTCCTCTGCAGGCCAGCCTGCTCTACCTGCCGCATACCACAGCTTAGGGCCATGGGCCTGGGGCTGACCTGATAGCCTACGGATTTCTTGTGCTCCTTGTTGGAGGCCTTCATGGGGGGTCTGGCAGAGCGAATGTTGATCTTTGAAGATGATCCTTTTCCAGCTGTGTTGGTGGCAGGAACAGGGTCCTTATCATCCCGAAACAAGTCAGCCACTAGTGGGAACTAGAAGCAATCACAAGAAGAATGATGAAAAGGAGATTTCTTACACTTTTAATGTTGTTTATGTTATTCCAAAATAGCTTCATAATCTATGACCATGAGAAAAGGGAACATGTTCACTTGAAGCTTTGTACACCAATGTTCTTAAGGACTAAGTAGAAGTTTCTCAAGTGGCTGTCACCTGATGCATGGATGGAGGCTATAGCCACACAATGGAATACTATTTAACAACACAATGGAATAAAGCTCTTGCACATGCTCCAACACAAACGAGCTGTAAAAGCGTTATGCCAAGTGAAAAAAGCCAGAAATAAAAGAATGTACAGCATGAGTCCATTTACTTGCAATGTTCAGGGAACATGGAGTGGTTAGAGGCCTACTGGCTACCAGGAGCTGCAGAGAAGGGGAGGGATGGCTGAGAGTAAGTACAGGGTTTCCTTTTGTGGAAATGAAAATATTCTAGAGTTTACAGTGTGGTTACACAACTTGGTTGGCATAATAAAAATCACTACATTTTATATTTCAAAAAGATAGGCTTTATAGTGTGTGATGAATGAGATCCTGATTTTTAAAAAGGCTGGAAAGAGTAGGTTTCCTAGGGCAATAGAATAGCAGTGAAGTAGGACAACAATGGCTGACCATAATGTAGAGTACCAGAAATTCAGCAAGGCTCACCCAAAATCGGATCAACCTAGTATCTTCCCATTCTAGGGCTGTGGGAACCTCGCAGAAGAAGGGACAGTAAAATTATAAGAATCTAAAAATGGGAAGGTTCACTGTTGGACAAGACATTCTACACGAGACAGGACTGCTGCATCTAGGAACTCACTACAGTGAGACTTGTCCTTTCCAGACCTGTGTAGTGACTGACATACCAACATGCCCCCACAGACTACTTAGGAACTCAAGAAAGGTAAGAACATACAATGGAAATCTTGGTGTCTAAAGCTGGATGAGTGAAGGGAAATCCCCCTATTAGTGGGGTGGCCCTAAGAGAGGCAACTTGGTATGCCACAGAGGCCTGAACCCCCACAAGAGCAGACAAGCCAGAGGGAACCCTGGGGTCCAGAGAAGCATAAGGCAGTAGGATGGGAGGGAGTAGGAGGGATTGGTAAAGGGAAGGGAAGGTATGGGAGGGAGGAGGGATAGAGGGAAGCAGGGATGAATACTCATTATGCTTGTAAAAGTAGAAAAATAAAAAAAATTAATAAAAATATATAATTTGTAATTATTATTGGCTTTTTCCTTTAAAATTTTCTTTTGATTAATGTTTATGACACTGAGAATGTACTTGGTTTTTATAGACATTCATGAACTATCTAATAATGTTTAGTTCATATGTAATACATCATTCCAAATTTAATAAATATTTTAACAAATAAAAATTATTAAAAATAAATAAATAAAAAATTTCAAGTGAAAAAAAGTAGGTTTACCTGACAGTCATACTTTCATCTATACTAGCAGGCAGCACTTCACTCTTTGAGGTGTATGTAGTAGGTGGTAGAGCTATGTATTCAAGTACCTACATTTAGATGCTATTTCTATACTTATTAAATCTTATAACACTACTTGTCTTCCCCAAGTCCTGAGTTTTCCCCTCAGTAAAATAGGGCAAGATTGCATTTGATATAGGGGTTGTTAGGAGAACTCTGCTATACTAGTATAACAAAGTACAGACAGAGACCTTGGTTGAGTAGCTTATGGCACAGAGTCTGATAAGGACACATCTGCATTCATCCTTGGGAAAAGTTAACCAACACATATGAGGTCTCCAACACACACTGGCTACTGGGGAGGACAGAGAAGCATATGGTCCTTTGTTAACCTTGGCATTTTGAATCCCAACAGAGAAGATGCTAAGGACTAGTGCGTTAGATGCAGGCTCAGCTCCCCCTAGTCCACCTTGCTCTTGATCCCTGTTTCTTTGGGTTCCGCTTGAATGCACAGACCCCCTCCCTTACCATGCCCGAATGCTATGAACTAGTATCCAAGAGATCCACAGTCAGATCCCAGTCATGTCATCTCCCCAGGACTGCCCCTGTACCCCGACCCTTACCTACCCACATTACACCCACACCTATATTTGTCTTCCATAGTCTGTGGTACCTACAAGTCATGGTGGCTTGTGCTGGTGCTTGAGCCCTGTTCTGACTGAGACCACTGTATCCTTGCCTCTCTGTCCATGAAGAGGAGCCCCAAGTGAGATCATCCATGCAAGTACACAGAAGAGATCCCCCATATAAACTGAAGCAGTGTATAGTTTTATAATTAGACTACACATTTGAAAAAATCTGTAAAATTCTGAAAATGCAGACAAGTAACGTATCTCAAATATGGAATCTAGAGAAAGACCTCAAAAGTAGGGACTATTAGGGAAAAGAAAGGGAACAGAAGAGAGGGCGTAAGTGAAGAAAATGGGAGAAATGAAAATGCCACAGTGAAACTCACTGTTTGTTACCATCAATATATTGCAATGAAATAACAAGACTCCAGTTTAACAGCTTTTTGTCTCTGACCAGGGGGTGACATACAGTGCCCATCAGGATGGAGTGAAGGGCATTGCAGGAGCAGCAAAACTGCAAAAGAAAATCAACAAACCACAATCCAGAACTTCAGAGACTCTATATCAACCACATAGAACTAGGCCAGACTAATCTCTCCTCATCCTAAAGCTCAGGGACATTTGCGGAAGAGGGGCAGTAAGATTGTAAAAGCAAAAGAATTTGCAAGATTCTCCACGCTAGTTAGGGCTGAAGCAATCGTAATAGGACTTTGCATGCCCTGCGCAATGTCCAACACACTATTGACCTCACAAAGTCTAGCATCAGCTAAGGGCACCAAGATCCTTGGATGCAAGGGATTGACAGCCATAGTAGTGTTCCTATGCTTAAGGGGAACACGAGAAAGGGTTCAGGGAAATGCCACTGGGTCCTTGTACATCATCGGAGAGGAGGACCCAGAGGAGAGTTAGGCATACACAATAAAGGACTCTCTGGGAATTGGGGGGGAGGCACTGGGGGATGGGGAGGGAGGGGAGAGGGAGCAGGGGGTTTGGGGGGAGGAGGAGGGAGGGAGGGAACTGGTCTACCTATTAAGTTTGTATGAGCAGAAATAATAAAAAATGTATTAAAAAAAGAAATAAAGATTTGGAGGAAAAATATATATTGCAATGAAAATAGAAAAGAGGTCAAGAATAGAATATAGATGCTTGGGTGTGATGGTGAATCTTTGTGATAAACGTGAATGGCTGGAGAACATCTATGAGGTTAATAAAGTTGCCTTTGTGTGTGTCTGGAAGTGTTTCTGGATAGGATTAACCAAGGGGAGAAAGATTCTCTGAAACCGCAGCAGGAGATTTAGGCAAAGGAAAGCTGTATACTCAAGATCACCACATAAAGTCACAGGCCTCGGGTGGCAATGATGGCTAACTCATGTGTTGATCATGTTCTTCACTAACTTCCCCGACCTTCCTCAACTCGGTCCCAGCTTTGACTGCCCACTCATCTGACCCCTATAGGATGTCCGTAGTGTGCCTGCCATTCCAATAGCTCAGGATGAGGACTGGTCCATGACTTATGACATAATTCAATGGCATATTCCATCAGTGTTTATTTCACATTAATTTTCCATGTGCATTCAAAGAGTTCTAGAAACCTGTCAAAATCAAAACAACATGTATGTGTTTTCTTTATAAGCTGAAGCATGTCTTGATGCATTTCACCCATAACAGTACAGCCATGATGGGACACAGTGTGTGAAGCCTCAACATGAACAAATTGCAGTGTTTGAACAGAGCAGCAAGATGGTGCTGATGACACCCTAGAGTTGTTCCTACATCTCAATGCCAGGCCCAGGTGACTTTGCTCACTCAAAGGCAGGGAGGTCAACCTCATTAGGTAATTCTGTTTGAGTGGCAAGTTGAGTTGAGGTGACTGGGGCAGAACAGGTGGTGACCATCTCATCCTATCTATTTCTTCTTGCAACTCGACCTTACCCTGGATGGGCACAGAATCACTGGCAACAATTGAGACATGCCTACTGAGAAACAGAGACACTGCTCAACAGGCACCGCTAATCTGATTATCTCTGGTATTTTTTGCACAGCAAGATAACCTTCATGAATTCTAAAGAACAAGTGCTAGCATTTAGGCTTGGGCCTATGCAACAGCATCTCTTAGAGAATTATCACAAATGTGTCCACCCACCTGTACCAGGTTATAATGGCTAATGTTCAAAACCAGCAGTCAAGACTTGTCCTACATCTAGTATTGTAAACTAAAACAGAATATGCCCACTCAGGAGACACTTCCTTACTCTTACATATTAGAAGTTTATATTTTTTTATTATTATTATTTATTCAACTGTGTGTATGTGCGCGCGCGTGTGTGTATCTGTGTGTGCGTGTGTCTGTGTATGTGTAGAACCACGGACAAATTCGCGAACCACCATGGACGCCTCCATCTCCTTCTGCCCCGGGATTCACAGGCTCCGCCCTACCAGGACCAGAAGCGCAGGCCGCCCCGCTTCCGCCTGGCGTCTATACGTGGGATCTGGGATCCGAACTCAGGACCTTCCGCCTGCAAGGCGGAGGCTTAACCCCTGAGCCACCTCTCCAGCCCCAGAAGTTTATATTTTTAAGTCAATTTTAGAGTCAAGAATAATGACATCCAAGTCAGCATTTTGTTTTATACTGCACATTAGCTAGCTAGGCGGGATAGAAGGAACAAAAGCAACTTTTTGCGTATGTGCAAACAACATGGTAGAATCATCACATGTGTTGGCTCTTCAGTCACATCCTTCATTTCTCACAGAAACACCTCTTTTCCAGTTTTTAGCACAGTGGTTTGCATGCAACAGTTGCGGTTTATAGTTCACTAGCCTGGGCAGTGGAAAGACCACCCAATTTGGACTCAGGGTTCAGTGACAGAATGCTTGCCTAGCATATGATATGCCCTGGATTGCATCTCCAGCACTTCAAAAAATAAAATGGATAAATAAAAGGATAAAGCAATGGTGTGAAGGACAAAGACCATCTCTAAGCAACTTGAATTTATTCTTACTTCTGTCTACTCTTAGCTGCAACAGGTTGGCAGGAACACGATTAGCACCAGAAAAATAGGACCCATGTTCATGAACAGAGCAGACAAAGCTGGCCAAGGGCCTGGAAAGGATAATCTTATTCAAAATATGCAGAGCCAAAAGCTCTTCAGAGAAAGAGATAAAGACTTCTTTCCTACAAATACTGCGGAGGACACTGGTGTCAAGCAGGTGGCTTAGAGGGCCACTCCAAGGACATTATTGTGGATGATGCTGTTTTAGTTGCCAATGGGTAACAATTTTGTCCTATTCACACACAGTTTACAATAGAGCCTCTTTCTCTTTATGTATGGCATTTCAAATTCTTAAATGCTGCCTCTTTGAAGGAAATAGACCTGGCCAACTGTCAGAGAATGAGAGACAACTCACAGAGATAAGATGAAGCCATTAAGGGATTAAAACAAAACCAAACAGTTGTTAATATTTGTAGAGTATTAAAACTCTACCAGGCACCATATCTGAACTCATTCAAGCTTTCGATACAATGTGTCTAAATGCCAACTGCATTCTGTTCCACAAATAAGGAAAGACACCTAGTGCTTGAAGTCACAGACCTAGTAAGTGATAAAACCATGTTGTTTTGAAAAGCCAGATAGTTTGGCCCCACAGTACAAGCATCAAAATGCATCACTAAGATGACAGAGGTCTAAGATCCTCTGGAAAGACTAATGCCTGCAGCTCAGCTGAGACACTGAGGCTATGGCACGCAGGTGCCGGGCTGGGTGATCGTGGAGTCCAGAGATGAGCAGAAGCCCTGATCTAGTAGATAGCACAAGAACAGTGTGACGCAGTAAAAGGGACACTAGCTAGAAGTGTCATAGTTAGATACAGGTATCAATTTAACAATTGAAGGTTTGAGCTTTGGATACACTTGTAGAGTTGGTAGTTAAGCCCTGCAGGAGATTGTTTAGCAGGTAGGGAAGGCCCAGCCCCTGGTGCATGGGACTAGTCCCCAGGCAGATGAATAAAATGGAGGGAACCGTTTGAGAAGGTTGGCATCCTTGTGTAGGCGTGGCCAAACATGCTGGTCTGGCAAGGGACATCTCTCTCTGTGTTGTTATGTAGATATAGTGTGGTCAGTTCCCTTGGCCCTTGGAATTGTGTAGTGGGCTCGCTGCTGGCTGACGAGAAGTTGTAACCATATCGTAAGAGAAAATAAATCCCTTGCTCCCTTAAGCTGTTTGATGGTGATTTTATCAGCAATGATGCAGGTGAACTGCATCGACTTGCATCATTTACTTTTTTGAGCTTCGTTACCTTCTTGGTTGTGCTGCTGCTGCTGCCTCAGTCCTTGGCTGACACAGAACTCAGTCCTTTCCGCCTTGCTGCTGTTCCTGCTGCCTTTGGAGACTGATCTCTAGGTCTTGCTGCTGTCTGCTGTTCATTGTTCACACTGGAGCCCAGTGTTTTCACCAGTATCAGAATCCAGTGTCTTCAACCGTCTAGTGAGACAGACTAGAGACATTCTCATGGTCCTTTGGCTTGGGAGGCATTCCGGTCAAAAATGAAGCAGCTGTGGGTGGTTCTTTGAAGGACTCTACTTTTATTGTGAGTTTATTTAATAAACTTATTTATATATATTGCATTCTAGCAATTCTGTTCATCCAGGGAATCCTGACGAATACAAAATTTGGTACCAACAAAGTGGAATGTTGCTGACAATGATGGTTATGTGGCTTTTGTGGATCTGAATAGTTTTGCTGGATGAAGTTTAAAATGTAAAATGTCTGAAGATTTGGAGACTGTGGATGACAAATACCATTCTGCAGAGTTCAATGGGCCATTTGGAGAAGGAACGTGCTGAGAGAATTGTGGATTGTTTGGACCCAGTTTATGATGAAGGGAACAAAGACTTTGGCAATGTTGAATTTAAAGATGGTAGACTGGTTTACTTGATAGAGGAGAACTGTGTTGGCCGCCTTGAAGTTTTGAATGTGGACACGGCAGACAGAAGAGCGGCTTTGGATGCTGAAGTAGTGAATGTCATTGAAGGAAAACCTAGTGCAATGCATGGGACAGCAGAAGCAAGGAATATCACTGTGTTGAGACTCTGTCCAGCATAGAGAGTCTTCTGAGAGTCAGCACACAGAAGCTGAATCAGCTGTGATTCCAGGAAGCTAATCTCCACCTAGAAGTTAGTAGAACTTGGCAACATCATCCACATGGTACTGGTTTTAGAGGCATCAAAGATGCAAGAGGGA
This sequence comes from Typhlomys cinereus, assembly GCA_023101885.1. NCBI lineage: Eukaryota > Metazoa > Chordata > Mammalia > Rodentia > Platacanthomyidae > Typhlomys > Typhlomys cinereus. The sequence continues at coordinate 2,037,195 of JALPQD010000361.1, read as the reverse complement.
GGAAATCATGGCTTCTCCTCCAGAGTTTCACAGAATGGCAGGAACTCAGGCAGTGTGTGGCCGGAAGCTTGCAGAGGCTCAAGAAGGGTGTTTTGTGCTTTAGAGTTTTTGAAGTCTGGTTTGCCATTGAGAAGTGAATATGTTGTAGATAACAGAGACAACATGGAACATCTGCCAAGAAGAGTGTATACGTGGATGTGTGCTGAGGGTGGCTGCGAGTAGAAATTCATCTTGGTCTAGAGAAATGCTGTTTATGTAACTTCAAGCTGTGAAGGGGGACTGGGATTGCCCAGGATCTTTGAGACACTATGACTCTGTGATGAGCATTGAACTATAGGATGCGGTATTTGATTGGCTAGACTTTATAGTCTTAACTTCGTATTTTCTTATTTTGTCATAATACTTCCATTTTAATGTTTTATATGTGCTGAGATATTTAACTTGATTTGACAAGACCTTATGGTTAAGAGATTTCAGACTTTTAGAATCCAATGAATGTATTTATAAGATAAATTTAACACTTGTGGGGACAAGGATTAAAGGTTACGGTTTAAAAGTGATGCGTTTTTGTCAAGTTGACAGGGATGAAGCATCATAGTTAGATACAAGTGTGAACTTGACAGTTGAGGGTTTGAGCTCTGGGCACATTTGTAGAGAATTAGTGGTTGGGTTAAGCCCAGAGCAAACCTGCAAGAGATTGTCTAGCTGATGGGGAAGCTCCAGCCCATGGTGGATGGAACTAGTCCCCAGACAGATGAATAAAATGGAGGGATCTGTTTGAGAAGGTTGGCATCCTTGTGTACACACTTGGCCAGACATGCTGGTCTGGCAAGTAAGGATTATCCTTCTCTCAGCTGTTATGTGGATATGACATGTCCAGTTTCCTTGGCCCTTTGATGATGGTATAGGCTCTCCTGCCAAACTAGACTAAGAACAGTAACTGGACAATTGTAAGAGAATAAACCCCTTATTCCTTTAAGCCATTTGACGGTGATTTTATCAGCAGCAGTGAAGGTGAACTGCTACAGAGAGTCAGGACCCTCTGGACTGTAATTAGCTAGGTAGCCTATAGCAAGTCCTTTTCACTTTGCCTGATTTGAATTTGGTGGGAAATGGTCCTGATGATCTTGCTAAATCATTCTCTGATTTAGACTTCTAGATCTTCTTGCACCTGAATCCCTCTCTATTCACACTGTTTGCAATTGCCAGTTTCTTTTCTGTTTTTCTGCTCCTGTTTCTTGCTGTACCTCCTGTCATCTCTTCTCAGACCTACCTCAGTAGCCATGCTCCCTATACTGCTGAAGTGGCTCACGAAAGACCACCTGGGACCCCTGGAAAGCACATGGGTATGTGATGTGGTTTCATGTCCTCTTCGAAAGGCTCTACCCACTAGCCATGCCTCCTTTCTTTTCTTTTCTTTCCTTTTCTTTTTTCTTTTCTCTTCCCTTCTCTCTCCTCCCCTCCCGTCCCCTCCCCTCTCTCTCCTCCTCTTTCTCCCCTCCCCTCTCTCCCTTTCCCTCCCCTCCCCTTTCCTTTCTCCTCTCCCCTCCCCTCCTCTCCTCTCTTCTTTTTCTAGTTTTACAAGCATATTGAGTACTCGTCCTTGCTTCCCTCTTGCCTGCCTTCCTTCCACTCCCTCCCTTTCTTTCATCAATCCATTCCACTCCCTCCCCTGTTCTGCCTGCCTGCTTCTATGGACCCCAGGATTCCCTCTGGCTTATCTACTCTTGTAGGGATTCAGGCCTCTTATGCATACAAAGTTGCCTCTCTTCAGGCCACACCACTGATATGAGCGTCTCTCTTTACTCATCCAGCTTTAGTCCCCAAGGTTTCCACTGTATGTTCTTATCTCTCTTGAGTTCCTCTATAGTTTATTGAGGCATGTTGGTATGTCAGTCATTATACAGGTCTGGAAAGGACAAGTCTTACTTCAGTGAGTTCCTAGATGCAGTAGTCCTGCTCTGAATGGAATGTCTTATCCAACAGTGAACCTTCCCATCTTACAATCTCATCACCCCTTTCTGGGGATTCCCAAAGCCCTGGGATGAGGAGAGATTAGGTTGACCTGATTCTGGGTGAACCTTCATGCTTCTTTTTTCGAGGTCTGTTCTGAGACATGGCAGCTCACTTCCTTCACATCTCTGTTGCTTTTCTAACTGATTTCTCATGTAACTTTCCACCTACTCAGCTTCCAGCACTTCCTTCCCTGCACCTCTTCACTCTCCTCACTTACTTCTTTACCACTCGCCCCCTGAGGCATCTACTATCCCCTCAAGCTGCGACTTTAGTCTGGATCCCTTCCTTCACCACAATCTCTATTGCCAACACGTGCTTAGCATCTCTTCCCTCTCAAATGCCACCAGAAGCTCTGAAATCAACTTGAAAGAAACCACCCACTTTCATGTGCTGTCTTCCGCAACCAAGTTTAGGGATCCTGGCTTCACTTCATCCTCACAAGCAAGTCCCAGGTTCTGCCTGATATTCAGGAGTAGCAATCCATCCTGAATGAATCAGAACATGGCTGCAATAATTGTTCATCAGGACCTGGGCTTGCCCATTTCATCCAGATGCATTACCAGCAAGTATGCTCTGCCAGAAAGCCCTTTGTGTATGAAGATCTGAGGATCTTAGCTTTTCTATGGTAGAAAACCATCCTGATATGTGCTAACTGAGAAGAGGCAGATAACCTGACAGAAAGATTGCAGGGAAGGAGATAGCAGCTCAGGGAACTACAAGGATGCTGTCAAGGTGCCTAGGCACACAGGAGCAAGATCAGACTGGAACCCAAGAACTTCCACCAGGAACACAATGGGCAGTTGAAGCATCGTCATATTTGTAAAGACATCCTTGCATTCAGTCTGTCATGCCACAATAAGACATTGTTTGATCAGTCTGGTCCATATACCCTTTCTAAAAAGGATTTCTAAGATGCTATGGAATGGGTAGTAATCACCGATTAGTACAATTATGCCATTTGAGGGTTCCAATTTACAGAGGTCACTAAAAGCTCATTGTGTGAAAAATCTGTAAAGTTCCACAGTCAGAGACAGGAATCAAAGTCATATAGAGAACTTTGAAATCAAACTCAATGATAATAGCATTTTAAAATTACAGCCCCCTTTCTTGCTTCAAATCAGAGAAGTCAACTATGCTATTTTTGTTGATTTTATACAATAAAGAAGGGATTTTAATTTGTTTAGGACAGAGAGGGAGGAAGAGAAGGAGTTCAGAGGACAACTTCCAGAAGTTGGTTCTTCTTCAAGAAGAACCATGTTGGTTGAAGGGGTCCCCACTTGGGTCACAGGGTTTGTGTACAAGCACCTTTAGCTGCTGAGCCTTTTTTTTTTTTTTATTCAACTGTGCGCATGTGCGTGTGTATGTGTGTGCGTGCGCGTGTGTGTCTGTGTGTGTGTGTGTCTGTGTATATGTAGAACCATGGACGAATTCTCAAACCACCATGGATGCCTCCATCTCCTTCTGCCCCAGGATTCACAGGCTCCGCCCTACCAGGACGGGAAACGCAGGCCGCCCCCGCTTCCGCCTGGCGTCTATACGTAGGATCTGGGATCTGAACTCAGGACCTTCCACCTGCAAGGCGGAGGCTTAACCCTGAGCCACCTCTCCAGCCCCTGCTGAGTCTTTTTGTTAGCCATCCAAGGTCAATTTTTACATAAGCCAGTACTTTTATAATAAACGATTAAGTGTGGCCAAGATTCCATTTGGGAATTAGTGTTTTGTCTTCAAGGCTATGTTTTGATTGCAGAAATCTGCTACTGAAAACTGCATTTGGGAACAGGTAGTAGGCTTCATGACTCTACAATGACTCAGTGGCCAGACTCCCTCCCCCTAAAAAATGTACACTGGTCACAGGACTGCAAGACTAAGAGCTACCTAATGTAAAGCAAAACAGCGAAACACCCAGGCAGAAAAATAGCAATCATTACCCTACATTTATGTTCACCTAGAGGGCAAGACCAGGAATGCCCCAATCAGAAGCAAGTCTGAAGTTGCAACGAAAACCAGAACTTTACAAAAGACTCAGAAACACACACACAAAACATTCGCATTACTGACTGAAGGGAAGACAGGACTCCAGGGTTGCTGTTTTAGTTTTTGAGAAACTTGTTTGTTGTGGACTGACCAGGAATGGAAATCATTCAGCTCATCTTTAGGCAATCCTGGAAATTTGTCCACCTGGGCCTTTCTAAAAACGCTTCCTACCAACTCCAAAGCAATCATGGTAACATATTCAAACATATTGAACGTGTCCCTGATCCTGTTTGTCATTTACTTGAAATATGTCCATAGGTATTAGCTTCTGTATTCTCTGCTATTCAAGCCTAGATACAGAATTTAAAACCCGAGGCAAATCTATTTGAAAAGGGATTAAGGGAAATATGGAAACACTTTTTCTAAAGACCCCCTTGACAGTTTAAGAAAATTTCAGTTACAGCTGTCTGCATACTGCTTTCCTTAAAATCATACCTATTCACTGTGTTTATAAGAATACAAAAGAGATTTCACTTAAAACAGACACGTGGAACTCAATGGACATAGCTGAACAGTTTGATAGGGATCCACTGCTTAGATCTGATCTTCAAAAACAATGACTGCAAACATAAAAATGCGTTTTCTTTTCAATCAATTCTTTCATGTGGCAAATGCTACACTTAGGCAGAAGGGGGCAGATCTTCAACGTTTGAATGTGAAATATTTTTTTCTAAGTACGTGGTTAATAGGCTTGAGGGAAAAACTCAACCTTGCCTTGGATGGGAACAGTGACACTCTCGACAGGAAGTTCTCACCTGCTTCTGCCAATTATTGAGGAACACTTTCCAACAATCAGCAGAGAGCTCCAAGTGTAAGAGTATGAGCGTCATAATATGCTCTCTCAACTAAGAAGCTATATGCTTTTTTGTTTGGGGGGTGTATGTGTACTAGAAAGCACTTGAATATGTGTGCCTATAAAGGACCAAGGTTGACTTTTGGTGTAATCTTGATTGCTCGACCTCCCTATTGTTTTACTCTGGTGTTTCCTAGGGCTCTGCCCTGCACAGCCAGAATTACAGACTACCACCTATCTACCCTGCGTTTTTACATGGGACTGGGGATCCAAACTCAGATTCTTTTGCTTACAAGGCAAGGGCTTTAACACCTGAACCATCTCAGTTGGTGGCTTTTGGTCAAGACTGTCTCAGAAACATACTTTTCTAGAGATCCCTGCTCTGCTGGTAGAGAACAGACCCTGTGGTTCAGGCTGCTTTATAGAGCTATGTGCACTACCATTAATTCCTGATTCAATGCTTGCCTCTGATCTGTACAAGTAGCACACTGTAACAGGACGTCTTCAGAGGGAAACTATTCTCCTTTTGAGCAGCCTTTGCTATCTTGTGCACGCGCGCGCACACGCACACACACACAGAGAAACACACACTATTCCTTGCCATCTTTAGCATTTAAAACAAATGAAAGTGTTAATGCGGTGCCTTAAAGAAGCATTTCTTCACTTACGTCTCTATTTATAGCTCAGAAAGCAATTAGCTCCACTCTAACCTCTTTGTGGGGGTAACAGGCTTCCCCAAGCTTCCCCAATTACATTCTCATTACCATCACTTTATCTCCGTGCTCCTGGTGGGAGTTCTGCAAACATCCCTGTGGCTGGTAACAGGTAGGAGGCCTCTGTTTCACACTATTTAATTATTTATGACAAGTTGATAATTTCTTATCAAGTATGCCACAGAAAAGGAAAAAAGCCAATAGTCTTTCATAAAATAAAGTACTTATTTAAATTAAGTTGCAGATTTACACAAGATTTGAGGAATTTGCTGTGTTCAGAAATGAAAATTGATTTAACAAAAGGACGTTATTGTAAATGTTATGACATAAGGCCTTGTATCAGTCTAGGTATTCCTTGTTTATCTTTGACATAGAGTTAGAAACCAAAACCTCAAAGGACTGCTGTGAATAGCAAAGCTTTAAAGAAAATGAAAGCAGTATAGTAAACAGGAACCTGTAAACATGTGTAATGACAGATGCACCAGACATGCCCATTTGCCCATTTGATTAGAAGCAGAGTTACTCTCTCGTCTATAGGTGCATCTGTGGATACCTTATTTGTGTCGATATATAGGGGAGTTAAGAGTAGTTATAAGGCCACTGGCTTGCTAGATGGGAAAGCTGTGGGTGGGATGGGGAGAAAGAAGTGAGTCTGTGATCTTCCAAGAGCACAGCACAGACTCATTCTGACTTCCATTTCCGTGACATCTGCAAACTATTGTGCAGACCCACTGACCCGCTGATTTTTTTACCCAATAGGCATACTTGTACAGGCAAGCAAAGATATGCAAGAGGAGCAATCACAGTCTCATCATCTAAAATAGCAAACGACCAGCAGTTATCTAAGAAAGAAAAGTAGATGTGCACTCATGTGGAAAGGTGGCCAAGATACAATGGTTCATGCAAAATTAGGGGGGGACTAGATTTTCATGCTGTGATGATTTTAGTTTTTAAAAAAATGTATCCACGCACTGCACACACACAATAGGCGACACTCATCAGATGGGTCATGAAGCGGGAGAGAGGGCATGGAGGTATTTCTGTGCTATCTGAATCTTTATGGCTACATTTCATTTATATTAAAATTTCTTCTTTGGGGAATTCATCATGTTTGTGTGAGTTCATTGTGAAAGGACTCTGGGAAACTTGTATCTAGTCCCTCACGCTCACCTCCAAGTACCTGTCCTTTGCTGGGTTTGTATCTTTTTGCTGTAACAGACCATTGCCCTAAGAACAAGTATGAGTCGAGCTCCATGAGTTTTCCTAGCAAACTACTGAACCCGAGGACAACATTGGGACCCACAACACATCTTTCCTATAGAATCTTTTTCTTTCCTATAGAGTCTCTTCCTGACCTTCACAGCATTATTACAATATGTGAGCCACATACATGTTTTTGTATTTTGTATGTGTGTACTAACTATATCTTTTTCATTAAACTAAGGATTCTGAAGCTGACTATCTGTGGACTAACATTATATACCATAAATGTTAAATAAAAATAAATGACAAAAAATTCTCCAACAGAAAGCTTCTCTATCAGACAAAGTTTTTGTCAGCAATAATCCTTTCTTAGATTCTGGCATTTTGAGTCCCTCAGATTAAGATGCTCAAAACCAACACAATGGTGAACCAAGCTGTTTTCAGCAGCCGTCATTTCTGTTCTTCCCAAGATGAGGAGTTTATATCAAGACAGCAGAGGCCCCAAGGCTGCAGGCCCCTACTGGTCTTACTGGAGGTCACAGACTTCTCAGCCTTCTAGTAAACATGGGATGGGATGGTACTCAAATTATTCCCTTCTCCTCTTTTTTCCCCTATGACTAGATGTTCCTCTCTTATATGAACCTCAAGCTCCCAAATCCTTGAGAAAAATGGAAAAACTCCTATGAACTACCCTGTGGACTGAAGACCTAAAACATTAACATGAAACTGAACGCCAAAACAATATTTACATTACACCAAGCATTACACATGATTGGTTCTCTCATATGCCACATATCCAGAGATGAAAATAGGTGGTGACATGTGGCTGCAATTGCTGAAAGCCTCCCTAAATCCCACCTTGGGTCATGTGCTGCAATGGGGTTCATTCGGCTTTATGTCCTTGGATGCATTTTGCTGTCTGTATTTCTCCACTCTATCATCTCACTCTACTGCATCATCACTCACTCTAACACTTATCACAAAGGAATTAATCTTCCACTCTTCCAATGTTAGCAGAGTCCTGCAGTGAGTTTGGTGCCACATGGTTTGGAAGAAAGTCTCCAAAATCCTGCAAGGTTCTTTCCCGGCTTCCTATAAAGAGCCAATCCTAGCAGCAGCATCTACATCCGTGCCAATCCTTAGATCCAGGTGCACAGGCCTCTCCCAGCTTCAGGGCTCCCTCTGACGTCCTGGCCCTTCAGTTATCCAGGCCTCTCCTGGCTGTAGATTCTTTCCAAGAGCCCTTACTACTTTCCTGTGTTTTATCTGCCCACTGTGGCAGTGAGAATGGACCTTACTCATCTGCAAATAAAAATAGGTGGGTTTCACGCAGTGCCTTAAAAGCAAGTGCTTAACAAGTGTGCATTTTCTCTACCTGCCGAATGGGCATAATATCTCTACTTTTCTTTTGTAGGCTCACAAAAAAGAAATGGGTAAAATTCTGGAGATAACAGAAAGATTCCAAAGTAGATTTAAATGTCCTTTAAACACTACCTTTCATTTCACGAAGCTTTCGCTTGTAGAGAGCTTTTCAGACTGCTAGACAGAAACTAAGTACACTGACATCAGGCTATGAAGGGTTCAAATAATTTTCCGTATGAGTAGGACAGGAGATCAGGTGATTTAGACACCAGCAGACTTTTCACCCTTAGAATTACCGTCGTGTCTACTTCTAGTCATTACCTGTCTTGTACCTTTCTCTCTCTTTCTGAAATAGTCTCTCCATGATAACCCTGACTGACCTTGAACTTGCAGCAATCCTTGTGCCTCTGCCTGTTGAATGCTGGCATTACCGAGGTACCACACCCGGCTCCCCTCCTTTTTGTGCTGAGGATTAAATCCACACTTTTTTCACAGAGCTGTACTGCCAACCCTGTTCCCAATGCGCCTTACCTTGCTGGCTTTCAGGATGTTGATCTGCTCTTCATACACTGTGTCCCTATTTTTCTCTAGAAAACCATCTGAAAGGTACTCCACCTGGGGCCGCAGCGACAGAAGGAAAAAAAATGTTAGTACTTTGCCTGACCAGGGGACCTGTGACCACCTCTTAAGTTACTTATTCTCAGCCACATGATGTTTCCCCAAAACAGCTGTGAGTAGATAGGAGACCCACAGATGTTCTTGCTTAAAATGCAAATATAATGCACCATCAGCATTCACATGGAGGGAACTGAGTATTCATTTGATAGAAAATAGTGTCTGCAAAGGGAGTTCCCATGATAGAAGGCTTTCTTAGGACTCTATGAAGGCGACTTCATGTGAAGGCCCAGCTCACTGAATTAGAATGTGCAATTGCACGTAGCATTGCTATCTTTGAATTAACAGAAAGCCACCCGGCAACGCTCCATGTCTGCACCCGTCGCTGGGAAAAGTGCCCCTGTTCCACAAAGGGACCCCAAGCATGTCAGTCCCTCGTTTCCACTCCTTCCTTTGCGTCTAGGCTCCTCGAGGACAGACTCCTAACCTCTCTGCTTGCTGTGGTGCTCTCAGAATGGCAGCTCTCTATTATCACCTGCAGTGTAAGTGAAGGGCAGCTGCAACCGCATGTGAGCTCATGCCCTGTTCTGACAGTTTGGTGTACAAAGATGGGTCAGGGCAGGGAGAAGAGAACAGAGAGGAACTTACCTGCTGCCTCAAAGTCCCTGGAACTCACAAGGGCATCTCCCAGTTAGCCAGAAATGTTATAATCTACCTAGAGTAGACCTAATAGAGTCCCAAGCCAGCAAATAGCATAATCACCTTATCTGCAAAATGGATGACAATAAAGGCTGTGTTGGACATGCGGGGTTTCTGGAAGTGCTGGCTGTTGGAGTGTCGGTCATACAGCTTCTGGGCCCAGTTCTGGTCAGTTCCTTTGGGGACCTGGATAACCACAGAACAGAGGAGCGCCTCATGAAGTGGAGAAAGTCAGTAAAGCATCATGGCCAAGAGTCAGAGTCTATTGGTCTGCTGGTCCCACCAGGCAGATCAACTGTCCAACTAGCACTACACCTAGACTGTTGCAAAAACAAGTCAGCCACAGACATTAGGGTCCTGCTGCAATAGACCCTTCACCTGTGTGGACTGGCCTCTGAGGGAGAGGGCTGCACTGCAAAGAATAACTGGGCAGCAGAGCAGGGAAGTCAGGAAAAGAGGCGCACAGAGGCTGAAGCCACCGGAGCTGAGTCCCACCCGTAGAACTATCTGAAGATGTTTCCTCCTGGTGATGTCGCCACACCTGTCTTCTCCAGTGCCATGCTCCTGTTTACTCATGCCACGGGAAGAGTGGCTACTCCCCAAGCTCATCCATACAACTGCTGTGGCTCAGTTCTGCCGTCCTTTCCTCTGAAGCCTTTCTGGACCATTTTTAGTTTTGCATCTCTCTTCTGGACTTTTTCATGGTTGAGTTCTTGCTCTCTTTTTCTCCCTCTCCCTTCCCCTTTGTCTCTGTCTTTCTGAGTCTGTCTTTCTCTTTCCCTCTCTCTCTTTCACACACACACACACACACACACACACACTGGCCTGTAGCTTTTGGATATTGTCACTTCATACCATGAGCTGTGATGTCAGAGGATAACCATGTTTTACTGCTTCTTTCATGTTCCTCAAAGGATGGAAGATTGGACTTTAGTCCTGGATGTGTCTGGAACTATTCTCTGTCTCCAAATGAAGATACAGACGTAGAGGCCTCACTACACGATAAATTCTCAAGGGTAGCCGCCATCCATGTCTCTATAGATTTACAAGTAAATAAGCATCTGATTTGCCCAATTAGACATTGCTTGCTCCTTGGCCATCTTTGACACCCATAGTCAGTCTTCAGTCACAATCCATTCTTTATTAGTTTATATTATACTTTTCGATCAGACAGTATTGAAGGTGACCCATATAGTGGCCATTTAAACAGGACTTTGCTCAGCAATGAAATTTTTTCCATAAGAAAAATGCTTACATAAGTGGGAAAACTTCTGAGGTCCTTTGTAAGCAAACTAATTTTTCTCAAGATTTAATGTAGAGCAACTAGTACTAAATCCCTAGTGCCATGTGCCATAGGAAATTCAAAGAAAGAAACCTCTTTCTTGAAGGAGGCTATTAATTGTGTTGGACAGACAATAAAATATATTTAATTCAGCACTTTCTAAATATACTGCTTTATATTTGTCTTCGAGTGTTCTGTTTTAGAACCACCAGGTGTGGGGTAAAGAAGAGTCAGCTTGGGAGGGTCAGAGCAGGAGCATGCCCACCAGAGGATGAGAGTAAGAAGAACCTCAAGGGACTGGTCCAACTGGGTCAGACAGAGCCATGAGAAGTTCCACTGAGCAAATGCTGAAATATGCTAGCAATGAAATTGCTTTGAATATTGGACTTTGATAAGAAGATTCCGTGATCCTACACATTCATTAATTCAGACTGGCATGGTGACTAGGCAGAGAAGAATGGTGCCAAAGGTCATGTGTGTACACATTTCCTGACTAGGATCTTCAATACCCCAGGCTACTTCCAAATTAAAATAAGCTAGAAAGAATTCACAATTGAGAGTCTCAGAAAACTAAAGCTTATATTCTTGGCACTTACTATTTGCTACTTAGTTTCCTATGCATTTTAGATGTAGTAATTCAATCCTTATGCTATCTATGAGCCAGGTGCTGTGTTTATAGACATTTTAGAGATGAGGAAATGGAGACAGAGAGGTTAAGTAACTTGTGTGAAGACACAGTGCTGGGAAGTAGGAAGTAGCAGGCCTGGGGCTTGAAGCAGGGCAGGCTGACTCTGGGGCATGTGCCGTTTGCTATTATGCTGAGAATACAGGGTTTTTAAGGCAACCATAAAAGCAGGGTCAAATGAAACGCACTTACCTTCAAAAATATTTCCACAGAAGAGGATTCTAATCAGCCATGGGGGAAAGAAAATTTTATATTTCAGTTCAACCTGAACTGTACTATTGGTAGCTCTGAGATTCGCGTGGAATCAGATCCTCTTAAAAGAATCCACACTTGGTTCCTGTGGGCCTCTTCAGCACTCTTGAAACAATGTGCAGAGCATGGCCCAGATACTGATTCTAGCTCAGGCCCAAACCCTCCAGTCCTGTGGTACTGATCATGGTCATCAGGAAGTCAAGGTCCACTCCATACAAAAGGCCCAGAACATTTAACTCTATGAAGACAGAAGAATCCGTGGGCCAGGGCTGCCAGTGGGTTTTATCTCAGGGTGGTGAAGGTCTCTGACATCGATTGACCAGGGAGGAAGAGGGTCCTCTAACTCTGAATGACTAAAAACACTGAACTGTGAGCTTCACATGGGCAAACTGGGTAGTATGTGAGACATGTCCCAACAAAGCTGTCTCAAAAAAAAAAAAAAAAAAAAAAAAAAAGGATAGGTTCTTGCTATTGAAATAAAACAGAAGAAAAAGGAAGGCAGAAGTGGTAGAATGAAATTTCTTTCTCAATGTTCTTGATTTATTATATCAGATACTGGTCCTGCCCAAGATGTCACTTGAGGTGAAAGCTACCACTCAACAAAGCAGCAGATCACAAATGACTGTTAAGGACGCTATGACCATATATTCCCTCCTGCTTCTCGTTCCTGTCCTCCTAGGTCACTGCCAGCAATGACTGCCTTCCTGATCATTTATTCACTGTCTCATTCCTTTTCCTTTGTGGCCCCCTCATGTGTGGCTTTGTCCCTCTGATGAAGTCTCAGATCAGTTTGCACAGAAACATCTCAGACCTTTTGTCCCTGAGCTGTGCCCTCTTCTGCTCCTCCTCACTGGCCCAGAACTGAATGGCCCCATAGTGCTCTAGGGGGCGGTGACTGCCTTCACACCTGGCTGCCTCCACTCCTCCACCCTCAGCAAACACCCTGTGTGCTCAGCAGAACAGCTCCAGACCTGGGAAGCTTACACATCCGCTCACCCTTATTCCACCAAATCCTGCTGATCTGGTTTAGAGTAACAGGGTTATTGCCAAAGTCAGGCAAGTTTCCCTCTGAGAATCCTTTCTGTGGACTGGCAGCTCCCCAGTTTATTTATGGTGCTTGTCCTCAGCTAATGCACCTGTACCTCAGTTGCCTCCTTCCCCTTCTTGGAAACTGCTCCCACCTCTACCCTCCACAGGCTCCTGACCCGCCTGTGGCTTCAGAGGTCTCTTATCTCCTTCACAGGAAATTGAGGTGGTCAGACAGGAAACTGCAAACTACTCTAGGGGCTGGAGATACAACTCCGTGATAGCCAATGGGTTTCATCTTAGCCCAACGTGGAGTGGAGGCTCATGCAAGCACAAGGTGGAGTGTGATGTGGGGGAAAAGGAGCTCCTGCTTGAACATCCAGAAACTCCTGTGCATCTACTTCCTTATCCCCATTCTTGCTAGGAAGGAGCGCTGCCCTCCTGACCACATCCCACCCACTCCCCACCTCCACTCTTGCTTCTCAGGCTAAGCCTCCAGGAAGTCACTTAAACCTGTTATCTCCACTGTCTCTTTTTCAGGAACTAAAATTCCACCTCTGCCACCACTGCTCCCAGGGAATAGAATTGCTGTCTAGCTGACTTCAAGTGGCCCTTCTACAGCTGAACTCCTGAAGAACCCCTCCTCTCTCCAGGGAAGCCCCCTTTATCTCCTGCCTGCCCACCCTGGGCTCTTCCTTGCAACTTAGCTGAGACTTCTGGGGCCCCTGAAGAACCCGGGAACCCTCACAGGAGGATGCCCCAGGTGAGGAGACAGGAGGGCCATCTTCTGCCTGAATGACTATGGCACAGCCCACTGACACAGTAACCTCGAAAGCTCTACTCAACCCTTCCCTCAGGTTCCATGAAACCAAAGGAAGCAGCCGCACTGGCAGATCCTGCCTCTCTTGTCCTGGCCTGCGTTTGTGGGACCTCCAGTGCTGCCTGTCCAGCCTGTGGCAATGCCTGTATTTTTATCCACTATAATTGCTTCCAGAGATCAAAGCATCATCACCAGATAGCCCCTGCTAGAATGCTAATGTGACCATGAGAAAGTTCCCGCTGACCTCTCATCCTATCAGCCCAGACTTGTTTGGTCCCTGAAGACAGAAGAGCCTGATACGCAGGAAATCCCGTCTGAATACAGCTTGGGAGAAGTGGGCTAGTAGTAGCCCACCACACAGTCCTAGAGTGCATTGGGATGGAGGGTTTTACTGAGAATAGCTTGGAAATTAACATTGCTTGCAAGCACACCCCTTCTTTCCTGTCCTCTTAACAAAGTAAGGGACACCTGAAGGTTGTGACGTGGTTGGGATCTGACTGTAGATGCTGGAGGAACACGAGCAGGTTGATGTTCCTGTCGCCATGTGTCCTCTGCAGCTCCCAGCCCCCACTGAGGGCAGACTTACGCTGTGTGGGCCCCTTTAAGCCCACCTCCACCTATCTCATGGGAATGGAGCTCCAGGGTCGCTTGCCTTGCACTCTCCCCAGGAAAGTGATTCCCTCTGGCTGCTTTGTGCCATGAGTGCAGTCAGTGTTTGACTTTGTGCCCCGTCACATAGAACCACAGGACTCAGCTCTTCGGTGTCCACCTCACTGGTCTTTTTCAGAGGATCTGAGAGGCAGGGAGGAAAGCAGTGCGCTTGAGGCAGTTCCCACAGGCCACAGAATCAGCCTGCAAGATGCCTAGATAAAATCAGCATCACACAACTTCCCTAACCCGCTCAGGCTTACAGCTGTGGGCTTTTGCAGAATGGCCCAGAGAACCCATTAAAAAAAAAACCCTCAGGTTTATTATAGCACAAGTTTCATCCCGTAAAAGGCTCAATCATGTGAGTGTTGACAGAAGTAGTAACATCTGCTGGCTTCGAGCCCACATCTAGCTACCGGACGCTGCTGCAGATTATACTCACACACATGTCCTAACTTTAGAGTAATTTTCCCAGTGCGGAGTTTTTATATTCGTTGTATGCTTTTGTCATATTCTTTACCTGAATGTTCCCCTCTTCTTCCAAACCTGTGACATTGGCTACCAATACTTCCTAGCATTTTGACTGTCCAAGTCCCCACGAGTCTGATTAGCAGGCAGTTGGGGGCTTTCAGAAAACTTCCCTTCAAAGGAGTGTGTGTCTCACACAGCTCAGCATTTCTTTGAACTGTCACCCTCCCACCCACTCTCCATGCTGCCCTGGAGCTATTGCTCACGTCCCTCCTAGCCTGCCAGGGACCTTGACTCCCAGCACAGACTCTGCCTACGGGATCCTGGGCCCAGCACATTCAGACTCCATCTTCCTGCTCCCAAGGAATTTTCACTCAAGACAAAGAATGGAGTTGGTATTTAGCACTTTTTTTTTTTTTTTTTTTTTTTTTTGCGTCTCATGAACTACAGTGGCAAGACTTTGAAACAGTTTTATTTTCCCAGTTATTCTTTAGTAAGACAGGTTCCAACAGTCACATCCCAGGGCATGCGGACTCAGAAAGAGCCTGGGGATACTTCCTGGACTGGGAACATCCAGGTCGCAGTGTCAAGGGACTCGGCAAACGTGGTTTGATTCTGTCTGCTTTCTCCACGATTGCTACCTGCTGTGTGCTCTTGAAACCCTTCTGTAGCCATCAGCTCCCACCCCAGTGCTGCTCTGGGGAGTTCCCTCAGGAGCTGTGGCCTACCCTTGGACATGAGTCTAAGTTCCCTGTCCATGCGATTCTGTGCATTGTGACCATCACTCTTGTGTCACATTCCCATGAGATGTTCCCTTGGTGATAGCATCTTTCAGGTGCAAAAGAAATACATGAATGGCCCTGGTCTGCTGACTAAGGGAAGTGTAACTCACTGTAAGCTCAGCTTCCAAAGTCCCAGAAGGGCCATCTGAAGGGCTGGTATTTTTATGAGAGGCTGTGAGTAAATGGAAGAAGAAAGGTCATGTTCCCTGGGTGGTCTTGGGTCATGATTAATGTCTACCACAGAGCTAGTAACACCTATGTAGAACAAACCACATCTCCTATGGACCATCAAGAGTGGGTATAACCTTCATCTTCACCACCAAGAGCAGAGTGAAGAGCTCACTCTACCTTGAGCAAGGGCAGGAAAGCTACCCTGACCCAGAACCCCAGAGGCCTGGGCTAGACTCAGGACTTAGAATTACAACTGTGTTGCGGGTGTGAAGTTGGAGGGGTGGTCACTGACAAGAATCTCAAGGGCCTGAGGAAGGCAACCTGGTCCCAGTTGAGCTGAGCTGAGCTTAGAAGAGGAGGCTCTTGATTATGACCCAGGAAATGATATATGACCCAGGAAATTTAGGGATGAGTCAAGAAAGAGACAGACAGGAGGGCCTGGGATATGATATTGTAAGTGTCACTCAATCTAGAGACAACTGTTTCAACTTGATTATAACTTCTCAGGTTAAACAAGCCTAGATAAACACCAGTCATGCTAGGAAGTTATCCCTCCTGGGAGACAAGTTGTAAGATAAAGTCTGCAACCTCATGAGGATGCTGCAAACATTGGCAGAGCCAGGAATAATGGCACATGCCTGTAATCCCAGCATTTAGAAGGCCGAACATCACAAATTCAAGCCCAACCTGGATTACAAAGTGAGTTCAAGGCTATCCTGAGCTACGAAGTAAGATACTGTCTCTCAATTTTCCACGAGTCCCTCAAAAGTTCAGAGATAAGTATGTGTCAGTTATAGAGCTTTGTATATTTTCACTGTATCCTCTAGGTTTTTTTTTTCTTTTTAATTTTGAGACAAGATCTCAGTACACAGCTTAGGTTAGCTTTGAATTCACTTCACAGTCCAGGCTGATCTCAAACTTCCAACAATCATTCTGTCTCAGCCTCCTGAGTGCTTGGATTACAAGTATGTTTGACCCCACCCAGCTCTATCTTCTAATATTTTGCTCATCTTTCCCTTTCATCACAAGGAAATGGAAAAAGTGCATCCTTGTGAAAGGGGAATGATCCTCACTCCTAATCACCCAACTACACTCAGACATTTAAAAAATATAATTAGAGAAACAGTAGGTTCTTCCCTTTCTATACAAAGAGAAGTGCTTAATCAAGCACTGAATTAGGAGAGACTGCCAAGAATAAGTCCATTCATCATTAATTAATAGAGTAGGAAACTAGAAGCCAAGGAAGTTGGGTGACCAACTAAAGCCGGATCGCATCACCTTACTTTCTCAATTGTGGATGTTCTCCCTGCTGTTGGCACAACTCTTTCTCATACCAGGTAGAGTTCTTATAGTCCAGAATAGAGTCTCATTCATTACCATGCAGATCCAGCACTCATAAGCCATCTGACACTGCCAAGACCATCCTGGACTCTTGAGTCCCCACGTTCTAGGGACAGCTATCTAGAGGATGGAGTCTTCTTTGTCACCTCAGACCTCTGAGGGACAAAATGTATACCATAACACACCAACATAGCACGCCAAACCCTACTACATGCTCTTTGCCAAGAAATGCACATGCTTTACCCGTATAGCAACATCTGCCATCACACTCAATGCACTACCTTCTAGCAAGTACAGTGGAAACAATGACAATCACAGATTCCCATCCAACTTCAAGATTTTGCATGTTACTTTGCACCCTACAGGTATCCTCGCCCCCATGACCTAGAATCAACCCTCGTAATGAAGGCTTGAGCAGTAGTATTACCTTACATTCTTCATCCAGCAGGTCCAAGATACCGAGCTTTGCTTCTATGAGGTCAATACAAGGTTGGTTGTCATAAAAGTCGATCAAGGTCCAAGGGATCTGCTCCTTCATATATTCTTCTTGCTCTAATTTGAACACATGCTAGGATAAGAAGTTAAAGGTCAAGATGAGTGAACTGAATATCTGGACATTCATCTCTCCCAAGCTCTCCATGAGTTCTATGGCTGGGAGGAGAGCAGATAACTGTCAGAAAAGGCCTGGGCACTAAGTTAGTCATGACTGGGAAAGAGAAGAGTTCTGCTGGGTAACCTTCCATTCCTCAGCTATCCTTGTCTTAGGATACTGCAATCCTCAGTTGTGTTACTGTACCCTTGCAGTTGCTTAAATAGTCTGAAGCCAGGCTCAGAGCGAGGTGGTCAGGTTCAAGGGAAAGATGGCTGACTCCCTCTGCACAGCTGCCCCAACATTGGATATAGTTCTTTTTTTTTTTTCTCCCACGTTTTATTTTTCCTAATCATACAAGCTCAATAGATATCCTGGTCCTCTCCCTCTTTCCTCCCCAGTCATCTCCCATTGCACTCTCTCCCCTTCCCTCTTCCTTTCATCCCCTCCCCCTTCCTCTCTCCTGATGCCTCCCCTCCCTCCCATCCCTTTGAGCATCCTTTTATGTGAATGCCAAACCTCCCCGAGTCCTCCATCCTAGTGAGGATTCAGGACTCAGTGGCATAGCCTGGAGCCTTTTCTTGAACTCCCTGTTAGTATGGGAACTCTATTATGACTTGGATAGTCAGTTCTTAAAACTGAGGAAAAAACCAGGAAACCAAGTGTGTGTGTGCATGTGCGTGTGTGCATGCGCGTGTGTGTGTAAAATGTGTTTCAGGACAGAGTGACGGGTCAGAAGGGAAGTGGTCCAGGAGAGCAGGCCTGCCTTCCTTATGTGCTCACATAGTAGTGAGCCCAACCTACCGAATTGAACTGCTGCTGGAGTTTTTCATTGGCATAGTTGATACAAAATTGCTCGAAGCTGTTTATCTCAAAGGTCTCAAATCTGTAGAAGGAAAGAGGTGGAGTACAAGGTAAGAGATATCATCTCTAAAGGAATCACAAGAACTTCAACAAGGCTGCCCCCACCAGCACTGAATAGCTGTGTTTGCTCCCCACTTTCAGATCTCTTGCAGGGAATGTCAATGTAATCTTGTCAGATCAGGAAAAGAGGAATTAATAATTGTCTCTGTAACTAAAGGAAGTACTGATGGAGGGGAAATTTAGGAAGAATAGACAAATGGAAAGGTCATTCTTTTTTTTTTTATTAAAAATTTAATTATACATTTTAAAATTTTTTACCAGTTCCCTCCCTCCCCCCTCCTCCCCCTCCCCTTCCCCCAGTGCCTCCCCCCCAATTCCCAGAGAGTCCTTATTGTGTATGCCTAACTCTCCACTGGGTCCTCCTCTCCGATGACATATAAGGACCCAGTGGCATTTCCATAAGCCCTTTCTCTTGTTCCCCTTAAGCATAAGATCACTACTATGGCTGTCAATCCCTTGCCTCCAGAGGTCTCGGTGCCCTTAACAGATGCTAGACTTTATGAGGGCAACAGTGCACTGGACATTGCGCAGGGCATGCAAAGTCCCATTATGATTGCTTTGGCCCCAACTATTGTTGAGAATCTTGCAAATCGTTTCTCCTCCCATCCTTTTGCTCTTACAATCTTACCGCCCCCTCTATGGAAAGGTCATTCTTGACTCACCCCTGTCAATTGCTACTCACATCCCAGTAAAGTCTTCTCTCAGGGATTTTTGAAAAAAAAAATCAGAAATACGCTTTTCTCCTGTTCTTATCATCCAACTTCCCACTGCCAACATTTTGCCCTGCCGATGTTCAGAAGCATTGGCTTTAAGGTTTTTCTCACCAACTCAGCATGAATCAGAGCTGTGGTGGATTTACACATGCAGATCTACATATCTTACCATATCCCTGTTGAAGGACATTTTGATTCTTTTTACAGTGTAAGCTATTATCAAAATCACATACAACCTAAAATTCTTTCCTAAGAATGTTATCCCAGGAGAATTTCCATGTCAAAGAGTACTATTTCTTGAAAACCAGAAGCAAGTGAACCTCTAGACAGAACTGATTTGTGATTTCCCAATTCCCACCTCCCATCTTCTTCCTTCTTAAGTTTTCTTTAAAAATCATTTTGAATGAATTAAGAGACCATATATAATATAACTTACAATGCTTTTCATATATTTCAGCACATTTTTGAAAAGTACCATACAGAATGTGCTACAGAACATTCTGCAGGTACAGAACTTTGTTCATCTGTAAAAGGTCCTCGTGTCCTTTTTAGGTTAGCCTGCCCCTCCCTACACCTTCTTGGAGCTTTAACAAATCATCACTGTTTGGTCAACAGTGCATATTAACTTTTAAAAAACTTTGATTATTTAGTATAAAAGTATCTTTGAATTTTCATTTCCATTTCTTTGATCATTAATAGATGACATTTCTCAGCCAATCCAAACTAGTCATCTGTATTTTCTGATGCTTGGTAACTTTTGTTATATGTTTTAGCACCTAAATTAAATTTATTTGAGCGGTTCATACTTTAGAACATCAACACTTCTCATGGCATTAATTCAAGAGGAGCAGACATTGTGTTAAAAAGGAAGAAGAGATTACTTGGAAGGGTTGTGGACAGAGATATGTCCCGAGATGAAGGTGTATCTGAGACATGGGAAGTAATGGTATAAGCCCCGGGGAGAGACTAGTGACACAGGCTTCATCCTTCCCCACTTCCCACATGTGTCAATCCCTCTGGGTTTTATGTCTTAACCAGCTGGGTTTTATGTCTTAACCAGAGTGCTATCATCCAAGTCCTTCCCCAAAGCATTATCCCTCAATACTACTCTCAAGTAGTGGCCATGATACCTTCTCTAGTGAGGGCTAGAGACAACAGCAGTGGGGAAAGAGCACTTTATACAGAGGGACTACCAAAAATAGAACCAACAGGTGCAGGACAGTGCCCGCAAAGCCTCAGGCATGCCCACGCCCACCTCTCCGCCAAGGTCTATGACTTGGAAAAGTGGGCATTTACTTAGAGATCAAAGAAGTCAACTGCTTGGAGACAGCCACATTATAGAACAGCCTTTAACTCTGTCCACATGGGAAAAATGACTCCAGGTTAATAAAAGAAGATCAAAGACAGGAGTCTTTGAAGGGCACTCTTCTGGTGCAATGCAGACCAGGCTGCAGAGATGCTGTTTGCCAGCCATTCATTCAAGGCCCTCCCAGCACAGACAGTGGATAGCAGTCCTATAGACTGAGTTATATTACTTAGACCCTCAATTCATCCCCTCTTCCACTCAGAGGTAGCAGATGATAGCCAAACCCTGAGGAAATTTAATTAATATAACCTACAAGCAAGATAAAAGAGCCGCCCTGCAATTGGCCAGATAATAGCAACCGGGGGCGCTGGCAGAGCTTGCTCACACTGACTCCACAGATAGGATTTAAATATCTCCCATTTGTCATTTTTTAAAGGTTTACATTGGTAGCTCTCCACAAAGAACATTCTCATTAATTTGAAATGGCCGAAATTAGCTCATAATTTCACCATTCCTAAAATATTATCTGATAACAAGTTCTCTGCCAGCCAGCATAATTACTGTAATGCTGAAGGGCCAGAGATGAATGAGGGCTTGGGCTAGCTTGGAAAATGGCTAAAGACATCCAGCCTCAGGAACACACAGTCAGGAAGACAGGGCAGCGTTCTTTCCAACAGAATTGTATTTGTAGTTATTCTTTCCATCAACAGAGATGGCTTTTTAAAATAAACATGATGAGTCAATTTATAGTCCATAGCATTAAAGTGCCACAGGGAAATTTATATACCAGAGAGAACTGGCTTTCTTCTGTAAAATCAATGTCGAGAATATTTCTACCAGAAACCTCAGGTAGAAGTAAAGTCAAATACAGAATAAGGTCAAGATGGGTTATCCACACTCCTGGTGGTACAATGATCACTTTTAATCCAAATTTCCTTCTATCTTCAAGACATAAACTGTGTCGTATACAATTTCCTTTGCACTATAATAAGAAGATCCACAAATGCCTCAAAATAAAGAAGCAGCCACTGCTAGATGGAACTGAAATATAAAGCGACACTTGAGCTGAGCTAATGACCTCCTCTCTAACCTTCTTGCTCCACCACCTGAAAAGCAGAGGGTTGTATGTAGAAAGCGGAGAAAGTAGTAGTTCCTTTGCAGGGTGGATCAAAGGAACCAGAGCCTCCTAGCTCAGCCTCATCTTTCAATGCATGAAGCACTTTCTTGGAAGTTCACCCTGTTAGAATGTAAAAACAGGGATACAGGTTGCAAAAAGAGAAGGGCTTCTAGGAAGTCACAAAAGAAAATTATTGTGAGGAGATTTGCTTGAGACGAACCTTTCAAAAACAGAACCAATGTGTCAGGTGCCAGAAAAATAATATTTCAGATCCATCTCTGACCTGTCTACTATAGTCTCAGTCTGCAGTCTATACTTTCAAATGACAGGACTTCAATTCTGCTTATGTGGGTTTACACATTCTGCCCACCTACAGAGCTTGTCCTTAGAGAAAGCAGTCTAAGCTCACATGCCTCACTCCATGGAGACAGGTAATGCCCACTCTCTGGCACTCTTCTCCCAACTATCAACCAAACTGTTCCAAGAACTGAAATAAAGAGCAAACAAACCACCATCCCTCCGCCCAGAAGACTGGTAGAGAAGCTGTCTAGAAGTCAGTAGATAAGAATCTTCCAGAGGAGTATAAACTTCATGCATTCTGGACTTTAAGAGTGAAGTCACAGACTGAAAAATAGGTTTCATCTGAAATTTCAAATGTGTTGGAGGCCAAACCCTAAAGTATTTTTAGATGTGTCCAACCCGTATCTGGCCAAGGAGAGCTCTGAATGTAGCCTGATATGAAATCATAGATTTACTTAAAGTACAATTTCTTTTGTGTGCATATGTATTTTCACATGCATGTGTAGGTGTGCCTGTGTGGGTATGAACATGCAAAAATGTGTGTACACTTGACTTCATGCCCCTAAAAGTCAGAGGCTGACAGTTGTTTCTTCACCTTATTTTTTATTATCATTATTATTTATTCAACTGTGCGCATGTGCATGTGTATGTGCGCACGCGCGTGTGTGTGTGTGTATGTGTCTGTGTATGTGTAGAACCACGGACGAATTCGTGAACCACCATCACCTCCTTCTGCCCCGGGATTCACAGACTCCGCCCTACCAGGACCAGAAGCGCAGGCCGCCCCCGCTTCCGCCTGGCGTCTATACGTGGGATCTGGGATCCGAACTCAGGACCTTCCGCCTGCAAGGCGGAGGCTTAACCCCTGAGCCACCTCTCCAGCCCTCTTCATCTTATTTTTTGAAAAAGGGTCTCCCACTGAACCTGAAGCTCACTGATTCTGCAAACTGTATCGATGGCAAGCCTCAAAGATTCTCATGTCTCTGCTTATCCAGCATACCTGATTTTTTTTTTTTTTTTATGAAGTGCTGGGGATCTGAACTCAGGTCCTGATGCTTACACAGCAAGCACTTTACAGACGGAGGGATTGCCCTGTCCCTCCTTTTGTAACTCAACCACGTAGTTGTTCAGTGTGAACTTTGTAGACAACAATGTTGTTTTGCATTGTCCAAAGGTTCAACACTCTGCATGAGTCTAGAAGGTTGAACTGACTTTGAAGCATTCTGAGATGTAAGGTTTTCCTCAGAAGCCAGGAGAGTCTAGGGTGAATCCAATATCTTCAATGACCTGGGAAGTCTGAGAATCTAGTTAGCCAGCCAGAGATCTGGGCCATCCAGCTCTCAACTACCGTCCACAGGCCAGAGGGCAAATGTCAGCAATTTTGATCCTTCATCCTCAACAACACCTTTTCATACAGGCCAGAAAGGGGCCGTCCTCTCTGGATAACTAACTACATCAGGGCTGTGAAATTATCTTTAAATTTATTTTGGGGAATGAGATGAGACAAAATACACAAAACAAACCAAAGAAAGAAAATTTTCTCCATCAAAAATTGAAGACAAACAGGAGGGCTAAAAATTTTACTTAAAAATACATTACAGTGTATCTATGGAATGGAAATGGAATATATGCAAATCATATTTCTAGTAAGGGATTAATAATGAAAATATGCAGTAAACTTATAATACCCAAACAACAAAAACAAATAAGTTGATCTAAAATAGGTGAAAGAATTTTAAATAGACAGGTCTCCAGAGAAAATCTACAAGTGACCAAGAAGCAATGAAAGGAAATGTTAGCATTAGAGAAACACAAACAAAAACCTCATTCAGGTTTCACCTCAAACTCACAAAGGTGGCCGCTACTGAAGAAAGAACAACTGGAAAGTAACTGATGTGAGCAGAGATGTAGACAAACCTGTACACAACTGATGAGAAAGAATAATGATGTAGATTTTATAGCAAAAAACTCCAGGAGTTTCTTAAATATATCCTCACCAGACCTGCACTATAGCTGACATACAACATTCCCGCATGGACCAGCAAGAAATTCAGGAGAAATAACTACACATAGTAGGAACCTTAGAGACAAGGGCTAGACAGGTGAAAAAAGAGCATCTCTATCTGTGGTCTACCAAAGAATGGGCCCTTGGATTCGACTCTTGACACTTTCTTTTTACTTGGATACAGAGGGATCCCTGTAGGCTTCTGATAAAGAGCGAGACAATGGTTGACAGAGAAAAGAACAGAAAAAGCTCAAAATGCTTCAAGTTCCTGATGCTGGATAGCGAAAGATGGTGTTTAAGAGATAGGTATGTCTCGTAGATGTAGTGATGCCCAACAAGTAGAATTAGTGTGAGACAGAAGGGAGGCAGGTCTCCCAGGAAAAAGACAGAAGAGGGCGTTAAACGTGTTGTTCATGTTCTGATAACCGGGGATGATTACGTTAAAAACCAAGACAGCCAGGCACAGCAGTGCATGCCTGTGGAGGATGCAGCAAGAGTATCACAAATTTGAGAGCAGATTAGGCCCTGTTGGGGGGTGGGGAGAGACAGTAGTTTTTTGGAACGCAGATGAGGTACCACAGCTAGATAAGAGCATCTTGAATAGTCCTCACACTTTATCCCAAGTTTCCATCAGTATTTCAATGTTTGTTTCAGGACTAAGAAATGATGTCACTGACCTCATAGACTAGTAATAGTATCTTCAGACTCAAGCCACCTGTTCTATAGTCTAACGGTTTTCATCTCTCAGAGCTCTTTACCCATCTCTGCCCAGAAAGAACAGTGTGGTGCTGTCTACATATGTGCTTTGACTTCCTGGGAGATCGGCCTGAGCGGTGTGTGGAGCTGAACTGAATGTGTGCATACAGATTTGGAACCTGAAAGCTCAGTCAGACCGCTAGCTTATTAGCTCTGACCCCAAGTTGTATTAACTTGCTCCCCTCACCTCTGCCTGCAAGTGCTCTGCTCTGCTGATACATACGGAAAACTGCAAGGTGAGCACTCCTCTCTGGGAGAGGGGGCGGCTTAGTGACTGTTTAGAAGAACTGCTTTGAGAGACAGCACTTAAGGGAGAGAAGCAGTACAGTGCACCTCTAAGGAAACAATGCTAAGAGTAGGAAAGTTTTTCAGGTGTTTGTTAGTGGCCACAGGCTGGGTGACTTGTGTGGAGCCTGGGAACACACTCTCTGGAAGCTGGCCAGGGAGTCCAAGGTTGCTCAGACATGAGTGAGACACAAAGTGGGAGTTGGCAGTAAAACCAGAAGATTAGACTTTCTGGATTGTCGCCTCGTCAGATGGCAACTCAGTCTTTCCTACAAGTTATGTCTCTTCAGCAATCCTTCAGGTAGCCACAGGATCTTAGAGAAAATAAGGTCAATTACAACAACCAAGGAGCAAATATGAGCATGGGATCCCAGCACAGACTCAGCCGGCAGGAGCCAGCTTGCTGAGGCCTCACAGTGATGGGCTGTATGTCACAGGGCGTTCCTGGTGTGATGGTTAGTGTTAATTGTCAACTTGACAAAATCTAGAATTATCTGGGATATGGGTCCTGAGCATGCTGTGTATGGGGGAGGGGAGTTATCTTGACTCAATTACTCAGCTGAGAAGACTCTCCCACTGTGCGTAGCACCATTCCTGGACTGGGATCTTGGTCTGTATAAATGAAGAGAGAGAATTGAGCAGCAGCATGACATTCACTGCATTCACTGCTTCTGCTTCTTGACTGTGTCACTTCAAAAGCTCCTGCTGCATTAACCTCCCTGCCATGGGGAACTATATTCTTTTTTTTAACATGCAGCAATAGGCAAAATTTTATTTTAAAAAAAATTTTTATTTTTCTTTTAAAAGCATATTGAGCACTCATTCCTGCTTTCCTCCATTCTCTTTCCCTCCCTTCCTGTCATCAATCCCTCCCACTGCTTCCCACTCTCCTGCCTATATACTTCTATGGATCCCAGAGTTCCCTCTGGCTTTTCTATTCTTATGGGGGTTTGGGCCTCTGTGGCATATCAAGTTGTCTCTCGTAGGGCCACCTCACTGATAGAGGCATTTCTCTTCATTCATTCAGCTTTAGTCCCCAAGGTTTCCACTGTATGTTCTTACTTCTCTTGAGTTCCTCAATATTCTATGGGGACATGTTGGTATGTCAGTCATTATGCAGGTCTGGAAAGGACAAGTCTCTCTGTAGTAAGTTCCTACATGCAGCAGTCCTGCCTCGAGTAGAATGTCTTGTCCAATGGTGAACCTTCCCATCTTTAGGTTCTTACAATCTCACCACCCCCACTTCTGTGAGGTTCCCAAAGCCTTAGGATAGGGAAAGATTAGTGGCTTGATTCTGAGTGAGCCTTACTGAGTTTCTGGCACTCTGCGTTATGGTTGGCCATTGCTGTCCACTTCACTGCTGTTCTACTGCCCTGGGCTGCATCCTGTCAGGGTGTTGAGAGCCTCTGCTTCTATTGTAGAAGACTTCTAGGCTAAATGTTAAGTGTTCTTCCAGTCTATGATTTTAATAATAGCTATTTACAGAGCAGTTTGGATATACTATCTTCCTACCTATAGGTTCATTGACTGTTTTTCCCTATTGATCTATTTCCATCCCTAGTTTAGGTTCTTGTTCTAGTTAACAGTAACAGGAATGTGTTTCATTCTGACAAGGAGGTCTTGAGTCCAATCAGAAAGCTGTGGTTGTTTCCTTGATACTCATACCACTATTACAGAGGTGGTTACCTGTTGCCATGGTGATTTTTAGTGGCGCCTTATAAATCTCATGTGTTGGGGCCTGTGATTTTTTTCTCTGTCCCAGCAGCTTCTTCAGTATTCCTTGGTCCTCTGTAAGCTATCCGGCAAGGAGAAAGTCCTCAGACCAGTTCTCAGTTGATGTATTTTGCCCATGTTTTGTGATCCATATGTGTTGCATCTTCAGTAATAGCATCTTACTGACAGTTGTTTCAAGAGCAACCAAGAGCAATAGCAAAAGCTTAAAATGTTTAGGGGACTTTTGAACTTCTGACCAACATTTTATTGGAAGGTGTCACATTCCTGTTACTTGTAGTATAATTTTGTCACTGGGTTCTATCTAAGTGGATCAGCTCAGAGCTCCTCCCCATCTCTGTTTTCCTCACTCTGTGCTCTTCTGCATATGGACTGCCCATTCTTGTTCCTTTCTGTGAACTATGACCCAGAATAAACCCTTTCTCCCTTAGGTTACCTTTGTTAGAGTATTTTATCACAGCAACAGAAAAAGAAACTATAACTCCTGATTAAAAAAACAAATGATTCAATGCAAGGAACTATTAAGAAAAGTCAAAGGACTGGCCAGATGGCTCTATGGTTCAAGGTGCAAACATGCAAACCTGGTGACTTGATTTTAATCCTGATGCCCACATGGCAGGAGAAAACTGACTTCTGAAAAGTGTCCTCTGATCTCCACTCATGTATCATGGTTTGAAATGTGAGTTGTCCCCCACAGAGTCATATGTTTGAATCTTTAGTTGTTTGGGAAGGTCATGGCACCTTTTTGAGGTGGAGGCCTTGCTGGAGGAAGGCAGTCACAGGGTGAACCTTGAGGTTAGTTAGCTCCACCCTGTTTCTGGGAGAAGTCTTCTCTTTAGTTTGCAGCTCTCAGCCTCCATAAGGAACATGACTTAGGCAGTCTCCAGCTTTTGCCAGCCAGCCATGCCTTTTCCACTATAATGATGAACTGTATCTCCCTGTTGGAACTGTAAATTGAATAAATCTCCCTTTCTTCACTTAAGTTGTTTGAGTCTCAAGTGGTGTTTCACAGAAGCACAGAGTAACCAGTACACATGGCATGTATCTCTTTCTTCCTTCTTCAAATAAATAAAATATAAAAAATTACAATAAAAATTACAAAAAATATAGGAACATGCTACTAACAACTCTGACTTCATGTGATAATCTTTCTATATACATATTTTAGGAAAACTGAGACTCTTACATGGACAAGTTAGGGAAATTGGGCCAGATGCTACAGCCTGGGTATATTCAAGTCTTCCTTATAAAGATGCCACAGCCTGAGTGTGTTGTCCCTCACAGACTCATGTGTTTGCATTCTTAGTTGTTGTTAAGGTTTGGGAAGGTCATGGAACCTTCAGGAGGTGGAGCCTTCATGGAGGAAGATGGATTATAGTGGGCTGGCTTTGAGGTCAAGTAACACCATACTAATTCCACTAGCAGTCTGCTCTTGCAGTGTTGCTTATTCTCTCTGACTCTATGATGGTTGCAGTGACCTGGTCCAGCTTCTGTTGCCCGCCATGCCTTTTTCGTCAAAATGGACTATATCCCCCTTGCAACCATAAGCCAAATAAATCTCTCCTTTTCCCCCTTAAATTGTGTATGAGTGTTGTCTCATAGCAACAGAGAAGAGTAATCGAGACAAAGAGTAATATTAAAGGTCAGTGTTTTAGGAAATTGAATAGCCTAAAAATATTCGTGTAGAGGAGAGAATAATCCAGAATCAATTTTTGACAAGATAGAAAGTTCCTTAAGAGCATAGTCTGCATCTCATAAGAAAAACTTGAGCACATGTTTCATGGACCAGAAGAGAAGGTACGTGCCGTGGGGAGCACTGAGGGGACGCATCCATCCTCCTGCTTGCTCCTTATCTGTCACAGGCTTTCTTTCACACCTCACTTTTCCTTCCATCTTCATTCTCAAAATTGACTCCCCATTTCCCACATTTTACCCTCCTCCTATATAAGCATCACTCAAATCTCACTGTCTGCGTAAAGTTTTCCCTGACTTTGTAGATAAGTATGTCCCCTCTGGCTTCAATGTTGCACAGCACAAAGTGTCCAACTTTTCTGATGGACCCTTCTGCAATCTCTTCTGATGTCTTGTGCGTGACTTAACTTGAGGCTTCTGTGATATTCAGATATGAAGTTTCATTCCTTGCATGAGGCCTGGTACAACATGAAAGTCAAGGATAACTTGCAATATCAGAAGCAGAACCGGGAGCAATGGCCCACCTATGCACGAGAAGGGATTGCTATAAGGGGATGCTTCTCCACTCCAGGCTCACCACAGACATTTCCAACTCACTGAGTGATGCTTCACTAGCATTTCCCTGTGCTTACAAGGTGGCATTTCTATAGGTCTGGATTTCTATTTTAAGGTAGAATCCTGACTTCTCGATTTAAAGTGTATTTTATCTATTCTTAGCTTAAAAAGAGCAAAGGTAGTGGTAAGGAAAAAAGTACGAGATGGGCTACAATCCTCATATCTCTAGAACCAAGTCTAGATGAGTCTGAAAGAATCTCAGAGTGACAGTGGCTCACATCCTCACTTGAAGCTATAGAAACAGATAGAGGCCGTGATCTGTATTCATTCAGCTACTGGCAGCAGCCTAAAGAAAGCCAGTCTCCTGATGTCTTTCCTTCCTGCAAAAATCAGTTATAAATAACAGACCTTCAGTTCTTCCTGGATTCCAGAAGAAAGAGAAATCTCAAGAATGATCACATGCAACACCAGCTTTCTACCACATTGGGAAAACTGAAGAATTAAAAACATCACCTTGACTGATGACAGTCAATAAGACCAAGTGGTTGGCTGCAACAGAACCAAATAGTATGAAACTTGACAGAAACGTCTAACATGATGTTAGCGAGCTGTTTCCCTCTCAAGGCCTGTATCCTGGTAATAAAAATACATGCTTAAACTGACTGTGGTGGTGTGTACTTAAAAATCCAGTAGTTAGGAGACTTAGGCAGACATATTCCAAGTTTGAAGCCAGTCTGGGATACATAGCAAGACAGTCTTAAGAAAAAATGGTGTTTATAGAGTTTCTTAATGGGAGAGTGGCACTAGAATTTTTATCGAGGTGCATTCTTCCCTGGGTACTGACTTCTGCATTACATGACACTGGTCATCTCTGGTATCAGAACAAGAGCGATTCTAGCCATCATGTCTAAAGGCCCTTGTACTTGCTAAGCTCTCTTGGTTGAGAACCAGTGAGGAGCTATCAAGGTCGGTGCTGGTTTCTCAACACCAGCAGGAGTACATGAGAGCCAGCACGTGGGGTGAAATTCGGAAAGTCAGACATACCCATAGATGTCCAGGACTCCGATAAATGAGTGCTGTTTGACTGCAGTGTGCAGGGCCTTGTTGACATGTTCCACAATCCAGGAGAACAGCTGGGCATAGATGTGCTTGGCCAGGGCATTGCGTGCATTGACTACCTGCTGCAGAGACATGGTCTTGATGTAGGTCTCTGAGGTGGTGACCAGCTTACGGTGGCATAGCCAGTGCTCCATCTGACTGTGCTCCACTCCTAGCAGGCGACAGAAGTTGCTTAGATGTTCATCCTGGGGCTGGGGAAAAGAGGACAGGATGAGGACCAACATGGTAGATAGATTTCTTCCAATATTCTCTCTCCTGCTCAGAAGTCAAGCCTAGTACTGGGGAACTACATCTCCTCCTTAGCCACTGTCTCAGCATCTCAGCATCACCCCTACCCCTAGTCCTTGCCAAGTGTGCAGCTTGAGCAATATTGTTCAAATTGTCACTCTGTCCACTGCTCTTGTGCCCTCATGAACTGCCAAGCCACCCTTGGGTTACTGGTGGGATAGGAAGGTCTGAATGAGCAGAATGAGAATCAACAGTTTAGGAATGAAAAAGCAGAACAGAGTCAGAAGTTACAAGCAGCAGTGCTAGCTGAGCAATGTGCACAGTCCAGAAGGCAGATACAGGGCTTACCCTAGTGTCCTGGGTCAAGAGCTCAGTCTAACCAATGCACCCATGAGTTTCCCAGCTGCCTCAAAGAGTGACATTTTCATCTCGTGTGTACCAGTCATACCACCTGGCTTTTAGGCCACTAGAAAACCAGTGGAGCCTACAGTCTTATCTCACTTAACAAAACCATGTAAGCCTTTTGGAAAATTCCTGCTGCCCACTCAAGGAACCTCCATAGAAAAATGAGGTCACCACCTCATTTAAATAATGATAAATATCATTATTTAAACCCTCATTGGCTGCTAAGCACAGCTTTGGGCTTCCAAGAAAGCTGATTAACTCCAAGAGTGATGGGGGATCCGTCAGAACATGAGGCGCACCTCTTGATGGCCTTAAATTGTTTGTGGGACTCATTTCCTGATGAAGTGGATTTAAATGAGGTCTTGTTCACTAAAAATGAACACAGATAACTATATCATTCCCCCCCCTTAACACTATACCCTTGGACCATTTTCTCTACCAGTATGTAAAAACCCATCTACCCAAAGCAAACATGAATATAAAAAAACGCTCCAAATTGTGAAGACCACTTTCTCTAAATCATGAAGGCCAGGGTATTTGCAAAATGTATACAAACAGTGCCTATAGCTAAAACACAAACTATGGTTAGGATCCCAGGGGGGAAAAAACCTTTTAGAGCTGCCATTCCAGTCCAGTTCCTATCATCTAGATGAGGAAACTTCCTGACCAAGGTCCCTGACCACATGGCCAGAGAGAACCAGTTTGGTGTGGGCTGGCTGGACATGGACAGAACCATCTTTCCTGCTCAGCAGTGAAAGCTGCCATGGCCACTTCTGGCCACAACATTCACCCTGTAGCCACCCTACCTCTCCCTGCTCCAATATAACACTGGCACTCAGGATGGAGTTTGCAGCCTGTTTGGCAAGCAACAAGTTCAGAGGTGGCAAGTGTCCCATTTGTCCACCTGACCTATTTCCAAGAAATTCTTAATTGCGAGGCGCACACTACAGATGGCTTCCCTGGCATTGAGAGGTTTGCCGGCAGCAAACCTCTCAGATCTGTTCCCAGGTGCCCTCCTCCCCCTTCCCTGATGCTCCACACTAGAGCATGGAAGAGACAGGACCACAGTTTGGGAGCTTTCTAATAACCACCAAGGGACAGATTTCCAGCCACTATAGTAGGGACTTCTCTGCTTCCTTCTACTTCTGACTGTTGATTAAAGGTGCTAACAGAGACTGATTTAACATCATGCAATTACATTTACTCATAATTAAATGATTTAGATCCATTAAAATACCCAGTATTACAGGCATCAGATCAGTTTTATGGGCCCATATTGCCTAATTCAAGGAAAAACTGCCTCTGGTGTCCAAGTAATTGGATGTTGTTGCATCTCTAAGATAACTCTGGCAATCATGGAGTACATTCTCCTGCCTTAATTAAAAAGAAGCTCGGGAGCAGAAGGACACTGCTTACGGGTAGATAGCAAGTTTACCTCATTGACCCTAGGAAAACACTGAGCTCTACCCAAGAGTGGCTCCCACCAACACCTGTGCCAGTTCACATTCAGTTCATACACTTGTTAAATCCACACACTCAGGTTCAACCCCATGTTCTGCAGTGGCTACTGGTCCAATTCAAAGAGTCAAGAATCCAGCTGAGAGACAATGGAAAGAAACCCTGGCTGGGCCCTGTCTCTGCCTGGAGGACTGTTACTCATTCTGTCCTTTGAGAAAGAGGTTCCTCTTTCTAGGCCTTAGATTTTCTTCCCTGTACAGGGAGAGGCTTACTCTTCAGGTCCACTCTGGCCCAAACATTGAGGCAGTAATAGTCTAGAACTTATTAAAATTATCATGGGCACTGAGTAAAACATTGACAGAGATTCCCTTTCCCCACCTATATCATACAGAGGAAAGCAAGGATATAGAGGGTGAGAACATTCCCTAAGCCACACATCTAAAAAGTGGCAGGAGTCTGATTTGAACTCTGGCAGCCCTGATGCGGCTGTCATTCTCACGCCTCCTGAAATGTATGCCTGAGAGGGAAAGGACCATGGTGTCACATGAATGCTAAACCTTTCCATCTCAAGTCAAGACCCTCCATCACCTGTGTTTTCTGACCATTTTTCTCCACGCACGTTCTGATGTTTCCCTTTCATGAATACAAAGTGTGTCCAACAGAATAGTAACCACAAGTGACGTGGTCCTAAAGTTCAGTGGGGTGGGGATAAGAACAAGCAGGAGTCAAATCATCACAACTTGATATTCTCTGTTCACCAGACTACTCTCAGAAGCCAGGAGTAGAGGACTAGCTGTAAGGTCAGAGTGCTTCACCCACAAGCCAAGGCTAGCTTCTCCAAAGAGATATTGGCCTTGTCTCACAAATTACTGCAAGTGCCCAAGACCTGCTTTCCTCACCAGCAATCACTGAACTCATCCATGCCGACTCTCATTTCCATTGATACTCAGACCAAGAATCTCCATCAATCACTAGCCTACTGAATCCTGAACACTGTAGAGGTGATGTGACAAAGAACAAGAATATCATTCATTATTTGGGAGAGAGAGGAGAGGAGAGAAGAAGAAGAAACACAAAAATGAACGTGACATCATTATGCTAAGGATGCTTGAGACGCTGGGAAGGGGTATTCACAGGGGAGGCACAGACCCTTGACACTTCCTGACTAGGAAAAGATCTCAAGTCAATTCTTTGTTGGCCCCAAAGACTCAGACTAAGGGTGGTTCTGACCTGCATTGGAGGTTCATCCAACACTGGCCAGATCACTGGTCCCGAGAACACTTGGGTAGCTCCAACATTCTCTCCTTCCCCTCCTGGGCAGGGCAGGAACCTCTGCTCACAAGGCTGTAACATCCATGCTGAGAATGGCAGCAGGCATAGGCACCCTGCTGGACCCAGGACTAAACCTCATTTAGGGAAATTTGTGGGGATGGTAGGGAGACTGGGCGGGAGCTCCCCCAACACTCCACGAATCCTAATCCCTCACAAGCAGCAGGAAGGTAATAAGTTGTTCAGGATGGAAGTTGCTCAGCTTGTGGATGGCATGGAGACGTGCCACCACCCACGTTCTGCTGGGTCATCATTTGGGGTTTCCTGCACCTAATTATTTAAAGCCCACATCCCTGGGAAATAAGGATCACACTCTGTACCTCCCCAGACCTCATCACTTACAGGTACAGAAGAGGGTGGATATGGCAGGTACCTATGCAAAGTCAGGCGCCAGTTTTAGCCTAGCCCAGCAGCATTCGGTTCCAGAGAGGACACAGCAACTGCTGTCTGCACTATCGCACTGAGCTTCCCTCCAGCATCCACCCATCCGCGCAGACACCGCTTGTCTTCACATCACCTGCGACACTGGGCTCCAGGGAGAGAGCCTTTGTCATGGGTCTTTATGGAGCCCCTTACAGCTGGCAGGACTCTGAGATGTCTTGAATGGCAAGTTATTATCTCACCATGGCTGCCCAGTTAGACTGTAAGCTTCTCTGAGGCAGCCACAAAGTATGGCGCCCATTAGTCCTTCTTCTTCTTATGTATAGATCACAGTCTGGAGCCCACATAGTACTGAATAGATTGATGGCCTGTTGTAGAATTACCTCAGGATACTTTGAAAATGAACCCATCAAAAAATTATTGAGTACCACTAAATCCCTTGCCTCAGTGATCCAAATTTGACGGCAAGCTGATTTGAAATGCATTGCTTCTTTTAAAAAATTATCGGCGACAAATCAGAAACCATCACTGCTCAGAAGGATAAGCCAGGGATGCCCTCAGAGTGCAGAGGTGCACCTGTCACAGCGAGCTGGAGGGATCCAGTCGACTATGTACACTTTATCTCTGTCACTGGTGCAACTTACTGATATGCTGCAGGAATCCCCATCACGCTCAGCCTGAATCGCCACGCTTCCAAGGTGCAAGATGGAAGCAATTATCTTAAAGATGCTTATCTGATGGGATTCTCGCACTCCTGGAGGGGAAAAAAAAATGGATGAATGACATTCAATATCTGTGCTGTGATAGAAAGGATGCTTCATCCTTTTTAAAGACTTAAAAATAGTTTGATTTTTTTTTTTCCTTCCTCGGCCAGTGACTCCTAAAATGAGCCAAGCTGGTCACCAAGTAATTACCACTCACAGTAGCATCTCAGAGGGCAAAGGGCTCTGGGACTGAAAGGGAAATAACTGTGATTGTCCTCATGGCACCAGATGGGGCACTGTACCATTTTAAGAGAGGCAGCAATGGGCTGACTCATTTTGAGCTTCATTCCAACCAAACGCTTTCTGGATGTTTTTATGAGTTTAATAAGAATGGTCATTTATCTCTAGTTATTTTTCTCAAACTTAATATCCTGCAAACATCTGTGACACTTCACCATGCCAGCAGGGGAAAAAGAAGAGAGCCTTCTCCCAAGATTACTGTTCTTGGGGCCGGCTGGCCAGTTGGCTCTTGGCCAGTCACTGCTGGAGGTGGCTGTACGCCCTCATGGTAGAGACACGTACCATAGAGTCCTACATAGGACACGTAGAACAGCAAGCATGACTGTCAAATTTCTTACTTCCCAGTGTTTAATTAATAAATGTCAACTCTTAAAACTTAGTTTAGTTGAAGGCATTATCATTTTTTAAATTACAAAATAATTCAGACTTACAAAAATGCTACAGAATGATATGATAAATGTTCATAAAGCTACTACTCCATTAAGAAATGATAGTTCTTTCCTGCATTCCCTTCCTGACTGCAGTTACTTATCTTTAAGGACATGTTTCACTGAAGTTACTAAAGTCAGTGCACCTGTGTAAATGGGAGGCCAGATAAATAAGGTTAAATTTTGCCCCAGACATTCTGCAGAGTGGACAACCCAAGTGCAAAACGAATACAGAGGAGGAAACTTCTTTTTACTATGGGTGACTCACTAAGCAGCAACTCACTATGGGAAGCAAAGCCCAAACAGCAAAAGAGAAAACCTAAGGAGTAAGACAGGGGTTGGCATCATGGGACCTAGTCCACGGGCTGTTTCTGGACACAGTTGTGGGCTGGTGAGATGGCTCAAGGGTTAAACTTCTGTCTTGCCAGTAGAAGGTCCTGAGTTCAGATCTCAGATCCCACATAAAAACTCCAGGTGAAAATGGTGGTGGCCTACATGTCTGGCCCTGAAGGAGGAGTCTGAGAACTTCAGAATGAAACAAAGAGGAGGTAGCATGATCCAGGGTGATTTCTGAAGTCACCCTTGAGCTTCCATAGGCACACTCAGTGACCTCTTCTACACACACACACACACACACACACACACACACACACACAGAGAACACAGTTGTCGATCGTCATGTTTTGTCTGTGGTTGCTCATAGGCTAGAGCACTAGAGATAAGTAGGCACAGTAGAAACTGAGCAAAGCCTGCACACTCGCTGTCTTGTCTTTTTTTTTTTTTTTTAAAGACATTTACTAAAGAGTAGGGAAGAAAATCTCATTAAAAATAATATTATAAATGCGGTCTGCTTTGAGAACTGAAGTATTCGTTTGGGCACCTGAAGGAGATGCCTTCTCAAATTCCTGCCCACTGCTGACTCCAGCCCTGAAGGAGCAGCAGACAGAGGCCTTTTCCTGCCTGGCAGGCTGGCAGAGCACAGTCTGCAGATCCCTTGACTGAGGAGAATGAGAAGGTGTGTGGTGCTGAGAAACCAGAGGTAACATCATCAAGATATTCGCTTTCAGCCTCTGTGCTGACGGGAGCCTCAGGGCTTCTCAGCACAGGGCAATACAAAAGCAACAGCAGGAGGAGCCGGGCCCATCTTGTTCCCTAGTCACAACATCTCTTGTACCTAAGGCCTTAACACCCAGGGCAAGCACGGACTGCGGGTTCAGGCTTGTACTGACCCTCACCCTGGGACACACTCGTTCCTCCTCTCGGATAGTCTCAGAAGTCCAGCAGAACTTCTGCTCAGCTGTTCCTGGGCTGGATGCTCTCATGTCCTAGCCATGGTAGTGGTTGGTTGGTTGTTTTGTTTTGTTTTCTACGACTCCCCCGTTGCCTGCCCTACAAATCCACTTTGGCCCTTTTTGTAGTTAATCACCCACTGTTGCTAACATTTTGCTATGGGAATAACCAGTGTGCTTTCTGTCTCCCAAGAATTCATAGGTACAAAAGATAAACTAACCGCCTACTCAGAGAAGATACCATATTGGGTCCACATATGAGCGCTTCGTTCCTATGGAGACTAGGGAGTGTTCAGTTTGGACACGTAATTATTTGAAAACTTGGCCACACTTGGCTTATACCACAGAACCAAACGGATGCTGTTTCTGAGTAACCTGGCTCAGAAGCCAAACTCTGTCTTTGTCAGAGAAGGGGTGGGGAGACCCAGGGGTCATCTGAGCCACTTGCTGCACTTCAGGCCTCGTTCCCAAGCTTTCCTTTTCCTCACTGTAGACCCCAAGATTCAACACTTCAACTTCCCAATTGAGAAAAGATTGCCTTCTACCTTGCTACCCGGGGAGACTTTTCTCTCTCAAAACAGACTGGGAAGAAAAGGATGATTTTCTCCAGCTCTCCCAACCTTATCTGCACCTGAAGTTCAAGGAGATTCCTCCTACCTCAAGGATTCCAATGCAAATGACTAACACACTGTGCATGTCTACTATGCATTGGACAGTCTGCTTCCACTTGGATTCCATGGCTGGTGCGCGGGTGGTCTACCCCATGGAATATCTCTTTGGAAACACACACTGCTTCTGAAACCTGACCATGCACACACAGACATGGCCACCCTGGGCTTTTCAACCCGAGTCAACGAGGAGGGAGATTTTGTAGTCCTTGGCTTCAAAGCTTACTTTTGAGAAAGCTCCAACTTTGAAGCTTTGGAGCCTGTGGGCTGAGACGGTTAACAGTAACAAGAACATTCACCGAGACCAGAGTCTTCATTCACTTTGCTTCCTTTCACCCACTGATCAGCTCCCAGAGTCTGCTTTTCTCAGTTCAGCAACTACTCACCAAGGAGTGTGAGGGCTTGTCGTGTCTTCTCAAAGTCCTCTGCATCATCAACACCCTCTATGGATGTGTTTCCTCCTTGTGATGTATAGAAAAAGTCCTCTGCACATGCTATGGGAGGCAAGGAAGCAGGATGTGAGACATTAGATGCTATATCAACTACAGACCATGAGCTGTGAGAATGCCACCTCAAGCATGCTCGCTTACGTCAGCTTCTGCTCCCAGCTGCATACATAACCTTCTAACATACTCTTTACCCACATGACAAATGGGACAGAAAACTGAATATAAAAAATTACAGTAGACTCACAAAATGTGTTGCTGTGGTTATGAAAAAATGGCATGGTAAAAGTATGTTGTTACGATAAATATACAGGTCATGGATACTTCAATTCAAAAGACTCACTTCAGATTTGCTTTTTAAAAGGTTCTAACACACACAGGCAAAATGTATTTGACAGATGAGGGGCAGTAACAGATCTAGGAATGACTTGATTTTGTCCCTAAGTTTTACAAGGTAAGGGCACTGTTGGAACTGTTCCATGCACAAGCAAGGTCAGGCATAACTTTGTGCCCTCTCTCACCTCCAGCATCTCTCTTAGCCAAGCATCTGACAGCCTTTGCAGAAGAAGTTAAGAAGAGGTTGGTTGTGTCTTACAGGTGAGAGAGACTAGCTTAGCAGAGGGTAAAAATGCAGCAAGCATTCAGAACAGCATCCCACAGAGAATGGTCAGTTGAATCCCATGAGGGGACTGACCTCAGAAGCCAGAATGAATGCCTACTATCAAAATTACCCTTGGAAAATGTGCAAGTCTTCCACAAAGTATAGCATCCTGTGAGGCATCACTCAGTGTAGTACTGCAAGCTCTGAGTGGGCTGTTCTTTGGCTTTCATAGGATGCTAAGACTGGATATGGGCTGCTTTTTCTCCTTTCTTGAAAACCGAGTTAAATTGTTTCCCTTTCCCTTGGCATGCACGGTTGAATATACATCAGCCAAGCACACAATTCCCAGTCCTCCTTCAACACCTTGTCCTTCCTTTTGACCTCGCAAGGACTTCCGCAGTCTCTCTTCTTTCTTCCTGCTGACTGCCACCACCCTGGGTCTGACCTTCAGCATCTGTCATCTCAGAACAGCTGTGAAAGACTCTAAACTCACCTGTTTCTGCTCACATTGCCTCATGTTGACCTCCACACTGCTGGGAACTCTGATCACATCACTCTCCTGCTTGAGGTCCCACTGCCCCCAAGCAAAACCCGGGAAGTGCTCTGGACACTGCTGGGAACGCACAGCTTGTTCCTTTCTTCCAAGCCTTTGGGCTCTGCACATGCTGATTTCCTCCTGGTCACTCATTAGCTCTGCTCTCTGTCCACACTGTCGGGAGCCCTGATCCGCCTCTCCTTTCTCACTTCTACTCATGCCTTATGCTTCATTCTTAGGTTCTGAACTCAGCCCTAAACTCCAGGTAGATTAGAAAACCACAACCATGTGAATCTACACTGATGATTGAAAAGGAACACAGATTACCAGCTGCATGCTGAGACAGAAGGTTTCCTGGAGGAGTGAGGGAGGAGTGGAGGTGAAGACATTTGAACTGGGAGACAGAGGATGCTCATATTCATTCGCATCATATCTGATTCAAAATGCATTCAGCACTTTCATAGCTAATTAGTTCACAAGCTCTGGGCACTAAGCAGCAGAGCAGTTTTAAAGATTTAAACATTTAAAAGCTGTCTCCTTCTTATACTCGCTTTTCAGGACATCTCATCTGATGACTTTAGTATTACCTGACGATTTACTTGTTTGCTTCCACTTTTTTTTATACAAGACTTTATTCTTTTTTTAAAAAAAATTTTATTTTATGTGTGTGTGTGTGTGTGTGTGTGTGTGTGTGTGTATCAGAGGGCACCATGTGTTCCCATGTAGGACCAAGGAGGAGCCTGGGAATCATTCTGAATTGCTTCTACCTCCTTTTTGCTCTGCTCAGGGATTTCCTGGATTCCACCCACCAGGGCCAGAAGTGCAGGCCATTGCCATTTTTTTTTTTTTTTTTTGGCCTGGCCTTTTTTATGTGTTACCTGGGATCTGAACTCAGGGTCCTCTGCTTTTGCAAGACAGAGTCCTTAACCCCTGAGCCATCTCTAGCACTGCTTACACTTTTCACACAAGCAAAATGAGGAATAGTATTTTTAGAGGTTGTGCAGACTCACCAGGAATTGGCAAGGGTCAGTAGCCCACTACTGACTCATCTCTTTGGCATCTTATAACTTTGTCCTGAACACAACCTAATTCAATATTAAACGTCGGCTGAGTACATCAGAGGACATCTGACTTCCATATTGGCAGGAAGACGCCTTCCACATCTTCTTATGCCTCTTCCTTGTCAAGAACCAGGCCCTACTGCCTGGTGGTCTGAGTCAGACAGACACCCCACTTTGCTCTCAGTTCTCATACTCAGGTCATTCTGAGTCACTTCTTCAGGCTGACACTTAACGCTGAGGGACCACCTGTTAAAGGATCTGCATCCTATCAACACAGTCAAATCCTTCCCCTCTGCTATCACCACACACCCTCACTAGCACTCACTACACACCACACCTCCTTTAATAAGAGACATGAAAGCGGCACAGTCACTCCTCCTCCACCTGCATGGCTGGCCCATGAAGTCGGCACTGCCATGTGTCTCCCATAGCACCTTCTCTCAGCTTCCAGCTGGGATCCTCTGTTTTCTTCACAAACAACTCGCAAGGAGAAATACACCATGCTGTCTCTTAACTGGCTCACCAGACAGACACTGGCCCAGGAAATAAACAGACCACAGAAGGGCTATGAGCCAATGACTGCAGTACTAACCATCAAGGATATGGGTTAAGAGTTTGGGTATCACCTGCAGAGGTTATGCTCTGACCTGTGTAAGGCTAAGGAGACTGTTTATAAAACTGTGTCAATATACCATGAAAGTAAAAAAAGAAAGAAAGGATGAAAAAAATTCTGCTTAATTGTTTGAGGAATATACTTCAGGAGAAATGGCAACTTTACCAACATTTGTTACCTAATGATGTATTCACTGGACTTCACTTTCAAATCTCCTGAGCATCCGATGCTCAGTAGAATAATGGTGGAGGAAGAATGCAGATGACAGGATACAAGTCCTTGCCCTCTACTTTCAGACAAACGCACAAACTCATACCAGGTCACTGGCTCTTACGAAGACTCCTGTATATCATATTTTAGGTTAGGAAAGGGAGAAGGATGTGAGGCAGGCTCAGAGAATCACTTGAGGCACCTGGCTATTCCTTCATCCTTTTGACTTTTCCAGCTACTAAAAACCAGGGTTATCGGCATAACCTTATGGTATGTTTTAGGGCTCACAGCCAATCCACCCACAAGGCTACAGACAGCTTCGTAAGAGCATATCAAAGGCTCTTCATTTCACTCCAAAATGAGAAAAATAGATGGAATTGGGTAATTCTCAAGATTTCTGGCAGGAGCCCAGAAAGGCTGTACCTTACCCAGACGCAGAATAAGAAAAAAAAAAAATTAAAACTCAAAACAACTCATGCAAATGAAAAAGTTAGAGGGCATTTTTCCCTATGGATGTTACATTCGGGACAAAGTAGTCCAAATGCAGCCAGGTTGAATCATGTCGACATTTGATTTTTTTATGAAACCGACCTTAGGAGAAAAGCACCTTGTGCAGTTGGCTCTGACAATCCTTGACTAGCTCAGGTCCTGCTCTGGGAAGAAAGGAAGCTTGGCAGAGGTCTGTCCCATGGCTGCCCGCCTGGCCACCTGAGACTGACAGCTGCATCATTAGACACACGTGGCACCAAGTACGTCAGTGTTCAAGCAAAGATCATTCAGTATCTACTCCGATCAGGCGGCAGTACACGCTCCTTGTCTTCGTAAACATACGACTCTGCTGGGAAGACAAGACTTGCAAGCCACTGCAGAGCAGGACACAGAGCAGGTGTCCCACGCCTCACCAGCACCGTGAGTGTCATGCAGTGCCTTATGTCTAGACCCCAAGTGAAATATGACTTCTCCTGTGGGGGACATTTTGTGTAAGCTGTGCTTCCTGTGGTTGACTCTTACCCTCCTGTATTGTGACTGACACGCATCAGAGGCTTGTGCTGTGCCACTGCTATGCCAGCATGGTCTGAATCAGGTTTCTGAATGAATGCACAGCACCTATGGCATACATAGACTGCAGGAATTTATAAGGAAGCAAACAAAGAGTTCAGGACGAGCTGGTATTGCACTGAGTGGTTTTAGTTTTAGTTACTAGACCAGTTGGGTCTGGTACTGGATCCTTAGTATGGCTAGAATTTAGATCGAAGATAATAAAGCCTCAGCAACCTAGTTCTCTCTTCACAGCAAAGACCAACCAACCTTGCCTGGACACCCAGCTTTTCTTACCATCTGGGAACAAAGGCTCTCTCTACTGGCCCCAATATATAAACAGCAGGTCTGTACTATGGTTATCACTTAAGACTGAAAGTTGCCTCAATCACACCACAGGATACCAAGTCCAGATGCTGCTTGGCTCCAGGCCATCCCTGCCACCCTCAGGCTCACAAGTAAGAATCTGTCAGTGATCCATGATACAGCTTCACACAGATGAGGGGACAAAAGCTCCGACCCGAGGAGAGAGGCTGTGCGGTGCAGAACTAAGAGTTAACGCCTACTCCCATTCCAACTTCATGTCAGCTGTCAGCTGTGTCAAAGTAAGAAGCAAAGGACGGGTCCAAAGGACGGGTCCATTCTTTTGATGGGGAAAACAGGTAAGCCATTGCATCGGTTCTGTTGGAGAAGCACTTCTGGTCATTTTATTTCCCTCCAGTGCTCCAGCACGGGTGTACTAGAACCTTCCATGTCCATTTCAGAAGAGATCATCAGCCTGGCAGTGTTGAGTCTGAGTGACAACTTTTCCTTTGTGATGCCCCATGCCTTCCTAACTGCCACTGGAACCCTTCCTTTGTGTCTCATTCCTGAAATATTACTTAACACATGTTGATCACAATGAATGAGTGTTACCTAAATTCCTAAATCTTCTATTACAGACCCATTTCTCACGATGCTAAATGCATAAACACATATTTAAAAAAAACTGTGTGTGGAATATGTACAAATTCATATAAGTATAAATGCTTGTGCATGCAGGGGTGTGTGTGTGTGTGTGCGTGTGCATGTGCATGTATTTGTATGTGTTCATGCAGAAAAGCAGCTGATGTCAAGCATCCTCCTTAACCACTCCTCATCTTATTTTTGAGACAGGGTCTCTTGCTGAAACTAGAGCTCTTCAGCTCAGCTAGGCTGGTCAATGGAAATCTGTCTGTCTTTACCTTCACAGTGCTGGGGTTATAGACACAGATGGTGTACCACGTGGATTCTAGGGATATAATTAATTCTATTTACTAATTAGGCAGTGAGGTTCAAAGAGGTCTAAGGGACAGGGACATACTAGGATCAAAGCGGAGAAAAAAATGTATGGGGGATTCGAGCAGAACCTCTAGCTGCACCACGTGCTGCAGTGTCCCTGCCAAGGACAGATGCACCTGTTGACTTACTGAGTGCAAGTTCTTTAAATTCTGGAAGGCTGGCAGCAGCACAGAGCTGGTAAAAGATGTGGTAATTCCTCTCTTCGTCTGCCTGGGGGAAGAAAGGGTGAAGCAGTTTTAGGCAGTGACTCTCGAGATCACCTTGACATTCTGATCCCAGGTGTTCCAAACGGTAGGAGTTGAGACCACCATTTCCTCCCATGATTTCCTCTATACTCTGGCACCTTCCATCTCTACTGACTGATTTTTCCATTTGCTATGATGGGTCTTATGCTACAAGGATTTTTACCCTTTGTTTTACAAAAGCAGGTTATTTCCTTTTTTTTTTTCTTCATGAAACCCCAGGACCATTCCATAGATAGTCAGTCAGCAAATATTATCATCCCCATCACTGGACTGAAACACTCTACAGTCTTTCACTTCATGTTGAAGCTCCCTTTCTCCTTTGGAGCTTGGACCTAACACTGGGCTGAGTAGTCAGGAAAGCCCACAATGGAGAGAATATCCAGTAGGTAGTCATGACCAGAATGATCTTAAATTGGCAGGGATGGTGGTAGTGTGATGGTGGTGGTAAAGACTGAAGGGGTCTGAGCAGAGGCAACCAAGGAGAAAACCTCAAGCATGCCTAGGCAGGGTGTAGATAGCCCATCAGCCCACTCGACACACACATCTGTTCCCTCTGCTACAGCAAAGTAAAGGATACAAGGATGTCCAACCAGCC
The DNA here is from genome assembly GCA_023101885.1 of Typhlomys cinereus. Lineage (NCBI taxonomy): Eukaryota > Metazoa > Chordata > Mammalia > Rodentia > Platacanthomyidae > Typhlomys > Typhlomys cinereus. The sequence continues at coordinate 1,993,339 of JALPQD010000361.1, read as the reverse complement.
AGTAAGTACAGTGAAAGCCCAGACAAGAGAGCTGGTTAAGATATTCATGAAATATTTGCTAGCCAGCAGCATGGGAGCATCACCAAGAACAAAGGCTGAGGTGCTGAGGGCTCATAAAGACAGTTGAAACCAAGGACCACAAAGCCACAGTGCACAGGGAGGCACAAGCTGCAGGCTTGAATCAACTACCACTGTCACCTCAGTGCAGAGACGAGAGGGTAACGTGGCTGGCAGAAGACGATGGTCAGGACTGTGGGTGACAATGGACCACCACACCACCAAAAGCAGGAGGAAGAGGGTGAGAAGAGGCAAGGGTAATAGACAGGAAGAAAAGAAGGGTAAGCAGAAAAAAAATCAAAAGCCACACTGAGAAGGAAGTGAAGACACTTTTCTTAAAAAGGAAACTGAACAGGTGGCAAGTATGTGTGCACGCATACATATACATAATTTCAAGACATATATGCATGTATACATATATACAGATATCTATGTCTATGTTTATACACACACATACTTAAACAGTTTCCCTGAAAGCTGTCACCAGACTCTAGCTATACCATTCCATAATGGTAAGACTATAAAATCTTGGAGGACAAGTGCCTGTTTTTTTACCATCTCCCTGGGGTCTAACACTGGGTTGGTACAAACAAGGAAAGCAATACCATTTTTTGAGACCTGATACCTATTCTACCTAAATACTTATGCTGAAACATAAGAAAGACAAGGAGCGGGGTGGAGAGCACTGTCTGACGCGTTTCTGGTTAGAGGGGTACCATACAAAACGAATGAGTCCTGCCACTCACCTGAAAGACAACTCTAGACTTCTCCAATAAGTAGGTTCTCATGTTGGCTCCTATGATGTGGTACCTTTTATCAAAGCCGATCTGAATGTACTTTCCAAAACGACTGCTATTGTCGTTTCGAGTGGTCTTGGCATTCCCAATGGCCTGGATTAAACAGACAACAAGAAAGGTGTATAAAAATGGGGGTTTGGGGTTCAGTGCATACATATACACACGCATCACATAAACAAATATGCATCCCAACTCCCAAGCAATGTGAGAACTTCTTGATTTCAGTATTTCATTTTGTTTGTGGCACCCCCTTCTCTTTCCTTACTTCCATATACTTCTGCTACTTTGAGAAAAATAAACTGAGTTAGAAATTCAGCTTGGGGGGAAGGGGGTTTGGAGATGGCTAAGTGGCTAAAGCGCATACCTAGCAAGTAAAAAGACTGGAGTTTGGATTTCCAGATTCCACATAAAATGGCGGGTGAGTGTGACATTCACTCATAATTCCAGCCCTGGGAAGTAGAGACTATGAATCCCCAGAGCAAGTTGGGCTAGCCAGATAAGCCCTATTAGTGGACTCTGGGTTTGATTATAGACTGTCTCAAAAGGAGTATGGTGGAAGAACAAGCAAAGATGATTCCCAATATCAACCTCAGGTCTCCATATGCATGACATATATACATACATGCACTCCCCGAAGCACCACACACATACGAATATGCACACACACACACACACACACACACACACACACACACACACACACACACACACATAACTCCCCTGGCATACACATAAGGCCGAGGGGTGCAGAGGTGGGGAATAAACTGGTTTGCTTAAAATCAAAATAAAACCAACTTCAGTTTTCAGACTCTTATCTCTTAAGGATGGCCAGCAACAGTAATGAATCAACTAGGGGGTTGTTTAAAGAAGATAAAGCAGGTGAGGAGTACTACACCCCACTTTCCTCTTCTTGTCCGTCTTCCTCCCTGGAATGACAATGTAAAGGCCACAGCTGCAGCAATCGTCTTGGGACCATAAGAAAAGGCCCCGAGAATCGCAGACCTCGGCTCTGATGCCTTAGAGCCACTCACAAGTTCTCTGGGCCACAGTTCTGAACTTCTGGGGAGAGAAACAGCCCTGACTGTGCTGAAGCCTCTCTGGTCAAACCAACATGACCAGGCAGCCATGTTATTCACCACTGATGAATGGTAAGTCCTGGAAAGGAGCCAGCCAAGGACACCTCCACCACCTCATGACTAGGACAAATTAAGAAGTCAGCAAACTCTCAGCATCATTTCTTTTTTTTTTTTTAATGTTTATATAGCCTTTTTATTTTTTGTTTAGTTTTTAAATTTTTTATTACTTTATTTTTCCTAGTTTTACAAGCATATTGAGTACTTATCCCTGCTTCCTTCTATGCCCTCCTTCCTCTCTTTTCCCTCCCTTCCCTTCATCAATCCATCTCACTCCCTCTCCCATCCTCCTGCCGTTCACTTCTGCCTTGTCTACTCTTGTGGGGGTTAGGGCCTCTTGTGGTATACTAAGTTGCATCTCTTTGGGACACCCTACGGATAGGGGCATTTCCCTTCACTCATCCAGCTTTAGTCCCCACGGTTTCCACTGTTCTTAGACATCAGCAGGGACACAGATCAAAACACAGCACAATAATTTTGAAACGGGCCATTAAACCACTGGTCTCAGTTCATTATTCAATGTCAATAGGTCATAATTCTAAGACATTAGTGATAAATACATCCATATTTTAATCCTCTTGTATATTCATATTTTAGGTGGTAAAAACACTTGAAAAATATCCATTTTAACTATGTTATAGGAAATATGAGGCAGAAAGAGGTTGAAAGAAAGAGTCAAAATCTAAACCCATGCTTCACCAAGCCACAGAACTAATGACATCTCCTGGCCTCAAAGCCCAGGAGGCAGTTGATATGAGACTGTCAAGGCATGAAGGCCTATCGTCACTGCTTCCCAAGCCAAAAGACTAGTTTTTAAAATGCACTTGTGGAAATGTCCTGCTCTATCTTCATGAGGAAAACCATCTGTTTCTGATTTAAAGGTGAACAACATAAGACTCAGGGTCTCGTGGCCGTAGTTTACAGACATCTAGGCCTAACTCCATGGTAGGGAAGCAGTTCTTCCAGCACTGGGCTGCTCTGCTCTAATCATGCACAAGTACATTTGGTGAGATGTTCCAAATGGCTAAGCATCTTCCTACTCTGTCTTGCTACCACAGCCTCAGCCCATGTCACCACGGTCTCTGACCTGGACCACTTGAAAGAAAATTGCTACAGATTTTTTGCTCTTGCTCTTGTTTCCATCCTGACTGAAAGGGAAGAGCTCATAAAATATGAACTTGATTATATATTCAATGTAAAATGCTTGAATGATTTCCACTATCCTTTAGACAGTATTAACACCTCAACACAGCTCATGTGCCTACTTGGTTCAGTTTTGCCTTTCAAGAGCCTTACTGAAGGTAACTTGCCTCCCATACTTCTGTGAACCTACTGAGTCCTCTTCAAGTTCAGCCAAAGGCAAGAAGACAGGCCTTCCCTAATCAGGAAGCTCAAGAAATGTGTCCAGTGTCACGTGGTTGGTGAGTGGTCAGGACACTCATGTTGCATGGATCAAAGTTCTTCACGCCAGGGACTCACAGCAGGCAGAAAGCTGCAAGTACTACACATGAGCAACTTCTATACCTCAAAATGACCAAGTCCAGTCAGAGATGAACACAGAAATACTATTCCTTATTTTCATCTTTTCAAGGAAAAGAAGAGACCATCTCCTTAGAAGATTCTAGGAAACCAATTCATCCCTCTAAACCAGCAAATAAGGAATCAAACAAGTGCCAAACTTCCCTGTGTAAACTGCATCTCAAGGGCTCTCTTCCACCTATCTGCCGCACTCCTGCCTTCATGCCTGTGTAGCCAAGGACTGGGAGGAAAATGCAGAGCGTTATTCCTCCTAGCAAGTGTAGGAGTAGTAACAGAGCAAGACTTTCCCCAACATGTAATCTCTGATGGATGAGGAGAGTGAGGCACAGCGCAAGAGGTGGATTTCCTGGGGCTTGTGACGGAAGCCCTAATGTAACTGCACTGGCGGGCAGGGGATATTTTAAAGCAACACTTGTGTCTGCTGCTCGAGACAGCTGATTGTTGAAACAAGGTCCCCAGGAGTTGGACTTTCCCCCAGGAATCTTATGCTGGCAGCAGGAAAAGACTGAAGTCTGGTGCCAGTCAGAGGCGGAAGGGATTTCACAAACTGCTGACAACCTCCAGACCACCTTGAAGGGAAAACTTGAACCAAGACCATGATGGATCGGTAATGGCAGGACCACACTTTGACCAGAACTATTTAGTTGTACATATTTCTTGTCCTCTACTTAAACCTTTATGTTGCACCCCGAAGATGAACTTGGAAAGTCACTGGAACTTATTGTCTGTCTTTCCAATGTGACCAATTTGAATAAATCTTTTTTCTGCTTGTAACTGTAAATTTAGCTCTTTTAATTAAATTACTGAGGACATGTGATAGAACCTGGCTGGTTGAGGGGCAGGAGGCTGTTATCCTAGGTACAGTAACACTGAGACCACTGTCATGGTTTGACATGAGTTCCCCACCGTCTCATGTGTTTGGAAGGTCATGGCCCTTTGGAGAGGTAGAGACTTGCTGGATGAAAGTGGTCACAGTGGGTGGGTCTTGAGGTGAATTAGTCCCACCCAACCTCCAGGAGGAGTCTGGCAGCTCTCCGTCTCCAAGATGCTTGCAGTGACTTAGCTTATCTCCAGCTTTGGCCAGCCAGCCATATGGCCTCCGCCACATAAAGGACTGTATCTCCCTTCTGGAACTATAAGCTGAATAAATCTTCCTTTCTCCTTTATGTTGCTTGGCTTTGAATGTTCTCTCACAGCAACACACAAGAGTAACTATTACAACCAACTAGTAAGGATTTTTGTGAAAACAACCTAACCAAGGTTCTAAATCCTTCTATTCTTTTACAAGAAACAGGTGAAAATGAAGCATGTGGAACATGAGGATGCATGCAGCAAAAACTGACCTATGGAAATTTTTAAAAGGTAATCAAGTTCAAATTTTTAATTTCAAAAAGTTCAGATGTCTTAATTTGTAAAATACACTATAGATCTACTACCATGCTTTGTTATTTATGCATATAGAAAGATACATTGAACATGAATATATTTCCCTGTGTAAACTGCACAATAATATATTACATAATAGCATAATGAATAATTTCAATATTGGGTGATATAATAGAAAGGTAACATTGGTTTGTCAGTAAACACAGGGAGGGGGAGCAGTCAGCCATGCCCAACAGAATGGATGGCTTAAGAAGTAAATTGAAGAAAGTCTTAAATTGAATACAATTCTATCAGTGGGAAAGAAGAGAGAACAAAGGGACAGAAGTGTCTCCAATGGACAAGTCTGAAGTGGCTGAAGTGTGTGGAATGACTAAAGACATAAGCTGGGGAGAGAAGGTAGGAGGCAGGTAGGAGGCAGGTTCTTACATGAATGTGTTGAATAGCTAGCTGCAGCCTTCAAAAAATAACAATGACAAAAATAATCTTGAAAATCATGCCTTTGGTCTTAGTTTTTTGCCTTTTTGCCCCAGTAGGAGGCATCTTTGTGGCTCCTGGGGTTACAGATCTGCAGATTTATGACACCCAAGAAGCTATGGGAGCCTCTGGGCTGTACTTGTTTTGGTCCCTGCTCCCACGGTCTCCTGATTAGCTGTGTTCTTTTAATCAGTGCAGATTTGTGAACAAATCACTCCTGGGATGTTGACAAGCTCTTAAGCAGAATAGGGTCAGAGCATGCCGACACTGACAACAAATTACCCTACATCTGCCCCAGTCAATCCCAGTCCCTCCTCAATCACCATAATTCAACAGCTGCCACTTAGCACTGCCTACTGGGGACTTCTGTTTTCTCAGTCTAAACTCAGCTCTCAGTCTCCCCTGGAAGAGTCTGTTTCTAGGCTGCTGTGAAAGCACATGGCAGGACCCTCTGATTGCTTTTAAGGAGGCGCTGCCCTTCCCAGGGACTGAGACAGATAATCAGTAATCAACTGCTGATTAAGACATGCTTGTGCTGCTCACAGCCCTCTGAGGAGACAAGCAGACTGGACTGTGGACATAGGTTGGGCTAAACATTTAACATCTGAAAAGTTGTGTTTTCATTCTGGCAGTGCAAAAGTTTTTCATTTTCTTCCTGGCAATAAATCCCAGCTAGATTCTACCTGGGTCCACATTCTTTTCCTCACATTCAAATACAAGGATCCCCAAAGATGACACTTCACAACAGCTCAAGAAACAGTTCCCATGATGGCAAAGTTCTACACTGATGGAATGAGCATGAGCTCTTAGGACTCAGATGGTTTCTGAAGAGGCAAGTTGCACAAAATAGAGGGTTACTGTTTGTCATAGATACAGGTGTCAACTTGACCATTGAAAGTTCTAGCTTTGGACACATTTGCAGAGAATTAGTAGTTAAGCCCAGAGTGATTCTGCAAAAGATTATCTAGTTGCTAGGGAAGGCCCAGCCCATGGTGTGCAGGACTAATCTCTGGACAGAGGACTAAAATGGAGGGAACTGTTTGAGAAAGTTGGTATCCTTCTGTACATTTGGCCAGACGTGCTAGTCTGGCGAGGATATGGTCTGGCCAGTTCCCTTAGCCTTGGTGTTGGTATGTGCTCTCCTGTCAAGCTGGACCAGGAATCATGAGAGAAAATTAAACCTTTTGTTCCCTTAGGCTGTTTTGTTGTGAATTTATCAGCAATCATGTAGACTAACTGCAACACTGTTCAAGTTCAAGTTCTATATTTATATTCAGAGGGACTCACATCAATACTTCTCTTTCAGACTTTAACAACTAAGGCACACCCTGGTCCTTTTGGGCATGCCTGCTGCTCACACATTTCTCCCATGCTAAAGTACATTTCCTACAGAGTCTACCAGTCTACTGTACCATAATGGATATTATCAACTTTAGATAATTTCTGACCATTTTAAATTAAAAAGTAACCCCAAAGCAGGGACTCAATTTAATATTGGCATACCAGTGCCCACTAAAGCAGCATCCACATCAACCAAAGGCAGAAATAACCAAAGAACCATCAAGAGATCGATGGAGTAACATGATGTGGTTGTGTTATATACACGTGATGTATACATGTGTTCTATACAATGTAACAAACAGGCACAGAAGAACAAAGTATTTGTAGATGCTCAAACACAGATAAACATTATGCAAAGTAAGATAAACTGGACACAGAAGGATTAATAGTCTGTGAGTTCTCATCCTGAACCCCAGACTAGAAAAACGAAGAGACAGTAAGTTGCAATAAGTTATTCTGGACTTGGGGACAGGAAAATGGAAAGTTATTGTTTAATTAGGGGTAGAATGTCTATTTGGGTGATAAAAATAACATTTTGGAAATAGATGGAAGCAATGTCTTTGTGATGAATGTACTTAGCCTTACTGAACTATATACTTGGAAGTGATGCCTTTTTTCTATATATTTGAAATAAAAATATTTTGAGGCTCCCTTTGTCTTATTTATTCAGAAACATGGTGTTTCACCTTTGCTGAATCCCTTGTGACTAGCAATTGTTTTATCAATCTTCAGACATCAAAGAGATACTTCTCTGCTTTGCCAAAAATATTTATTGCATATTCCTAAAAGAAAAGCCCATGTCTCTGAAAAAACTTGCTGCCTTTAAAAAAAAATCAACGGATGCTGAAATATAGGCAAAGGAGAAAACTGACTTTCACTCTCACATGAGGGAAAGCACGGTGCTTACTGAGGAGTGCTGGCTTAGCCGTCTGCAGACGCACAGTGGGCCTTCGAGAGCCTTTCTCAGGGAGTTATGCAAACACTGTCTACGTTGGGGCCACAGTCAGGCCCAAGCTTCAGGGGTTCACCTAAACACCATGTTACCCAATAAAATACTGAACAAGAGAGTGATATTGTCGAAGAGCTACTTATAAATCCATTTTGTGGCCAATGAGATAGTTCATAAAAAGTTTAATCATATGGAGACAAGTTGATGTTTACTGTCCAGTGAAAACTGGAAGAAAATTATGAAAACAGGGAATGGGTAGTAGCTGGCTAGAGCTCAGCAGGAGATTTCTTAATTTTTATTCATTTTCCAGGAACCCCTCTATGTCTGTTGAATAGGCTCTCAAAGGTGGAATCTGAACCAGCAACTGGTGAGAAATTAAAGCTACTAAGCCCTTCTTTAGACTTTCTTGATCAGAGACTCCAGATGTGAGCTGGGGAGATGGCCCAGTGGCTTTGTGTTGTAAACAAAATGACCTGAGTTCAGATCCCCAGATCCCATGTAAAAATACTGGCCACACGTGATAGCAGCCTACAATTCTGGTCCTAGAACCTGGGAAACACCAGAGCAGAGAGAGGGAGGGAAGGAGAGAGAGAGGGAGGGAGAGGGGGGGGAGAGAGACAGAGAGAGGGGGGGGAGAGAGGGAGAGAGAGGGAGAAAGAGGGAGAGAGAGAGGGAGAGGGAGAGAGAGGGAGAGAAAGAGAGGGAGAGAGAGAAAGAGAAAGCACTTCCCCAGGAAGGTTGTTACCTCAAGAAGGAGAAAGAGAGGGAGAGAGAGACAGGGAGAGAGGGAGAGGAAAAGAAAAGAAGGAGAGGGAAAAGAGAGAGGGAGAGAGAGAGAGGGAGAGAGAGAGAGGGAGAGAGAGACAGAGAAATTCAGGATGATTGCCAGTATCACCCTTGGGCTTCCACAGGCGCACACACATTCAAGTGCCCTCTTATATACAAACAGAAACTCCAGATGAGGGGTTTCTAACAATTCAAGCTTTAACAAGTTTCAGGAAAAATTTACTCTTCAGAAGCTTTGTAGTAAATGAAAGTTTCACTTTTTGTTTTTATTTTCTTGGTTTCAATGCCTTCAACTCTATTAACCACTTTTCAATTCATGTCACAATGAAACTTGCTCTTGAATTTGCAGAGAACAGGTGGTATCTTGTCACTCCACAGAGAATAAAAGTCCTGACAATCTACTCTGAAGGCAGGATTTTGCATGGAAAAAGCACAGAACCTCATGACCCAGAGACTCAGAATTTATTGCCACAATTGGCAAAAGAAGATGGACAGAGGACACACAAGGGACCAAAGTAGGTGCAGGAACATGCTGCTCCCCACCACTGCCTTGGTGGAGGCTTGGATTGATGTTTATGCCTCCAGAGGGGCATCTGATGCTACCTGCGTAGCCTGAGATCTCGTTGCATTTCTACTTCAAACTATATCCATCTTTTTAAAGGATGCTTTTCACACATGATAACCATGGTATTTCAGGCAAGACATGGTAAGATAATCATTGACATACAACTTTCTGATTTTGTTCTTGTGATGATTTTTAAAATCAGAAAATCATTAATAAAACTCAATGAAGTCTTCATTTGATGTTTGTTCTGAGGACAGAAAGCTTAAAGTGAGGGATGACCTTTCACCTGGAGCATGTTTTATAATATTTTTTCGCAAGCCATCTCTGACTTCCAGGAAATAGCAGAATTATTAATTTAAAGATCCACAGTCTAGAAAAAGAGTACCTTTCCTTTTGAGGAACATCTCAATGATCTCACCACCAAGTCCAGATCACTAGTTACAATGGCAAAACTAATTTTAGGAGGTCAGGATTCAATCGTGTCTCTCATTTTAAGGGAGTTAAGTCTTTATCATTGGTGGAATCAGAGGACTTAAAATGAACGAGTTTTCCCTCCCTACAGGGTGTTTCTGTCAAGTGGCCACGGGTGTCAGCACAAGAGAATCTTTCTTCCTGGAGCCAGGAGAAGTCTTCAAACATTAGCAGGAAAAAGGGTTTGCCCAGGCTGGCAGCAGAATGAGCAGAATGTAGGCCTGACGACAACAAAGATCTCAAAGGTGGGGCATCAAAAGTGAACCAGGACATGAGGACATTTGTTCTATCTACCAGAATAAAGCCTTTATAGAGGAAAGAGAAAAGGACAAAGTGACTCTAAAGCATAATGAATTACAACAAGATCTAATTTTTAGGAAACATCTGAACTCAACTCAGCTGTCTGAGCCCACCCAAGTCAGGCCTTTTTTGAAGTCCTGGCTAGTGACAGGAGCCAGACTGAGTGAGGACACAGGCAGATCTGCTTAGCTAATGCAGGCCACCACAAGTAGCTGTTTCTGAGGACCCTCAACACCTATTACCTTATCACACATATCTATCACAACAATGCCTAAATACCTTTCTGTAGAAAAGTTAGAATACTATACCCAGACTGCCTCACCCGCCGTGATAACTGCCCCCTGACTCAGCAGGTCCTTCAAAGCATCTAGTGATTCTGGTGAGATGCTGTTTTCCTGACCCCTGATGGCAGGAGGAAGGGAAGGCAGCAGTCAGGGAAGGAGCATTACTGCCGTAGGCAGCAAATCCAGGGACACGGAGAACGTGAGAGCACAGCCCACCTGACACTGGATCTGCAGGGTACGACCAGGTCAGGACAGTCTCAGAACTGAGGTTTTTATGTGAGGCACGTTCACCATTCCTGCCTTGACAGGGGCCTGGGCTCAGGGAGAAGCGCTTTACGTGAGCTGCTTCGAGGACTCTCCCCTGATCAGTCATGGCGCACTGAATACTCAGCGCTTCCCCAGGAAGGTTGTTACCTCCATGATGGGACTGGACGCCAGGACCTTCTCTTCGATGTTGGTTTCACTGGCTGAGCCACCAACCGTGGCAAAGTAGCGCATGGCATATTTGGCTGACACCGTCTTCCCAGCTCCAGACTCCCCACTGACTATGATGGACTGGTTCTTCTCGTCTCTGGAAGGGAAAAGAGCGCTTGTCACTTACTGGCCATGGAAATGCTCTGCTGCCTGCCACGGACTCTGGCAGGGGTTGAACATGATGAGAGACATCTTTGACAGATAAATGTAAAGTGACTGTTAGAAGACTCTGCCCTCCGTCACAGCCGTACAAATCAGAAAGTGGGAAGAAAGCAGAGCCTTCACACTCAGAACAGTGCCCCTCGATCCTGCACGTATACCTTTTCTTACTGCTCTTCCAAGGTACCCATCCTCTACCACTGAACACCCGATTTTTCTTCAAGAACAAGAATTGCCTTGTATTGAGCTTTACATGCTAGCCGTCACGGATTTGAATGTTTCTATTCATACAGATATATTACAAAAGGTGTGCTATTAGCCACGAGCCGGATCTTGCTTCAAGTTTAAAAAAAAAAAAACTGGATGAATCGGCTATCAAATGCAACACAAGGGATTTCAGTCAGGCTAAATGGAAGGCCCACAGAAGATCCCCTACATCAGATAAAAATGCAACCACAGCTACTTCTTTAAAATAGAAAGCAGAAAGACAGATAAGTAAATGGAGAGAGCAGCCTCTCTACGTCTGTAAGAAACACGGGTTTTCACAGGAGGAGACAATGATAAACAAAAGGGCCACAGTTTAGTACAAGGAATTGCTTCTGAGGACTGGTCTCAACCATCCCCTTCTAGTTTAAAAAGCCACAAGAAAGGACTGGTACGCTATTTCCAATGTTCAGGACTGATAACCATGCCCGGCACTGCATATGTGTTCAATATCTAGTGGTGAACTAGAAGCATCTTAGGGCTCAGGGGGATCTAATCCCTCTTTTCCTAAATGAAGGCAGATTTAGAACTCAGGATGCCTGATCGCCAGGTCCTATAGCTTCCTAGGAAGAATGAACTAAGAAGTTTTCAGAGTGGGTTACCTCAACTTGGCAGTTATCAGCATAGGTAGGCTGTAGTTAACAGTAAGGTTAATGTCTTCTGATCTGAGCCAAGAGTAAAGATATGAAAAGATTCCTGGTTTTTTTTTTTTTTTTTTTTTTGGCCAGACATCTGGCTAATTGGTGAGCTCCAGGTTCAGTGAGAAACCCTGACCAAAAATGACAATAAAAACAACAAAAGGTGGAAAACAATTTAGGAAGATTTCAGACTTTGACCACTGGCCTCCATGTGCAACACACACGTGCACACAGACAGACAGACAGACCGACAGACCTTTGTATTTGAGGCTCTTTGAGGGATAAGTACAGGAAGTGGCCATAATCTTGCCCAATGTAGTGAATTCTAGAGCTGATACTACAATGTAGGCTGAAGTCGGATAAATTCACCTTAGACCATCAAGGGACTTTGAATAAGGCACAAAAGGCATGTGTGTGTGTAACCAATAACCTACTGTGTAACCAACCACAAGGAATGATGTACAAAAAAACAAAACAAAACAAAAACCTCTCACCTTTTGTGTATTTATGTCAGCTTTCCTTCCAACTCAGAGAACTGGAATCCAGAATAGAAGCTTTAAAAACAGTGCAAATGTCAGTCACACCACAGGCTGGCTATCTGACTCTGCACGTGGTAGCTATCTTATTTGGGCTTCAAATCATCTTGGCATACTTTTTTACTTGGATCCTGGGGCATGAGTTTTTCTGAGTGGCTGCCTTGATTCAGGGTCTCTAATTCATTCTAATACTCTAGCCAGATGTAATTTCTAAGTCACAGCTCAAATTACATTTTCCTCTTTTCAAAAAGTTAAATAGCTATTCGATACTCATCAAGTCCAAGCAGCTTAGCTGAACATCTGAATCTACAACATACAACATTAAAGCCCTTAGCAAGTGTGGGGCAATCTGAATGAACACTTCATCTGCTGAGTCCTGGTTTTGCCACTGACAGACTTTGTAAGTCACTTACAAAGTGTTTTACAGAGAAAAAAGTTCATCTTGTGTATTTGCCATGAGGTCATATTTGAGAAAATCTACATTCTGTTTAAGACAGTGGTTTTGCGATTCTGCCACAATGGACCACTTAGTCCCCGAAGAGCATACACATTCCCCACTACTGCATTCCTGGTACCTGTAGAGCCCCTTCAACAGACCCCTTTGAGGAGTCTGTCCTCACTGTCTGCACCTTGGAAGACAATTATTCTATCATTTATTTTAGAAACCTCTTGGGGAAAGGGACAGACATGTGGGTGAGAAATGTGTTATGTATAGTATATAGATTAATGTACTAAATCATACTCATGCTGTGGTAGAGTTGTGGGGTACATTCATTAATATAATAGAGCATTATATACTATATATCATTAATGTACTTTATATTATGCATAGGGTAAAAAGGTTTAATGTGTATTACAGATAATGTACTTATGTGGTGGTCCAGTTATACATGAATAATGTAGGATGTATAAAAATCAAATAAAATGAATACTGACATAGAAGTTGAACTTATACTAATTTTAAAATGTGTTATACTTGCGTATGCCACACAAGTATGGAGGTCAGAGGACAACTTGCTGGAGTTGGTTCTATAGGTATTGAACTCTGATCACTAAGGAAGAGTAAGCACTTTTAACCCACCAAGCCGTGTCGCCAACCCTGTTATGTAACACACTGTCACGATTCAGCTGATTTCATGTCCTCTGTGGTTTTACTTGCCGTATGACTTTGGTTTGCTTCCTTTCTCTGGCAGGTCCATGGCAACATGGGCTCCCCATGTAAACCTTCTCTCTGACATTCTATGACACCCCAACTCTCTGACAGCCACATCAGTTCACATGCTCCAAGATTAAAATCTTAACAGGAGATATGGGTGAGTACCAGACTGATCATGGGGACATTTATCAGTATGGAATACCACCCAACATCCTTAAAAAATACAACCATGGTGTGGCACTAGCCACTCAGTCCAATTAAAGAGATGATTTAACAGTTGATCTGCTTTTTGGTGAATCCTTTTCTCTTGGGTCTGGTGAAATTCCCTTTAGAGACAGCAAACTACACCAAGAAATTTACTACCCAGCTGTTATTCATGTCTATTCTAGCTTGAAGAAGTCATGCACTGCCAGGAGGACATGCCTTTAAAGACCTGTGCCTCATACAAGAGGAGATTCCATGGTAAGGCCATTCTGCGGCTTCTGACAAGATATCTGATACCAGCACATGAACCCCTTTCCACAGACAACTCATGCCAGCTTCGCTCTTTCGCACAGTTAAATTTGCTCCTGAGCCACTGTAGTCATCTTCTAAACAATTCAAGTCCATGGGAAGACCAACCTCCTCTACCCACTTCCCAGGTGGGGTACGTGGTGCAGAGGCTGTGGGAGCAGCTGAGGTGTCTCTTAAGGAGGAGAGTTCTGCTGATCAGTCAGGAAGCCACAGGGGGTCACAGGAGCACTCTGTTTGGAGAACCCGTCTTGTTTGGACTTTCACCAAGAAGTCATTTGGGAAAATCGTGGTTTCCTGGTTAGCAGTGAACACAGAAAAGCCACAGACAAACCCCACTAAAGTGGCCTCAGAACTGGAAGAGAAGTCTAGGGAATGCCCTGGAGGTCAGACTCACCAGAAATCTACTTGGCTGTGACTTGGGGCTAGACATACCACCTCAGACTTGTGTGGGACTGTGACACCCCCACTCTCTGACAGCCACATCAGCTCACATGCTTGGCACTAAGCTGAGAGCACTTCTGCGAGGTCAAGCATGTGTTTTAACCTTGAACCAATGCCCAGAATTCCTGACACCAAGACTCACCAAGGCTTCCCAGCCCAGGACTTTCTCCATGTATATCACCAAACCTCTACTCGCCTCCTCCCACAGAATGCTAGAAACCTTTGTTTTGTCTTCCTCTCCTCACATCCTGTATCCTCAAGTCATCCAAAACAGAACCTGCTCTTGCCATTCAACCCATTCATCATTATCAAGCACTGGGCAGCAGCTCCCCCGCCTGTCTACTCCTCCTTTCCCATATCCTTCTCCTGTGGCTTTTTGGAAATCAGCATTGGTTCTACCCGTAACTTGCTTTAAGTCTTCCGATGGCATCCCCCTGCCTCCAAGTATGAGTCAGTCTGCACCAGGTTCGAGCCTTTGGGGATTAGCCCCTTTGCCTACACTCCTATCTTTACTAGCCACATAAGGATGTTTCCTCATTCTCTCCTGCTGTGCAACAGTCTGAAGCTTTTCTGGCTTCTGTCATCTCACAGCCATTAATGCATATACTTGATTACAGTCTACCTCATAGCACTTCAAATATAACTGCTTCTTAATTTAATTAAAGGTCTATTTACATCATGCTAGAATGTTTTATAAAATCTTAGCCATGTATCCCATACTTAGGATTCATAAAATCACTGTATATCAATCTTCTGAATTTAAGGAAAAGAAACCAGAAGTTGGGTAAGTACGAGTATCATTCCCAGATTTCCTGAGCTGGTGAGACACTGCTTTGGACTTGAATGCAGGCTTCTGTCTTTTTGCACAACCTTCCACAGGACTCTGCTGCATCTTCTGTGTGGCTGCGTCCTTTCAACAAGTTCCCTGCAACAAATCTTGTCTAGTACAAAGTGAACTGTGAATCTCAGCACTGACTGGCTCGCTGCCAAGTCCTCAGCTGAAGGACCCTATCCCTAAGCACCCTGCCTTCACAGTCCTTACTACACAGTTGCTAAGGTACTATTCATCTACATAATGTTTTAGAAAGTAAGTCCACAAATGACCAATCTGAGGTGCAAGGACTTGGATGGACAGACCAAAACTTGGGCCTTCAGAGGAGAGCCAACACTCTAGCTGCCACATACAGTGGCACAGTCTGAGTCCAGATACTTAAGCCCCATAGAGTTGTGCTATTTCCTGTCTGCAAAACCAAACCTGGGAACATCTGCTCTCTGCTCAGTCTGCTCATACTTTATCTGAACCAGGAAGAAGAGAGGCTATGTGAGGACCCGAGTCTTAGGCAGCTACAAATCTCTCTTTCTGAATTGGAAACTCCCTAAGAAGAGGCGGGGACTCCCACTTGTGTAGGATGCTGACACACATACAAATGTAAATCAGGAAGGAGAGGAGGCCTGGCTGCCAATGCACTCTTGCGTAGTGCTAAGCTATGCTACTGTCTCCTCCATAGCAACAGATCATCTGAAAATCTGGGTGTGTCAGAATGTATTGTGTTTACCATAGTGATAACCAATCTGCTATCTCTTCCCTGTCTATAATTACATTGTCAATACCACCACCAGCACACAGGGCATCTCTTTGGCTAAAATGGGTCAGGGTGGGAAACCATTACACTAGAGAACAGGAAACAAATTGTTTCACAAAGATATCTATGTCAGGACCATGGACAGTGGTGACAAGTGAGAAATAGACTGGAAAAAAGCACAAGGAAACTTGGAAATAATGATGACAGTGTGGCAATGCAATATTTGGTTTGACACTTTAATAATTTCAAACATGAAAAATGAAGCCATGTGAGGCATTTTATATGTATAATCACAAACCATATTAATATACAGCTGCCAAAAACTTATTGCGTAGTGAGTGAAGAATCAGGAAGAATTATCTGTGAGAGAAAGATGTCAATATTGGGAAGTGAGGAGAAGTTAAGGTTTGATTGGAGATAAAGTTAGGTGAAGCGATGTGTGCAGAAAACTCCAGGGGGGCAAGTTTACATATGACATAAGAGCCACATTATTTTAACACTAAGGAATACGGTAACTAGATACATAGTAGGTGGCTCCTAGTACCAAACCCACCCAACCCACCTAGAGACACTCAAAGATAAATCTCTGTAATACCTACAGTAATTGCTAGGATTATGAACAGGATAGATGGGGTAGGAGGGCCACACCAGAAAACAAGGAGAGAGGGGACCATGTTACAGCAGAGCAAATAGGCCTCCACCAAGGACTGCAAGTAAGTAATGAGACATCTGGTTAAATTCACAGACTTTTGTTCCTGATCATTTACAACTGAGGGGGTATGATCTCACCAGAAGGGGAGGGCATATAGTCTGGCAGATAAAAAGTAACCATTTTGCAAATGGGTGATTGATCCCTCCCTCACTGTGGTTTCCTACTTTTATTATATCTACCTTTGAATATACTCTTATAACAAGACTCTAGTTTAACAGTTTTTTATCTCTGGCCAGGGGGTGAAACACAATACCCATCAGGATGGAGTGAAGGGCATTTCAGGAGCAGCAAAACTGCAAAAGAAAATCAACGAACCATAATCCAGAACTTCAGAGACTCTATATCAACCACCTAGAACTAGGCCAGCCTAATCTCTCCCCATCCTGAAGCTCAGGGAAATTTGCAGAAGAGGGGGCGGTAAGATTGTAAGAGCACAAGGATGGGAGGAGCAGTGATATGCAAGATACTCCACACAAGTTAGGGCCGAAGCAATCATAATTGGACTTTGCATGCCCTGCGCAATGTCCCACACACTATTGACCCCACAAAGTCTAGCATTTGCTAAAGGCACCAAGATCCTTGGAGGCAAGGAATTGACAGCCACAGTAGTGTTCCTATGCTTAAGGGGAACACAGGAAAGAGTTCAGGGAAATGCCACTGGGTCCTTGTACGTCACCGGAGAGGAGGGCCCAGAGGAGAGTCTGGCATGCACATTAAAGGATTCTCCGGGGTTTGGGAGGGGAAGCACTGGGGAAGGAGGGAGGGGTGAGGGGAGGGGGAGCAGGGGGATGGGGGGAGGAAGGAGGATGGGAACCGGTGTACCTATTAAGTTTGTATGAGCAGAAATAATAATAAAAAATGTTAAAAAAAAGATACATAGGTGTCAAGATGATGAATGAAGGTTGAGCTCTGAACACATCTATGAAGAATAAGTACTTTAGGGAAGCGCTTGGGTAAGACTACAGGAGACTGACTGATGTAGGAGAAGATGAGACCATTTTCTGAGCAGGTGGATGAGAAGGGAGAAGCTGGTTTGTTAAGATGACAATCTTTAGTGTACGTTTACAGTCTTGCTGTTGGTGAATGAAGTTTGCCCCTCTCTCAACAATCCTGTGCTGTGGCCAGTTTCACTGACTCCTGGTGTTGGTATGTGCTCTCCTGCACAACTGGACTAAGAACTGTAAACAAGAATCAAAAGAAAGAATAAACCTCCTTTCCCCTCAGCTCTTTGAGGGTAAATCTACTAGCAACATGCGGGCAAACTGCAACAAGGAGTTTCATCCTAAGATCAGCAGTCACATTTCCATTGTGACTTATCAGAGCAAAACATTTACAGATCCCTTCCAACAAGACAGCCAGGCTAGACCATGGGAAGGGAACACACCTAGACCACTGTGTAAGTGTCCCTGGAGGTCTCAGGTCCCAGGGGTGAGGGCAACAAGCACTAGGCTCTGGCATCCTACACAGTCACACTCTCTTCTCTCAGACCTAGCCCAAAATTCAGTCTAAGCCATTCAGAAATGCAATCACAAAAAGTACTGATAATTGCTTAATCGGTGTTTAGCAATTTGAGTCCCAAGTGTCCACTTGGCAAGATGAAAATTAACTTCTGTGTAAGGAATAAGGACTCAGTTCACTTACTAACCAAATATCATTTACCACTGCTGCTTCTTGTTTGCTCGTGGAACTGTGGAGTGCTATTTATAAACTTCCTAGGCATAGCATGATACAAGCAGCAGCAAAATGAATCCACTCCTCTACTTCAGTGCTGTTCCCTAGAGGGGCTGTCTGTATCTTGGGTGTGATAACATCACAGAAAGATTCCCTGGGAGTTCCATCCAACTCACCTCCTCCTCCCTGGCATATAAGCAAAGGCAAACTAAGTCCTGGCCTTCATGAATGACCCTCTAAAAACAAGGGACAGGATAATAATCCTTATAACCTCACACTTTTCCTATATGCTGTGATTCCCTACCCAGATTACAGCTGGGCTGCATGATATATATTTCATGCCAACTGTAATTATCTACTAATCTCTAAAGCACACTTTGGAACTCAAAAATCTTTAGGGCTAGACGTTCACAAAGAAAAGGGACAAATATTCCTCATAATTTTATTTTTACAGATTTGTTTTGGTTTGTGCCAAAACTTGCTAATGGTGAACTATGGCATGCACACGTGAGATGTGCAGCTACTTTATTCAGTTCTGGCTCTGCTGTGCAAGGAAAGACATGTTCAAGTGAAATGACTTTTCATCGACCAGTTATCCAGCTGGAATGTGGAGCAAGTGCATTTATCTAAAACATAAACTCTTTCTTGCTACCGCGGTGTCTCTTTGGCATGTTGCCAATAAGACCAAGGAACTTTTGTTTCTTTCAGATATGGTTACAG
This sequence comes from Typhlomys cinereus, assembly GCA_023101885.1. Lineage (NCBI taxonomy): Eukaryota > Metazoa > Chordata > Mammalia > Rodentia > Platacanthomyidae > Typhlomys > Typhlomys cinereus. The sequence goes on along the minus strand of JALPQD010000361.1, from coordinate 1,974,390 downwards.
CCCCTCTTCTTTCAGATTTAAGGCCTCCTTGAAGGTCAATTTCACCATTACACTCACTCCCTCATATGACGTCCCAGGGAGTTCATCTCCTTCCATGAGTCTAAATGCTAACTGAGTTAGGAAGGTGTGTAAATATGGATAACTTGAGGAAGTTACACACCTTCCTAACTCAAAGCCTCCCAGAGTCATGGGTACACTATAGTCATATAGACAACTCCACATGGAGCTGACAAAAGACCCCAAAAACCTGTATGTCCAGAGTTCTTCACCTTTCCACCTTTTTGCTCTTTCTCTGCCTCTCTGAGGGGTATCTCAGGTACCCATACAATCACGACAGAGGGACCTTGAGAACTGCCCCAAGTTCCTTCCATCTATCATACAAATATGACTGGACTGGTTTGATATTTGTATAATCCATCCCCCAAGCCCTGTTCTTCATTTTCTCTTTCCTTCATCCCATTACAATACAACTCATCTTTCTGTGCTAATTCTATCCCTACCCTCATTCTATTCCTCATCACTGCTACTGGGAAAATATTTCCAGAGACCAATCTGAATGTGTCCAGATCTTTCTCAGTGCACTCTTACTTAAGGGCATAGCCTGTAGTTATAAAATGGCTTCAGTACTCAAGGCCCCTCAGGACGCATCCCCAAAGGCCAGTCCAGGCACATGTGATAGGCAGAACACAAAGTGGGGCAATACAGGGAATGGTCATGGAGAAAGGTGCTGTGCAGAGAATTCAAGTCCCAATGGACAGGTCATGGATTCTGGCAATGTGCTGATCACAAAGCATCGTTATCTGCACATGATGCGCATGTCCAGCCTTCCGGCCTGTGGGTTATGTGAACTCCATGCAGCCACAAATGCAGAACAACACAGAATCATAAACTTACTTAAAAATTATGAGACTTTTTGTGAATGTTTAACTCAATTACATAGTTCTCCTCAATTCTAAACTTTATGGATGACTGCAGCAGTTAGCCTGCAAGGTTGCTGATAAATTCACCATCAAATGCCTTAAGGGAACAAGGGGTTTATTCTTTTACAATAAACTGACTACAGGTTCTCATCTAGCTTTGCAGGAGAGCATGCACCATCACCAGGGCCGAGGGAACTGGCCACAGCATATCCACATAACAGCTAAGAGAGGGACAATCCTTACTTGCCAGAGCAGCATGTCTTGCCAAGTATATACAAGAATGCCAGCTTTCTCAAAGAGTTCCCTTCAATTTATTCTCCTGCCTGGGGACTAGTCCCACCCACCATGGGCTGGGCCTTCCCCACCTACTGGACAATCTCCTGCAGATTTGCTCTGGGCTTAACACAACTACCAATGTGCTACAAATGTGCCCAGAGCTCAAACCCTCAACAGTCTTGACACTGTACCTAACTATGATAATGACAATAATGTGTCTCAATATCCAAAGACTAACATACCTTTTAGAGGGTTCTCCAGCCTGGTGTAAGATGCCAAAGCTTATGAGGACTCTATACCTGGTATTGATTTTTTAAGTTCTACAAGTGACTATATATTCTGCTAGAACATTCATTCTGTTGAGGTAAGAACCACTACCAGATTGAGCAGCTTTGTTGAATCAGCCACTATGTAAAGATGCTCAGGCATCTGTAGTAATACCTCACAATTTACTTGTGGTCAATATTCTCTTATGTACAATGTAACACAATTTAAAAATCAGCTTGGAGAGACTAAACAGAGCCTTTAACCTGTGGACGTATCAATTGTTCTTCCCAACTGAGAACAACTCCAAACTCTAAATAAAAGCTTGGGGTAAATTTTACCTAGAAAAATCAAAGTGTTTGCTCACCAGGAGTATTTACATTCCTGACACTATAACAGTCAGCATAGCAGAACACTTTGAAAATTAGAGAAATCTAACTCAGTCAGGTTGGTGGCTTATACCTAATCTCACTCTGTAGAGTATAGGTCTGCTTAAGAGGAGACGTGTTCTGGGACTGCTACTGCTCCAAGACTCTTACCCTTAGTTCAAGTTGTCTTCCTAATTCCCTTCCTTTAAAAGTAGGAGATCCTAGACTCATGCGCCAGACACTGCCTCTTCTACTTCAATCCTGAGACACTGAGGTTTTGGGGGACAGTAGCCAAGTACTCAACAGGAGGTGGTGTCTGGAGCGGAAGGTATTCCTTGGGATAGTTAGCTGGTGCAGAGCACAAGACACAGGATGGACAAACCACCACCATCTGTCTGGTATGGTGCGTAGTCAGCATGTGAATGCTTCATGACGAATGAAGAGCTATTGTGGATAAAAAAAGAGAACTCAAAATACAGTTTGGCCATGAAGTGCTACTAATTGCGCCCATTCATGTCAACTATTTAATATCTATGACTAAATTATCATGCAACACAATGATTATGAATATCATTAAGGCCGTTACACTAATGATGGTATAGGTTATATTCATTTGCAAAACTAAATGTTCAGTTTTCAGTGTTGTGTACAGAATTTTTAAAGCCAAGACAGATTATTCCTTCTGGGCAAAGACAACACCTGCAGTGTAAGAAGCAAACTGCCCTGAAAAATCTCTCTTATAACTCAACATTCTGCCAAAAACTCAAATGTTTTAAGGTAAATAAAATAAGGGGCCTCAATTAAGTAGATTTATAAATCTAAAAGAAAAGTTAAAAAAAAAAGACAACAGAAAACAAGGAAGGATCAAGCTAAAGCAAGTGATTGACAATTTCTTGGTGCTTCCCAAAGAATAACAAAGCCTATTGGGTCAGTGTGCCAAGAGTAAGGATGTTGGAACTAAACTTCAAAGAGATGCTGGAGATGGGATTTGATACAGGATAAAGGACTCACTAGGAGCAGGGGGAGGCCAGCAGACCACCTGCCAGGCCATTAGGAAGGGATCTAGAATCCATACAGTCTCCGTGCTCCGCCACAGACTATAAAGCAAGAATATTCCATCTTTCTCTCTTCAGTGAAGGCTGTTAGACTGGAGTGCCTCAGGATTCTCAGAAAACAGAACAGAGAGACTAAAGACAGCAACATTTACTTTTCCATTCACTTTCCTATGACCAAATATTCAGGACCCAGAGAAAGGAACCAAGTCCTTGCTGAAATCCAGATGACAAGAAAATTGACTCTTGGAGAATTCCTCCTTTTTATCTCCATCTCTAGCATCAACACACTCCATACCTATCCTACCTCCAAATTTGTGTCACTTCACAAGCACTGACACAGAGCAGAGTAGGAGAGTGACTACAGCATAGGGAGGGAACTCACCCAACCACCAAAGGTGGCACAGGCTGCTGCCAGTAGCCCAGACTGGCACAGACTAACACACAGTAGCCACCTTTAGTATGGTGTACAGAACTGTGAGAAGCCAGGGAATGCCATGTAAGACTACAGAGACTTGAGAGATCTAGTGCAAGATGGATAGAAACAGAGATCCAGAGGATGTGATTAGACAGGCTTCACTCACTACGTAGCATTAGTGCCAACACAAGCATCAAGGGACCTATAGTCAGCTAAATAATTATGACGCTCTTCTCCAGCTACACTTTCTTCTTCCTCTGTCTTTATGTGGAAATTCTTCTCCTCTCTATCTATCATAGTTAGATATAGGTGTCAACTTGATGGTTGAGGGTTTGAACTCTGGACACATTTGTAGAGAATTGGTAGTTGAGTTAAGCCCATAGTGAACCTTCAGGAGATTGTTCAGTGGCTGGAGAAGGCCCAGCCCATGGTGGGTGGGACTAGTCCCCAGGTAGGTGAATAGAATGGAGGAATATTTGAGAAAGAAGGCATCCTTGTGTATACTTGGACAGACATGCTGGTCTGGCAATTAAGGAGTGTCTCTCTCTCAGCCGTTACATGAAGATGGTATGACCAGTTCCCTTAGCCCTTTGGTGATGATGCATGCTCTCCTGCCAAGCTGAACTAAGAACTATAACTGGGCTATCATAAGAGAATGAACCTCTCATTCCCTTAAGCAGTTTTGTCATGATTTCATCAGCAACCATGCAGAGTAACTAACACTATCTTTCACTGTTGTCTCTCTACTTATCCCCTGAGATCAAACATAAGGTCATTTTTCAATCTCATGCTGAAAATTCACAAAGCCACGGTGCTTCTCCCTGCAAGGACCACTCCTCTGCTGCTGGATAGCTCTGGATGCTGTTTTTCTCACAAAACAAACTAAGCAGAAAGATGTTCAATGATCTGTTGAGAGTTATGCCAAGTTGCAGAGTCCAAATCAGACATCTAAAATCTGGCATCTCTTTTCCCATGCATGCAAGGACCCTCAACAAACTAAGCATCCAGTGCAGGAGAGACTGTTCTGTGGTAACCTGCTTCATTCAGACCGAGGCACAATCAACTTGACAGCTTACTTGATAATTCATGTGACTGTCAGTGCTCAATGCTCCACGCAGACGTACAACAAATGTCAGTTCTCACCAATAGTGATGTCCTATTTGTGGGTCTTTCTGGTACACTATCTCAAGTGTATGACTCCTGGGATACAAATGAATTATATCCAGGAGGTTGCTAAATACATCTCAGCCCTCAAAGACTTACTCTAATGGGCTGGAAAAGACCCAATAATGGAAAACAAATCAATCATTTATCAGTTTGGCAGGAAAACTTGCCAACTCTCAGACACATCTCTGACAAAACCAAAACTGAGATACTCTTCTCTCGGTCTTGTGAGCTCTGGATAGCATCTAAAGGGGCCCATCTTGGAAATCCTGGCCCTTTCTTCCCCCTCAGGTTGAAACAAATCACTTGCATACCTCCATTCCTCATAGCATCCCTCCACCCACAATCACGTGGGGTTTTTTTAAGGTGGAAAATGTAGAGACTTAAAGAAGAGAACATTGTCAATATTCTGAATTTCTGTACTAGCAGACTTAGGCTTAAATCAAGACAGTCTTCTCACAGAATCAGAATCCATTATTACTCAACTGAACAGACGCATAACCAAGATCTTAGTTTCAACCCGCAGTTCCTCTTCATTGCTTGTCTTCCTGCCCCTTCTCAAGTGACTTTTTAGATAGCGTACCCATGTGTTGTCAGCAGTTAACAACAAAATAACACAAAGTAACACAAACAACCTAAACTCACCATAATCAACATTCACGCTACCATATTCAAAACCCAGTTTACCCTTCACTACCAGCAGGCAGTAGGATCTCCTGATAACCTCCACTAACATAACAGGGGTGAGACCCGTAACAAAGTCTTAGTACTTTCCTTGCCAGGACCACTGTTGCTCCTTCCTCCTCTGCTGCCAAATCCAGAAGAGCATGTGGCAGGGACACTTTCAACAAGTTTTTGCAGGCCCAGCTGCCCTTGGACATGGCAAGGGAGCTAGATGTCCTCTAAGTCATGCATCTCAATTACAGTTAATTCCTCCTTCAAATGTTTTGGCGGGAAAGGCAGGGCACACATGTCATGACATCAGGATGGTTGGTGTGAGGAAAAAGTACCAGAGGACTCAGATCACAGGTAAAAGAACAACTTTAAGCGTGGTGTGTGTGTGTGTGTGTGTGTGTAAGGATTGGTTTCTGAGCATCTGTTAAAGAATGCACTAGAACTACAGGGAGAGAATGATCATGAGGGACACGTGTGGTGACTCTTCAACAAAGCCCAGGCAGAGTCATCAAATGCTAACAATACTAAGGACAAGGCAGTGGCTTTCCCTCAAGGAAATTTTCTTCTTTTTTTATTATATTTATTATTTTTTTCCCAATCATACATGCTTAATAGGTACCCCGGTCCCCTCCCTCCCTCCATCCCTCCTCAAGTCTCCCTTGTACCCTTCCCCTCTTTTCCCCTTCCTTTCACCCCCTCCCTCTCTTTCTCCCAGTACCCCCTTCTTTCCTCCCTCCCATTCCCTGGAGCATCCTTTAATGAATGTCAAACTTCCCTCTGAGTCCTCCACTCTAGTGACGTGTAAGGACTCAGTGGCATTGGCCAGAGCCCTTTCTTGGGCTCCACCTTTAGTATGGGAACACTATTATGACTGTTAATACCTTGCCTCTAAGGATCCTAGTACCTGTGATCCATGCTAGACTTTGGGGGGTCGTTGACATGTCAGTCATTGCACAGGTCATGCAAAGTCTGATTATGGATACTTCAGCCCTAACTTGCATATCATTACTCCTCCCCATCTTTAGACTCTTACAATCTTACTGCCCCCTCTTCTACAAATTTCCCTGAGCTTTAGGATGGGGAGAGATTTGTCTGGTCTGGTTCCAAGTCATTAATGTAGGGTCTCTGCCTCAAGGAAATTTTCATGGACACTCTTCTTTGGGCAAACTAATTCATTTTTCTGAGCCTCGGTTTCCTCAATTGTAGAGCAAAGGATTAAAGATTTCCCAACCCCTTAATTAGGAATCATGGTGAGAGGTGTAACAAGTAGCAGATAGGGCAAGATGAGTCAGGATTTGCTGACATTCCCCTCCTATAACAGGGAACCTTTTAACTAGGAAAAGCAGTCCATCCGCTCTTTAAGTACCAACAGAGCTTCCTCTCAGTATAGCTACAGGGTTATCCTGCCTGTTCCTCATCTAACTCCACCTGACTAAAGCGACCCTTACCAGGCTGTCCAGTCTGACAGGAGCCCTTCTGAGTAAAAAGAGTCTATGTAATTGTCCCACAACTGACAGGAGCCCTTCTGAGTAAAAAGAGTCTATGTAATTGTCCCACAAGACAAGCGTTCACCATCCTTGTATCACACAAGGCCGTATGAACCAGACTGTTAATTCCTCTATCATACCGGCTAAGTAGGTTTCCAAGAATGGACAGCATTGCTGTGTTACACAGCATGTTCTCTAGCTCTGTGAAGTAGGAAGCATGTTTGTTTTATCCAAGTGTCTACAGACTTATTATCATCAAGAGTGGGGGACAGGCAAGGACTCAGATGCTCTAAATGTTTGGCAATTCTTTCATACACATGCATACACACACACACACACACACACACACACACACACACACAGGATAAAATTCCAAGTTTTGCAACTGAGAATAGGAAACTCTCTTGATAGGCTGACATACAAGAAACTGACCTGTATCTAGCACAACTGATTTTGAGCCAAGTATTTATATTGAAACCATCAACAGTCTGGGGTTTAGAAAAAGGGAGAGCTGCAAGAGGGCCAAGACTATGGAGAAAGACTTCATGAATCGGGTCATCGGATGTCAAGTAGACAACAGCATAAAGTAGAAAGTTTGCACAAAAGGATGGGAAAACAGAGGAAGGCTTCTGCTGATCATAGAAACAAATGCTTGGCTTTTCCTTTGAAAAAGGCATTTGAGTGTAGAAGTACAAGAACTTAATTATCTTAGGCTCTTGGACAGAGGTTTGGGCCGGGAATGATCTTTCTAAAATAGTAAACTTCCTTCTTCTGTCAAAAATTCAGCAATAGCTCCTCATTAGTAGAGTGATTATTTTAATCTAGATAGCTTTGGAAATGAAACTTGGGGTCCTAATATGGTATGCTTTAGAGGGAGAGCTGGACAACATAATTAAAACAATCTTCAAATATTCATAGGTTTTTAAAACCATTCTAGGCTTTTCCTAATAATCTATTTGCAATAATAATAGTCATTTTGAAAACCCTAAAAAGCAAAGAATTTCTGTGTATGTGTACATGTGAGTGAGCATACGTAAATGTGTGTGCTTGTGGAGCCCAAGAGTAATATCAGGAACTATCCTGGACTGTCCTCCCTCCTTATTGCTTTGCAGACCACCACCATTATTTTCCTGGCATTTCCACATGGAATCAGGGGATCTGAACTAAGGGCCTTTTGCTTACAAAGTAAAAGTTTTAACTCCTAATCCATCTCTCTAGTCCAATAGTAAAGATTCTAAGTGTCTTTAATATTATTTTGGTGTTGTGCATACCAAAATTTACAGGAATTCTGAATTGTAATGTTGGGCAGAGAGTTAGAGAAACTCAAGGACCAACAGTTGTGTGTTCTCTAAGGACTCATAAAGACACCTGGTGTCACCCGCTGAGTAATTGCTCCTGTGCTGAGCATCACATTTGGCCTGTTAGGCAGCTCACTAGTAGAAGAGTTGTGTTGTATTCCACACCGAGCTGGATTAACCTGAAACATGCTAAGATTCTTGCAGGCATCAGGGCTGCTTCTATTCCTGGTTTGATTTTGTTATTGGTCTCCATTTACCTAATACTCAATTCTACTAAACCTGTAGCAGTCCAGAATCCTATCCTAAATGAACCCAATTTCTAAAGGCATCCCTTTATATCCTTATTTTATATTTAAAAGGTTTGCCTCAGAGCTAGGGAGATGGCTCAGGGGTTATGGTTCTGCCTTGCAAGTAGAAGGACCTGAGTTTGGATCTTAGAAATGCCTGGTGAAAATGGTGATGATCTGCACTTCTAGCCTTGGAAGGTGGAGCAAAGAAATAAGGAAGTAGAATGATCCAGGAAGATTCCCAAAGTCACCCTTGAGCCTCCACAGGCAAACACAGTGCCCTCTTCTGTACACATACACCTATACTCTCCCCTACACATGCATATACTGGCACCCACATACACAATAAATAAACAAACGAAACAAATAATAAATAAATAAAGGTTTGCTTCTAATTTGGAAAACAATTTAAATATGTAGGCTCATTTGCATATTGATTACCATATTCAACATGCAATTCTCTTAGTAAAAGCTGCAGAGATAGAAATAATCTTCTTGGACAGGATTCTTCGCAGTTTAAAATTATTCATCCCTCCCTTCTGCCCTCGTCCCACTAGACTTGAACTTACTTTTTAAGGTCTCGACTCCCATGAGACCATCAATAGATCCCCTTTCCTCTACATTTTCCTGTATCATCTCCAAGTAGCCCTACTCTCTACCCCACTAACAGCTTTATTGAGTTACAATACACATGTCATATAATTTGCTCACTGAAACTGTAGAACCCAAAGCTTTACATGTGTTCACAGAGTTGAATGAGCACCCCATAATTTTAGGGCATTTCCGCCAGTCTCCAAGAAAACCCATTCCCACTATCCACTGCTTCCTGCTGCCTGTAATCCTGATATTCCACCCTGATTTACCTTGTATATACACAGATTTGCCTCTTCGGGGCATTTTATATAACTAAAACAGTATGTGGTCTTTCCTGACCAACTTATTCCTCTCAGTGTAATGCTGCCAAGATTCATCTATACCTTAAGATGTATCAGTACTTGCATAAAATTCTGAACAATACATTTCCACAGTAAAGATTGTATCTTGTTAATTCATTTTCAATTGATAGACATGGGTTGTTCCACTTTTGGCCTATTATCAATAATGTTCTCAGATGGGTTTATATGGGCATATATTTTAATTTTCCTTGAGTCAAAATTTGAAGTATTAAAAGAAGTTTTCAGACCTTCCTTGACAGATAAGCACAAAAAAAATCCCTTTTGCTTTAAACTCATCAAAATGTAAATGAAATTTTAAAATGAGACAAGAGACATGGCCTAAGTTTAGTAGAAATTCTGATTTCTGCATTCCAAAGACTTTGAAGCAGCCATAATGATCAGAAATCCCTAAACTCCAAGATGTTTCACTTAGCAAACAGAAGAGTACCCGTTCACTGTAATTGTTTAGTCAATGAAATATCATAAAAATTGAGTATTGAAAATACCAATTTACACTAAATATTAATAACTATCCACAGAAATTCTGAAAATTTCCAGTGCCCCTTAATAGAGAAATTGATTTGAGATTTCAATAAGACTTTTTAGACAGTTTTTTGTTTTTGTTTTTGCTTCTTATACATGACCTAAAAGGGATCTGTTGTTTTAAAAGTGAGGCTTATTTTGGCTGAGACATCCTTATATGTGTTCCCTTATGAAGAACTTGGTGTCACATTTGTATTTTGTGTAAGTTTCTTACCTTTTTCAAAAGATACACTAAGAATGGCCTTATATTACTATATAACTGCATTATATAAATGATAAAAGAATCTATCTGAAGAAGTTTCTGGAATGTTTAGAATATCATCACGAAGGTAACATTTCAACTGAACTAACACAATCAGTTGATAAGTGCTTATGACAGTAATGGAAACAGCTGACTCTCCTGGCGTCCCCTTCCACACGCCAAGGCATTTCCTGAACATCAACAGATTCTCTGAACAATCCTAGGAGCAAAGCCTTAGTGTCACCTCTGTATGACGAATGAAAGAACAGACACAAGGCCGATATGACTTGCTCGAGGTCATACAGCTGTCATACACTGCTCTGAAGATGAAAGAGGCTGACTGAGCAGCAACACAAGACAATGCACGCTTCAGCGGGTAGCCATTCCAATGGGGGCTCTGCGTGCTAACACCTGGTAAGCCGATAAACTGTGCTAAGACTACGAAGACAAGGAAGGAGTGGGTAAGTTGCATACTACTGAACATGGCACATTTCCTTGACTTGGATGAGGCTCGTCCGGTTTGTACTACTGTGCTCACCTCTCTGAGTAAGGAGTGAAGTAGAACCATGTTGTACTCCAGACTATTTATCTCCTCTTGAGAGATAAGAGAGTAACTCAGGAACATACTCACACAGGACTCCCACAAAATCTCATTTATATTTGCAAAAGGTAAGACCATGAACATGCTTTAAATCATACCATTTTAGCACATAGTTAGTGGAGGAACTTCAATTATTACACAACATAAAATATTATACAATACAAATGATCTATAGAAGCTACAGATCATAATAGCCTTGTTCATGACTACTACAAGATGAAGTAAGGTATCAAATTTTAAGTAAGGAAACCCAAGTTTCTCAGCAGTCACTCTTATCTCTGTGCCCTTCTGCCTTCTTTCCAGATTGGCAAGCAATCGACCCACATCTGCTCTACTCCTACTGGCCCCTTTACGCTACAACACATGACCTAGATTTTGGATCTATTCCATGCATCAAAAAATCACTACTTCTGTGGTCCAGTCTTCTGGAAAACAGTGTGCAGCTAGCTGTTTTTGCTGAAAAGATGTTTTATAAGCTAATCAACATAATGGTTTGATTTGATATCCATTTCAGCCATACAAAGTAGACTGAGACCTTCCTAAGTTTCTAAAGAGACAACAGTGAGAAATATCTGATCGGGGCACTTTTTTCTATTCAAGTATAGCAGATGTACTAGACAGGTTATCTGATACTGGGCGTCTCAGCGTCATTCAATGTAGGGTCTAGGAAGTACCCTTCAATCTCCAACATTCAATCTCATTTTTTTAATGAAGAAGGTAGATCAAATATTCTCCAAGGGTCTTTCTGTCTGTCAAAGTCTCTGATTCTGTCCATCTTCCGCCAGCAAGGTATCTTTACCTAATCTCTGGTGAATTTAAAGCAGTTCAGGGGCAAAGTTCATTGCCATGCCAGACTAAAACAGGGGTGACAGGTACCCAGGATACACCAATGACAATGTCTTCAGTGCCTCAATTCAGCTGACCAAGCTCCCCAGGCACAGGCTCCTAGAAAATCCTGAAGCCATGCTTTTCAGTTCATTGCCTCTTGAGAGTCCTTTCGTGTGTCTATGAGACCTTAGGATCACTGTCATATCAGTTTACTTACTGCACACTGCAGTTTGGCTTTGGGTTTACTTTTTCTTAAATGTATGTCATTCATTCTGTCTTACCAAGTCACAGGTAGGGAATCAACACTATGAGAGACATAAAATGTACTCATTAATTATACAGCATCTCAATGCCTTCCATGTGCTAAGATTCCAAGAAATCTTAGCAAATAAGGGAAAAGGCCTGGAATTCAACCTTCCTGTCCATATCCACTAACCTTTTACAGTAGTGGCATAAAGTTAAGGAGCTGTTCTGGTTACTCCCTCTACCAAAGAAAAAAATCTGTTTTTAAATGTAGCCATGATGGAACAGAAATGCCTAAACTAAAACAAAACAAAACGGATATTTGAATTTTTTTTCATGTGTAAACATTCATGTGTGTGTAAACATTCATGTGTGTGCCTGTGGTGGCCCAAGGGAATCATCCTGGATTACTCTGCCTCCTTATTGCTTTGCTCTAGAGTTTCCCAGGCTCTGCCTTCCTAGACCAAAAGTGCAGGCGACTGCCACATCAGCCCAGCATTTTTTACATGGGATCTGGGGATCCAAATTAAGGTCCTTTTACTTGCAAGGCAAAGGATTTAAGCCCTAAGCTATCTTCCTAGCCCAACTCCAAAGTATTTTAACTGATAAGTATGCTACTCCTTTCACTAGAAAAGTCTAGAAAATCATGTTTGAGAAAATGACACTCCGTGCTAGATTGACTTCAATCCTAGGAATGCCAATTCATATTAAATCTTAATTAACTGCCCCATCCCGTCCACAGAAACAGAAGGACCTCATCTTCTCAAGGAGAGATTTCAACCCCTCTGTAATCCCCTTCATTCCTGTACTAGGGATTGGTTTTCTGTGCTCCATTCACATTCCTCAGTCTAAGCATTTTCTCCAGCTGGCTCTTTTCCATTTGCATTTTCACAGACTGAAATCATTTATCTTAAGACAGACACCCATTCCGTATCCCCAGCTGGTGGAGTGTGGAAGTGGGAGTGGATGGCATAGAAGCAAGGCCAAGAACATGGCTGAGGCTACAGCAGTGACCAAGGGGAGTGCAGGAGAGCAGTGGACACAGAAATCGCAGACAACAGACCTGAGTTCCATTTTAGAGGTGTGACATAAATGGCATTTTCTATCTCAGAGAATATGACTATTTTAATGGTTTTTGAATCAAGAGCTGACAGGAAAGGTTAACACTTTAAACAAAATGACAGCCCAGGGAGATGGATATTTCTCAGCAGAAGAATCTTTGGGCCGTCATCTAGGCCAAAAACATAGTTACTTGTATGCTCTGACAATTTCAAGAAGTGTCATTTTCAAGATGGACATGCAAACCCACCAACCAGATGGAGAGTAGATGGAGAAATGCTTAGACAAGGAAAAAACCAAGACTGTAGTGAAACCAGCTCCTATCTCTGCAACTCTCAGTTCACACATGGGAACATGTAGGTGTTGCCGAATCCCCAGCCAGGGAAAACAGGGGGAAACGTCAGGAGCCTCAGGGTTCGAGGCGAGGGGTGAGAGCAGCGAAGTCACTACCCAGACCCCGGGAATCAGGTGAGAAGCAAGCAGTGCACGAGTTTGCTGCAGACTCATTTATTTCAGGAAGTGCTTGAGTTTATATACGGTCAGGGGTCCAATCAGGTGTCGCCACCTCTCCGCTGGGGGGGAGGGTGGAATAGCTACCAATCATTTAGCTATTTACTAGGTGTCCATTGCAGAGGCAGGTTAGATGGCCGCTTCCCATTGGTTGTTCATCCCTCTTTCCTATCGGTTATTCATCCCTCCGCCTACATGGTTCTTCTATTCGGACATGTCCGGGACATGTCCGTACTTGTTTGGGTTTGTCTGCAACCGGATCTCCTGGATTCAGAAGCCTGGGGTAGGGCCTCCTTGCATCAATAGTGCCACATGAAGAGGATCATCTGATTTGTGGCATACATTGAATAGGTAAAAAGGCTGGCTTACATTTGGCCTTTCAGCAGATTTATGATGTTACAGCTTGTGAAAACTTCCGCCAGGCAAAGCTACTTAGTCAGGATGCACTTGACACCTTTTGGAGAGGAAGTTCCTACAGTTACAAATTGCCCTTCCATACCTCCAGAGTTATACAGAGCAGAGATGCGGTAAAGACAAAGACAGCAGAGAACCAAAGGGCAGAACAAGTGAGAGTTGTAAAGAAAGTGAATGATCATATTGATGTGGCCTGATGTGAGACACGAGTTTGTTCTGCCCACTGTGGCTTGTTTTGTACCAGATGAATGCCCATCTAACATGATCATGCTGTGCCCCAAAATCATTTGCATCAAGCACAACCTTACACGCACTGCAAGTTGCTTATAAAGAGGCAACACTAGTTTAGTTGAGATTCACACATCAGTCTGGATTTCTTACTTTTTTTTTTTTTTTTAATTTTTTTTTTATTATTATTTATTCAACTGTGTGTATGTGCGCGCGCGTGTCTGTGTGTGTGTGTATGTGTGTGTAGAACCACGGACGAATTCGCGAACCACCATGGACGCCTCCGCCCCGGGATTCACAGGCTCCGCCCTACCAGGACCAGAAGCACAGTCCGCCCCCGCTTCCGTCTGGCGTCTATACGTGGGATCTGGGATCCGAACTCGGGACCTTCCGCCTGCAAGGCGGAGGCTTAACCCCTGAGCCATCTCTCCAGCCCTGGATTTCTTACTTTTGGTTCTTCTTTTTCTACCAGACTTTCAAATGTTATTGTTCCTCAGGGCTAGATCTGGGTAGTACCCTCCTACTCCTCCCCATCACTCTATCCTTGCTTGGCATCATCAATTCTCAAGGCCAAGTACCATCCACTGGCCAAGACCTCCTGTAATTGCACTATATACTTAGTTACTGAACAGCTTGGTTAACGGAACTTAGATATATCAGATCCTAAATAAATCCCTCTTCCTTGAGTGAGTGTCTTTTCCTTCCTTATTCCCTCCATTTGGCTGGTTTAAGCACACAGAATTTCTGTCTATCTAGTTTCCCATGCCAGAAACACAAGCCTGTACCCAAGTGGTTAACAGCACAAGGGTTGGAGTTATGTCATTCAGGTTCATACAATCTTTGCTAACCACTAGCCATGTGCTTTAGGCAATATGGGAATTTCTCTGTGATTCCTCTGCCAGCTCTATAAAATATTCCAATGTTAATTAAACGGCACTCATAGGGTAACAGGGGACTTTCTCTCTTGTTACTGTGTATATCAACAAAGCAGCAAAATATTTCTGTAGTATATTAATATATTTTTCTCTTGCACAATCTCTTTTACATGGAATTCTCCTTTTTCAACTCATGGCACTAGTTTGCCTCTGAAGATTATGTTTCCTATAGTCAGAAGGCAAAGATGAACAAGTGCTACAGAGTTCAGCCTTTGACTATCAAAGCAAATGGTTTTGGTCCCTGACATAGTTGTCTTGAAATTATGTCTGTTGCTGTGAAGAAGGAATGTTTAATACTCCATTAAACGTTTACTCAGATACCACAAATTTCAGTGCACAGCATGGTCAGACAGAGGTCAGGGCCTGGCATGATATGGGTCCCACATGCCAACAGTTCCTGTTTCCAGAAGAAACTGGAAACAGGAACACGAATGAGCCATCATTCCTGATTTGGGTGCTTATTCCCACTTTCCAGCTGTAGAACAGGTTTTAGAGAAACCCCCTTGGTCAGACTAAAGAACTCAAACATCAGGGTCAATTTAGAATTATTGGTGAGAGTAAGGAAATGAATTTGTCCAAGTTACACATGGTCTTCTTCCTTAAACAATCTGTTCTATTCTTACATGTTTCCTAAGTGAGAAGTTCTGCTATGTCCAATGAGAAATCACTTTGGCAATTTACCACTGTGACAGTAAATACATCTCTCTACAAGAAAGTGGCATCGTCAGCTCAACTGTATATAGAAGAAAGAAGTTTGGATGAATAGAAAACCCTGGATCTCGGGGAAATGGCTACTTAACTTTGCAGTCCAGACTCACAACACAGTTCACAGTGGTGCTTTAGCAAGCCAGAATGATGATGTGGCCTCATCTCACAGAAGCACAAGGGTATTTTGGTTGGATTCTTAGCATCCACTGCAACAAGAAACTATCAGTAAATCTCTATGAATGCAGTTCCCAGGAGAATGGAATAGAGAAATGATCACCTGTTCTTGTCATATTAGAGCCGCAATTCTGCCTCAAGTATGAAGGCCACAGAATACAAGTCAGGAAAAACTGGAACATGCACCCAGGAAGTCCATCAAAATGGTTAACTATCACATGATAAATGGTCATCAAACCAAGAAGAATGTAGTCTGCTAAAGACAGGACAAAAGGGTTATCCTCTCTCACCTCTGGCTCCTGAAAGACTTGTTTAGCACCTTCTCCAGCAAAGAGGCAGATGCTAGGGTGGGAACAAGCAATGTGGAGGCAGACTCTTACCCAGCTCTGAGTGCTTCCAACAGTAGAAATGCTATCTACAGGAGGAACTACAAGTTTCCATCACAGACCAAGAAAGAAAAAAAAAATGCTGAGAAAATGAACCACTGTCCTAGAGGGTTTGACTCAAAAGACTTCCAACTCTGGAAGAGTTAGATTAATCATTCCATACATGACATCAACATATACTTTGAAAAATAAAATATGAGAAGATCCATAAATGTAAGAAAATAAGGTGAGCACAATTGTAGAAATGACAACCCCATACAAAAAAAAATCTTTGCTTGGGATTGCTGAGCTAGAGTTTGCACATGTCAGGTAATTACGATGATCAATATGTGCAATGACAAGTGGAATAAAATTCTCAGAGCCGAATGACCCAGTAGGGAAGTAAAAGATACCACAGTGAATGTATATTGATCCTGAATACCCTATCTGAAGATTTATACCACCCATGTCAGCCAAATGCAGCTAGACATTCTGAATAGTTCAAATATATACATTACCATGCCCTTGACAATCTTCAGGAACATGAGGGTGCAGCTATTCTTAGTTAGTAACAATAATCAGAAAGTTACTGGATATTCAGATTCCAACCCCACACCACCTCTGTGCTATTAGATTCAAGGAGTTTTCTAAAAAGGCATCCCTTAATTTTAAGTATTCTTGGTATTTTCTCCCTAAAAGGTTAGTTTCTCTTTTAACCAAAAGGATGTCTTTTTTTTTTTTTTTTTTTAAGTGAGCCATTTTATCATGAAGCATTTTATTCTCCAGTTCTGGGAATACAGAGGACCAAATTAATTTCTGTCATCTTTTGGCTGTAGGTGCTGCTCCTTGGGCTTCCAACATCATTGATCTCTAACAGGGTAACAGCCAGACAGGCATAAAAGACATTGCTTTTAAGGCTGTCTGCAGAAGTTCTAGAGGCTATACACATGGATGCTTTTGTGGCCTGGCTCTATCTTCCGACAGTTCTGCTGCACTGCTCGTTCATACAGAAATTCTTCTGATTCCCAAGTTCAGTTGCTGACAGAGACTAGGTGTATTACCCGGGTTGCACGGATGATTTCAGTATAGCTTGAATCCTTTCCACGAGAGCATAGGCAAGTGTTTAATAAATATCTACATCTGAATCCAGAGTAGTCACAATCTTGTGGGCCTTGATATTTAAAACTTTCCCAGGAGATTCTTGGGTATTACTAGGACTAGAGAGACTGATGAGGGAAGGCATCTGTTAAAATCGAAGGATCCTACACCTATTATGTTTTCAAATTCTGCCACTTCTTTCCTTGATGAACACACAATGTTAGCTCCTTCCTTCAAAATGGTATGTCCAAGCAAACTAGTAAAGCCTAAAGACTTGGGATCCATTCGAGTCCATGAAACATCTTTCTTTCTCTCTCTTTTTCTTCTTTCTTTCTTTCTCTCTTTTTCTTCTTTCTTTCTTTCTCTTTTCTTTTTCTTTCTTTCTTTCTTTCTTTTTCTCTTTCTCTTTCTTTTTCTCTTTCTCTCTTTTTCACTTTCTCTCTTTCTTTCTCTTTCTCTCTCCCTTCCTCCTTCCCTCCTTTCCATTCTTTTTCTTTCTTTCTCACTTTCTTTTTTCCCTTATGAACTCCAGCTCTGATTCCCTAGAGTCAGTACAAATGTCAGCCTATTTTACATATTTCCCAATGACTTTTTCCTTTGGAACCACTTGTAGAGCTTTATAAAGCATATAGGATTGCACTTTACCTATGAGATTTGATTCAATACAGGAAAAAGAGCTCCCTGGTAATCCTAATCAGATCTGTGAAAGGGGACACACTAAACAAGCTGGACCTTTCCATGTACTGGGATTTAATCCTATATCCACAAAAAAAAAAAAAAAAAAAAGACTTCCCCAAAGCTTCCTTTTTTTTTAAAGAAAGCTCCATGTGTTCTTTTTTTATTTCAGTTCATACAAACTTATTAGGTACACCAGTTCCCTCCCTTCCTCCTCCTCCCCCCGTACCCCCTGCTCCCCCTCCCCATCCCCCAGTGCCTCCTGCCCCAATTCCCAGAGAGTCCTTTCTTGTGCATGTCTGATTTTCCTCTGGGCCCTCCTCTCCGATGACGTACAAGGACCCAGTGGCCTTTCCCTGAACCCTTTCCCGTGTTCCCCTTAGGTATAGGAACACTGCTGTGGCTGCCAATCCTTTACCTCCAAGGATCTTGGTGCCTTTGGCAGATGCTAGACTTTGTGAGGTCAACAGTGTGTTGGACAATGCGCAGGGCATGCAAAGTCCGATTATGATTGCTTCAGCCCTAACTAGTGTGGAGAATCTTATATATCATTGCTCCTCCCATCCTTTTGCTCTTACACTCTTACCGCCCCCTCTTCCGCAAATTTCCCTGAGCTTCAAGATGGGGAGAGACTAAGGTGGCCTAGTTCTAAGTGGTTGATATAGAGTCTCTGAAGTTCTGGATTGTGGTTTGTTGATTTTCTTTTGCAGTTTTGCTGCTCCTGCAATGCCCTTCACTCCATCCTGGTGGGCATTGTATGTTACCCCCTGGCCAGAGACAAAAAGCTGTTAGAGTCTTGTGATAAAAGCACATTCAAAGGTAGATGTAATAAAAGTGGGAAACCATACTAAGGGAGGGGTCTATCACCCATTTGCAAAATGGTTACTTTTTATCTGCCAGACTATATGCCCTCCTCTTCTGGTGAGATCACTCCCCCTCAGTAGTAAATGATCAGGAACAAAAGTCTGTGAACTTAATCAGATGTCTCATTACTTATTTGGGTCCTTGGTGGAGGCCTATTTTCCCTGCTGTAACATGGTCCCTTCTCTCCTTGTTTCTGGTGTGGCCCTCCTACCCCATCCCTCCTGTTCATAATCCTTGGAATTACTGTCTCTAGGTGGGCTGGGTGGGTTTGGTACTAGGAGCCACCTATTAGGGAGTACATACGGCGCTTAATTTTCTGGGTCTGGGATACTTCGCTTAATATAATTGTTTCTAATGACATCCATTTCCCGGCAAATTCCAGTAATTCATCATTTTTGATGGCTGAGTAGTACTCCATTGTATAGATGTACCACAGTTTCCTTATCCACTCGTCAACTGTTGGACATTTGGGCTGATTCCATGACTTTGCTATTGTAAACAGTGCTGCTATGAACATGGTCGTGCTTGTGCTATCAAGGTGAACCTCTGCTGTATGGGGGGTTATTCCCAAAAGTGGAATAGCAGGGTCATATGGCATTTCAATCTTTAATTTCTTTAAGACCCAAAGCTTCCTTTTAACTTTAAATGCAAATACTGTCTCTTGCTGTATACTTATATTCTAATATAATTGAAGAGCTATTAAAGAGATCAGTGCTCTTTAACCCAGCCTTGAAAGAAGGCACTAAGACTATGGTTTTGAACTCTAATTATATCCCCCTTGAAAGGGATGGGTTACACAAACCCAAACACCTATCAGATAGGAAACAGTGACAAGAACTTCAGCAGATGGCCTAGTGACGGTTCTCTCATGGTGGCATAAGCACTTAGGAGACTGTGCAAGAAGGACTAGAGCAAGTTCAACACCAGCCTCAGCTACACAGTAAGTAACAAGACAACCTGGGCTGTGTAGTTAGACTCTGGAAAAGAGACCCCTCAAATTGAAGTCACATATGATTGCCAACACAAGCCCATGAGACAGTCCAAAAGTATTTTGTTGAGCACACAGAACTGGCCATCCTTAGGCTGTCTTTATTGACTTGTGGAAAGTACCATCTGCTCTGAGGGTGATCAGTGAAGGAAATTCTATTTTTCTTTTTTTATGCCTATGTGGTGTGTGGGTGTATACATGTGTGAGTGTGTGCAGCTACAGGGGTGTAGAAGAGACCACTGGGTGTGCCTGTGGAGGCTCAAGGGTAGCTTTGGGAATCATGCTGGATTACTCTACCTCCTTATTTCTTTGCTCTAGGATTTCCCAGGCTCCACCTTCCAGGGCCTGAAGGGCAGGCTATTGTCATTTATAGCTGGTGTTTTTAATGGAATCTGACATTCAAATTTAGGTCCTTTTGCTTTTGAGGCAAAGGCTTAACACCCGTCCTCCCCTAGCCATCTCTCCAGCCTTGGAATCCTACTATTGTGTAGCAACTTCCTTCCAATTGAAGCATTCCATCCTGGAGATAGACTCCTTGAAGTAAATTTGAGAGCAAGAAGCCAATATGGCCAATCTTAGGAAGTTCTTGAAATGTACAAGAATCAGGAGAGGCCCCTTCTCTGGAGGTTATGAAAACAGGAAAATTGTTGAGAGAAGAGATGTAGCTTTCACCAGTTACCACACAACTGAGGTGGGCTTTTTGGTGATGTAGCTGCCTTTGAGTCATTCATGACCCTGTAAGTAACACCTTATTCATATTCTTGTAAGTAACCCTCAAGTCATTAACACACTAAGCCAGACTTGAATGAAACTCATTCTTGTTCTGTTGTTAGTACCCTATGTAGGGTGAGTAGACATTTAGTTAGTGTCATCCCAGGAAAACAACACCTGCCCAACTTTGAATTCTTTTCCAATAATTTTCTTGTTTTGGACACTATGCCATCCTAATGACATGTATTGCATTACTTATCAGTATCATCATTCATTGATCACCAAGGAAGTCATGACGAACAGTTTCATTTATCAACCCATTTAGTTCCCTTATGAGTTAGACATTACACCTATATGCCATTGTCAGAGACAGACACCAGCAACTACTCAGTTTGTGACACTTCCTCAACCCTATACAGTTCCCTGATTTGGGAACCCATATACTACTCCTGTCCTTGGACCCTGAACTCTCATCCACCTTCATACATCTTTCTTTGTTGCTGAACTCAGGCATGTCAGCACAAGGCTTGCAGCTGTTCTGTCTTCTGGGATATAAATGTGAACATACACAGCTGAGAAAGAAAAAGTGGTTAACATAGCGTGAAAGGCATTACTATGATGTAAATAGAAATGCCATCTCATCCTGCCAGACTTCATATTCTATTAGCTGTATTCCAATGAAAATCATTTCAGACACCTTGAAAAACTAAATCTTATTCACATGTCACCACCACTATTAATTTCACAAAAAAACACACGTGAGGTGACAAATTTGACTTTGACATCAGATAAAGGCTATATAATAAGAACCACATGAAATAAACTTGAGTCTACCTCCATGGGGCACAATTTAGTGCTGGACTAGCCTCAGTATCCTACACATTGAAATCCTTTATGCCTTCTAGGACTCTGAGAGAAAAAAGGTGCTCTTGTTGCACCAACAGGGCACCTGAACTGCAGTACTTGACCAGGTAGAGCTGGGGTGCTAACAGGTCTATAGTAACCTACTTGTTCAGACATGGCCAAAGATACTCCAAGAACAAGTCACATCTGACCAAACCAATATACTAAAACAAGACTTTAAAATCCAGGCTAAATGTTTCATTTTACAAGACTAAATGAATGGCACCTGGAGAAAACAAAAACATAAAGACAGACAATCCTTGCCCTCCAAATAATGGGAACCCGTTCACATTGACACCTGTTTGTGTGCATGTGTTGTCTCATGGATTGAATCCTTTGACTTGTGTATGCTAGGCAAGTGCTCTATTACTGAGCTACTAGTAAATCCCCAAAGCTTACCATTCTTAACTGATAAATAAGAACCAACAATAGAACCATCACATTTGTACATGCTTCAAGCTAGGAAAATGTTGCAAAAAAAAAATCAGCATGCTGATCCACTTAGAATCCAGGGACAAAACTATACTAGAAGTAACAGGAATGTGACACTTCCTGATAAAATGTTAGTCTCTTAAAAGGTCCCCAAACATTATAGGCTTTTGCCATTGCTCTTGGTTGCTCTCCAAAAACTGTCAGTAAGACCCTATTACTGAAGATGCAACACAAATGGATCACAGAACATTGGCAAAATATATCAACTGGAACTGGTCTGAGGACTTTCTCCTTGCTGAATAGTTTACACAGTACTGAGGAATACTGTAGAAGCTGCTGGGGGAGAGAGAGAATCACAAGCCCCATCAATAGCATGAGATCTGCAAGCTGCAATATAAATCACCATGGCAACAGGTGACCACCAGTGTAATAGTGGCATGAGTACCAAGGAGAAAATCAACAGCTTTCTGATTGAACTCAAGACCGGCTTGTCAGAAAGGTACCCATTCCTGTTACTGTAAACTACAGCAAGAACCTAAAAAAAAGGGAAGGAAATAGATCAATAAGGAACACAGACAATAAACCTGTAGGTAGGAAGATGGTAAATCAAAGTGATCTGAAGGTAGCTGTTATTATACACATAGAATGGGAACTCATAGTGGAAATCTTTGGGTCTAAAACTGGATGAGTGAAGGGAAATGCATATATCAGTGGGGTCGTCTGAAGAGAGGTAACGCGATACACCTCGGAAGCCTGAGTCACCACAGGAGTAGACAAGTTAGAATGAACCCGGGGGTCCACAGAAGCATACAGGGAGAAAGGTGAGTGGGAGTGGGAGGAAATGGTGAAGGGAAGGGAAGGGATCAGAAAGAGGGGGAATTGTAAGGACAAAAAAAATCTTCAGAAAGTATGTTTAATTAAAATTGTTTATACTTTTTTAGTTAACTAAGCCAGAAACCCAAGAAAGATGAAATTTGCCTCTATGATGGACATGTAACATAATACTAACACACAGAGTAATATTATTGTCTGCAGAAATGATGAATTTTTGGCATTAAAAGTAGAAAAACAATGAAAAAATCAGCATGCAAAAAGATACACCTGTGGAATCTAGACAAGTATACAGGTAGACTATAACATGGAGAAGTGGGAAATCCTAGTCAGTACATTAAAAAATCAATTGCACAAGTGCAGAGAACTTGAAAGTGGCTAGAATTTGCAGAGGCAGAAAGCAGATCCATGATTACCTGGCACAGTGACTTCTAAGGAAAACGAGGAAACTTTGGGAGAGGAAGGGATTGTGATGATGGTTTCACAAGTACATACATGTATATATTAACATATGCTAAATTGGATGCCTAGGTGATGTTAACTTCACTTTACATGCACTCTATCACCAGCCAATTAAGACTAACTGAAGTTATATTAGCCATAGTTCTTGATCATGCACATGAGTGAGAGGTGACAGGTTAGCTCCTTATAAACTTACAAGAAACAACACAAAATGCCTATCTGAGGTAACGCACTCAGTCTCCCTTTTCAGAAACCCAAGTAAGAAGTAATTTTATTGGTATTTTGGTAATTTGAATGAGAGAATCTGAAAAACCTCACTCATGAGGAAAGGGAGGAGTCAAGGTATTGGGCCCAGACTAGAGGCAGAGAAGAATGAAATAGGGCAGTCTGGAATGAGAAAATGACGGTTGCACAGGGTTGAGTCCAGACCCATGGGTGAAAGCCAATGGGGAATGAGAAGAACAAAAGCAACTAAAATGGAAGGAATCTGAGAGATAGGCGGGGGTGGTCAAGCAGCACTTCACAGGGCCACTTGTTGGACTCCGTGTGGCATTCTCATGCTATTCAGTCACGGCGGCAAGTTCTCTTTTCCAGCATGCCGCAGTGCCTCTGATACAGTAAGGACTGCTGGTAAGTTAGAGTACCTTGTAAGCTTATTTTTTGATTCTGTAATTTAACATGAGAAATATACAAATACATAGATGTAATGTATACAACCTTTGCAGTGTCACAAAAGTTGGGCACAGTAAACTGGTCAGTCTTATTCTTTTTCTTTCTTTTTTTTTATTATTTATTCAACTGTGCGTGTATATGTATGTGTGTGCGTATATGTGTGTGTAGAACCACAGACAAATTCGGGAACCACCATGGACTGCCTCCTCCTTGTTTACTCTGCCCCAGGATTCACAGGCTCCGCCCTACCAGGACCAGAAACGCAGGTCACCTCCGCTTCCACCCAGCGTCTATACATGGGGTCTAGGATCCGAACTCAGGACCTTTCGCCTGCAAGGCAGAGGCTTAACCCCTGAGCCACCTCTCCAGCCCCAAGTCCTATTCTTTTTCTATGTGTATACTGTGAAAAGATGACTACACTTGCATTTTCTTTTAAAATAGAAATGACATTAGCCACATTTGCAGAACTTTCTTCTGAACTCAGAAATTTAAACAATAGAAATGTAAACATGATACACAGACTTAAAAGGAACATCACTAACTAAACGGGATCACAGTGATGCTACACACTTGAGTTCTATGCCACTCCCCCACCCTCCCACCCTTGGGAAAGGGATTTGTCTACATGACTGGCAGGAGGTCACACACGAGGAGAGCAGGGAAGAGTAGGTGCAGTTGAACAGCACATAGTACAGTGTAAGAACCTGGCTTAATAAACTTGTACAATGCGAATAAAGGAATAAAGAAAACTTCTCCTCTTTCATGTCCTAATGTAACCAACATTGTCTTCACTTAAAATACAATATATCAGCCAAAAATCAGCCAAATTTGTCCCTCCCTACTTACAGACCTCTGTAGGGAGGGATTCCTTTATTGGTTGAATGTAACAGCAGCCAGTCAAAGATTCCTCACAACTTCTCGCTGGGTTTGATCCCTCTCAGAAGCAAGGCCAATGAGTTCCTTGAAAGAATGACTTTAAGCCACAGAGGTCAGAGGTTTGCCCGTGAAGACTCAGGTCAGGAGGGACAAGATTACTAGGACAGAGTCCAAGATCCTCATGTACAGCAAAAGACTTAACCCTGCTTTGATCCACCAACATGTTTCCATACTGAGGAATGATGAAGGCTCCATCAGAAAGCACTTCACATCCTCAATTTCCCCAAAACACCAAGAAGCCCAGAAAAGGAAGTTACCTAAGATGAAAAACAGAAATGCATTACTTTGTTTAAAAGCCAATCTCGAAGCAGGCTATGGATTTGACTCACTGATAATTATGTGCAAAAATAAAATCACTTGCCAACTTTCACCAAATCTGCAGCCTAAAAAGAGTTATCAAAACATTCCAAGTCCATTCTCATGTACATCAGAATATTCTATTATTTCCCTTCTCTCTATGGGAACTCAGCAATGGAAAATGCACAAATTTCTTACTTCCTTTCCCTTCTGCAATGTATGTCCATAATCAGTCCTTTACTGTACAGACAGGAGCCAAGATGTTCCATTTCAGTTGTCCTTGGCAACAAAGGACGCCATTTCCATCGATGCCATAATTCTGAACCACCTCTTCTTCCTGTTTACCACAGGTGAATGTCTTTGGCTTTTCAGTGAGGAAGGTACTTTCTTCATTACGGATACTGACACTTGTTTTCATACTGCTTCCCTGGAAAGCCTTCGTACTTGTGGGGACTGAAACCAAGAAAGATATTCTCTCTCAAGAATCCAGCTAGAGCTTTGAGTCAGAACACCCGTTCTCAGAGGCCGCAGACTTTCCTTTCATGGGATCCGTCACCAGGAAGGTGAAGGTCCTGCTGGGACCACGGTCTGTTTCATTTACTGTCCAGTCCCATGCCACAGGTGTGCCTACATGCATCCCTACCCCAAGATCCTAGGCAACAGAAATCCCATTTTTCATTATTAGTTACATCTTGGCAACACTGTAGAGACAGATGGGGAATGTGGGTGCTCAATTACCTTAGCTACCTGAACAAATAGATTTGCTTTGCTGCATTCCTAGTATCTTTCAGCAAACAACTCAAAACAAACAGCTTAAAAAGGAATCACTCCCACCAATGAGGCTGGAAAATGCACCAAACTCCAATACCACTGAGGAATCTGAGGTAAATTTTAACCACTGAGGGATAAGATCTAGCTTCAGATCCTCAGTTTTGTCCCGGACACCAGAGCATATTCTGCCCTGTCAAGACTATAGTGACAATCTATGAACAATTGAAAAGGCAACAAAGCTAATGCAAGAGACTTTGGGCAAACCAATTGGATTTGGATTCCTTCTCTGCCCATTTGCTGATTTCAAGACCTTGAAGAATTGTCCAGATGTTCTCTGAACATCATATTATGTTCTTATTCACAGAGATAACTAATCTCATATGGTGACTGTAAGAAATATACATAAATAAGTTGATCATTTTTATTCTGTTCTAAGCAGCAATCATATGCCCTTGAGTATAGTGTGGGTGATATAAGTAAGAGAACATTGTACCACCATGTCTCATACTGTTTAATTACCTGCCTTTCATTTATTCTATACATGTAAGTTGCTTACAACGAAGCTATCTGTACAGCAAACTAATCTCCTCTTGAGAACATATTCTTATCCTTGGAAATAGTACAGTAACTGAGAAAAGGAAAGATTATTGTGAAAAAAAGAGCCATCAGAGAAAAACTGTTCTCTGAACATCATATTATGTTCTTATTCATAAACTAAACTGTCCCCATTACTCTAGGCCAGTTATTTCCCAAACTGAGCTACACAGAACATTAGTCCCTAGAGATAATCCTTGAAAACAGTTTGTGTTTAAATATGATTTTGAACCAGCATAATGCAGCCCCACTGTGAAGAAACAGATTATATGCCATAAAGGCTTGGAGAAACTTTGCCTTGAAGATGTTTAACTTGATTAACCCAGCAATTCTCAAACTCATCTGGTGACCTTTGCTCCTCCATCAATAGAACATACTTCTCTCTCGATATTTCTTCCAGTGATCAAAGGCCTCTGTGATCTGACTTCACCTCATCCCTTCATCTCACAGCTTATCACCAATTTAACCATAAAGGTTAAATCTGCCTGTGCACGGGCCACAGACCATACCTTTTGTTTATAGTAGCTTTATTAATATATTACAACAGGGCTGTGGAGATGACTCAGCAGTTAAAACACTTGCCACAAGAGCAAAAGGAACAGAACTCATATCTCCAACTACCAGGTAAAATGGCTGGTAGGCGTAGCAGTCTACCTGTAATGCCAGACTTGGAAAATGCAGACTAGGAGTCCTCGAAGTCGTCTGAAGCCTTACATTCCTTAGAAGCCCCATGGAGCCTATCCAGTCATTGGTACTTCATAATCATTAGCTGACACAACTCAAGATAAGAGCTAAGGATGGAAACAAACAAGCAAGCAAAAAGTAGAGGGCATTCAGGGTCTTGCACCAACAAAGAACAACAACAAGTACAGAGCTAGCAAGCAGGTGTCAGCTTTCTAATGGTTCTTACACAGAGGAAGAAGTGACAAATATGTTGTTAAACACTATGGTAAATTTCATTTTCTGCAACTCTACGCTCATTCTTAAGTCTGTATTTGGTGAAGGTGATGGGGACAGGGACAATGACACACTCTCTTTTCTAAAAATGGTGTCTTTTCTTGCTCCCTTCCAGCACTAGTGACGCTCTGTTGCATCCCCTGATCAAAGGGATCAAGGTCTGCATCAGACTTCAGGATCTGACAGCTGTTCATCTGCAAAGCATCCGAAATGAAGAGTTCATGTATGAACTTGATATGAACCACATCAAGAAAGAAAATCCAGTGTCTGTTGTTTCCTGAGAAACAATAACTGAGCCTGACACCAACTCAGATGCTTAACAACAGAACTAATATAAAGACAGCTCTTTCCCGTGGCCACAAGCACTGTTATATACTTCTTATGCATGTTAATGTGCAAAAGTTGAATAAAACTTCAGAAAATGGAGTTAACTCTAAGCAAACCTGAAAGAGTTGATTAAATGGTGGGGGAAGAGCCAGCCTATGGTGGCTGAGACTATTAAGTAAGTTGGCATTCTTTGGCATACTTGAGCAGACATTCTGTCTGGAAAGTGAGGTTGACCTCTCTCTCAGCAGTCCTGTGGATATGGTGTGGTCAGTTCTCTCAACCCCTAGTGTGGGTGTGAACTCTCCTGGTAAACTGGATTAAGAATTGGAACTAGACAACCATAGCCAAAATAAAACCCCTTGCTCTCACAAAAGATTTCCAGCAAAATTATTTGGCTCAGCATGGGATTCAACAGGTACAATGACCATAAACTTTAAAATCTTAACAGATAATCTTAAAAAAAAAAAAAAGCAAATCCTGGCTTAGACTTAGCTTTAAAACTACTTACTCAAATACATTACCTGGAGCAAAATATTATCACCGCATCACCCTTGGCTCCCACGTGCCCCCTTCTCTCCAATGGTTATGAACAAGGCCCCAAACTAGGGAAGTAACCAAGTGTAGTAACCACAGGCCTAGAGTCAGGCATAGTGAGGGAATAAAAAGAGAGATATCTCAAGTGGACCCTTGGGGAACATAAAGCCAGAGATTAGTAGTCTTGAAACGTATTGGGGGGCCCCAGTAATCCTTTAATGAAGATCAGAAACTTCTGACATACCTAAGTGCAACTGGCTAAGGAAGGACATAGTCCAGTGTCAATGAAATCCACGAAAGGACAAAATGAAGAAGAGAGCTGTCAGAACACTGGACGTGGGAGAAGTCTTCAGCACCGGGGAGCCCTCCCTACCTTCTGTTTAGAACCATAAAGAATCACCCTTCAAAGGATGTCAATCTTAATCCTTGCACGAAGCAAAGGCACTATCATGATTTGAAATGTGAGTTGTTCCCCAAAGATGCATGTGATTGAATCTTTAGTTGTTTGGGAAAGTAATGACACCTTTAGGAGGTAGAGTCTTGCTAGAGGAATAGAGTCACAGGGGGGTGGGCCTTGAGGTGGATTAACCCCACCCTACTTCCAGGAGAGGTCTGCTCTTGCAGTTAGCAGTTTTGCAGTTCTCAGCCTCCATGAAGGATGTGGCTTAAACCACCTTCAGCTTCTGTCAACCAGCAATGCTTTTTCTGCCGTAATGGACTGTATCTCCCCTCTGGAGCGGTAAGTGGTAAGCTGGTCAATCTCCCTTTAAGTTCCTTGATTTTGAGTGGTGTCTCAGCAGCAACAGAGAAGAGTAACTAGTACAGGTACACTCAAGTGGAATGAACTTCTCAAAACACAAGATTCTAGACAATTCCTAGGTCTCTTTACTGTGCCACACGTGTGGAGTCCCACCAGGGCTGTGTGCTTGGAAACACATTGACCCTCACTGGTCTCTCACACGATCTGACCCTGAGTCCTAATGGCTTTCAGAAGATGAGCATCAGCAAGTTGGCCAGGGAAAAGAAAACCTAGGTAAAGACCTAGTAACTGAATATAGTATGTAGTCTATGTTACTTCAGTAGAGAGGTTAGAGGTAGCAATTGCTTTAGTTATGCACCTTGGAGAAATGAAATAATTACATATTATTAGTGTTCATTAGATTTATCAGCACTTTAATCATTAAGAATGATTGTTTTTAGCATGGTTACTATGTATCTTTTGCATACTTATCTGTACAACCTATTTAAAACATTAGAAACTAGCAATAAAAGCTATAAATGTCTTCCCTAATGAAAGATTTCATTGGGCTAAAATGATACTGTGAAAAATGCACTAAAGCACAGACCACATTCAACAGGATTCTCCTCTCACAAAATCACTCCCTCCTCTTCAGTCTCAATGGTCCCCAAATGACTTTGTGATGTATTTTGCCAGCTTCATAAAGAAGCTCTCTATGTGCAGAAAGGATCTGGCATCCACAGTTAACCAGGACATGTACCTCTCTTGGACTCTTATACTATCTTCCTCTTTTCCACGTCTGACTAGTTTAAGATCACCACTGAATCCAATCTCTATGAAACACATTGCACCTGTCATTCAGACACAGAAAAATAATAATGATAAAAATCTATGTAAGTACACACGTACAATTCTATTTCATTGACAAAACCCCGAAAACGCTATGAACAGTTACTCATGACATTTTGATTTCTACCCCGATGCTTGCCACCTCATAAGGTTGTTGTCATAGTAAGGTACAGATGTCACCTTGATGGTTGAGGGTTTGAGCTCTGGGCACATTTGTAGATAATTGGTAGTTGAGTTAAGCCCAAAATGAACTTGTAGGAGATTGTCTAGTTGATGGGGCAGACCCAGCCCATGGTGGGTGGGACCAGGCCCTGGACAAGCGAATAAAATACAGAGAGCTGATTGAGGAAGTTGGCATCCTTGTGTACACTTGGCCAGACATGCTGATGTGGCAAGTAAGGACTGTCCTCCTCTCAACTGTTACGTGGATGTGGTATGGCCAGTTCCCTTGGTCCTTCAGTGATGGTACATGTTCTCCTGCCAAGCTGGACTAAGAATTGTAATCAGACACTCATAAGAGAATAAATCTCTTGTTCCCTTAAGCAGTTTTGTCATGATTTTATAAGCAACATGCAGACTAATGCAACAGTTGTCAAGAAGTCTACTTCAGAGAAGTTTCAAGGGAGGATTGAAAGCTGCAAGATGGGAAGTCTTAATGAGGAGGACCAATGTAGGATAAAGGAGCTCTGCAGAACGGAAATAAATAATGGCATTAGGCATACAGTAATAACATACCACCAAGGGAAGAAAGAGCATCAAGAAGTAGTCCAGGAGATACAAAATACAGGGGAATTTTCTGATTGCTTAAAAACTGAAATCCAAGTATATACATATGAGCAAGATAAAGACACAAGGGCGTCTACCTGGGCGTTCCAATCTCATCACTTCTGCAACAGAAGCAAAGGAGAGCAGGAACTACCCTTCCCAAACCCATTCCTGGGGAGCTCCTGGGTAAGGTTGTTCTCACCTGGCCATCTGCTTATAGGCTTCTTCTGCAACAGCAAAAATATGGGGGTCCATGTCACCCATGTTTTGGCCACTGTAGGCATAGATGACATCTTGTCCGTAGATTGGCAACTGTTCATATGGGTTAATGGCAACAAGCACGATACCTGCAAACAGATCACACAGTCGGAATCTGACACACGGTCATGTGGCACCAACCACAGCACCACACTCATGCATGACAACTGAAGACCAGCGGGGTAATAGTGAGTCTTTGCTACTCAGTGAATACAGATGGATATGTGAGCTTCTTTGCCAGGTCCTGATGAACAAGAGAATGCAGAGGACACACAGTCCACGCCTCATGCTGTCCTACATACACTCTCATGCTTAGAACATTCTCCACAAGATGAAAGCATAAAACAGGTGCAAAGTGTGGCAGGACCACAACAGGATGTTTAACTGATAACAGGTATTGGAGAACTTAAAAACCTCACTTAAGAATTTAAAGTCTGGAAAGAAATTATTAATTAAAACTCAAACTTGTGGAGAACACAAGTTACTCTGTGTGTGTGTGTGTGTGTGTGTGTGTGTGTGTGTGTGGTATACTACATGCACATACATATTCAGTTGCTCTTGTCTTGCAGAGAGCACAAGGTGCCATGTGCGGGAGGGAGTATGTGTAATGTACTATGTGCACATATACATTCAGGTGTGCTTGCCTGTGCATGTGCACGTGCCCAGAGATTTGATGTTGGGTGTCTTCCTCTATTGCTTCTCCACCTTATTATTAAGACAGAGTTTCCCACTGAACCTTCAGCCTGTCTTCTTTTTTTTCCAAACTACACTAGCAGCCAGAGAGTCCCCAGGATCTACCTCAGCCTGCCTCCCCATTTCTGGGGTTATGTGTGCTGCAATGCCAGGCTTTTATGTGGGTTCTGGAAATCTGAAGTAAGAACCTTAGGTTTATGCAGTAAGTGCTTTGCTATCTTCCCAGTCCCAATTTTCATATCCTAAGGTTGAATAGTGACTAAATCAATGGTCAACTGTATGAATCCGACACTTTAAACTCTCAGCACCTCATGTACCTTGACTATAAGGTGGGATAACAAATACACTCACTTGGGATGTCCTAAGCAAAAGATGATGACTAAAGATAAGGAACTTTGGAACAGTGCCTTGCATAGTCGCTATGTTTTCTTTTTATGAGGTCACACCTCGCATCTTTCTTTTCTTACACCTATGTTCCCTAGAGGGTGTTTTGTAGTAATAGACTCAAAAATGCTGACTGAATAAGGAGGAAATCCCACAAAGCTTAAAATATCTTTCATGGATGGGTAAGATAAACTGATATTTCAAAATGTAGCAAAAAAGTAAGTTCCACTTTCAAGACAGAAATGTGACCTTTTCTCTCCCATAAGATTGTATTCTAGACATTCCATGACTTGTGGACTAAGGT
Organism: Typhlomys cinereus; assembly: GCA_023101885.1. NCBI lineage: Eukaryota > Metazoa > Chordata > Mammalia > Rodentia > Platacanthomyidae > Typhlomys > Typhlomys cinereus. Next base: position 1,942,353 of record JALPQD010000361.1, on the reverse strand, counting down.
GCAAAAATCAGATGCAGTCATCTGGGAAAGAGGGTGCAAAAATGGGAAGGGCCGCAGCCTAGATGAAACTCTCCTGTGATGTGCTCTCTCCTAGTGATGCTCACTGTCAGGTAGCACTTGAGATCTAGAGTCACCTACGAGAGGAGCCTCTGGCTTGACTGGTCAGATTAACTGAGGTGGAAAGATCCATCCACTGAGGATGACACTACCTGTTTCAGAATCCTGGACTGAATAAAAGGGAGAAAGTGAGTTTAGCACTAGTATGTATTAGCCCATTGTTCTCAGCTCTTCAGTGTGGTGTAACATGACTAGGTCCCCCAGGTTCCTGCTGCTGAGACACCCCTGCCACAGTGGAGTGTAACCTGGAACTGTGAGTCAACTAAACGTTTGCTCCCTTAAGCTGCTTTTGTCAGGGGATTTTTATCATGGCAACAAGAAGAGAAACTAAGACACATGAGGAATGTTCTTCCAAGTGATGGGGAAGGGCGAAGGGAAGAGGTAGTTCATCAGCTTTCAACAGGAGCTTGCCTGGGGCTATGGGGCTGCCAGGGAAGAAGCCCAAAAGCCTTAGAAATTCCACACGTGAGACCATTCATTTGGAGAATCCTCTGAGGAGCAGCACATGAGTTCTGCTCATCAGAGAGGTCAGCTGAGCTCAGGAGACATGCAGTTGAAATCCTGACCTCATATTCGGGGATGACTATTTTCCTAAAGAGCAGAAAAGAGCACTCCCCTGATCACTGTGTGGTGGGCGGCATTGCCCTGAACAGCTGAGGAACACTGATCTGTACAGACTCACAGGGATCCCTTAAGACCGCAAAACTGATCATCATTTAGCCCTTTCTCCTAAAAACAGAGACTTGATATTTATAAGTCTTATTGGAAAACAGTCTCACTGAAGTTTCTGATAGTTTTTTTCCTAAGTCAACTCCCACTACCAATTGGGGCCTTCCCTTCTTCCTTCCTTCCTTCCTTCCTTCCTTCCTTCCTTCCTTCCTTCCTTCCTTCCTTCCTTCCTTCCTTCCTTCCTTCCTTCCTCCCTCCCTCCCTCCCTCCTTTCCTTCTCTCTCTCTCTCTCTCTCTCTCCATCTCCTCTCAAGCACTAAAACCTAGCAAGCAGCCCTCCCTACCCTACTAACCAACCAACCCCAAGTGGAATATAAAAGTGGAAAAGCCCCCCAGAACACCTGAAGCACTGCTATAATCACGAGCAACCGGGGGCTCCCCTAGGACAACTCTCAGCTGTCCTGCCCAGGTCTGGCTCCCATCCAGACCCTCGGTGTTTCCTTAGCAGTGGCTATTAGGATTCTGTTTCTGATGCACCACTGACCATATTGGAGGGGAAGGAAGAAAGACTCCTAAATTTGGGCTACGTAAACAGAGGGACTATGTTTTGTTTTAAGCATGTTATATATTTTTTTAAGTTATAGAGTTGTGAACTGAATAAATTCAAATAACAGATAAGCAACAATATACACAAATACAGATATTATAAAGATTTTTTAAGTAAATGCTTGTTTAAGAATAAAATAATACTAATTTTTCAAAATATAGAATTGGACCACAATTCAACAATTTAATAACATAAGGCACAATGTTTAAGGCAAAATTCACACAGGTTATATAAACTTAATATAAGACCACATTTTTTTTAATGTTCTGGGAAAAAGAGGAAGAGGCCCAAGAACCAAAACAGCTTAAACATTCTTTGTAGAGCATCTGTCATTATAAGGTAACATACAAATTTGATAAAATAAAATTTCTTGCTCATTAACTGGACAAAGAGTCACCATGCAGCGCCATGCTTGTACCTAGACGGTGAAATACTATTCACTAAGGATGACAACTCATTCAAGTGGAGGGCACAAACCTGTGTGTGGGTATGTATTCGGTGATGAGAGCATGCCTTAAAACATGCACAGTATGTCAGAATTACTGACTGTTCTCTTATAACCCCAGGAGAATCTAAACCAGCCAGCCTAGCAGCTGTGGCCCATTTCTTTCCTGGCTGAGTTGTTAATAATATAAGGAATCCCAATAACTCTAACACTTTGGAGAGGTATGTATGTGTAAGAACAGAGTCAGGATTATTACTGGTTTAAGTTTAGTAAGTGCAATCTAAAGACAATGAACACTTTTAAACACAAATGCTAAGGAGATACACACACACACACACACACACACACACACACACACTACACATACATACTCACCACAGTAAGTGTAGATATGGTTGGACTCCAGGAAACGGACTTTAAGGTTATGTAAAACTGCAGGCTCATGTAGATAGCTGAGGGCAGTGAGATCATTTTCTCCCACCAAGATATCTGGATTCCGCAGGAAGGGCAGCTGGTTTCTTTGGACATCAATAGGGTATTCCCGAACCTAAAGATAAGCAAGTAGCAGACACAACAGGGTTGAGCTAAGCAGCCAATCTGTATTCACTGTTCTAGCTCACTATCATGACGGCTGTAAGACAAAGAGAAATGTATTATAAAGAAAAGCAAGCTAAATAAAATATCCATTGTTCCTACGAGAACCAGGTCAGGTAAAAAAATCTGTTGATGATATAATCTAGTATATGAAACAAAAAAGACTGACATAAGAAATTCAGTTAGTACAACCAGATTTCAGAATATCCAATTGTTTTCTAATGAAAAAAGTCCTAAGTCTCAATTCCAATTAGTGCGGATGGCTGTTTCTCCCAGCTACATGACCTCACCTATTGCAGGTATTTCTTTACTAGTTCTGTTTCCTTGTACTCATACATTCCATTTTTATTTGTACCTAGTAGGAGAAGGACTGATTTTTATTTGTACCTAGTAGGAGTAGGACTGATGTGTGGTCCTCTGTAAATGGTCTCAAGTTGTAACACTTACTAACATAGTATACTGCTTCAGCATAAAGTACAGTGGGAATTTGGGACATGTGTGCATGAAATCAGGGAATAGGATTATCCTGAAGTCCAATCTCAGGTGCAAGAGACCAGGCTTGGATTCCTGCCTGACACAGCCACTGGACCACGTAAATACTCAAAAAATGTTTGACAGTGCACAGACATTTTAATATTATTTATATTTATATTAAAGGTGGTTTGTAGGTGAGATTTTTAAGCATTTAAACAACAAAGAATTAAAACTTGTCTACTGCCCGCCATGTTTTAACTAAGTGCTAATTAAGATTCTTATAATGTTCTTAACAAACACTGGGGAATCTTGTAAAAACAGTTTTCTGAGTCTAGTTTTGATTCAGGAACTCTGGCCCAGAGATCTGTAATGCTAAAATAAAGAAATAAATAAATATCCGACTAATTTTGATATGTAAGGATCATGGATTGTATTTTAAGAATTAATAGTCCATATAACCTTTTTTTAGGAAATTCCATGGACACGTACTCAATTTAATAGGATTTAATAGGGTAACACTCAATTTCTTTTTTGTGTATGTTTTAGTGATCTATCTTCCTTCTTTCTTCCTTCCTTCCTTCCTTCCTTCCTTCCTTCCTTCCTTCCTTCCTTCCTTCCTTCCTTCCTTTCTTCTTTCCTTCTTTCCTTCCTTCCTTCCTCCTTTCCTTTTTCCTTTCCTTTCCTTTCTCTTTCTCTTTCTCTTTCTTTTTCGCTGTGAGGCAGAGTTTCATGTAGCCCACGTTGGCCTTGAACTCACTCACCATGTAACAGAGGCTGCTGTTGGATTCCTAATCCTTCTGTCTCTACCTTTTAAGTGCTAAAATTCAAGGTGTGTACTACCATACTCAGCTACAACAGTTATCTCTAAGAAAATATAGCTATATGTTCACAATGCCCAACTTTCAGAGGAACTTGTACCACCATTCTTAAGGTATATTGAAAAACCACTAATCAAAGTGTGATTATCTACTGGTGCTAAAATAAGCCACAATGAAACATTACAAAACATATCAAACTAAAAACATATACATGAAGAAAATTCCTAAATGTTGCATTAAAAATTAAAACAAATGAACAAAAGGAATTTTCAGGATATTGGAAAGCAAACCGGATAGCTATTTAGAAAAAAAGAATTAAGTCAGGGTTCTTATGCAAACTAACATAAATTTTAAGAAGAATCTAGTTTAAAAAAGCAAAAGGAAAAAAGCTAATACTTTATGTTTTAGGAAAGATAATTTGAAGGATGATGAGAAAGACAGAAACATGTAGGAAAATGCACATAAATTTGACTATAAAGAACTTAAAAATTATAAGACATACCTTCTGAAAAGCCAAGCAAGATAAGGAAACAAGGAGTTTATATTACAAGACAAAAATTATACTATTAATAATCAGAGACTTTAAAAAAAAGTCCAGAAGAAAGTACCCCACAGAAAATAGAGCTTAGGATACAAATCACTCAATAACAACAACAACAAAGATGAAAACTGTTTAATCCGACCAACAACTAAAGAGATGCAACCAAGACTTCAAAGCATGTCAGTAATGTGGTGTGAGATGACTACATCTGTAATCCAAGCATTCCTCAGAAGAGGATAACAGAAAGATTCAAAGTCAGCTTTTGAAACCCTGTCTTTAAAAGAAAAAGGAAGGGAGAGAGGGAAAAGAAGGAGGGAGGGAAAAGAAGGAGGGAGAGAAGGAAGAAGGGAAGGAAAGGAGAAAGGGGAAGGGTAAGAAAGGAAAGGAAAAGAAAGGGAAGAAAAGAGGAAAAGAGATAGGAAAAGAAGAAATAAAAGCCTTTAGCGCTAATGCTGCCTGCCAATGATAACACCTTCACAGAAGACTGAGGACAGGCAGGGCACCATACCGAGAGCAGATGCTTCCATCTCTCTGGAGGGCGGCAGGCCACATACACTAAGAATTTTTCCTTAATACACTCTCCTTTTCTTTGGATGGCCTAACAAAATCTTGTAAGCAAGTCAACTTTCATAGACTCAATAAATTTAAAAATAGTCAAAGTTAAAAGTAACATAGACCTATTTGGACAGCTGCCCACAGCACACTGATGAATTTTTTAAAAAGTGTTACAAAATGTATTATTCAAAACCATGCAAGTCTGATGGGATGATGTCCCGTGTTTCTGGTGTCTCTGTTAGTGTGATTTTCAGTATACAGTGTCCTGCTAGATTTTTCTTTCTCTCTCTCTCTTTTTTTTTTTTTTTTACATTAATCAAGATTCTTTCCTTTTTTTGCAATCCTCTATTTCTATATACAGGAACTAGTTAACAACTAGCACAGTAGATATTGCAGGAAGAAATTCTAAAAGGTGGAAACAGGGGAAATGAAGAAGATTGAAACTGATTTTTAGTTCATGGAATTCTAGGATTGGTGACTGTAAGTTTTCATTAGCTATACTAGAATACATCTGAAGAGGAATGGCTTGTTTTGGTTCAAGATCCGAGAGGTTTCAGTCCATGTTCACTTGGACCTTTATGGTACATTCAAGATCCACAGTACCACTGACCACTGGGAGTCTGCCAGACTTTTCCCTCTCAGAATGCTCACCCCACTTGGCCCTTCAATTTTCAGACAAGAAAGCTTTAACCTCAGCCCAATGCCTTCACAGAAACATTAGCATTCTATCTTTTGAAGGTGAATCTTTTCTCAGAAGGTCTTCCTAAGCAGGTAGAGACAATCACATATGCCATTTTGTGAAAACATATCTACAAATAAGCCAACAGTGTTGGTTACAGTAAAATTGATAAGGAGTGAAATTGCACAGCACAGCAGGAAAGAGGAGCTGCCAGCTCAGCAGTCCAAGCCACAGAGCTCTGGGCTTGCAGACTCCAGAGGGAAGAGGCAAGCTGGATTTAAGAGTAGGATTTTTGGAGTTTTTTTTTTTTTAATCACTGACAATAGGAACAATAACTGTGACTGTCTAACATTCACAGATAAGCGTGGTTTCTGAAGGGTCTGCTGAGTAACAGAGGAGAAATGCTTTGCAACACTGAACAAGCCACATCACTTCTAAAGGTGCTCAGAAGTGTGGGTACAACGTGCCGAAGCAAAGGGGACTGAACTGGCAGGAGGAAGAGGTTGAACAGAGCTGCAAACAGCTTTATTCTTTAAATGGTGAAGTTTAAATCTTCAAAGTAATAAAGATGCCAGACTGAGTTTGACACGTTAGCCAACTAAACAGATGCAGGCAGGTATTCTCTCTCTCCAGCCCCACAAGCACTAGAGGCTTAGATTAACACTGCAGCATAGACAGAGAATCTAAGTGTCTGCAAAGCTTATGTTTCCCCTGCAGTCTCTTACTCAAAGTGTGAGGTCAGGGCTTTGGACACTGGAAGTCCCCACCTAGCCTGCTGCTGGGCACTTGATGCAAACTCAGTTGGAAAATAGCAAAAATAACAAAACCACAGAAATAGGAGCTTTCACAGCCAGTAGAAAGCAGGAGCGGAGCAGTTCACAAGGGAGGCGGGGTCAGGAGAGACCACCTGACCTACAGAGTTCTGCTTTGAACTAAACATGGTCGCACTCATCCAACCAGGGTTAGTATCTATGGAGATGCCCGCATCAGTTTAAAAGCACAGGGCTAGGCTGAGGGTCAGCATGTGAGCAGTTTGCACCCATCTCTACTCTAGGGAGAAGAGGAAGATAAACAACACTCTCCCTTCGCCCAAGGTGCCATCTTCTCACTGACTGCAAAACAGAACATCTTACATTATGCTAGGCAACCTAATGGATGTAAAAAGCACAAATGTTATATGATTCTGCTGTATAAAGCACTTAGAGTAGAAGTCAGAAAATAGAAGGGTGGCACCCAGGGGCTGGTGGCAGGTGGTAAGGAGACTGAAAGCTGCTGCTCAGTAGGGACAGTTTGTTTTGTCATGTGGAAAAAGAGAGTGGTGACAGTCGCAGTGTATGAATCCACTGAGTTGTACACATTAAAAACTTCAGATGGTCAGTTCTATATTATACATGTTTTGCACTGTACCAGTTACTCTTCTCTGTTGCCCTGAGACACCACTCTTAATCAGAGACATAAGGGAGAAAGGGAGATACTCAGCTATGGTCCAGAGGGGAGATACAGTCCTTCGTATGGAAAAGACATGGCTGGACACAGAAGCTGGAGGCAGACTAAGTTCTGCACCTCACGGAGGCTGAGAGCTGCAAAACTGCCAACTCCAAGAGCAGACCTTTCCAGGAAATAAGGTGGGGCTGATCAACCTCAAGGCCCACCCCCTGTGACCACCTTCCTAGGGAGGCTTCAACTCTTAAAGGCATCATGACCTTCCTAAACAACTACAGTTTCAAACACATGAGCCTATGGGGAACAACACACATTTCAAACCATGACATGCCCCAAATAAATGAGTAAAAAATAGAGGAAGACATCTTAGAGGAATGATGAGAAACCTTAACACCTTATCAGAGAGCAGTGGGAAGCAAGGTACAAAGTCCTGCTAAGCTTGGGGTTGAGAATGCAGAAAATCTGACTCGGCCACTTTGCCCTTTGCCACACCACCAAAGCTGACAGTATTTTACTTGGAATGGGGGGAGGGAGGACCAGCCTGGTACAGTCAAGGATGGTTTCAGCTTCTGAGAAGACACTCTACTAGCATGTGGCACCCAGCCATGCGGCATCTGTGGTCACCAGAGACACCACCGGCATGCAGCGGCTGCGGTCACAGGAGACACTCTATCAGTCACGCAGCATCTGTGGTCCGGCCTCCAGGACACACCGTGCTCAAATGCTCCCAGTGATGCTCCAGGCCAACTGCAAGCAAGTCACAGCTCACAGGTAATCTGGAGAGACTCAGCCATGCAGAGGCCATGATTTCTCAAGCGCAGCTGATCCCCAGCCCCAGGTTTCCTTCTGTTCCATGCTGATCAGCCTCAAAGCCAGAGAGGAAGTGATGGGCCTTGGGCAGCTTCCAGGATTAGTCATGCTGGGCCACGGCGTGAAAGCAAAAGCATCTGCTCTGTTTTAGCAACATGACAGATCATCCCTCGCTGCCTCCACACAACCTCTAAAAAACACCCACCCACCTGAAAAGACCAACTAAATTAAATCCATTGGTATACAAGATACACCTTTCAAGTGGGTAGACTAATTTCATTTTGTTTTGGGTGTGGGGTGGGAAGTTATTAAACATGATATAAACAAGATTCCATCTGCTGACAGTTCTGCTTATCCTCTCAAAAACAAGACACCAAAGTCCGCATGAAGAAGGTAAGGGGCAAGCCTAACCAATGTATTGTCCCACCCCAGCATTACCAAGTGACAAGCTCAAGTTGATACAGAAAAGAAGTTAGAGGTGAGAGAACATTCAGTCAACAGGTTGATCAATCAACCATTTTGAATGGAAAACAGACGGAAATGGATGAAAGAATGAGAAAAACAGCAAGGTAATTAATAATTCATGGCTAAAGGACACAGAACAGATTTTTCGTGCACTGGATTTAGGAGGGAGATCATTAATCCAAAACTTCTTTCCAGTTGATACTTGCTCTGTAGCCCCAACAATCTACCAAAACCAGTTCTTGTCTTCCTGATGTTTAAGGCCCATTTCTCTCCCAGTCTCATTTTATACTTCACATGAGCATACTTGTTCCTTGCTTCAGGCCACCTGGGTCCCTGGTGAACTGGCCTCCCTTCCTTCCCTTGCACATACCTAAAGGGCATTCTGTGGTCTCAGGCACTGAGCACATACAGATCCTACATGAGGTTCATCTGCTCTTGGCCTACTGTACTTAGACTGTTGGTGGTTGTCTGTCTTCAATGCCTTCCAGAAGCCTGGCCTCTGAACAGTCCTGCCAATCCCCACCATCACTACCACACACATCATCCACTTGTACTATGCCTATTACATTTGTGATAGTACCCTGCCTCACTTCTACTTCATATTTGCTGTTTCCTCTATCCTTGAACTCTCAAAAAAAAATTTAAGGTCATATTTACCTATCTAATCCCCCGACATAGCACAATACATAAAGCCAACATTAAAATATACCTGAGATGGCTCAAGTTAAGCCTTTGTCTCGCAAGCTTAAGGACCCAAGTTCAGATTCCAGATCCCACATAAAAGTACCAGGAGGAAATGGCAGTAGCCTGCACTTCCAGACCCGGAAGACAGAACCTAGGAAACCCCAGAGCAAAGCAAGAAGGGGGTAGATCAATCCAGGATGATTCCTAATGTCACCCTTGAGTATCCACAGGCACACACAGTGCCCTCTTCTATACATCACACACACACCCCACATACGCACAAAAAATATACACATGAAATTCACAAATCACATAAGGGCTGATCACAAAAAGCTCATGATAAAGGAAGCTTTATTGGGCCTTTTATTCAGTTACTACCTTATCTCCCTTGGAGGGAAGCAGCTGGGAAGTCAACAGATCTTAAGAGATGCTCTGTTCCTTTGCTTGTAAAAGTTCAGTTCATTTTCTTCTTGAAATGGCTTTGGACAAACCTTTACCCCATTTTTGCAAAGGAAAAAGTCTGCAAGGACATTGTCTGAGCAGAGAAAGACAGCTGGTTACCCAAGGTCATACAATCGGTATGGCACAGCCAAGAAGGTAACCCGGGCAAGTGACTCCAGAACCCAGACTCCCACAACCTTCAGTGTGAATCGTAGTAGTTCTCCTTCCACTGATGCCTCGATGTACAAGAGATCTGTCCTCTCCACTACAGTGAAAAGAGCCTTGCCTCGTATTTCTCAGGTGAAACAGCCTCAGGGTTTGGGACTCTCAGGGCTGATGGTGTATGATCAACAGTGGCAAAAAGGAAATCAGGACTGGAAGCTCCAACAGTCTGATAAACCCAAGTCCACAATGTTCCATCCCCACCTTGAGCACCAGCACTTACAGTTTCATCTTCCAGTCTGAGCTGCAGGCTCTTCTCTCCCTCTTTGTAATCCTTGATTAACTCGGCCGAGCGCCATACTTCTTCCGGGTCAGGGATCCAGACCCTTGTGTACTGCAAGACAAGAACATCGACAAAAAAATATTTAGATGCGAAATGAAGCATCTGGATCTCTAAACATGTGTCATCATCTGTGAGAGGCGTCTCAGAACTTCTAAAGCAGTGGGCACGCACCATTCCACTTCTGAAACATGAGGTGATCCAATGCCATAGATAATACTTCATAAGACTAATCCAAAACAGCACTTTCTTGCTCATGAGAGAATATCACAGATCAGGGGAAATCAAAATTCTGCCAGAGAAGCCACTGAGCATAGACTTGGTTGTAACTATGAGAGGTTTACACCATTAATTCTAAATGAGGTATGAAACAGTGACGTTAGAAGGACTGGGCATGGTATTAGCCCCAAGATAATAAAGCAAAACTCAAGAGATTTGTCACAATTAGATAGTGGTATCAACTTCCAACTGAAGGCTCTGAATTCCGGACACAGTTGTGAGAAATTAGTAGTTAAGTTCCAAGCAAGTCTGCAAGGACATTGTCTGACTGATATGGAGGCTCAGTTCATGGTGGGTGGGGCTAATCCTTGAGCAGATGGTTGAGGAGATCGGCATCCTTTGATATACTGGGCCATGCATGCTGGTCTGGTAAGTAAGGATTGTCCCTCTCTCATCAGGCCTGTGTATGGTGTAGTCGGTTCTCTTGGTCCTTTGTGTTGGTATGGACTTTCCTGCCAAGCTGAACTGAGAACTATAATTGGATAATTGTAAGCCAGAATAAAACCCCTTGTTCCCTTAAGCCATTTGACCATGAATTTATCCTCAGCATGAAGAGTAACTGCAACAAGATTACAGTAGATATTCATAGTTTGGTTAACTCTGCTCTGATATTCTGCATTTCAGCACTAAAGTCATATTCCCATGGAAGTGAAAGTCATCAACAAGTCAAAGGTTTCCTTCGGCACCGTTCACGGGTTGGCAGCTGAAATGTTCCCCACAGACTCATGTTTTAAATGATTTTGTGACTGAGATGCTGGCACTATCTGGGAGGCTGTAGAACCTTTAGGAGATGGTGCTTAGCTGCCAAAAGTAGCATACCAGTGGCAGGTCTCTGAAGATTATTCCCGGCCACCACACTTGTTCTTGCCACTCTAATACTTTCTGGTTTATCATGATGCAAACATACACTCCTGCTACCATAATCTGAGGTACTATGCCATAACTTTCCAGCCATGGTAGACTGAGTCCTCTGAAACCATGATCCAAAATAAATCTTTTCTTCCTTAAATTGTTTCTATCAGGTCTGTAGAGCAATTTAGTGTATTTGACACAAACACCTTATCAGACATGTCCAGTTATTTCTGCATTCTTTAAACCGCAGACATAACTAAGATTCTCACAGAATCCTCCCCAGTCACTATTTGAAAATGCAGTCATTTATCCGAGCTTAGTCCTGGCAGTGAGGAACACACACATGTTTGGTAAGTGCCGGCACAGGGAAGACCTTCAGTGATTTGCCCAATACATCCTAAACTCAGAGGATAGCTACATCTAAGAATCACCTGGGGAGCTCTGCAAATATCAATTCTGGGTTCCACCAAAGATCCGGTCAGTCTGCACTGGGGATGACGAGGCAGCTCTTGAGAGGGATGAGCACTTGTCTGTCACACAGCCTGACAGCAGATCCAGACCCAATGCCATCATCCTGCCTCTCCGCATAGCATGAAACAAACTGCTGAGTCATTGCTCAGATTCCACAGGGTCTGATTGTTTTAGACACTGTGTTCGAATATGTGCACATATGTCCAATTGCCACGCCAATAGAAACAAATAGTTCTTTTGACCAAAATTGGGCAGAATGTATCCTTGGGTCAGACATACCTCACTCAGAGCAAATCAGCTCCCAGCTGACAGCGAGTCGGCTGCTGTAAACAGCAGCCAGCAGACTTTATTTGGGTCCTACCTTTCTCTTCTTAAGAACAGATGGACATCTTCCTTTTAGAAAACCCAACTGACCACTGACCTCCTTGTCTCTAGGAATCACAGTGCTATAATGGTTACTCTTAACTATTGCTGTGAGAGAACACTCAAAGTCAATCAACTTAAGGGAAAAAGGGAGATTTATTCAGCTTAGGTTCCAGAGGGAAGGTACAGTCTCTCAAAGCAGAGGCGGCATGGCTGGCTGGCTAAAGCTGGAGGAGGCTAAGTCACTGCAGACATCTTAGAAGCTGAGAGCTGCAGATTGCTTGCTGCAAAGGCAGACTTCTCCTGGAAGTAGGGTGGGACTAATCCACCTCAAGACCCACTCCTTGTGACTGCCTTCCTCTAGCAAGGCTCCACCTCTCAAGGTGCCATGACCTTGCCAAATACATGAGACTGTGGGGGACACATTTCAAACCATGACACTCTACCCCTGGCCCCCACAGGCTCATTGCTATCTCATTATGTAAACCATACTCATTGCAACTTTAAAAGTCTTCATAGACTACATCAGTAGTCCCAACACAGCCCAAAAGTCCAAAGTCCAGAGCCTTCTGTAAAATCAGAAGACAAGTTACATACTTCCAACATACAATGGCACAGAATAAACATTCCCATTCCAAAAGGAAGGAACGGGGGGGCATATCCAGGAAAGATTGATCTATAACAAGACTGAAAACTAACAGGACAAACTCCAAATCTTGTAGCTCCAAGTCCAACAGGTGAGCCTCTCATTGAAATCATCTCAGTTCCAAAGGGCTTTGGTTCCATCCCTCCAATGCAGCTGCCCACAGAATAAGTTGCTCTCTTGAGCTGACTCCTCCCAGGGTAAACAGCTCTCCTTGGCAGGTGTCCCATGTTGTCTCTGGAATCTCTAACACCTTTACTTCCCAATGGCAAACCAGGCTTTAACTCCACAGCACAAACTGCCCTTCTTGGGCCTCTAAACTGCACACTTTCTGCCACTGCTGCCTGGCTTCCATCATTTTTCGAAATCTTGGAGGAGGAGTCCACCATCTCCTCCCTCTTGCATCCTTGATGCCTCTAAAACTAGAGCCACGTGGACGACTTTGCCAAGACTGGCCCCCTTGAATCACAGCTGATTCTGCTTCTCTATGCTGACCATGGGGAAAAGCACTTCTACACCTGGACAGCTGTTTTATAGAAGCAGATCCTTACTTTGGAAAGCCACCCTTTAGCTCCAGTCTTCTGAAAGGATTTGCATTCTTATGAGTGGGAGCCTTCCCTAAAGATCTTGCCCTCAAGCTAGGGACTCTCCTATTATTCAAATTGAGAGCAGGCTTTGATTTACAAATGGAGCTAATCTCCTTGACAGCCATTTTATTCTCTGCTTCTTCCTGATTCAACAAAGTTTGGCATTGTATTTTTCATCATCGGATCTTGTACTTTTTTGCTTCTTCCTGCCTGATTCTTTCCTCTTTTTCATAACTCTAAAGACAACTAAAAAGTAGCCATATCACATTGTCAAGATTACATTGCTTTGAAATTTCCTCTACCGAGCACTCCAGCTTAACTTCAGATAAACTTTCAGGACAAGGGCAAAACTTCACTAAACTCTCAGCCAACACATGGCTCCATGTGTCACTCGTCCAGTTGCAAACACAGTCTCTGTTCCTCTTTGGACCATCACAAGCTGGGCTTCCACTGTCTGTGTCTCTCACAGTACTGCTATCCTCTGAGCTCTCACGAGAACGGCCCATTTGGCACCCTCGCCAATATGCAAAGACTTTCCCAGCACAAAGTCCCAAAGTTCTCCATATTTCTCCCAAAGGCACACCAGCCACATCACAGCATTGGCCATACTGCTGGGTACCAACTTCTCTCAGCTTCACGAACAACTTCATGTTGTACCAGCTGTTCTTAATCTCACAGCAATATCCCGCTACCCAGTACCAATTTCTGTAATGGTTACTCTTAACTATTGCTGTGAGAGAACACTCAAAGTCAATCAACTTAAGGGAGAAAGGGAGGTTTATTCAGCTTACGATTCCAGAGGGAAGGTATAATTTCTCATAATGGAGGCGGCATGGCTGACTGGCCGAAGCTGGAGGAGGCTAAGTCACTGCAGACATCTTGGAAGCTGAGCGCTGCATACTGCTTGCTGCAAAGCTGACTTCTCCTGGAGGTCGGGTGGGACTAATCCACCTCAAGACCCACCCCTTGTGACTGCCTTCCTCCAGCAAGGCTCCACCTCTCAAGGTGCCATGACCTTGCCAAACACATGAGACTGTGGGGGACACATTTCAAACCATGACAAATGCTAACAGTGAAAAAACAAACCTCCGTACAGCCCAACCCAGAGTAGGAGGCCAAAGCCATTTCTTTCTGGCATCACAGAGAAATAGGCTCACAAGTCTTCACATGCGCTCTCCTTTCACAGCCTAACTTACAGCACTTTATAGGACAAAGCATCTGAGAGTCTCTGAACAACACACTGAACAGAACAAAACTTGGGGCATTTGCCATCTTAACTGCTAACACCCATTCCCCTTTGCTGTTTCCATTTACCTTCTCTATAGTGTCCTGTCAACCCTCCATCCACCCAGCTTCAGTGACCAGTAAGACGCTGTCCCTAACATGTGATTAATGGTCTTTCTTTCTCTGTGAACTGTTCTCTCTGGTCACTACACTGAATTATGTTCCTGGGGCTTCCTTCCGTGCAGCACACCCAAGAGGAGAGCTTAGTCCAAAACAAAGCTTCTACTTGGTGCCAATGAGGCCAGCAAGGACTCCAACAGCAGAATGAGATGTAACTGAGAATAAGGACATTCTCATTGCCCTGTTTGTCCATGTACCCCTGACTGCAACCAGGACTGAAGGGGCTTATTCCTTGGACTCTTCTGCTCAAATCTCATTCAGGTTGATTTTATCATTCTACCTATTTCTCTCACTTTGCCAGGTCGGCTAGAAGCACCAACTAGGCAGAAAATTGCACCTTTATTTCCTCATTCTCACGGAATCTATCATAGTCTCAGGGGATAATAGAGCCCTGATGGCTATTTAGCTCTTTTCTCCTCTGTGTGAGGGCCTTGGCATCAGCAAAACCAGAGCATACGAGAAATACAGAGCCCCGGCCTCCATCCAGACCTCCTCAATCAGATGCTGTGTCTGTCCTGCAAACATGGATTGTAAAATTACAGCTGTGGGTCAAATACAGAACCATGACTGTTGAGGGAAGAATGGTTTTTAAACTTTCAGATAACTGGTGGGTGGAAACAAAAGACTGATATTCAAATAACATGAACACATTATATGATTGTGTTAGGAACACTATAACCCAATGCATGGCCTGTACATAAAGGTTGCTGACTCTGTTTTGAACTCTTGGCTTGCTTGGGGTTAGACTACTCATTCCTCACTTGTCTTTGTGGACAAAGTCCCACCATGTCCTCACTGAACACTATTCCCACAAAATCATCCCTAGAAGTTATGTTGTACCATAGAAGATTTCTGGCTTTTTCCCAGCTTTTACTCATTTCTTCTTTTTGGCACATGTGTCTCTATTCATATACGCAGAGGTCAGAGGTTGATGTCAGATGTCTTCCTCAATCAGTCTCCACCTTATTTTTTTAGGCAGAGTCTAAACCTGGAACTCACTGATTCAGCTTGGCTAACTGTGCAGTAAGCTCCAAGGATCCTCCTATTTTTTGCTCGTTTTAATTTTAAACCTAAGACAGACTGCCCTAAGTATCACACGATCATGCTCAAACACAGAAATCTACTCCCTGAACCTTCAGGGGCTTATGTAGTAGGGCAGGTGACTCCCATGAAAACATACTAGAAGTGTGTGATTTGACAGGTCCTAAGGAGACCAACAGTTACTCGGTCGAAAAGGGAGATGGAGATCAGGCAGACAAGAAGTTACCCTCAACTGAGGAAAGAGAACGTGATAGCTAAGTCATCGTGTAACTTTTAGAAGGAACATCATGTGTTCAGCTCTGATCAAGTAAGCTTCATTCCTGAATCCCATGAACCCTTGACACCTAACATGGGTCAGTTCAGTGTCACATGGTCTCCCAACAATGTGTGAACATGCTCTAAAATAATAGCAGTTAGACTGCTCACCCTGAATGACAATGCTATATCTACAGGCTGCCCTTGCATGCTTCTTGCTCAGTGTATTTGCCCTATTCATGTATTCTCCACCTAAATCTCCAAGTTACTAGGCAGAGTTATTTAGTCAGCGCCACACTTATCACACACAATTAACAATTTATAAGATGCCCAAGGAAACATTAATAATTACCAAATCTTATATGCTTTCTTTGCCAACACCCTCTCTCCTGCCCCTCACTCCACATACTTCAATGAAGATGCAATGGTGTGCTCAAAACACTATAGCATCAGTACAAAATAAACAGCAAAGAGACATACACATAAACTAAAAAGGAAGAGAGAAGCACTACTGGAGTTAGAAAAACTTGAGTGAAAAGAGACATGATCACAGCTTTGGAGAGGGAGATTTGGAGAGAAAGGGCTCTCTCTTTAGGGTGATAAAATATTATGTAACTAGACAGAAGCAAATGTACTAAATGCTGCTTAAAATGATCCATTTTATACTCTGGGAATTTTAAAATGTTTTTGCTTTATATTGTCTTCATTTTCCCTCAATTAAAAAACTCATCCCACACTGCTGTATTGCAGAGAACGCAGACAGCATCTTACATTCACAACCTCTCCTGGTACATACTTTTGCTACTGGCCTATGGGGAAGGAGAGAGAGAGAATATATTTCCCAGAAAGGTACTGATTTATGAGCCAGATAGAGATACTCCATAACTATGGCTCTGAATTGACTCTGTGGTGTGTGTGTGTGTGTGTGTGTGTGTGTGTGTGTGTGTGTGTGTGTGTGTGTATTCATGTATGTAAGAATGCTTGTGTGTGTATACATGAATGTGTTCATGTGCATCTGCACACATGTGCATATGTATTTCTGGTGATGGGCACCAAACCTGCCTAAACAAAGTGTTCTGCACTCATAGGACAAACACTTTACCACTGAGCTACATTCTAATCCTTTAAGCTGCCTCTTAATTTTATCTTCAAATAATTCCTCTAAAATAAAAAAACTGACCCCTACCATTTTTATAGGCAGCAAACTATCAGAATAACAAACTTGATCATGTAACCTAATTACAGTGCTACACAATTTATCACTACCTTATTTAACAATGCTTAATTCCATCATATTAAAGTACATAAAATAGCAAGTCTGAACTAATCATCAAAGCACAGGTGGTCTGCAAGAAGCCTATCTCAAATGCAAGTGATCAAACCATGCTTTCTGTTCATTGCTTCTGTCCTTGCAGACCCAGCTCTACTGCAACCCTACATGCAGCTAGAGAGTGGCTGCCTGCAACAACAGTACTCTGCTCTAGCTGCACAGAACTCACCCATGCACATAAACTTTCACATAGTACACAACACTTCATTAGAACCCTTGGCTCTATAGTCAGTCTGGTGACCACCCCTTCCTAGTTTAAAAACCTGATGTGTTAGCCTGAGCATCAGTGTCTTCAGATGAACAATGGGATAAAGAGTATAGTTACCTGAGAATCCAAGGTACAGATATGCACATGGGTATCAGGCAATAATGGAGATAAAGGAGATGGTATCTTGTGCTATAATATGGAAAGCAGGATAATAGCTAGAAATATGGGAGGGGGAACAGGTGATCTGAGATGTATGTGACGATGAGATTATTTTGATGTCCTTCAGATCTTAGGTAGCCAAGTTGGATACAGTTGGATACAGCCTTTCTCTCTCCAAAAGCACAAGAAAAGTGATTTATGGTGCTAACTAGTATATGAGAATTTTCTGCAGTTATTAAAAAAACACAGAAGCACTAATATGAATATTTAAATCTTGAAGGGGTATAACCAGAGCGTTGTACTGAAATAAAGCTAATGCCCTCAAATCTTTCCAACTTTCCAAACGCTGAACATAATCTCACAATGAAAATCACAGTTCAGAGTGAGCTTCAGAGCAAAGGTGCAGCTGATGGAAAGAGAACAGAGATTTGAAATGCTTGCTTCGAAACACTAGCTTCCTGCATTAGTAATGTGACAGCTGTAAATAAGCAACATTAAGAGCTTTAAACATTTCAACTTAGCTTCTAAACTGAGTTAATGTGAGCAAGGTTTATCCCTCCTATCTTATACAAAAGAAACTTGAGGCAACTTCTAATCCTCCACTGTCTAGCCCTTCTACAGAAATATCGGTTTTTTCCTAAAGCAGACCAAGCCCTGCTGAGTATAGAATACAAGTGAAGTGCCGTGTAATTATACGTGGGAAAAGTGCAAAGGCTTGTTCACATGGCACTAAAGTAGGTCATTGGCAGTTTCTGAGTTAAGCACCAGGCAGACTACACACTCAGGTGCTATGAAGCTTTGGTGTAAAAGCAACGGAGTCTGGATTGTCTTCACGAAAGAACCAAAAAGGAACCCATGGTCTAGCTTGGCATCTGTCAGGATTATCTGCCTGTCCACTTCTACTATGCATAGGGGCCAGGAGCAGAAACGCTGTCTGATTCTAATATGGTCACTGTTATAACTCTAGCACTAAAATAATGCCCATAGTTTAGTGGACTCTTAAATCTCTGCTCTGTAGTTGAAATTGATATTCTGGTTAAGGGGTGGAGGTGCGGGGGGATGTCTTTCTAATGGAACAAAACATGCATTGGCTCAGGACAAGAATTCTTGCTCAATTCACTGAAGAAGTTTAAGTTAATTTCCAACTTCTCAAGGACCACAGAAGCCAAACTTCTTCAGCTGAGACTAGTCTGGGTGAGGTCACAGAGATTCTGACCTTTAAAAGACAAAAGTCACTAGCACAGAAATGAACAACTAGATGGACAGTGAGTTTCACCCCCACATTTACTGACGGCTCAAAATACTGTCCTTGGGCTTAGTGATCAGTCCCTAAATTTTGGAGCCTAAAGTCAAGAAATCTCCATGGAGAGATTGCTAGTCATCTTCCTTCTCTACTCACTGGACTCCCACTGTGGGAAACAGGAATAATATTTAAAAAAAAGTTAAGGTTCTTGTCCTAGATCTCATCAATAGGTAAGAGTCTATACTTTTGTGGCTCAACTCTTTTCCATCAAATAACGTGCACACATGAAACATTTAACACGGTATCTGGTACATAATGACCACTTAGTCATTATTGTTATCCTCGTAAGAACTTGGGCCTGGTATTGATAATATGTGGAATCTCCCTCAAGGAAAGTGTCTCACGAGCAAGGATCACAACAAAACCAAGTATACCCCAGGCGTCATGGACACATGCCCACTCCTATTCCCAGGATATTTCCTGAGCTGCTTGTCTCCTTCTCCTCCCTGCCAGCAAGCCAAGATCCTCAGATTCCTTGTGATGGAAGAGTGATCAAGGATAATTCCTGATATCAGCTTTTGACATCCATATAGGTCGAGTTGGAAAAGTGAGGAGGGACGAGGATTCTAAGCTAAGAAGACATCTGAGTGACAAACTTGGGTGAGGAAGGAGAGGAGAAGGCTAAACAACAAGAAGTTGGGAAGGGGACACAGCGTGACAACAAAACACACAAGGAAACAAAAAAAAAAAAACACACAAGGAATGAAATATAGAAGAAATGAAGAAGCCAGAGCCAGCAGATTAGTTAGAAGTCACATTACAGATGTTTTTCAATTATTCCATGACCAATGGGAAATTACACATAGGTTCTAGACATAGCTAAATTGTAAAATTGAAAGATCATATTTTAAAGATTAATATATGGAGAAAAAGAATTTTCACTATGAGACCACTGCTTAGTTTTTCAATGTTCATGTTCCTACTCTCTATCTTCCAGTGAAAAGACGGCATTTTACCCCAACCTTCCAAATGTCTCTAAACATTGGCTTCCGAATAGTCCTGTGACTTCATGCCATTTTATTTTATTTTATTTTATTTTTATTTTATTCATTACTCTATCATTCCAGACTGCTCAGCTGCCATTCCTACTACATTTCTTTCAAGATACATTTACACAGCTTTACGAATGTTCTTTTTTATGTATTTTATTTCAGCAACCTCAAATTTTTCCCATTGTGATTTGTAATGCAGAGTTTGTTTGACATTTCAAAAATTTACCATTAAGGATACAGAGGAAACCTCCCACCTGGGTACCCTGACAGCAGATACAGTAGCAGCACTGAAATCCCAGAATCTCAGGGGACAGGTAAGATGCTCCAGACCCCAAGCACACATAGAATGAAGCACAGCCTCAATGCTGGCTATGACTCATGAGCTAGGAACTTAAAAAGGCCTCAGATTTCTTTGTATGTGGTTCCAGGAGGAAATGCTGAGCAGGTAATAAAAATGAAGCGGCCTGCCTGCTGGGAACCCAGCATTCTCCAAGAGCTAATCAGTGCACATATCAACAAACAAACAAGTGAAACAGGGTAGGACAGACGCTTCATGACCATAGCCAAGGAAGCTTGCTTCAGAGACAAAATCAGTTGTCATTTCATAGAAAATGTTCTCATGTCTAGCTGAAAAGTGGGTATGGGACTGTTTTAGAAAGGTGACGTGGCCTGACCTGACTCTCTGTATGTCTGGCAAGAAGACACCGAGAAGAGCTTAGAAAAAGAATAAAGTTCAGGAGAAGCTATGAAGTGCACCCTCTTACACACTGAAACTCAATGAGGAGACTCAATGAGCAGTATGAAAATGAGAGAAAGTGACTCATCTCAATTTATAGCTTTGCCAAAAAAAAGTGTCATGGTGAAAAATGATTTGAAGAAGAGCTATATGAGGTAGAAGGGACCCACATATTTTCTGTTCTCTGAATATGAATGAGAATGGCTAGATCTGCTGCATTTTTCCAAAGCAGACATCTTGCTGCCACTATGCAATGCTAATACCTGCCAGGTAAGTGATGTCACAAGGGGTAAAGAAATACTCCAGTCTTACACATTCCACAGGAATGTTCTAGAATGCTACGAACAAAACACTTTGGAAATGCTTTAAACCAGAAAAGCTCAGAAATTCTGAAGCCATGTGATTTTCCAACAAGATCACTACTTCGCCCTAGATCCCTTGTGCATTCAGATAGCCAGTGAACATTTGGCAAAATGTAGTAGTAGTAGATTACTGGTGCATTGCCACATTTTAACAAATACATTTCAAGTTCTTTAAAGCAGATACACACACCAGTTTTTCAATTATTAGAGATTGGGCACAGCTAGAAGCACACGATTTTTTTTCCAGGACCACTTAGGTGTTAAACAGGAACACGTCCTCAGTCTTTTGTTCAGCCTTCCAGGGGAACATCACAAAGGACTGACTAAACCTTCAATAAATGTAAGTGATCCATGCAGTTCCAACCTGGAATACATCTGAAAATGTACAGAAGAAAGAAAAAATTACCCTGACTCTAGATACAGGTTTGAGTCATCTTTATTCCTTGCAAGATACCTGGGAACATGGACTTAGAAATTTCAACCAAAAGACAAGTGAACCTTGGTGTGGAAGAAGTGTGGGTCTGACAGACAAGAAACTATGGTATTTGGTCTGTTAATATCTCAGTATGACTTCCTTGGACAAGTCATGCACCCTCTCTCGCCCTTGGTCTTCCCAATTGCTAAGCAGACCTAAAATTCAACACTCCATCCATAACTATCCCCTGAATCACTGAGAAAACTCCTCATGACAAATCTTTTTATGTTCACCTCTAATATATGCATGAAAGGTCAAGTTCTGTGACTCAATAGAAAGGTCACTCTGACCACAGACCACAGGAGTCTACTGTTATACTTCAGGGGGATTTGGTTCTCTTGTTCATGAGGCAAGGGGAAGAATGTTAGAAAAAGGAAATAGTAAGAAGATGATTTGCCTCATTAAATAACCATTGGAGAGTTAAAACAGAATGTACTGTGTCATAGAAGCCACACATCCTATCTTCCATTTGTGGAGACAAAGAGAAACAACTAGCCCCAAATATTCATACTGCCAAGTATTAATAGAACGATTCTAATATTATCAAACAACAACAAAAAACCCACAAAAACACCTCCTCATCATTCAATGTCATCCTGCTGCTTAAAAATATCCAATTCTTTTGCAGGATACAATTCATTTCAGACTTCATAATCTTGTACGTGTTGCTCCCATAACCAGTATTCCTGTACTCTAGCCACACTAGCCTATCTTCAGTAATTTTGTGACCTTCCTATCTTCAGGCTTTAAATGTTTCTTTCATGCTCCAAATGTCTTCCTGTCACTATTGCTACTCCAGAGCTTGGCTGAAATATTGCTTCCTCTGTCAGGTGTTTTTGTTGATGCTAACCCCAGGAATGCCTCTCTTAGTTTTCAATAACACGGCCTTGAGGTGTACTATATTCACTTGTCCCTGCCCTTCAAAGCAGAAGCAACATGTGTTGCAAGCCAGATAGGAAGGTTCTTGCAAAGTGCTTCTGTACACGCTGGATGGATGAATGCGTGCACTCATGTAGGCCAACACTGTAGATTCTTGCTTTGGTAGCAAGAAACTGCAGCCTCTCTCCCACTAGAAATGCTAAATATAGTATTATCTAAATAACCCATCAGCACAGGGATGTCTCCACCTCAAGAACTGGGCATGAGGACCAATAGCTTGGTCACCATATCCCAGCACCAAGTCTTGACAACTCTGCAGAATTCTCTCTGCAGAGTTAGCACAGTCAAGATTCCTGTTGCTTCCAGGTCTTATCTGTGAGATGTCCTGACTCTGTTGGAATTTCTGGATCCTGCAAATTTGGAAAATTTTGAGACAATGAGTACATCAGATAAATGCATGTCTGGTGCTTCTATAAAACTATATGGAAGTCAGTTAAAAGCAGGACTCCTTAGCACAAGTCTTAAAGCTATGAGGGAACATCCAAATGACATTCTGCTAATTCTTAGGCTTCATTCTGGTTCATGAAAAGAGACAAATCAATAGCTACCTTCTAGAATGTACTGTGTCATAGAAGCCACACATCCTATCTTCCATCTGTGGAAACAGCAGCCCCACATGACCGCTCTTGTAACATGTGACCATCACAGAAAGGAAAAAAAGAAGAAAAGGTCAAACAATGTATACAAGTGAACATGTATCACTTAACATTTGCCCCTGACTTGTAAGCACAAAGCAGAAGGGCACAGTCTAGTGCAAGCACTAACAAGAGCTCCAGTTCAAAGACCACAAGTGCTTCTAGCAACTCTGATGGAGCAGAGACCCAAGAGGAACAGCTAAATGGTTCAGTGTAAGGGTAGCCTCAGGAAAGCTGCAAATGGGAGTAGGGGGCGCGTTTCTAGTCCCAGTCACCACTTATTGCTCTGTGCCTGAGCTCCTGATCCTCTCCTACTGCCCATCTACCTCTTTCTTAGTCTTTCTCACCTTTGCAGGTGATAAGCCAGAATACCCGGTGACTACAGCAAAAAGCCTAAAAGCTTTCCAAAGCTTCATGCTTCTCTGTTCTCATCAGTCCATCAAGCCAGTCCCCTTCTATCAATCTTCAAAAGGTGTCCTGAACTTGCTACTTCTGCATTCTAGCTGAGACCCTCTTTGTGGCCTCTAATTCTGGTCTCATCTCACACACCCTCCCCCTAGACAACAGCCAGTGTCTTCTTGAAAGGGCCCACTGATCATGTCACGTTCCTGCTTAACCTCTTCTACTTAGACCTGAATGCATGCTGACTTCACTGTCTCTCCCTCCGGCGGGCTTCATTGCAGCTACACTCGACTCACCTCTTCTTGGAGACTTCAAACTGGCAATTCTCCTCCTCCACATCCCCTGCCTGGGAGATTCTCACATGGTTCTCTCTTGTGATACAAACCTCAGTTCAAGAATCTCCGTGCTACAGATTTACTCCTCACTAACTAATCTCAAATCAGGCCGTTGATCCTTTCTGTGTCCTTTCCGTTATAGTCTTCACTGGTGAATGTATTGAGTTTGTCTCCTCCTGTTTTGTGCTCCAAGAATAAGAACCATCTTGTCCTGCTCACCATTACATCTCCAGTGCCAAGAACGGTACCATATATGAAGCAGGCATTCATTTGAGTGTATGTAGGGGAATCCCATTGGAGCTAGAAAAGCCTGTGTGAGTAATATTTGTTTTGGTTCTAGAAAAAAATGACAGTATTCCAATTGGTTTTACTCTTCTGCTACATTTAGAGGCAAGAGAGGTCACTCTGGATCCCAAGGGTCTAGGAGGAATTCACAGAAAAGAGACAGAGTAGAGAACAAAGAAGGTTTTCCAGATATGTACCACAGCTCTGAGGAAACTGATTTTTTTTTTTTTTTTTGGTGTGTGTCCATTGTGGGTGTGCATGTGTGTTTGGGTATATGTAGAAGAGAGCACTATTTGTGCCTGTGGAAGCCCAAGGGTGATTCTGGGAATCATCCTGGATCCCTCTACCTCTTTCTTGCTTTGCTCTGAGGTTTCCCAGGCTTTGCTTTCCAGAGTCAGACGTGCAGGCCACACCATTTCTATCTGGTGTCTTTACATGGGATCTGAAGATCTGAATTCAGGTCCTTTTGCTTGTGAGGCAAAGGATTTAACCCCTGAGCCATCTCTCCAAACCCAGGAAACTAATTTTTAAACTCCCACTAGACAGTGAGGGTAGCTAATGAGGTTTGCCCACAGAAGAGATATCAACTAATTCCATACTCTAAATCAGTCTATCACTTCCTTTCTTATCAGTAGTTAAACATAGGAACCAACTTTTCTGACTACAATCATATGTCAGATAGCATACTGTTTTTATACATTACCATCTAGTCTTCCATAACTCTTCAGTGAAACATTACTATCATGTGCAAGCATACTGGGGTCAGTACTCCATAGAAGGTTCATCTTTTTCTACTAAAGACCATGTGGCAATGGCATAGCAAGCCTAGTTCCTGGTGTGAATGGGATCTTTTCTTTCCCACTCATACTATGCTCTTCCCTTAAAAGACACCAGGCTTTTAGGCTCAAGAAAGTCGGTATCAAAAGCAAAGAGGAACACAGAGCAGTAATACAAGTCTCCTATAAAAAAGCTATGACTCTCAATGTGAATGTAGGAGGGGGTGGGACCTTTCATTCTTAACAGGAAGCTGGAGCCAAAAACCTAGGTCAATAACTTCCAACTCTTGGCACTCTTTCCTGCCACCACTGCCCTGCTTCAAAAGATAAATATCGGTGGCAACATGCAGTCCTACCAGTAAATGCCCATCTGAAGTCAGGGCAAGGCCTGTGGTGCAGTGATCATAAGGCTGGACTTTGATTTAGCTGATCTGACTGCAAATTGCAATCTGAATTCAAAAAGGCTTCAAAGATAACCCTGTGAACCTTTCACTAACAACTCCTAGATGAGATCATTCTTTGGGAAACAGTCTCAGATGAAGCCACAGCTGGGAGGGCAACAAGAAAGAGGGTTGACAAGATACTTCCTTTCTTTTTAATTGCAAAAGATATGGCAGAGATCCATCATCAGCCAGAGGCAGAACTCGCTCATTACCAACAGAAAACACTGGGAGAAAAGTCAAAATCCTTCAGCTTCTGGGAACTGAACTGAGAGAGTTTAATTATGAGCTTACATACTTAAGGAGGCAGCAAGAGCAGCCGTGGGGTATTTCCTCCAACTCCAAATGCCCTATAAGGAAGGACATCGAGGGTTTGAAAAGTTTGACTTACTTCAGTAGGATGAAAGCAAAGGGAAGGAAGGGAAGAGAATGAATAAAAACAAATAAAAGCATGCTTCATCCAAGTCAAGCACACTAGCTAAAGGTCACCTTTATCTTTCCATCAGAACTGACAATTACAAACCAAGAATGCAACATGCTAGTTTAGGGATTCACATGTTTGAATGGTTAGCAGCATTCCATGCTAAGGAAATGAACAAAAGACAAGAGTGTTGTGACTCAACCCAGGACATACTGATTGCAACCGTCGCCTAACGTGGGCAACTATACAGCATCCCAGAAGCAGAGGTGGTACGGGTCAGAGACATCTGCGATGCCAGTTACACCTTCCAAGCCTCCGAAAACTTGCCCCAAGACACACCAGACATCCATTCCTGCATTTCCCGTGCCTCTACAATACAGCAATTAGTTTACTATAGTCTAAAAAGTGAGCAAAGGAATAATTGGCTTAGATAAGACAATTTTTGAAAGCCAGCCAAGAAATGTTCTTCACCAGACTCTGACATCCTCCTCCTCCTCCTCTTCCTCCTCCTCCTCCCTCTCCTATAAATGGGCCTTGAGAAGGCCTGACTGGGAATTTCATCACAGTTTCCATAGTCACACTGTGAACCACCACCCTCGCTGCTTCCCACCCCGTGGAAAAGCTAGATAGGCAGCCACAGCCATGTTGACTCCATCTCAGACCCAGGTCTTAGGTATGCAGTGGAGTGAAGTAACATTGAGTGGTCTCACAAGGGCTACAATAAAAACCTATCTGGACATTCAGCCTTTATATTCTGTGGAATAAAGGAACTCAAGATAACTTACTAAAAACACAAGTCAGGCATGGTGGCTCATGCCTTGTAAGGCCAGCACCTGGATGACAGGTGATGATTATGCTAAGCATGAGCCCAGCATGCAGCTTCACAATGACTTCCCAGAGAGCCTAGGCTACTGTATGACCTTGTCTGAAAAGTAAGAAGTATAAAAACTGTAGCATGAAATAAAATTCTCTCTTTTTCTTTATTAGAAAAATACATTCTTTTTATAGGTAAGATAGGACTATCATTGCAAAAGATATACTCTCTGTGCTGGGATGATGTCCTGGCTTAAATAAATAAATAAACAAACAAACAAATAAATAAATAATCACCCAAGGGATAGTAAATGGCAGCTGGGGCTTTTCATTGGGGGATTTTTATTAATTCATCCAGACAAAGTTTAAAAAAGAAAGAATGAGAGAAAAAGGAAAAGAAGGAGGAAGGAAGGAAGGAAGGAAGGAAGGAAGGAAGGAAGGAAGGAAGGAAGGAAGGAAGGAAGGAAGGAAGGAAGGAAGGAAGGAAAAGGGGAGAGAAAGGAGAGAGGAAAAGGGGGAAGAAGGAAGGGAGAAAGGAAGGGGGAAAAGAGGGAAGGAAAAACACTTAACAGCCCCTCATTAGTACTGGGATTATTGTCACTGTTCTGTTGTTTGTTTGTTTCTCACAGTATATGAAATACAAAGTCTGGGAACCACCCGTGTACACATTCAAGTTTGCAGCTCTCGCCATTACTCTGCCCATGAGCAAGACTACAGAAACTAAAGGTGCTTGTTGCTTCACTGCAAGCGGGACTTCAGTGAGAACACGAGCACAGTGGGGAAGGGGAAGGACAAAGAATGACACATGCATGACAAAGCATGATGAAACCCACTATTTTGCAATGCTAACCCTACCCATTTTTTTTCTTTTTTATGCTTTTATGTATCTTTTTTCTTTGCTTTCTTCTATTTTTATTTTTTTTTTATTTTTCTGCTCATACAAACGTAATAGGTACCCCTGTACCCTCCCTCCCTCCATCCCTCTCTGGACCTCCCTGTTCCCTTCCCCCTTTTCCCCTTCCTTTCCCCCCTCCCTCCCTTTCTCCCAGTGCCCCCTCCCCCCATCTCTGAAGCATCCTTTAATGTGTATATCAAACTTTCCTCTGGGTCCTCCTCTCTGATGAGGTGTAAGTGGCATAATGTTTGCATAATCCTGTCCCCACCTCAGTGTGAGAAAGGTTACGGGATCCCCACCTGAACCAATCATTATCTTACTTTCCCCAATCCCACTTAAAAGATAGCATAGGTGAAGAAATGAAGAAAGTCCTCTTAAGTTTTTTTCCCTGAGGCACAATCCAACTCTCTGGTCCTCAGATAGAGAAATCTTACTTTTGATTTTTATTACTTTTAATTGCCCGTCTATCACTGACACAGGAGACAGTAAATGGAAGACTGTGTGAATGGTTTGTACTTTCTGGGTAGTCACTCTCAGTTCTCCCAACTTGATTCAGCAGAGCAGGGGGAGGGACGGGCAGGAGCCTCCACAAGAGGCTATCAGATTGTGTAGGTCCAGAGATTAGGCAGTGTCCAGCTGAGGAGTGTTCAAAGGAATGCCTGCCCTGGACTCAGCCTGTGAATCTACTCCAGGAATGCAGGGTCTCCTTACCATAAGACGCAATGAAGTCATTCAGTCACAGTCCAGAGACTTCTGAGGTGTGGGGAAGGGTTGCTACTATTACTATACCATTATTCTTGTTTTGTTTTAGTTCACTGTAGTAAAACATATTGAACATTTACATTATCTTAATCATTTTAAACAACCTGTGACATTAAATATTTTTATATTGCACAGTCATCACCATAAATGATCTAGAAGTGCTATCATTTCAAAGACACTGCACATATGAAAGAGTAATCTGTGGACAGGTACCATGTAAAAAGGCACAAGACTTACAGAAACCTTGACAGAGCCCCATTCCAAAGGCTCTGCATGTTGGCTCCAGGAAGCCATCTGTGGGTGGTAGGCATGCCCTCATCTTCAGCCAGCCCCTCAAGTCTCCAGGAAGAACTCCAAGACCTCACTGACGGACATCTACACCCATCTTCCTGTCTGCCTTCCACTGTTCTTGCTGAAGTTAGAGAAACCAACAATGATTTGCCTTGCAGCAGAGTTCCATGTGTCTTTACAGCCCCATCTACAGAAGGCTTCTCAAAAGTATTAGGTGTTAGAAATAAGACAGTGACAATGGATGAGAGACCACCAGGGGAAGGGTAGTGGGCCAAAAACTTCACTGAACTTGTGCTAAATGACACAGGTGTAATGGGGTATCTGCTACAATGACCATTTGAAAGGCTGAATGAAGCCAGTTCCCATGCAAAGAGAACTTCACAATGGATTGGGGGGGGGGCAAAGTGTGCTTGCTGGTGCCATCTAACAGGGAGGAAGAGGCAGGAGCAGTCTTTGACCAACTGAGTCACAGCCTGTCATTTTATTCTTTCCAAAGGTCCACATTTCACCTTTGGTAAGTCTTTCAAACTCTCAAGTGGGTGAACTGAAAAATGACTAGAGGGCAGAATATAAGGAAAATATTTTTGTACACAAGGAAGTCAAGCTAAACTTGAAAGAAAGCTATGAGCCATGTGAGCGAAATTCCAACATACCTTCCAAGAAACCATCTGCCATTTTCTCCTCGGGTGACTTTGCAAGCATTCCCCACCCTTCGCTCCACCTTTCAACAGGTTATCAAAATTGGGATTCGGGTCATTTACCTTCAGTGATTCCCCCGAGAGCCCTTAGGTAGATTTTCTCCTACGCCAAGTCAACTGACAGTTATGGGTGAAGACAACCTATTCCCAGGGCTGAGGCGACTCTCCAGCTCCTTTGCAAGGTTTGGGGAAACCCAAACCTTCAAGAAAATCAATTCCTACTATTTTTTAAATGGTAACCAACACAACACTAACTGACGGCTCCAGATTCTTTCAGCTGATTTTTTTATCTACCTGCTACTGAACAGGGAATAGGGAAACAGAGGGAAAAATCTTGCAAGCCAGAAGTCTTCACTGCACTGTAATAAAATTTAAAAGCTCTCCTTTAGGTATCTCTTCATGCTGGCTTAGAGGTTTTGTTTGGGGTTTTGTTCATAGTACTTAAATCATATATCCTAAGACCCAAAAGAAACTTTAAATAGAAACAAAAAGTTTATTTCTAGGACAACTGTTTTCAATGGAAATATTTATACCTCTGTCCACAAGTATAACCTCTACTCCGCCCCTCTATTCCATAAGATGAGTTAGATAATAAGACCTACAATTCCATTTCATATGAAGTAGCAGCTGTGGGAGGAAAGAAAGGTTGAAACTAGTCTAGTGGACTTTTTCCTCTCAAATTCTTACTCACATGCTCTAGGTTCTTAGTTATAGAACTTAAATTTTTGCCAAAAAAATGATTTATTTGGTTTTAGCAATGGTCTTTTCTAAAAAGGAAAAAATACAACTCTAAGAAGAATGTGAAGTATACTAATACTACCAATCAGTGGATGGCCGGCCATCTGTAAAACAAAAAGCTGAGACCTGCCGCTCAGAGGAAGTGCGTTTGTCTTTTGTTTTTTGTTTTTGTCATGGGTGAAGGCAAACACAGTGTGATGGGCCTGTAAGGGTACTATGACCTGGAGTTACATAAACAGAAGAGGGGTTAGATAAGATGTCAGACCTCACAAATGCCCAAAGCTGTGGTCACTGGAGTCCAGGACCTGGACTTCAACCTCATACTTTCAATAAAATAACTCAAATCTTATAGAGCTGGGGAGATGGCTCAGTGGGTAAACTGCTGAGCAAGCAGGAAAATCTGAGTTCAGCTTCTCAGCACCTACATAAAAAGCTATACGTGGTGACATACGTCAGCAATCCCTGCGTTAGGAGGCAGAGACTAGAAAATTCCAGCTCACTGGGCTGCCAGTCTAGTAAATGTATCAACTCCAAGTCAATCAATGAGAGACCCCTGACTCAAAAAATAATATGAAACACTAATCAAGGGAAGATACCTGATGTTGATCTCTTAGTTCCACAGACATGGGCACAAGTGCATACAACCACCACCCCACACACACACACATACACACACACACAATTCAGTTTTACAATGGGCAAAATATAGGTTGAACTGGAAGCACACAAAAATATTGTCTCTAAAGGAAGAAAAATGCATCTTGGAAGTACAATTACAACTATGTGATCAGAGAAAATTTTATAACAACTTACTCTTACTAGGGTTACTTGTCGGTAATATTCACTGCTAAGACCTCTCGCTCAAATCCATAGCACGCCTTTCCTCTGCTTGAAGGAAGAACTGACCCTCATATACAACAAGATGCCACAAAGAACACACTGCGAGGCTGACTCTTCCTCAAGGCCAGGTTTGGCCTAGTATCAACTGTAGAAACAGGACTCACATTTCATTCGCAAAGACCTTTTTCCAACTTCTATCCCTTTTAAGTCACTAAAAATGACTTTAGCTAAAAATTCAAAACTATGAATATGATGGGAAAGACTTGCAATCAGGGGTTCCCTAGAGTTCTCTCTTCATGTTCAGTGCTTTGCTAGAACATCTCACAGAACTTACAAAAACATTTTACTGACAAGGTGGTACCAGGCATTCAGTCACCATGACCTCTCAGAGTCTACAGTCTCCCAGTAGCTTCACATTTTCACCCAAAAGCTCCCCAAACTCCATCATTTAGTATCTCATGGAAGTTTCACTGACATAGGCATGATTAATTAAGTCAAGAGCCATTGGTGATTAACCTCTAGCTTTCCTCCCAGAGGTGAATGGGTTGGAATGAAATTCCAAACCTCTAATCACGCTTTGCTTGGCCTTCTTGGCATCCAGTCCCTGTCCTGAAGCTCTCACTGCAAAAACATTTACACAACATGTGCTTTTTAGAACTTTATAGAAATCTTCATCTGTAACATCTGCAGCAATAACTTGCCAACAACCAGCCCATCTCGATTCTAAGCCAAAGGATGCTTTTTTTCCCTGTTACTTACCCAAGGATACCAATCACTTGCCTATTTCTGCCTTCTTGAATTTTATAACAGCTTCCTAGAATAATTAAACTAGTTGAAACTTTAAGTTATACGGTGATGTAATGGGCCATAAAAAATGCACAAAGATCACTGACCGTACAAATGCTGTTTAGGAGAGCTGTTGCCCACAGGCCAGGGCAACTTCTCAACTAAGTAGAGCCTGCCCTGTTTTATTGCCTGGGAAACTGTACACTTCTTATCTCAGCTGTTGTTCTTTGGACCACAGAAGCTGTTACAGTATCCATGGCAGAGGGGAAAGGAAAAGACATGGCTATCCATCCATCATCCTCTTACCAATTAAATGGAATGTCTCAAAAAATGCTTTAGCTACTGTTCTATGAGAATACGGTCATTTTTATTCATCAAAAGTCTTTGAGATGCTGTACCTTTTGGCTGACAATATTGAAGACAGCAGGAGAAGAGGAGGAGTCTTGTTAGGGGCTGCGGTTTCCTCTCCTATACAAGCTAAGCCAAGTAGCTCACACTCACAGCAAGTCCTAGGCATCATCAGAGCCTCAGCATCTCCCAGAAAGCAGCTTCCACAGCTTTTCTCAGAAAAACCTTTTCAGGTGCAAAGGTCATCTTCCAAGCTTTACTACTACCTTTTTTAAGTCTAATATAGCACATTTCATTCTCAGCATCCAGGAGGTCTCATCCCCACCCTGACTAACAATGTTGCATGAATAAAACATTCCTGAATCCATTAATTCCAATAAATATTTAAGACCCAATGTGGCAGGTGCCAAGGTACACTGACGACACTGACAAGTTCTCCCCAGTGAAGCCACCCAATCCTCCCCAGTGCTTGACCTCTCGCCTCGTTCTCTGAGATCACACATGGTGCCACACTGAGATATCAGGTGTTTTTGGGAGAACCCAGTGGCATCACAAGGAGATAAGTATAAGATTCTTCTCAAAGAGATATCAAAACACTTGCACAAAATACACCCTCAATATTTGCTGCCAATCTGTGTCCAGGATGAAGTCTGACTACTACACAATAGGCAATTACTGTAAGTGTATCTGAAATATGACAGTTTCCCAAAAACATTTGTGATCTGAGGACAGAAGGCTGACATAGGTGCTAGAAACCTGAGTGGGGTGAGAATCATCTGGTCTGTGTTCAAATTGCTGTCACAGAACAAAGCCTTCATCTAGTCCTTACTGAACTTCTCAGCAAAGCACACTGAACTGCTCACCTCTCTATATCACCATCATTTCTAAGAGGTTCACTATGAAATACCAAAGACCTTCTTAAGAAAAAGAAGAGTTTCCAATGATCATCCACATTCTCAACACTCAGTGTGAATATTTTGGGGTTCTTTCCTACTAATTTCAGAATTTAAAAAAATGAATTTTAAGTCACTGCTAAGGATTTCTTCCCCAGTACACTGTCCTTTTCCTATTCCAAAAGGTAGCCATTATGCTACCTTGACAGTATGTTAAAACTCCCTTCTTCACGTTTATGACTATATATACATGTACTATATAATATTGTCTGGTTATGTTTCAGATAAATAATAACATGTAATCTACATACTATAATTTTCATATTCAGCATTGATTTTACCCTTGATGATCTATGCGTTTCAGAAATCCATCATATGGTTGTGGATTACCATCTATCTTTTTATTGCTAGGCTTTAGAAAATGTCTGTTCACTTATAATTCCTAAATTATTTAGATTGTTGTAATGCCCTACACTGTGCAAAGTACTGGAGACACAAGGAGGAATTATATGATCCTTGTATTTGAGATCAAAGAAAAGAATTTCCCTGTGGAAATTACCAAATTCAGAAATCCCATTCACCATACCAAGTCAGCTGGGACTTCATTTAGAGTATTTAAGATGGAACTAAAGACTTAAGAAATAAGCCTAGGACTTGAGAGATGACTCAGTAGGTAAAATGCTTGCCACCCAAATGTGAGGACCAGAGTTCAGATCCAGAGAACCCATATAAATGCCAGCTAGGCACAATGGCCTAGAGTCTATAATCCCTATACACCCATAGGAAAGGGAAACAGAGACCTGAAACCTCCAGAATGCCCTGGGTCAATTAGCCTAGCTGATGAGAGTTGATGAAGAAACTTGTTTCAAAAAAAGTAGAAAGGCAAGGAACAATACCCAAAAGTTGTCTTGTACCTTCACATGAATTTTATGGCATGTACATGCCTCTCCCACATAAATATCACACACACACACACACACACACACACACACACACACACACACACACACATTCCTAGAGGTGTATGTATTCAGATGGTGGCTGAAGTCATAGGTGTAGAGTTGTCCAAAGGAATGCATATATTCACAGTAATAGATACAAAAATAGATTGCTGTTTTTTTGCAACTAAATGCTGGGGTGATTTATTTGTAGAAACAGTCTGAAAGAAGGTAACTATACCAACACCCTTGATCAGATTGATTGGAAGTAGCAATCTTCTAGAATGAATTTTGAGTGGAATGGAATTTCCAGTGTGTTTGACAGCAAAGACAGCAAAAGTAATCACAACATCACTGACATCACCTATTCAGCACCTTAATGTCACCTAGACAGGGTCACTCATAGCAGATAGGATTTGGATGCTGGTAGAGTATTTTTCATGACTTCCTAATTTATTCTTCTTGCTGCTTTGGGGACTCTGCCTTGGATAAAACACCATCTTGAGGACTGTTTAAAGCAGAATGTCAGTAGAATCACATGATGCTCACCTGCACACCTGCCTATCATCTATGGAGACATAAGCAAAACCCAGCAATCTGAACAAATGGGAGTAGCAACAAGAAGGGTCCAGTGTTTACTTGAAGAACAGGGTCACAAAGCCCAGGACAATCCCTAGTATGTTCATTCTGAGTTAAGAAGTACTTCTCTGATATACAGGTGATACCTACTGTAGGACATCCAGCCTGAGAAGAAACCCTCACTTCCTGGGGAGGGGGGAAAGGGCAGAGTGAAGAGCTACAAAAAAAAAAAAAGGATATATATGAATCAACAATGCCATGGTCAAAGTATTCAGAGCCAAAGAGTTCCAAGGGCAGGGTTTCATAAGAAAGACATGATATAGAAAGTCTTCATGAAAGTTGTAACTTTGAACAAGTTTTGAAGAACATGGAAAATTGAACATCACCAGGCAGAACAAAACACAGTAGGGAAAATGGCCACCACACGAGGGGCAGAGCTGCAGTCAGCATAAGGACAGCACACAAAGGCAAAAAGAAACACAAAAATTCAGGATTAACAGGCACACTGTGAAGGACCTCAACACTTAAGGAGCGAGGCCATCACGCTGTAAGTTAGAGGAAGCTGTAGAAAGTTTCCAGACCAAAGGAACAGGTAAGAATTGAGCCTATTGGAAGGCATCACTGGACAGTTTCTGTGAAAACAGATATCCCACACATCAGAAACCCACGAGATATGGAATCTATTTTCCCCCCACCCCAGACACCACTTGCTACAGGCAGCAGCACTGATAAGAAGAGGTCAACTACTTTTCAGCTAGCATTAACTTTGTATGAGGAAGGGAATGCTGATCCACGCATGACAGACTAGCACTCCAACACTGAATTTTATTATGTTCTTCTCTAACTCTAAATTAGCTTATAAAGAATACAGTGGACAGAGCAATGAACCATTTCAGTCTACACTGTGACATATCCTCTTACACAATCCACAGTTTCATACTTCAAGGGTCAGTTCCAGCTTATGCTTTCACAAATTACCAGTTGTTACTAATTGTCTGGATTGAGCATCTGAGTACGTCGCCATTTAAAATGCATGCACTGGAACATGTATCATTTATATCTTCTATCCTCTGAAAATGATTTCATTTCCTATTTTTCCAGGCATTATTTTGCATGTCTATCTTATCTACCTATCTATATGATATGCTTGTTTTGAAGAAGGCTTGTGTATTATGCATCTTTGCTTCTTCCAAAATTCTTGGCCTAGTAGAAGGCATATGCCAATATCTGACAAATCTTTGGCCATGGTTTTCCATTACTCCCAGCCTCAGTCATATCATTTAGGGTCCTCCTAAAATGCTCATTTATTTTCCTGTTGAGTCACCTGGCCAAAGTAATCTTTTGGAAGACAAGTCTATTTCCTTTTTGGCATGATTTTAAAATATATTTTGATTCCTAGTCAACACATAATTGTATGCATTTATGGGCTACAGTATGATATTTCAATACATGAGTGTCATATCTAATAATCAAATAAAGGGAACTGGTATATCTAGCAGTTCCAATGTTTGAGTTGGAAGCATTTAAAACCCTCTACTGTCTATTTTTAAATATTTGAATGTTGTAATTATAGCTGTCATATTAAATCACAGAACACAGGAAGTTATGCCTATATTCAGATAGATCCTTGATCCTATTAACTAGTAACGTGACACACACTCAGGATAAGAAACATGAAAAAAAAGCCCCAGTGTCCCTCTGAGGGAAATGAGCAAATGATGTCCTTGTAAGACACGCTTGGACTGGCCCATAAGGATGATACCACTGCTCAGGGACCAAGATCGCAAAAGGGGCCAAACAATATTAAGCACATCCTTCATTTGGTTTGTCTCCACATCTGTCTCTGGGATTCATGACCAGTCCTCCCGTGCTCTAAAATGAGTTCATTCACAAACCTGGAAAAGCACTACCACCCTGCTGCCTTCCCCTCTTTGTTAACTTTATTTTATGGGTGTAGATTTTTAAGTCAAGATTTTCAAAGTGTACCTTAAAACCAGTAGTTCTCTATCCTTTTATGTACTAAAGTCTCCCTCTGACTGACCTGCTGTGTGTTACAGTACAGCACAGGGAGGCTTCCATCTTTTGACTCCATCCAGAAGGAACATCACTGCATTACCACTTCTCCTCCAGCATGGTCTCACATTGTCCTACAACACTCAGTAAAAACTTCCTTTATCAATATGCACGCAAGCTGTGTTCCAAGTTCTAAGTCTAGAACTCAGAATTTACTTTTTCCACAGAAACAATTCTTACGTTGCTAGGTTCTCAGAATAGTTCATCCAGCCTATATGCTTAAAAATGCATTAAGAAGGTTACAATGAGGAAGTCACATACCAGGTATATGTCTTGGTGTCTTTGTGCTAGCAGGATAAGGGAATCACCCAGTTAGTGGAGGCTCCAGCTAAAGACAAGGGAAAAACAAAGGCTTTCCTGTGAACATGTAAGCACCGTGGATTCTGTGACTCAGTGAAACTGCAACAAAGTCCTCCACTATCATTCAAAGGTACTGGAGGGTTATAAAGCACATGCTAAGTATTTAGAAGTCTATCTTTAAAGCTGTGATTAACCAACAAGTATTTACTAACATAAATGTGAACCTGAGGAAAGACAGTTTCTATCTGAAATGTATCTTGTGATGTTTCACATATTTTACTCACTCAGCTTTACTACATACTTATCCTCTGTCATTGGATATATTCAATGCCTATATTACAACACTAAGGGCACTCACAGCACTAAGGTGGCATCTCATAGTGGCCAATATCCACGAATCGCGTTCATTAGTCCTCACAACAATGCCGTAAGTTGGGCAGCTCAGAGAGAGATGTACCTAACACAGTTGGCTGACAGCCTCCAAATATACTCTCAAATCAGCCAGTAGTTCTGCCTTCTTTTCATCATCTGAGGCTGCTTCTGCTGTTGTGCAGTTTAAAAACAATTTGTTTTTAAAATGAGCCACCTGCCACAAAGTCACCTGCATGAAAGCAACACCCAGTTAAATGACGCTCAGTATCCTGGACTTCTGTTTTGACTCAAATTTCCATTTGCATAAAGGCTTGCACTGACCATGTCCAGAAACCTTTAATAATAAAATTCTTACAGGAAAAGATGGGAAATGGGGCTAGAGATGGCATGGGTTGGCCAAGAGAATGAGCCCATCCTCTAAAGTCTAAATAAATAGGGGGGGCAAGGGGATTCGTAGTTAGGACAGCCCAAGGCAAACTGT
Source organism: Typhlomys cinereus (assembly GCA_023101885.1). NCBI lineage: Eukaryota > Metazoa > Chordata > Mammalia > Rodentia > Platacanthomyidae > Typhlomys > Typhlomys cinereus. The sequence continues at coordinate 1,905,009 of JALPQD010000361.1, read as the reverse complement.
CACTGACACTGTGGCCCAATCCTCTACCAGTAGGCTTAGGCTATTTCAGAGCTGTTACTTCATGGGATTGTAGCATCTGGTGTGCTTCTGCAGGTTTCTAATTTCGGCTACAGAGAAAGAGTCCAGGAAATGAGGCAGACACATCTAAGGGCCTGCAGAAACAAAGAAGACTCTGACTGAATAACTGCCTGCCTTGAAGGGATTTCAAATAAGAGGCTCAAAGATGGAAAGAAAAGATTAGAAGAAAATGATAAGGAGAAAAAAAAAAAAAAAACATGGGGACAGGCACAGCCCTAAGCGCAAAGTCACAAAAATCACAAAACAGTGATGTGAGAGGCAATGACAAGGGACTGCTGGGTCTTTTTTTTTGGGGGGGGGGGTGTGAACAGAGATGACTGGAAAGGCTTAAGAGACAAACCCAAGGTCACATCATGCAATTGACAGGAGACAAAAGAGTGTGTAGACCTTCTGCTTTTAATTCCTTTCTAGTCTTCTTAATAAGACAAGATGAGCTAACAGCTATGGCTTTGGTTTAGAACCATGTTTTGGGTTGGGGATATGACTAAGTGGATAAAGTTTTGCTTGCTGGACAAGTATGAGGACCAGAGTTCATATCCCCAACACTTGCCTAAAAAAGGTGAGTAGACATGGGCGCCTACCTCCAAGCTCTTGGAAGTCAGAGACGGGGAATCCCTGGGGCAGCTGGCTAGTGGGACAAACTAAATCTGTGAGTTCTGGGTTCATTTAGAGATCCTTCCACAGTAAATAAAGTAGAGCGTGACCATGGAAGACACACACCCATTGTCAACTTCTGACCTCCACATACATTCACATATATGAACACACACACAAACACCACTCAACACACACACACATTTAAAACAAAAAATCAGGTTTTAATGAAACAAAGCCTGTTCAAAGAAGAATGAAATAGCTTACAAGGGAACCACAGAGTTCCAAGAAAGGCCAGTCAGCTGTTTAACTACACCTGAACTTTCAAACTTCCCAAAAGGATATCCTCATGAATGTGAACAACATCAGGAGCTCCACTGGAATGGGGGAAGGGGGTTACCATAAGAGCAAGAACAAAGCACACTAAGTAATCTACCATTAGGTGATTCACTGAATCAATAAGTGTCTGGATTGCTGACCTTCTAGAATTTGAAATCCTAAGGACAAAATAAAATTCAGAATCCACAAAAGCAGCACTCATTTTCTTTTGAAAGATCACATAAACAAATTTAAATACTAGCAGGAAAAGAGGAAAAAGAAACCTTCACGAAGTTCAATATTGACCATTCTCAAAGAGCACATAAGGCAGTTAAAATATGAATGATCTAGAAAGGCAATTCAAAGAAATATAAAGAGCATCAAATGTATAAAAATGTTCAATCTTGCTTATAAGTCAATAAATGATCATTAAATCATATAATTTTTAATCAACAAATTTGAAAAAGAAATAAAAATTTCGGGGGCTGGAGAGGTGGCTCAGGGGTGAAGGTCCTGAGTTCGGATCCTAGATCCCACGTATAGACACGGGGCGGAAGTGGGGGCAGCCTCCATTTCTGGTCCTGGTAGGGAGGAGCCTGTGAATCTCGGGGCAGAGTAAAACAAGGAGGAGGTGAAGGCAGTCCATGGTGGCTCCCAAATTCTCCTGTGGTTCTACACACACACACACACACACACACACACACACACACACACACACACGCATGCACAATTGAATAAAAAATAATAAAAAAAAAGAAATAAAAGTTTCAAATACCACAATATAAGGACAGGGACACTACTATTGAGAGAAATGCAAAGTAGATTAAGCTCAGAGATAAGCATTACCAATCAAACCAAACCTAAGGTTCATCTCTGTGAAAGCACTAGCTTGAAAGTACAGAAGTAAATATATACATTAGACTACCTGAAATACACATCAGTAGAGATGGTAACAAACAATTATGTCAATCTTATAGTCAACTAATAGACACCAGACTAAAATGCATTTATTATGAAAAAATAAAGAGACATTAACTGAAAACACAAGTTACATACAGAATGGCCATCACTGATGGATTAATCTAGAAAGGTTCATGCCAAAACGTAGGACGCACAACTAAGGCAGATAGATTCAGAAGAGCAAGAACAGTAAGATTATGGACAACACTCCTTACTTTGTGCATTTTCCCTTTTCTTCTTATACTCATGATTAGAAATAAGTCAATTAAAAGCCTAACCATCTGGCAGCCGTAGATAAAAAGCCTTAGCTCATTATGGAAGACAGAATAAACCATTAAGGAGAGGACTGAAGAAAGGACCCTCGGGCAGGGGGATGAGAGGAGTGAGTGGGGCCACAGATCAACTCTCTCACTAACAGACTGGACACTCATATTCTTAGAAGACTTCATCACTAAGCATGCAGTACAAAGGCCTCTCAGTGTACTGACTGGTGTTCTGTCCCCTGCAAGCTAAGGGTAGGACCTGCTACCTATAAACCTGCCAACAGAACCCCACGGTCTTAACCACACAGGCATAACACTCCCCACAGGCAGCCCCTCTCGAGTGCCCCCATTTCAGAAAAAATGTGCTTCCTCTAAAACATCTTCTGTCACAGCTGGCATGACAAAGCCATTTTTCCTTTGGGGACTGATGCCTTACCATGGCCAGCAATTTCAAATGCAAAACAGAAGAGGAAATAATGACCTGTATTCCCTTCCTCAGCACACCCAGGCCTGGAATTAACACATAAAAACCTGAGGCAAGGTCTTGGTAGAAAGACAAAGAGCAGTTCTACCATAATGACAAGGTCGGTTTCTCTACTAAGTATCTGGTAATTGCAGGTGTGTGTGCTAGGGTCCCTTCATGCCATGTTCACACATGGGTAATACAGGTTTACACAGTCTCTTATGTATGCAATCCACCACTGAAGGTAAAGATAGGCAGTTGTGCAGCTGACTAGCTTTTAAAAAGAGTTTAAAATCTTTAATGGACATCCTCAAGCTGACCAATTCATGCCTCTAACCACCTGTTAGAGCAACCACCACAGAGTAAGGGCCTCAGAGGCAAAGACAACATTGGAACACTGTCTGTCCTGGACCAACCTTCCAATGCAACTCTCTGAAAACACCCACATGAGCCATCTGCAGAGCCCTTATGTTTCCAAACAGTGTTTGAGCTAAAACTTCCATCTCTAGAGAGAGAGAGAATCAAATTACTCAAGATGCAAAAGGTCAGTTCCAACTTTGGTTGAGCTATCGTGTGGGTAGAAGAATATATCAGCAGTCTTCTGATCCCCCATCCTTCTGGTATTATACATTCTCTAGAGCACTAAGTTCAGACTCTCAGGACAGACTATTATACCTCAGTTTCCATAGCTAAGAAAACAGATCATTTCTTATCCAGACCGAGAGACTTCTGAAAGTTGAATGGGTACCATTTTGGACCTTAGGTTGAACCACATGAAGTTTTCCACCTTTGGCCTAAAAAAAAAAGGTGGCCAGGACCAGTCAAGCAATAAGTATATACCAGACCATTCTGGGGCAAATAAAGCTATCTCCATCCAATCCCTTTATCTGTCTCCCAAGCTGACCATCTAATCCCCATTCAATTACTGAGTAAGCTCCCAGATTTTCTAGCCATTTACTAATATGGTTTCCCCATCCTCCCTTTAGTCTTACTATTTTGAGTCCTCCTCATTCTGCATTGAGTTTCCTCTCACCACCATCTTCCTGAAACACCATTAATCACACCTCTAAAACTCTATCGTCTACCTCTCTCTTCTCCTCTGACACATCATGGTATATGGCCTAGCATCACTCCCACTTAGGACCAGATCTCAGATCCTATGAAGCCAAACATTACACTACCATTCTTTTGATTTCCTTCTTGAGTACACTACACTTGGTCCATTAGAAGATCTCAAATAAAGACTTGCATAATTGTACTAATCAAACTTGTTTCATCTGCGCATAGCATCAAACGTCTTTGAACTTAATATGAGAACTTCCAAAACATCTTGAGCAATCGTAGTATTACCGGACTGGTCTTAACATGACTTCACTCAACAAAACTTATTTAGACGTACAAGTTCAGATCTCTTAAAAATCACTGCTATAGAGCAAACCAGACAATAACCCTAATGGGTTTGTAGACTTCCCAGGCAAAGAGCTTTAGATATTAAGTAGTCACCAGCTGTCAACCAGTGATCAGGAAGAGCAGTAAACCTTGGTAGAGTATCCTGGCAAATCCTCTGAACCATGTAGTCTAGTTCTGTAACTTCAGAAAACTCCCAGGGGGCTAGGGCATCTGCTTTGGAGGTGCCTCCCTCTGTACCCAGACCAATGTCCAAAATGTTTAACCTTTTGCACTCCCCTGAATAAATGCAAAGATTTTGCTAACAATGACCTTTCTGTGAACAACTCAAGCATAACTACAAAGTAAATGTCTTTCATTACTGCTGTCAGATTTCATGCCTGCTTTGGACAGTAGTAAGCAAAGTGACACACTTTGTCTCATAAGGTGCTAGAAGTTCTTTCTATTCCCAAGACCTAACTCAAGTGAAGAATCACCCAGCCTTACCCATTAGGTACACTGTCATTGACTCTTGGGGTTCTTTCTTCCAGCGGTTTACCCTAAGAATACAATACTTCCAAGTGAGATGTTCTTAAGTAGGAGAAATGTGGACCCCCAAAGGACAATTGATGTGATCTGGAGGCCATTCTTTGAGTTCTGAGCTGTTCTTTTGTGAGGTTGGATTTCTGCATCCTTTCAGTAGTTGTTTTTAATATGCATTAGCAGACAGTTTGGCTGAGATCTCATATTTTCCCCTGCAAAACTGGTGCTAGTAAACCTCTAATAATAAACATACAAAATTTATCCTCTACCCAAAGGGCTAATTACAAATATTTAAGAGTGTTCTCTGCACCTCCCATGGGCTCTCTGGGACACTTACTGAAAAGCTAAGGCTACACAAACAGACAGACCTTCATCACGCAAGACAAGCTTCATGGATGTATCTCCTACAGCCCAATGGGCACCTTATCTTCCAAGCTCACAACCAAAGTTATCCAGCCATAATGCTTCAGCAGAGCCTTGGCTGGAAATTGTAGGAATGGTCTAATGTCATATGAAAATGTGGGCTAGTGACAGAATGAAGGAGTATATTTTCTTCTTTCTACATGAGCCCATCTGTTTAGATATTCACTAGAGTAAATTCTTAACTGACTAATTCACAGTTTTACTGTCAAGATCAAAGCCAAGTATTTTATGTGACATCTGCTTCTGCTAAATCAGGATCTTGTTTTCTCCCTAGCTGTAGTGCTGAAGGTAGGAGATGTGATGCTAACTGTGCGAAGAGGCATGAGAAAACCCTGTCTCAGACGTGGGAATCCTAGCTTCCTAGATCGCCTATGAAGCCTCTGTTACTTTAAGTCAGCAAAGCCCATTGACAAAAAGACCTCAGCAGCTAAGATGTACAGCTTGTGTTTACATAATATCCAAGCAGGATATCAGCTAAATGGTATGAATGGGAGGAAGGTTTTACTCCTTTGCTACCAACCTCCCTACCTGGGCTACATAGTATTCACTATCGGTTTCCAGGGTATCAATTGCTACCTGTTGCCAGACATCATCACAGGAGGCCAAAGCCACACACAGGCTTCTCTTCTCATCTGTGTTGTGCCACAACTACATTCCCCCTTCCTGTTTGCGTTGGGGGTACATCTTTGCAAGGCACCATAAGACTTAATGATATTCATATGGCTCAGGGCACCCTGGAGCCAATATTACTACTTTAAATGATGGACTTCCAAGAGTAGAACTCTTGCTTTGGCTTGGGGCTGATTTAAATCTAGTGGAACTTCACAACTATGTGGCAACAAATCTTTATGAAGTTCTATGGAGAACTGCTCATTAAGAGTACGAATTCCATCAAGATATGAGTAAGTTCTGGAACTCTAATGTATATGGCTTTTTTAAACGACTTAAGATGGTTTTATGGGGAGCTGCTGGTCAAAGATCAAACTCCATCAAAAGATAAGTAGAGATTTCATGTGTGTGGCTTTGTTAACAATACTGCACCAGGTACAGAATATCACATGAGTTTTCACCATACACGACAAAATGGTAGCCACAGAAAGCAAAGGATCTTTGATTGTGGTGATTATCTCATAATGTACACCAGAACAAGTAGTTGTGTCCCTAAGGATAGATAATTTTTGTCAGTCATGCCTCAAAGAAAGCTGTCAGAAGAGACAGTGATAGAGTACAAGAGTCCTTAGTGAGAAAGACTCATTTACCCTAATTCCATGTGATCTTGCCATAAATGCTATCTAGCTGCCATACATTGAAACATGAAGCAACTATTTTTAAGACTCCAAGTCTTAACTAGCAAGAGGATACTTTGAACACAAACCCTGAGCAAGAATGCAGTCCAGGTAGAGATAGCCAGGTTAGGGAACTCTCTCCTGAAGGTCCTTCACAAGCACAGATCCAGTGAGAAACTAAATGCAAAGTGGCTGTGGATAGGAATGTGGATAGCACATGGCAGAGTGTTTCGCCATTTCACGAAATGCCCCTCATGGAGAGTAAAGGCAACTCCAACCAAGCCCTCCATGACACAGAAGAGGATTCAGAGCCTGGTGCTCCAAGTGTGGTCTCCAGACCAGAAAGCAGCCACACCAGGAATTGTGTTTGTTAGACAATCCCCAACCCCAGACCCAAGAAATGAAAATTTCCATATTTCAAAAGTCTTTAGGTACTCTGTGTATGCAGATAATGAGATATGATATTGTTCAAGTTCTTTTTTTCAGTTTTAGCCTCAGTTGCTAACAAAGTTTCTGACCATCAGGAAAAGCTAAGCCAACGGAACAGATGTTCTCAGGGTAAGATGATGACAGTCCTCCTTCCCACATCTCCTTGCCACCCGCTCACTTCTCCATGCTTTTCCCGCGCTCAAGGCGCTGACTCACCTTGGGCTATCTGACTCATGTACTTGGCTTACCAGGCAACCTGCTTTGCGCCTATAGCCAAATTGGAAGTTTGGCAAAGCCATATGTTTAGTTTTGCCAAATGCCCTAAGTAATTTGGAGTTAGCTGGGTTCTATCTTGATATTTGCTAAGCCACTTCCTTAACTCTCCATGTGCTATGTCTGTTTCGTTGATTTTTGTGTGTTTGTGTGCAGTCTTCCAAGTCAACTGTGGGCACTGTGGGACAGGTGTGAAACGTCTAAACTAACTCTCCCTGGAAATTAGTAGCACTATCCCACCGTCTGGTGCCTGTTCAAATTCCTTAGGATAGTTTCATTAAATTTCAGTCTTTCTCTGTTGTCTTCATAAGGTTTCTCACTATTCACCTAGCAAACTTTCTAATATTTCTAACATTACATGATCCAATCTTTGAAGCTGAAGGATCCTAAGTGAATAAAGTTCCAAATTGGTAGAGTAATCATGAAACATCATTTTGGAACATGACTAAAAGTTGCATTGATATAAGACCTCCTTCTTGACTATCAAGAATAAGGTATTTTTAAAAAATACTTAGATTTAGTATAGATCTCTAATGAGAAATAGATCCAATCTCTTTATGATCATTAATTTATTCAATAAAGATAAAGTATTATAATTCACACATCTAATCAAGACCATGCAAAAGTTTATCTTTGTGATAGTTCTGATCTTTCTCTGAGATAAAGCATAATGTTTAAATAACAAACATTGAGAAAGATATTTATAAAGTTTTCACTGGAACAGATGAATTCTTCACAAATAATGGGCAACATTACTCACAGCAATAATTTAGATTCTGTAGATAAAGCTAAGTCGCTACAAATTTCTCAGATGCTTGCTCTAACCTTAAAAATTATAAGTAATTCACATCCTTTAACACCTAACTTCTAAAATGCACCTAGTTCCAAGCGTAGATTTGTAAAATACATATATATATAAATAGACACCAGTTAGCCAACAATCCTCCAATTCTGGTTATGTGAAATCATCCTGAGACCACAAATAGATTCTGAGACTTGGGGAATGTAAAAGTGGTAGGGTAATTAGTCTTCCCTCTTCTGACCTTTTCTTAAAGCTACTTGATGTGCTTTCATACACTATGATTATCTCAAAGCATTCCTTTCTGCTTTCCCATAAGTATAAGGGTACAACTAAGAAAAAAAAAAAACTTAGGATGCCAAAGTAATTTGAAACTTGTGAGTAAGAGGTGAAGCTCCCTCCTCGCCCTGCTCATAGGCTGGCACTCAAGCATGCAAGGCCAGGAACAAGGGCAGAGCTACAAGCCATCACACTCCAACCATATGTCTAACAGGTTCGTGACCACATTTGACCGATATTCTGAAGACAGTCAATGCTCAGGAAGCAGCATTTTTGTGGCCCCACAGGTTGTAAAACCCATGGTAGGCTTTTCCCAGTGGAGGTACACACCTTATGAGTATCTAATTTTTCAGAACTAAGCAAATACTGTGTACCACATATGCACAGAAACAGGGGGGCTGGAGATATCTCACCTTCTAGGATACAGGCTGCAAAGTAACAAAAGGGAAAAGAGCAGTCCAGATGGTGCACATAGGATTTGATGCTAAACCAAATATGAAGATGGAATGGTTTGTGACAATAGTGGTGAAGTATGAAAAATGAAGCCACTGTGGTAAAGATCACCAAGATGCACAAGACACTCCAAGACAACTTGACACAGATGTGGACTCCTCACTTTACCATGTCCCCTTGTTAACCTTCAGAGTAGAACCAGATGGACAAGAAGTATTCCAGCCCTGTTGGAATGCACAGTAAATTCTGGCAATCAAAGACAGCAGGTCAGAATGGCAACACCTGTGGTTGGCTGGGACAAAGCTGGAACTGCAATGGAACTCTCTGGGGACCTCCAAGATTCAATCATTAGAACATTTAAAAGGAGAACTGTTTGGTAGTATCAGCTAATAGGAAGTCTAAACTTAGTTTCCAGGGATTAAAATAACTGTTTCCTTACACACCAGGGGATGGGTGTTAGAGAAAAACAGAGAGATTGATTGATTTGTTGATTGCCTAAGAAACAAGGGGAAAACGTACACCATGAAGATAATCTTATAAATGTTCATTCTGCACATTTCCATTTCTGTAACATTCTCAAACAGACAAAGCAACAGTGAGACAGAACTGATCAGTGGTTTTGATTACAAAAATTTCAAATCCATTGTCACAAGGAAAACCCAGGTTAGACTAAAAGGGAAAAAAAAAGTTCATAAACATGAGGAAGATTTGTGAGAAGAATCTGGGAGGGACGGGAGAAAGACGAGAGGGGGCTGGGAGAATGAAGCCACAATGAGTGACATATAAGTATGAAATTGTCAAAGAACAAAATTCATTTATAGAAAAGGGAAAAAAAAAACCTACACAGGATCTCATGAATTCCAGGCTGGCTTCCATCTCTGTATGTATCTGAGGAGACCTTGAACTTCTGATCCACCTGCCTCCAAATCCCAGGTGCTGGGATTTCAGATGTACAACACCATGCCCACTTTGTTTGGTGCTTGGGGATCAAACTCATGGCTTCATGCATGCTACACAAGACTTCTAATAATAAAATAATTTTTTAAAGTTTATTTGTAGTGGACATTTTGTATGCATATGTGTGTACAGGTACACATGTGTATAGGTTCTCATATTTAGAGAGATACTTGAATATTATTCCTCGGGAGTCATCTAACTTGTTTTTGCTTTGTTTTGTTTTTTAGAAAGGGTCTTATGTTAGTTTGGTGCTCACCAATTTATGCTGGACTGGCTGGCCAGCAAGTCCCAGTGATCTACCTCTCTCCTCCTCCCAAGCACCAGGATTATACATGTGCACCCTGGCCCTCTTTTTGTTAATTTGTTTCTTTTTGAGACAAAATCCAGAGTAGCCCAATCTGGCCTCATGACCTTCTGATATACCTGCCTCTACATCCAAAGTCATGAGCCACTATACCTGACTATATGGGACACTCAGGCTCAAGACCACATCTCTATGCATGGTAAGCACTCTACTAAAAGCATCCCTAACCTATGGTACATTTATCTACAGAAAGGGGTCATCTCATTTCAATTAGATATGCAATTCCATCACTAAAGGTTAAGGTAAACCACTGCTTCCACGTAACCAAAGCATAGGCCACTCTGAGGTTAGTATCAGGCTGACACTTCTGTTAATAACAACGCCACACAGTTGCTTATGACATCACTCTAGTTCTCCAAGTCAGCACCTTGTGTTCTTTGTGCCAAAGAAACAGCACTCCAGGTTGAATCCCTAAGCTCATTTGCCCCATTTTATGCAGCCCACCCTAATCATCCAACTATTCATGGATTCCCCCAGCCAGTCTGACCAAGGCAAAACTCTTCTCCATCATGGTGGTCTGCTGTTCTGCTCCTTTCAGTTGGTGCCATCACCTCAGCTGCCCAAGCAAGAAGCCTTCACTTCATTTCTATGTCATTGATTCACCAAACGGATCTCCCAGTCCTCTTCTCACCTCTGACACCTCTCCTTCAGGTCCCTCCTTTTCTCAGACTAGGACGAAGACAACGGACTCTTGACCCGGCCCCTCCCTCCATGTATTCTCCTTAGCATAGCCAAAGTGACACTCCCAAAAGTCACAGCTCATCATTTCCCTTCTTTACACTCCCTTGAACTCTACCCCCACCCCAACTTTTAAGGGAATTGCACTATTGCACTAATAAAGTCCCACACCAGTTGATGGTGTCTGGAACTTTCTGCATGTGACTTCATCCCTATCCACGGCACCTTGAAAATATACCAATTGAGCTTCCTGTCTCTGTCACATCCCTAGGTTCTTATATTACCCCTTCCCCTGCCTACAAGTTGCTGGAATAACCCACTCTTCTCTTGTCTGACTACTCTTAGCTTCTCACACCTTGGATGTCATTTCCCCTTTGCTAGTGCTCCCAACTCCCCGAGCCTGGGGCATATGCTACTTTCCACTATGCTTGCCCCAGCATAGCCCTTCTAACCTCATGCTGCCAGGCAGCTTTGTATTCCTGACTAAACACAAGTCTGTTGAGACCAAGTATTATTCACAGAAGCATCTTTCCCAAATTTAGCTTGTGACAAGAGCCAAGGTTTTCCATAAGATAAATAAATCTTGTCTGCTTCTCATGTATAAAGCATGGTTCTGCAGTTCTCTCTCTTTCTCTTAGATATAGGTTTGTAGATAGATAGACATATACATATATATATATGTATAGTCATATATATAGTCATTCATAAAATTCTAGAAAAATGATCACTAACCAATATTCACTTTCTTATATTTTCTAAGAGAAGACAAAAGAGGAGGACAACATCTTTCCCTAAACAGTCAGGAAGTGGAAAGTAATGATGGGAATGAGAGCTGCCTGGTTCTCAATCATGGACTTCGACAGATGAAGCAGCCATGGAATCTACCTGATCCAGGGATTCCAGCTGCTTTCACTACCACCTAGGACTCCAAGACTCAACCACTACCACCACCGCTTGTCCTGATACGGACCAAAGAAATTTCTTAACTTCTCCTCTCCCATCTTGAGCTTTGATGCTAAAATTTGTAAAAAACCCAAATTCCATTACTCACCCCCTCAATTTTTAGATGCGTAGCTAAAATAAAAAGAAGTAGAGGGAACTGTTCCTGCAGCAAAGTATTTAGTTCTAAAAGTGACATCAGGATCCAGTACTTCTTCCAGGTTTGCATGTCATATGCAGCTGTAGACATGCAATAGTAGAAGAGGAATGATACCCTGGCTCATTGTCCTCCTGTTTTGTCCCACACTTTAAATCACATATTATACTTGTATACCCAGTGTAATTGCTAGAAAGTGAATATCTGTAAAACAAACAGGAAGTAAACAACACTATACTCTAGAGCCCTCTCGCCAAAACCCTGACCCTCTCACCACAGACAAGCAAGCCATTATCTTGTCTTTCAAAAAATAATTCCTTCACTTGTCTTTACAATGTGACTAAATGCATAAGAATCTCTGGATCACAGGGATGAGCTTTTCTTATAGCTGAACTCCACAGAAACATGTGACTTGTGAGTTGCCTCTTCTCCAAATTGAGATTCTGTGCGTTCTTATAGCTTTTATATGCTAGTCTATGGTATGAACATATCCATGATATATTTATTCATTGATGAGGATTTTCCATATTTTTGGGTGTTTGCATGTATACATATACATTACATGTACATGAGTGTGTGGAAGCCAGAAGACAACCCTGGGTGTTTTCCTCAGTCACTTTCCATGTTATTTTTTGAGATGTTCTCTCACTGAAACTGAAGATCACTAAAATACCTAGATAAGCCCTAGGGACACTCTTGTCTCTCCCCTCCAGTACAGGAGTTACAGGCACATGCTACTATGCCCAGCTTTCTTATGTGGGTGCTGGAAATTCAAATTGAGGTTCTCATGCTGTGTGGTGAGAACTTGGCCAGCCTCACTTCCCAAGTTTTTAAAAATTATGGAATCAACTGATGGGGAGAGGATGGGGGAATAATTTAGAACAAAGTGTAATGATACATATATGAAGATGTCATGATGAAGCCATTGCTTTGCATGCTATCTTTCAAAAACTATTTTAAAATATTCAAACAAGTGAGCCCACATGAGTCCGTCATGATCATAATAAAAATATTTCAGTATCCAGATGAGAAACAACTTTTTCAGGCTGCCTAGATTGGCTAGATGTTCCAAAAATGCTAGCAAACAGAAAATTATGCAGATGGCCTCCTACAAACATAAATCCTTGACAGTCCGGAGTGAGTCACTAATAGATGCACAGCAGTCATTTCAGGTCTTTAAAATTAAGCCATGTGATCTGCCAATGAATCTCAATCTGTAAAAATATATAGTAACTGTGCTGCAGAGAATAGCAGGTACCCTTCTCTAACCAGCTTTCAGCCAAACCTAGTGAAACATCCATGTCTTTCCTCTCACACAACATAAATAGTTAACCTGGTTTTGATATTCCCACGAGCTAAAACCACTGCCATAAGCAAGGTTCCAAGATGAATAAATCATTGAGATGACGGTCTTACGATTGGTTATGTGAACCAGGAATGTTCACTGATGTTTGAACATTAGAAACTCTGCCATGCTCCCATTTACACTTCAATGATCACACTATAAGACCCATCTTGAAATTTCTGATGGGCACAAGATAACCTAACTGGTCAAGACTGACCACATACCTTTCCATGAAAACAGAATGGTACCAGACAGAAAAAGTTATGAATGCTGGACATCTGAGGAAAGAAAGAAAGCAATAAAAGATGAGAAAATGCTATGAATATTAAGAGGCCCATAAAACATGCTACCCAAGGACTGGGGGAATGTCTCAGTAGACAGATTCCCCAGATAAGACCTGGGCATGTGTGGCAATTACCTGTACTATCAACACTTGAGAAGCAAAGACATGGGGTCACTGGAGCAAGCTAGATAGATCAGCCAACTGCTGAGCTCTGGAGTCAATTAAAAGGACATTATCTCAATCAACAGAGGGAGAACAAGGAAGACACCATCACCTTTTTGCATCCATTTCCAGTGCACCCTCCAAACAGATGCACTTACATTCCTGCAAGCACACATGTATGTCACACACATATGTGAAAAAAATCATGTTCTTCAGATCATCATCCTATCCACTGTGCACAAAACTGGTCCACTGATCAAAAATTCTTCCAAAGATAGCAGTAAGTAGGCGGACAAGGGCATCCTCATCCTACTAACAGCAGCACCTCAACAAATTCCATTGCTGAGGGAGGGCTTGCTGCCCTTCTATACCAGGTAGATTCTCAAAACAACCCCAAAGTCATTTGACCTTGTCAAAATTCCAGACACTTAGTTAGAGAGACTCTGAAGTCCTAAGTGATCAGCCTCTGCTGCTCTCAGCCTCATATCCGACCCTCCCTGACTCCCCAGCACAGTTCTGTGTGCTTCCTCAGGGTTCCTCACCATCACCCGAAGTCCACTGCAACTCAGGTGGGTCATCTGTTGTTCCCTCATGCTGCCTGTTTCTTTATCTGCTTCAGGTTTTTGCCCAAATGAGTCTTGGCAGTTGCAACTGGACACTCACTTCTTAATCTCCCTTCTCTGCATTATTCTCCTCCTGCCCTGAAGTCTCTCTAGGCCTGAAGTACTTTATCTTATTCACCTTCCTCACTATATGCTCCCTGTGACCTAGACTCAAGTCCTCCGCTTACTCAAGAGGTCCCCAGTAGTCAGTGGGCAAATAAATATGACTATTCATTTGCCTTTTATGCAAGAAAAAAAGTGGGATACTTAATGGACAAAAATCAAGCACTTTGTCAAATATACTATTGAAAAGTATGAAATCTTGGGGCAATGCTCTGACTCTATCCTCTCTTCCTTTTGTACATGTCTGTGTGTGTAGAAACCAGAGGCTGATACTGGATGTCTTCCATTATCCACTCTGTGCCTTATTTTATTTATTTATATTTATTTATTTATATTTATTTATTTATTTATGTATTTATTTATTTATTTATTTATGTATTTATTTATTTATTTATTTGAGTGGTATCTCTCACTAAACTTGATGCTCACCAAATAACTCCAAGGATTTTCCTGTTTCAAGCTAAGACTATTGGCACATGACATCACGCCTGGCATTTTATGTGGGTACTGGGGATTCCAACTCCGATCTGCAGCAAGCACTTTACCCAATGAGTCATAGCCCCAGTCCCTCTGCCTCTTAATTTCTTAAATCATCCAAATGTGCTTTTTCTTATCTTCAAACATGTGTCACTCAAACCAGTTAGCCACACAACATAAATGTATCATTTTAAATATAGGACCCATTAGGTAATGGAAGTTAAAGATCAAACTTTACTCCATTAGTAAACAGTTTCTAAAGATGTTTATGACATTGGCAAGAGTGACCGCTTTATTGGGGCTGTTAACCACAGATGATATTGATGTATAGGGGGTTGTTGGGTCTTATTAAAAAGTAAAACTTTTTTAAAAGAAGGATAAGATAAAAGCAGAAAAACAAAATCAAACCTACAGGTTCTAACTAAAGAATGCCTCCTGACAAACACATCAGGTGATCCTACATAGGCATGCACCACAGCCACACAGCAGTAGATATGAAAGCTGCTTTACAATGGTCAGGAATGAGATTCCTGCAATTCCGATATTTTTTTCAGGTAATTCACACAATTCTCTCTGGCAAGATTCTGTAATGGTTTTCATTCTTGGATGGAGAAAACATTAGTATAAGAGAAAAAAAGGGCATGCTTGTATTCACCCTAAGATCTCTTGTCGGAACTGCTACTATGCTGTTCAGCCTACAGATTAACCATAATCAACTGAAAAGCTGGTATCCAGCACTGAAGAAGTTTCACCATTATCAATTATCATCAATATGCAGCATGTTCTTGTAAGAAAAGGCAAATGTAAAGTTAAACTGCAAAGATAATTCTATTCATGAAATGACAGAGTCCCTATTCTACAAGGGGTGCTAAGCGATACATTATTTTGTTTGATTATTCAGAGATTGAGATGAATATGCTCCCAACTTCAAGATTATAATTTAAGTTAAAAGGCAAAAAAAAAAAACCCAGACCCTTCTAGGTCTTATCCCTTTTGCAAGCTTGGGAACAAATCCTCCAGAAAGATTGCATCCTTCACTTAAATACACGTTCTGTGATTTAGATAACTGAAACTGAACTGAAAAGAACCAGGCACTGTTCAAACTGTCTTCCTTAAGGGGTTAGTCATGAGTAAGATCCATAATGGCTGCTATCACTACCTCCACTGCTGCATGTTTTCAGAAGATTCTGCAATTCTCACTAGTAGTTGTCAGCATCCTTAAACTCTGCCGTTTATAAGGGAGCAGGATTCTTGTTAAAGTAAATCCAAGTTCAACAATTGAGCTTTGTAACTGAAACATTTGTCTTGACTTTTCTGGCCACTTATTTTACATAAAGAAGATCTCTACTTCTTACTTAAAAGGGTCACCTGGCGAGTTTATGAAGCCCCAAATCAGGCAGGCCTTGGCACTGGGGTGGAGAAAAACATGAAATTGCTGCATTGGGGTGCTGGCAGACAGATAAAAGCAAGCATAAAGACACCTGCCCTGAACAAAGTAAAGCATCATATGCGGCCTGGAAATAGCCTCAGTAGGGGAACCAACAGCGCTGGGCAGACAGAGGAAGGCCTCTCCGGAGAGGTTAATAGTGCAGAAGAGAAAGGATGAAAACGAGGAAGAACCCAGGATGTGCTGAGTGGAACCAAGCATGAGAAAATGGAAGGCCAAGTCCTGAGAGGTCTGAGAGAAGCATCAGGAGCCCATTAGCACAAGTTCCAAGAGCGTTGTTCTGAGAAATGATGCTGTAAGGGTGGCCAGTTCTGCATTCACAGCAGCAATGCTAACCCATCCCGGAGAGTAACATGTTAACATCCCATTGAGAAGAAAAGGCAAGGCCTCTCTTTGCCAACCAGCCACCTCCACCCAACAGACTGTTCCAGAGGGGGAGGCAGCCCCCAGCTCAAGCTCCACAGCAGCTTCACCAGCCAAGCTCCATCAGCCACGCCTCCTCCTGAGCACTCGTTCAGGGCAGCGTGTGAAAGCCTGTGTATCCTGGGAAGACTCCTTTCCTGTCAACCCCCAAGCTAATGAGGACCCTCTCGTACTCTACCTGTGAGCAGAATGTTTCCAAGCTGGCTGGCACACAACAGGAACTTAATAACTTTTTTCAGTGATAATAAACAATGACTAGTGACAATAACATTCCTGTCATCGAGATGCTTATAAAATGAACCAATTTCAGCAACCTAATGCCCAATGTTGCAGCTTTCCACTCCACTAACAACAATGGCAAAACAAATGGAGCCATTTATTTCAATAAGACATTTATTAACACAACACAATCATCAAATTGCAAACACCCAGGCCTATCACCCACATTAAAGTTTAAAATAGTTTTGTTTAATGAAGGTTATGCGATGCTGATTGCTTATGAATAATGCACAATTAGAACATTTTCTCATCACCAGGAATTAATAGCTGGTTGGGGAAATCTGTCCAATTTAGCCTCGTGCCACCTGCCCCTGCCCTTGCCCCACCACCCACGCTGCATAGTGCAGGAGGCATTTTCTGCAGTTTCCCATCCTGTCTCTCAGAGGAGCATCTGCTCAGTGCCACGGTGGTCAGTGCTGGTCTAAGTACCTGACATCACAGTGGACAATGCTGCCTGTCCCCAGGAAGCTTACCATTCTAAAGCAATCTCGAAGGGCACTGTGACCTAAAACCAAGAGTCTTACCTTATCTCCCAAGACAACCACTGTCTCCCCGTGATATTACCAAGGTCATTCTAGCTAGCTTCACTGTAGGAATCACAGATTTGGAAGCAGATAACTACGTTTTTCACTTGTGTTAAAGATAAGGGGCAAAGTGAACACAGGCCGCGAAATGCCCCTCTGATATGGTTTAATATTCCAATCACAGCTGCTATTTCCTTTCCCCAATGTCTGAACATCAAGTGTGGCCTCATGATCATCAGGTTCAGACAGGGCATTCCAAAATCTCCCTTCCTCCATTAAAGGGCATCCAAAAGAGCATTAACTGCCCTGAGAGGGACAGGGCAGAGCTTTAAAGACTGAAGCTAGTGCAAGGGTCCTGTGAGCACACAGCATCAGGGTGAACCTCCTAACCACCCCTGGTACCCACTCTCCTCTCTACCCTCATTGTTACCCTCCCTGGAAGTAACTCAGGCGGCTCTCCTTATCTCCCAGGCATCTCAAATGCTATTTTAGCTTAAAGAGCATGGAAGCTGAGCTTTTGTCCAAATCCTAAAAAGCTGCTACACCAATTGCAAAAAAAAAAAAAAGCACACAATTAACTCACTCTATCGATTTCCCTAGTTCATTCCTTACACCGAGCAAATGGGATCAGATTTCAAAAGATTAAACTTCCATTTCACAGTCCCATTTATAGCATTAAAAATCTCTCTGCCACCTGAGCCTGGTTTTACAGTCCTCAGCCTCTTGCTTTAAAGCACCAGCATGCCTGATTATTGCTTGAACTGGCTTATTGTGGGCCCTGCAGAATAATAAGCAATGGCAATAGATAATCATACCATTTTTCAGATGAGTAAACTGAGACAACAACCAAAATTTTAAAAATGGTAGAATACGGGGGGGGGGGGGTGTCATAACACTAAATTTAGACCGTAGACCATTTACAATGTGAAGACTATATAGAAAGTCACATCACAGTTGTCCCAATAAGTCAAGAAGGAACCCACATATCACTCTGGCCAAGCCTTCAGCTAACAGGCTTGGTCAAGGCCTTCTTTCTCTCCAGTACTCCTCACTAGTCAGACTCACTGTCCAGCATATTCAGAAGAGGACGAGGGGAAACACGTCAACTGCAATGTTTTATAAACAAGTGACTACAGAATCTGTTTCCACAGGGGACTGTTTTTCCCAAAACCTCAAAGCTTGACAGAGGCATTATATCACTTAAAACAACAAATTATGTGCAGGAAAAACGAACAGCAATCACTATTTAGTCTAGACCAATAACTAGTCAGACCACAGTGTGTTTTCTATGGACACAAACCCCAGGGAGGCAGGGAGAGGAAGACAAGGAGAGAGACAAAGCAAGTTAGAGCAGCAGTGATCTGTACCCACAAAGTGCAGTGCAGCTTAGGGACTGACCTGCTCTGTAAGCTGATGGCTCAGAGATTCTAAAGGATGCTTGTGTCCTCCTCTACTTTGGCTATCAGGACTATCAAAACAATGAACTCTGAGAAACTGGAATTTCTCCTAGGAATCTCACTCCGAGAATAGAGAGGGACTTCACACAGTACTGAAATTTGCCAGATCTGGTAACAGCTAGAGTAGAGATGTATCCCCCAGAAAGAGGTATTACATAGCTCTGACAACTTGTCAGACCACCTTGCAGGAGAAACAGGAACCAGCCAGCAGTGGACAGACCCACATTTCAAGCAGAATTATGTTTAGTTATGCATATTTCTTGCTTTACATTTAAACCTTACTCTCATGCTTAAATTCCAAAGACAGACTTTGGAGCAATAATCCTCCTCCTAATATGTCCATACTAAATAAATTTCCCTTTTCTTCTTTCCACTGTTTAATTTTATTTTTTTAAATTTGTTTATTAAGGGCAGATGGCAGAACCAAGGCACATATCCTACCAGACGTTCAGTAACACTTTAGTCAAGTTGAGTCACACAGCACATCCAGGTAGCACATCAGCTTCCAGCCCCCACTTGGTTAGTTCCTGTCTGATTCCTGTTGAGTTGGGGGATCTCCTTGGCCTAGATTCTTCATCTCTGAAACAAAGTTTCTAGCACACTGAAGGGTCATCCTTATATATCATCATGAGGATTCAATAACATGTTTGAGGCAATTGGTCTTAAGCCTACCAAAGCATGTGCTTCTTACAAACTGATCACTAAATATCACCACTAATCACTGCCAAATACGGGGTAGAACTTTGAGTGGGTTTGCCTTTCTAACCCATCATAGACTGATACATTTTTGAAAAATATAATGGGAATGAATTTCTTAGAAAACGACAGTAAAATCTAATTGTTAAACTTCCCAGGCACCTTCTGAAGCTGCACTTATCCTGCAGGTGACCAAGAGACCCCTTACAGAAGGTTAATTGTGGAAAGGTATCTAATAAACCTCAAAGCTCAGAGAGGCCATCCATACTCCTAGGCAGCTGACTTCTAATGAAGGGGCAATTTGGGCCTTGAGGAGAATCAAGTTTATATGATTTTATAACCCGTTCCCAAGTCAGACATGCATCTAATCAGAGCAGGGATGTCAAGTGCCAATTGTCTCTCTCTTTCTATCTCCCTTACACTCTGCCTTTGTCCTCGAAGAGCTGAAGGACTAATCCAGGAGTAAGAGTTCATCCTCCTGCCTAAGAGACAGAAAGCAACAGTGATGGAAGGGTGAGAGGTGTGTAGAGAATCAACAGTGTTGGCGCTATCTCAACAGGTGGAAGGCATGACTCTGTGGGCTGCCTAGTGAGTAACGCCCACGGGCAGGATGCTGTGCTGGCCAGCACCTGTCTCTGTCTGTGCCTCTGTCTGCTGCTGTCACGCATGTTTACCCACAGATCTCCCACCTTTGACCAACACTAAGAAAGGTACACAAGGGTGTCCGCCAGCAGGGGTTTTCTGTTACTCCGAACATTTGGAAATAGTTATCTGTTTGTTACTGTGACAAAATACATGAGAACCCAATGAAGGATGGATTTATTTTGATTCTGTTTTAAGGTCAGCTAGTGCCATTGAAATAGACCTGCTGAGAGGACATGGCAGTAACATAAGTAAGAAGCTCTTTTTAAAGTGGCTAAGAAACAGAGAGAACAGAGAAACACCCTTTTAACGACCTACTTCTAGCCATCCTCACCTCCCAGTTTATACCACTTCTCAATCATTTATTCAGCTATATATTTACCAATGGGCACATCCACTGACTAGGACATAGCCATTTCCTAAGAGCCCCATCAGCTGTCAATCGTGTTATAACACAGGAGCCTTCAGGAGACATTTCAGATTCAAATCATAACACTAGTCCACAAATATAGCGAAATAAAAAGCTAGATGATCTGGGCTCTAATCCAGGTTCTGTCACTCACAGGTTTGCCTTGGCAAAGTCACTTTCATACTCTGAACTTCACTGGTCCAGAAAGGAACATGCTGTCAGGGCCCCTTCTGACGTCATTATTTCCTGACCACTCAGATGCTACTGCTCAATGTGCACGTGCCCATTATTTACACCTGTCTTCACACCTGCCTTTGTCCAGGCCCCATCAAACTCTGTGTTAACAGCACTCCGGATATTGGTCCTCATGGCCAGAGCCTGACCCAATGTCCCAGAACACTCTGTCCCCCTAAGGGCATGTCTCAGTCACTTGCACATAGTTCAGTTTCTCTCTCCTACACCTCACCATACTCAGACAGGAGGCATTCTAGCTAATCTCCACACGTTATCTGTGGAATCACATCTGTGGGCTAGACTCAATTACCTCACACACCGTCAGCAATGATGTGGCCTCCTCCCTTTGGAGCTTCCATTCCTCATTCATCAAGTATGTCTTCAGCAACTACCACAACATGTAGCTCTAGAAAGATAATGGTGGGAAAACCCTGCCCCATTCTCAGAGCCAACAGCTACTAGTGAGGCTTAGCGAATCCCTTAGCATGGCTTCAGAAACCCACAGAACAAGACTCCAGAACTACCTCACAGTCTGCATCAATGTTTAACTTATCATTACAAGGCATGGTTCACAGTACATGAAAAATTCTTAAGGGGAGTGACTGATTCTCTGGTAAGGGTTGGGGTGGAAGCTACTGTATAAAAACTGGAAGGTCTTCTTTTTCCTTTCTAAAAATTGGCAGTTACAAGCTGCTTCCCTTTTTACCATTTTCTGTTTCTGTGATGCTAGGAATCGAACTCAGAGCCTCCTTCATATAGGCAAGCACTCTGCCAGTGCACTACACCCCCCAATACTTCTTTAACCTTTGAAGAAATACATTTTGAACATTTCTAGCTGCTGTTAGTCATAGATATAAGAGGGGAAAAACCAGTGCCTTCCTTCTCTAGCACTTACGACACTAAATTAAAATGTGAGTGGGGCTTGTGAGATGGCCAAATCAGTAAAGTGCTCACTGTGCAAATATGAGGATCTGAGTTCAGATCCCGAGCATCCATGTAAAAAGCCTAGTAAGGCAACACACACTAATCCCAGTGCTGGGAAACAGAGGCAGACAGAGCTCTGAGCACACTGGTTCAGTCGCTCTAGCCAAGTTGGTGAGCTCCAGTCTCAACAAGACTCTATCACACAAAACACTAATGTGGAGAGCAAGTGAGGAAGATATCCAATGTTGGCCTCTGACTTACACACATGTGCATGCGTACACACACACATGAACACATACGTCCCTCTACCCTGTCACATGTATACAATGACTTTCCTAATTAACAGTCATGGGCCAATACTTTCCCTGGAAAAAGGTTAAAAATGGAATGTCAAACTAATTTATTAAAGGAACACTGAAAATCTAGGAAGGAGTCCTAAGGATAGTAATCCTCTACACTCCTGTAATCTTAAGACAGATATTCTCAATTACATAACAAACAGTAACTGGCGTCACACAGTGGAAGACATGGCAACCTTCTCTTTCCTCTCTGCCCCTAACTTAACATACATCTAATGAGGAGGCTGATTCCACAATCATGTTCCCTGTGCTATACGGACAGAGACCTTGAGATGGCAAATGTCCTTAACCATTCATCTTCTAGTCAATAGCCAGCACCTAGTCACTCCGCACTCAGTCTATAGAACTCCACTATGTCCATGTAACACATGGGGATCAGGATGCTTGCTTCCTGTCCAAAAAGGGAGGTTCA
The DNA here is from genome assembly GCA_023101885.1 of Typhlomys cinereus. Taxonomy (NCBI): domain Eukaryota; kingdom Metazoa; phylum Chordata; class Mammalia; order Rodentia; family Platacanthomyidae; genus Typhlomys; species Typhlomys cinereus. The sequence goes on along the minus strand of JALPQD010000361.1, from coordinate 1,882,569 downwards.
GACATAGCAGAGGAGCAACTTTGCAAAAAAGAAAAGAAAAAAAAAAAAAAAGACCACTGGCTTGAACTTACTGACCCTAACTGGAACCATTCACTCCTGGGGCAAGACAGCCTCAGTTTAACTTCAAAGTCTGACCTGCTACATTTGAGACCTCTCGTATCAAGTGTTGAATTATCATGTTGAGAGGCAGAAGAGGCAGGATAGTCCCGGACCTTATGAGGCTGATCGTAGCTCTCATAAGAACAACTGTTCTCAGACCATTGCACCATCACCTGGGACATGTTAGAAAGGACATTGATACCATATCCTAGGCCCATTCAATTGCATCTACAGGTAAAACTCTAGACACTGTGCTTGAGAAGCCATCTAAACAACTCTTAAGATACGCTAAAGTTGAAAATAAAAATTAATACCCTGGAACATCAGCATCTTATGTTATGATCATGTTTTGTACATAAGCCATAGTGCCCCATCTTTCTGACACCAGCACCCCAGAGCATTCACTAAGGATAAGTACTTACCAGAAAAGGACATTTTTTTGTGTGATAAACATCAGTCCAATGCTTAGATAACAAGGAATCTCTCAACTTGCTCTTTATATTTCAGAATGCCTACTCCTCTTTTTCATTAGTCAAGACATGTTCAAGTTCTGTTGGTCCCAAATTAAAGCTTTAAATAAAACAACTTGAGAAAGTGAGAATAAAAATTAATTTCTATAAATAAATCCTCTAGAGGAAAAAAAAAAACCTCAAAAATCACAGTAACCATGACACTGCCATGAATCTAAACTCTGAACCTTTTTCTTCAAAATGCAATAGTATACAAGGTCCAACATTTTGTAAAGTCAGTATCCTAAGGCCTGGGACAGCACTTCCAATGATACTTGCAGAGCAGAAAGTTCTCCAAGCTCTCTAGCCACTGCATGAGAATCAGTTATGAAAGATATCTATAATATATCAGTTATGAAACTTTTAAAATCTGGATTATATAATTCTCTGTGCCAGATCACCACCTCCTTTCCCCTCAGGAGTCTGATTTTCTTTCTCTCTAGAATGCTGTAGTAACACCTACTTGTTCCATAAGCGTTCTGTAAAGCCCAGAAGGGGAAAATGTGCTTTGCCAGGGCATTTTGTGTTGACAGGCATTGCACCGCCCAGGAGAACAAGAGAGATATGAAGAAAAGCAAAGAGGCTTAATAGCCTCCTGGCTTTTGTCTTTAATGGAAATGATGTGCTTACTAAAAACAGTCCTTCCTCTTGTGGACTCCCTCCTGATCTGGACATGAACCAACACAATGGGCCTCTCAGTTTATATATAATCACCACCACATGGCACTTCATTCCTTGGCCAAGGGGCTTTCTATCCAGCACTGTACATACAGGAAACACTGCATAACACTGAGGACCAGGCCACCATCTCCTCCCTAAATTGCTTGGGCATCAGCAGGTTTCACGTGGAAATGAAAGAGCATGGCAGGCACGCGTTGCTACAGGCCTAATGAAAATGGCTTTTTAATACTCTCACAGCCTCCTTTAATTGCAACACAATGGAATACAACTTAAAAAAAAAAAATCTGAAACCAGCTAGCTGGACCAACTGGCCCCCTCTGTCCTCAATGTTCTTGGTTCAGCCCTGAAAGCTCCCAGCACAGTGGGATGGACACTCATTCACACTACACACAGAACCATAGTTCCTGTTCTAAGAAAAACAAATCACTAGGACGTGTTTCTTACCTGAACCCCCACCAAAAAGTTTCAGTGAAGTGTTGCTAGAGCCTTTAGTAATTTAAAGTATCTTTGGGAAAAAAAGAACTAACTAAGAGCTGGAAGCCCAGGCTAGGACTCAGGCATATGCCATGGTTTAAAAGCCTCCTGGAAAAAGGGCCGCAGAGATGACTCAGGGGTTAAGTCTCTGCCTTGCAAGCAGAAGGACCTAAGTTCAAATCCAAGATCCCATGTAAAAACACCACAAGGAATGAGTGACCTATGCTTCTGGCCCTGGAAAGTAGAGCCTGGAAATCACAGAGCAAAGCAAAAAAAAGGTAGAACCATTCAGGATGATTCCCAAAGTCATTCTTGAGCCCCCACAGGCACACACAGTACCCTCTGATGCACAAAGACACACATATATACACATACGCGCATGCACACAAATCTCCTGGAAGGCTTGCTAAAACAAAGTCACCACTGTACCCAGCCAAAATCCTCATCCTGGCTGAAACCCATAAACGTGCATTTCTCACAAGCCCAAGTGCCATGGTTTGCTATTCTTCGTGGGCCACGGGAGGGGCAAACCCCCTAACCCACTGAGGAAGCATGATCCCGCCACTGACTTTTCTGGGAAACCACAGACTCTCTCAGGGATCTTCTCTTCCCCCTGTGAAACTCAAACCCTGCCTGCGGACTTCAAGGACTGGGTTCCCAGAACAGCAGGTTTCTAACTTTAGCAGGCAAGATGGTCCCATGAAGTCTCATTGTCACTGACTCCTTGGGCTTCTCCACTTACCATCATCATGCAGACCTGGTGTGGGCCCAGGAATCTGGGCTTGTCACCAGATCTGAATGATCACAATTGTGCTGTGAGCAGCTGCCTACAGCACGTGAGGGGCCTCCTTATCACTGATGCAGTGACCCCTTGGGCTGTATTCACAACCATTTTAAACAGAAGGCTGAGTTGCAATGACCCGCCAGACTTCACATCTTTCAGCTTAATTATTTGAAAGTCTAATTCTATTTTCTCTACATGCTCATTACACCAACAGCTGCATTCCATCTCCTTTAACTTTTTGTCTGTGGACTTTGAGACTGCTGTCGCTGCAGACAGGGTAATCTTGTAGGTGGGGCGAGTTTGCTGTTCAATGGTCCGTCAGAGAGACTCCACTGGAAAGGACAATTTCTGAAGATGAGGAGTGGTTCGCCCAACGCTCAGACCCAGCCCAGCGTGCTCAAGAATTCACTCCCTTGGCCTCCAGCAACAGCACTGACACAGCTCCCTTCTTCCTGCCAAGGGCGCACTGTAGTAAAGGGAAAAAGCACCATCACTTAAGCCAGACCATTTGCCAGCTGACCCCCCTTTTTTTTTACACCACTGCTCTTTTTACCTCTGATTCATTAGAAGAAAAAAGAAAGAAGGGAGTTCAGAGGGAATGAAACAAAGGAGGGAGTTAGGGAGTAACTAGCTGAGAATCTGCCAATAAAGGAAATACTTTTTGCTTGATTGGGTGTTTTTGATAGCGATACTTTAATTTTTTTTTCTTTTTTTAAATTTGTTTTTATTCCTCTAGAGTTTCAAACATGAATATAATGGATTTATTTCATTATCACTCCTTACTACGTAACCCTATCCCCACTCTTTTTCCTATTCCAAACCTTGCCCCCAATCACTCACCTTCCTATTTTCCTGTCTTTATTCATGTGTACCCCACTGAGTTTCCCCAGGGTTGCTTCTACTAGAATGTGACCAAGCACTTGTTAAAGCATGGATGATACATCAGTGGGTATATCATTGAGGAAAAAGGCTTTTTAATTTTCTTTGACACTTTTATCCATTGATTTATGTTTTTCCCATCCCACTTCATACTTACTCCTTTTCGGCCAGTCTCCTTCCTACTTTCACATCTTTGGCATATGTAGCCCAATGGGTTTCAGCTGAGGTATCCACACTGGCAAGTGTTCAAGATAGGTATTTTATTCAATTGTGTGTGTGTGTGTACCTGTGTGCGTGCGTGTGTGTGTGTGTGTGTGTGTGTGTGTGTACCTGTGTGTGTGTGTATTTGTGTGTGCATGTATGTAGAACCACTAGGGAATTCGGGAACCACCATGGACCGCCCCCACCTTCTCCTTGTTTACTCTGCCCTGGGATTCATAGGCTCCGCCCTACCAGGACCAGAAACGCAGGCCACCCCGCTTCCACCCGGCTTCTATACGTGGGGTCTAGGATCCGAACTCAGGACCGTCGGCCTGCAAGGCAGAGCCTTAACCTCTCAGCCACTTCTCCAGAGACATTTTTAAATGAGCTAGTTAACTAGACAGCCACTGTTCCCACAGCAATCTAAACCCAGAGGAAGTGAAAGGAAGCCTTTTCACAGGTGAAATGTTTAAGTTTGGGCTTACCAGTGACTTCTTTAGAAAACCTAATTCCTAAGATAGGACGCTGAAAAAAAGTGTTAGACACCACTTAAAAGCAAATGTTTTGGGGGGTTATGTTTTTGCTCTTTGACAGTTTCATACATGAATAAAATTAATTTCTTCTTTTCTCCCCTAACTCTCCAATTCCATTCCCCTCCTTTTCCCAATGCAGATATTCTTCCTACCAAGTCACTCTTCTACTGCCATGCTTTTTGTATGGATGTTCCACTGAGTTTTATCTGGGTTGCCTGTACTGACATATGACCAAGCACTTCCTGGAGCATAGACAATATATCACTGGGTATACCACTGAGGAAGTATACCATTGTCTAACATTACCCCTCCATGGTCGCTCAAGAAAGCCTCTTAAGATCTTGCCACTTACATGGTGAATCATTGATAACCCAAATCTTGTTCAGGTCTTGTAGAAATAGACACAGCTACAATAAAATCATGGGTACAGCAGCCCTGTCACATCCAGAAGATGATGTTTGGCAGCATCCACTCCTTACCTCAGGCTCTTACATTCTTATTTCCCCTCTTCGACAATGTTCCCTGAGCCTTGGGTAGGGTGATTCAGATATACTGTTTAGGGCTGAGCAATCCATAGTCACTTATTCTCTGTACTTTGGTCAGTTGTGATCTCTATATTAAAGATTTCCATTGTGAAAGGAAGTTCCCTGGTCAAGGAATAAGAGCTGTTCTAATATATAGATATAATGATAAGTGTGTAGATGAAATTTTGCTATCATGTCCTTATAGCTAAACCTTAGTATTTTGTTCCCCTCACCCTACAGCCTACAGCTTCCCCTTTCTATAAGTCTTAGCCTGATTTACAGTACCAGGTATGTGTTCCCTGCTGAAAAGCAGGACTTAAATTTAATTAGAAATTTTTGTTTGGCTTTTTTTTTGGGGGGGGGCTTATATATTTTCTTGTCTTCTCTAAGTTCATTCAGGAGTTTATTAGTATCCTGTGTGAATTCTTTGAGTTCTTTGAATTTATTTAACAAATCTATGATTACACTTTTGAAAACTGTGTCTTTTATTTCTGTTAGGTTTGTAGTTGAGGATAAAGACATAAGTTGGGTTCTTGTATTTGTGGGTTTTTTTTTTTTTTCTATTTAGCGTGGACATCTTGAGTTACCTTGTTGGGTTATGCTTCTGGTAAATGTGAGTTTGCTGGGTTCCCAGATACGACTAGAGACTGAACTGCTTACAGGTCCCTTGGAGGGTAAAGTCTGTATTTCACTTTGGCCATTGTGTGTGCCATTCTTAGTAGGTCTAAATGTGTTGGTAGGGAGGGTCAGGACCTGTCAGCTGCACAGTTAGAGTGGGGTCAGGGTGAGGTGCAGGGGACTCTTCAACTGTGCAGGGACGCGGAGCAAGTGGGTGGTAGCAGTGTAATATGAGGCCTGTGGATCGTGTAACAACTGGGTGAGGTGCCAAAAACTACTTACCACTGTGTCAGGCATGGGTGTGAGCTGGCAACAGGGACGGGAAGTGAGGTCTTGAAACAAGAGATTCCTCACTACTGGGACAGGCATGGCCACGAACAGGCAGTGTGTGTATGTGGGGGTGCAGCAAGGCCTGTGGGCCAACAGATAGGGGTTCTGTTGGGGCAGGTGCCTGGCAAGAGTGGGCAGCAGGGGCAGGTGGTGAGGCCCAAGGTGGAGACAGAGGGGGCAGAAGACAAGGAATATGGGCTGTAGCAGTAGGAGCATTGAGTCCCATGGGCACCATTGCTGGGGTGGTGGTGAGGGAGATTCCTGTGGGCAGTAGCAATGGGTTAAGTGGTGTGAGCTGTGAGTAGTGACAAGGCCCATGGACTGCAGCAGCTGGATAGAAGGCAAGGCCCACGGACAGCGGGGAGGGAGATGAGGCCCATGAGTAGTGTCAGTTAGGATAGGAGGTGAGACCTGTGGGCACCATAGTGGGGATGAACAAATTTAAGGATTATGGGTATAGAAAAAGGAGAGTCCAAGCCAAAGTCATAACTAATTTTTTAAAAACAATCACAAATACTTAAAGAACACAACTGCCAATCTGAAGTACTATATCCAGAAAAACTTTCCATAAAAACAAAAGATAGAAAACATTCCATGATAGAAAACAAACTAAAGGAATACATGAACACAAAACCAGTTCTACAGGGACTACTGGCAGGAATACAATGAACTGAAGAAAAAGAAAAATCCGTACAAGAGTCATAAGGAAGAAAAAAGTCATATTATGACAGAACATCAAGATAAGTGAAACTAACCATTGCAAACTTCATGCACGACAGGAAGAAATCCACAAAATTCAATGCCAACACTGAATACAGATGGCCTGGTCTCCCTAATGAAAAGTCACAGGCCAACAGATTGGATCAGAAAACAAAATCCGCATTCTTCTGTCTCCAAGAAACACACATCACCATCAAAGACAAGATAAAAGAGTAGGAAACAGTACTTCAAGTAGACAGGATGAGGAAATAAATGGCAGTAGTTATCCTACTATCTGAAAAATAGACTTCAAGCCAAAACTAGTCAAAGGAAAGGAAGAAAGTGACTACATATTCATTAAAGAAATAATGTATCAAGAAGAAATTGCAATTCTAAATATATATCAAGTATAAAGGCAACTAAATTCATAAAACAAGTACTACTAGATATAAAGACACAGATTAACATCAACACAGTAACAGTTCAACATCTAACCCACACCAAGAAATAGGTTGTCTGGAACAAAAATAAACAGAGGAACAGATAAATGGACTTAACTAACATCTACAGAATATTCCACCCAGACAGCAAAGGATATACATTCTTCTCAGCTAACCATGAAAATTTCTCAAAAATACATCACAAACTAGGGCAGAAATCAAGGCTCAACAAATATAAGAGAACTGAAATATACCCTATATCATATTAGACTGTAATAAAATCAGAAATCAACAAGAGAAACCTATACAAATCTCAGAAATCAAAGGAAACTCTATTGCATGAACAATATACCACTGAAGACATAAAAAAGGAAACAGAAAAAAATCCTAGCAATAAGTGAAAATGAAGGGGAACACAGGAAAGGGTTCTGGGAAATGCCACTGGGTCCTTGCACTTCATCAGAGAGGAGGACCCAGAGGAGAGTCTGGCATGCACATTAAAGGATGCTCTGGGGATGGGAGGGGGAGGCACTAGGGAATAGGGAGGGAGGGGGGAGGGGAGGGGGCATAGAGCGGTAGGAGGTTGGAGGGAGGGAGGGGTCTGGTGTACCTGTTAAAGTTGTATGAGTAGAAATAAATAAATAAATAAATAAATAAATAAATAAATAAATAAATAAATAAATAAAATAAGTGAAAATGAAAACACAACATATCAAAACTTGTGGGATACAAAGAAACCTCAGAGGGAAGTTTAGAGCTCTTAATGCCCATATCAAATGACTAGAGATATCCCAAATAGATAACATAATGGTAGCTGGAGAGATGGTTCAGGAGCTAATCCTCTGCCTCATAAGCAATAGGACCTGAGTTCAGATACTTGAGCCCACATAAAAATGCTAGGCAGAAATGGTGGCAGCCTTCACTTCCTGCCATGGAAGGCAGAGCCTGGGAAATACCAGAGCAAAAAGAGGTAGAGGCAATTTAAGATGATTCCCAAAATCATCCTTGGATCTCCATAGGCGCATAGAGCCTGATACACACAGAAACAAACAAACAAATATATATATAAATAATCATTTTATTCTCAGAGCTTCCTGAACTTCATTTAAAACTGTAACATTCTTTTAAGGAGACAAAAGAGCACACTTCAACAGAGAAATTAGGCCACGGTCATGTACTGCATGTAAGTGGGCTCTGGTGCAGCTCACTCTCACTTCCCTTCCTGTTCACTTGGGACTGAATAGGTTCGATCTCCCCAGTCAGGGGGGCATAGGGACTGGCAGTTAGATGGTAACCAACCAGCAAATGGGAGACTGACCCCTCTTACTGCTGTGTCCTACTCCTATTCTTCCATCTACCTTTGAGCCTTCTTTTATATTAAAATCTTCATTTAAATAGTCTTTTATCTTTGGTTAGGAGATGACCTGAACAACCAATCAGCATGCAACCAAGGGCAGTGCAGGAACAGCAAAACTGAAAATAGCAACAAACCATAATTCAGATCACCAGAGACCTAATGTTCACCTAGAACCAGACCAGTCAAATCTCTCTCCATCCTAGAGTGCAAAGAACCTTGTGGAAGAAGGGACAACAAGAGTGTAAGAGTCTAAAGATGGGGAGGACCAATGATATGCAAGATATTCTACACAAGTCAGGGCTGAAGCAGCCAGGATATAGCCACAATGTGATTGGACCTTATCTGACCTGCACAATGGCTGACATGTCAACAACCCCCTCCCCCAAAGTATAGCACAGACCATAGGGGAGAAGGCGTCAAGCAGTAGAATCCTTAAAGACAAGGGGTTAAACAGATAAAATAAAGTTCCTGTATTAGTTGGCATCCTAAAAAGGGGCACCAAGCTATGCCACTGAGTCCTGAGCCCTCACTATTTTAGAAGACTCAAAGGGAAGTTCAGCGCCCACATAAATAGATGTTCTGGTGTATGGGAGGGAGAAAGCAGGAAACACAAAGAGAGGAGGAGGGAAGGAAAAAGGGTGAGGGGGGAGTGAGAAAGGGGGAGAACAGGGGAGAAAGGAGGAGGGAGGAAGAAGAGGGTACTCATTGAGCTTGTATAACTAGGCAAAAAAAGTGATAAAAAACTGTAACATTCTTTTAAGCACTTTCTAACACTCAATACTAAACTATGTTTTTGTTGAGATGTAGCTTCCTCAGTTCAGCAGACTCATTCCCAAAGATACATCTTCTCCCCAAGCATATTTTCTCATCAGCCTCTCACTGGCCATTAGGCAGTGGCATTTTCATTATTAAAGTCACCATCCTCCTGTTCTTCTATTCTATGCAAAAGGGTATGTGGAGAGAATGTGATTTTTTTAGGTGAATATTAACAGAAAAATCCTTTGAAAGAAAAACAATACTGTGGAACCAAAAAAGGCAAAGTAATTGAACTGAAAGGAACCTTGTCCAAATTCCTAACTAGGATGTGGTTAAGTGTTTAAACTTATGAGCAAAGGTTTGAACCTTCACCATGGGGTACTTACTACCCATCATTTTTTTCAGACACAGGAAAATAAAGTTTAACTCACTTATTCCCAGACACTAAGAACAGATGACAAGACAAGCAAGGCAGGTCCTCACACAAAATAGCATCAGTCAAGAGATTATAGGTGTAGCAACAAGGGCATCCAGAGACTGACTATAGGTGTAGCAACAAGGGCATCCGGGCGAGGCGCTATGGCCTTTGTTGGATTCAGCAAGAGAAGCACATCAAGGCAGGTTAGACTGGCTGGATACTGGATAACTGAAGTAATTCGAGTAAGCCCAGATCCATGAGAGCAGACCCTGGTTGCAAGGCAAATGACACAGGGATGAGTAAGTCAATGGAATATGGCATCCAGCAGTATACAAGCTAGACAAAGCATGGATGACTCTGGATTAGGCTGAGAATTTTGCTCTAAGAATTGGCTGGATTTCCTGAATCATACAGAACATTGTGATACATACATTTTGTCTAGATGCATATATACCAATGTATGGTGATATATGATGTAGTAGTAACAGAAAATTATAGGCATAACCAATACAAAACAAAGTAATATTTAATCTTTCATAAAAGTATGATCATAGTTCAAGTGAGTTAATTTTAAGACAGTCCTATCCAATAGAAAAAGAACATGAATAGATATGTCATTTTAATTTTCTAATATTCACATTTAAAAGGAAAATAGACATGATAATATCATCTTTTGGGAGTTCTTTTTAATGATAATTTTCTTTTTTTATTTTTTTATTATTATTATTATTTATTCAACTGTGTGCATATGCATGTGTATGTGCGCACGCGCGTGTGTGCCTGTGTGTGTGTGTCTGTGTATGTGTAGAACCACGGACGAATTCGTGAACCTCCATGGACGCCTCCACATCCTTCTGCCCCAGGATTCACAGGCTCCGCCCTACCAGGACCAGAAGCGCAGCCGCCCCCCTCCCCCGCTTCGACTGGCGTCTATATGTGGGATCTGGGATCCGAACTCAGGACCTTCTGTCTGCAAGGCGGAGGCTTAACCCCTGAGCCACTTCTCCAACCCCTTTAATGATAATTTTTATATGCAAACAAAATGAGTTTATGCTGTTGCCCTGACCACTCCCTGACCATCCGTCTCCTGTACCACGTCTCTACCCCCATCTCTCCTCTCTGGTCCTCCCCTTACCTCTTCAAGTCCGTCATGTCCCATCCACCCTCTTGTCCCTCTGTGTGTGCCCATTATAGGGCTCCCTTGGCAGTGGGAGTCAGATTTCTCTTATAGTATATGTGGCTCTTCGGTGAGCAAACTCATTAAGTGGGGAGGTTTCTCTTCCCTTGTCCAGTACCAGTCCCTGGGACACTCTTCACTGTGCAGTTGTTTCTCCTAAGGTCCTTGCTAGTTTCTGGGGGAATGTTTATGTATCAACCATTGTGCAGACCTGGTGGTACAATTCTCATTGCAGTGAACTCCTGGGAACTTTAGCCCCATTGTAGCTGGAGTGTGTTGATAAGAAGTACTCCACCCCACCTTTAGGCACTTACAATTTTGTCTGAGTCTTGGGGATGGGCTGATTAGGGCCCAGCAAGAATACCATCTTGTTGTAATAAACTTTTTTTAAACCTACTACAACAAATTTTAAAAATATCAATATCAAAAAGACCAATGCTATATTTTATATTTCTTTTCCAATTTAAAATAATTACATTTCATATTCTCGAACTATATGGAAACTACATTGAATAGAACATCTTTAAGGATTTAAATGGGTCTTTAAGACACTGTCTTTCAATTGTGTTCGCAGCTGCTTCTCGCTCGCCGAGCTCTAGTTGAAGGAGAAGGGGGGTAAGTAAGTAAGGAGGTCGCTGTACCATGGCTCGTACCAAGCAGACCGCCCTCAAATCCACCGGTGGGAAAGCACCCAGGAAACAACTGGCCACGAAAGCCGCTCGCAAGAGCGCCCTCCACTGGAGGGGTGAAGAAGCCTCATCGTTGCAGGCCCGGTACTGTTGCGCTTCATGAAATTAGGCGCTACCAGAAGACCATTGAACTTCTGATTCGCAAACTCCCTTTCCAGCGTCTGGTGCGGGAAATTGCTCAGGACTTCAAAACAGATCTGCGCTTCCAGAGTGCAGCTATTGGTGCTTTGCAGGAGGCAAGCGAGGCCGATCTGGTTGGCCTTTTTGAAGATACCAGCCTGTGTGCTATTCATGCCAAACGTGTAACAATTATGCCAAAAGATATCCAGCTAGCGCACCGCATACGCGGAGAACGTGCTTAAGAATCCACTATGACGGGAAACATTTCATTCTCAAAAAAAAAAAAATTTTTTTTCCTCTTCTTCCTGTTATCGGTAGTTCTGAACGTTAGATATTTTTTCCATGGGGTCAAAAGGTACCTAAGTATATGACTGGGAGTGGAAAACTAGGGGACAGGAATCAGGTATTGGCAGTTTTTCCATTTTCATTTGTGTGTGAATTTTTAATATAAATGTGGGATGTAAAGCATTAATGCAAGTCAAATGTTTCAGCGAACAAGTTTCAGCCGCTCAACTTTATAACAATTTATAAATAAACCTGTTAAATTTTTCTGGACAATGCCAGCATTTGGATTTTTTTTTTTAATAAGTAAATTTCTTATTGACGGCAACTAAATGGTGTTTTTAGCATTTTTATCATACAGTAGATTCCATCCATTCACTATACTTTTTCTAACTAAGTTGCCTTACATGCAAGTACATGTTTTTAATGTTGTCTGTCTTCTGTGCTGTTCCTGTAAGTTTGCTATTAAAATACATTAAACAAAAACAAAACAAAACAAAAAGACACTGTCTCTCTGATTTCCTTGAGTTTCTATCAGATATGATCTACATGTCTGACCCTCAGTGCTGCAGGCTCAGTCCCTTGTCCTACTTGTTCAGGGCACATCTCTCCCATTGCCTGATCATTCTGAAGACAGCATGCTAAAAGACAGCATGCTAATTGTAAGGTAAACTTAGAAATAAATTTATTGGGCTAGTGAGATGGCTTAGTGGTAAGGCAACTGTTTGCAAATTTGATGACCTCAGTTCAATTCCAGGAAGTCCATATGGTGGAAGGAGAGAACTGACTTCTGAAAATTGCCTTTGACCTCCACCCATGCACCATATCTTCACTCTCATTCTCATTCTCTCTCTCTCTCTCTTTCTCCTGCAATTATCTCTCTCAAGTAAATAAATAAAATATTGAAAAAAGGAATAAGTTTATTAATTGAAGATATTGCAGGAAATGCAATCTTGTAGTTGTGGGGTCTCTCATATGAAATTCCCCATGTTAACTACAGCCATGACATGGGATCAGAGTGAGTGTCAGTGAGAAAATATGACACGTGACAGCAGAATATACTTAATCAGAAAGAGAAAATAATCCTGTCATTTCCGCAGTCCAATGACGAAACATTATGTTAAGTGAAATAATCCAGGCTCAGATACATAAATACTGCATGTGATACATGAAAGAAGTTGATCTCATAGAAGCAGAGAACAGAACAATCCTTTCCAGAGGTTGGGAGTATTGGTCCATATAGACAAAGTTGGATAGAAAAAGAGTTCTGGGATTTAGTTACACCAGAGAGTAACTATAGATAACAAATTACGTATTTCAAAATGGCTAAAGATGTGACTTTAAATGTTCTCACCACTAAGAAATGATTATACATGCAGTGACAGATATGCCAAATACACTTAATTAACTCCCAGTATATACATATATCAAAACATCATGTTGCACCATATAAATATGTATAAAATCCACTGGACTCCCAGCCTGGCTGCCACAGACGTCTCCCATTTTGAGGTTCAGGGGGCTCAACAGGACACTCTGCAGCAAGCAGACCTGGCCTAGACACCAGCAACTCCAAGCGGTCTGGGTGGAGCTTGAAGAGGCATTGGGCCACACGCCTTCATCATTAAACTATGAGTTTTAAGGAACGCCTCAAGACAAGCAAAAATATCCACAGTGCTACTTTCATTTAGCAAATACGATGCATGTAATGATTGCTAGGTACTTAGAAAGTGTCCTGGGATTCTTCCGAATGTAGGTTACTTAACCTTTGGAAACAACTCTATGATGGTCTAGTAATTCTATTTCTAGATACATGTCACGAGGAATAGAAAGCAGAAATTCAAATGAAAGACTGGCTCTTATCCACATAAGCAAGACTAGATTAAAGCAACCAAAAGGTGGAAGTAGCACCACTGATAAGTGGTCCAGCCATACAATGCAATACTATTCATCCTGTAAAGGCCTAATGTAAATAAGCCTAATGTAAAAAGACAAATATTACATGATTCTACTTACATGAGTAACTTGGATCAGGAAATTTTCAGAGGCAGAAAGTAGGTGGCAATTATGGAATAAGGAATGGAAAGTTAAGGTGCAGATTTTCAGTTTGGAATAAAGAAAATTCTCTGGGGATGGATAGTGGTACTGGCCACAGGGCAATGTGGATGTACCTAATGTCACTCAACTGCACAGTGAAAAATGAGTAAGGTACAGTTAAGTGGTAAACTGTATAACATGTACTTCATAATTAATAGTTTTTTCTTTTTTTATCATTTATTCAATTGTGTGTGTGTGTGTGTTTGTGTGTGTGTGTGTGCGCGCGCGCGTGTGTGTAGAACCACAGGAGAATTCAGGAACCATCATGGACACCTCCACCTCCTCCTTGTTTACTCTGCCCCAGGACTCACAGGCTCCGCCCTACCAGGACCAGAAACGCAGGCCGCCCCCGCTTCCGCCCGGCGTCTACACGTGGGGTCTAGGATCCGAACTCAGGACCTTCCGCCTGCAAGGCAGAGGCTTAACCCCTGAGCCACCTCTCCAGCCCCCACGATTAATAGTTTTTAAAGATAAAAATAGTGAGTTTTATATTTAACACACTGAAAAAAAATAAGAGGTCTGGATTTTAACTTCAGCATCACAATATTTCTTCCCAAGGTGTAGGCCCTTTGGCCAAACCAGACAGTGCTGAGGCACGAGGGACACGGTGGCAAACATTAGCCTCGGCCCTGCCCTAACAGAGGTCGCACTCCATTGGAGAGACCTACAACCAGCTCAGATTTCCATTGTGAAGGAGACACAGACCTGGAAGTGAGGGGCAAATACCCAGAAGACAAATCCTAGGGAAGACTTCCAGGACAAAGTAACCAGGAAACAGGCAAATCCCAAGCTGTGTAGAGCAAATCCACCTGTCACTCGGGCACACAAAGGCTGTAACGCTTCGAGAACTCACACACAATTCCTGCTCTCAATTCACATGTGGTCTAAGCTTGGTAAACTCCCCAGTGAACAGCAGTCATGCACAGTCATCTCCAAGATATCAGGTGAGTCCCCACCACAGCACACTCACCAAGCCCTCAATGCACTTTCACACCACCTCACATGCTACAGGGCTGGGGAATATATGCTGCAGGACCCCAGGCCTTTAAGCTGGATTCCCAGTCATGCTTCTCTCTGGTTCTGTGACCCTAAGCAAGTTATCAGACCTTTCTGGAACTCAGTTCCTCACCTGAAACTGCGGATATATCTACTTCAAAGGACTGTGAACTTCATAGAGTTGACCTATGTAAAGTGTTTTATGGACTGCTCTTGTCATTTTTAATAAAGGTAGTTGTTATCATCACCATTTCCTTATTCCAACTTCAAAGGACCCTAGAGGCATGCGGAGAGGGACCATTCTCTCCATTTAAGAGGCAGGTAAATAAAGCAAGTTATTTGCCTCTCTGACTTCCACCTCTCTCTACTTTGCGATCTACAACCATCAAAATGTATTTGGTGAAAATTTCGATTATCTCGATACCTACTGTAGAGCAGACACTTACCACCTGTAGGAATCAACATCATAAATTCTCTGAATCCAGCCATTGGTCTGTAACCCCCGCAGCTAAATTCACCCTTCATTCTGTCATCAGGAAACTAAGCTAGGAGCATAGCATTTGTGAACCACCTACTGTAGACCCAGCACTGTTCGCCACAAGGGACAGAAAAGTAGTAAAACCTTTGGTACCGGCCTTTCAAAGCTGGGGGTTGGTGAGAAGACAGAGGCATTCAGGGATGTAGAGAACAATGGTGGGGGTAGGGGCAGACTGCTATATGCTGGGCTCTAGTGGAGCCTGAGTAAGAGGAGCCCTGCCACACAGAGCCAAGTGTGAGTTGATGCAATCTGGGAACCCTGTGCAAATGGAACTTAAGTGGGCTTTACAGCTTGTTTCCTGCGATGGTTCATTTTATGCAACTTGAGCAGGTCATGGGGCACCTGACACTCTGCCATGCATTATTCTAGGTATGTCCTTGAAGTGTTTCTGGATGACATTCATATCTTTGAACTGATAGGCTGAGTCAAACAGCCTATCACTTATGTGAATAAAGCTCATCTAATCATCTGAAAACCTGCATAGAATAAAAAGACTTATGGGGGACACAACCTACTTGCCTAAGCTGGGTTGTGGGGGCTTCCTGCCTTTAGCATCAAACTGAAACTCTAGCTCTTCCTTGGTCTCAAGCCTACTGATGACACTTACCCACCATTATTCCTGGTTCCCAAGCCTCCAAACTTGACTAAGACAACACAAGCAGCTCTCCTGAGTCTCCACCTGGGTTGATTGTAGATGTTGGAACTTGCTGACACCTGTAACTGCATGAGTCAATTCCCTGTAATATACTTATGTTGCATGTATGTGCACATAATCTGTGCAGACCACTCCTGAACTATGCTTCAACTTCACCATTTCTTGACTTTATGATAATGCACAAGTGTACCAAAACAACTTTCAACAATATTCGATAAGTTGTACAGATGAACACTTTTTTAGAATAAGCTGTGTGTAAGATGTGTGTGTGTAAAATGATTTTGTACAACTACAGGCTACTGCAAGTGTTCTGAGCTTGCTGAAGGTAAGCTAAGCTAAGCTATGATACCCTGCATGTTGCAAGTAACAAATGTATTTCAATTCATAGCATTTTCTACTTACAATGGGTTTACTGGAATGTAATGTATAGAGATTTCCTCTTGGTTCTTTTCCTCTGATGAACCCTTTCCAACATAACACCACTGGCTTAATAGACATGAAAAGAGAAGTGAGTTGCCAGAAGTTAAAGAACCTGCATGGGAAGAACAGGCATGGTGGCCACGTGTATGCGAGCCAAGCACTAGGAGTCAAGACGATCACTGTGATGGGGGCCAGCCTAGTCCACAGAGTGAGTTCCAGGCCAATCTGGGTTATATACTGAGACCGTGCCAAAAAACAAAAATTAAACAAAAACTTCATGAAAATTGACAAGAAGGTAAATGAGTGGCAGTTATGAGAAAGCACATCTGAATAGGAGGGAAAGACAGTCACAGCAACAGTGAGACTTTGATGTATTCTGTGTGTGGCTTTCCACACTGGCAGACAGAATGACTTGTGATCTCACTATTGTATTTAGGTAAAAGAATCCTCCATGACTGAGGAGAGAAGACTGGTGGCCCCTGGACATGTCCAGGCAGGATGTGGCCTGTGTGAATGAGATGGCAGCACAGAAGTCTCTCGTCTTTGTGAGCAGACTCACAATCCTTTGACCTCACCAACTCAGAAGCAATTCCACACCCTACCTAGGTACAAAGGCCAGTTTGGGAGAAGGTTACCTTGCAGCACCTAAGCGCCTGAAGTCCTTTACACTTCTAAGTCCATCAATACTCCTTCTGTGCCTCAGTTTCCCCTCTAAGAAATAAGCACAATGCTGTTTACCTCACAGAAGGGCTACCGGTATAAAATGTGAAGTAATATTAAAGGGGAAAGTGACCTGGCGACCAATCAGGAACAGCAGAAACCACCTGGTGTGAAGGAAGCCTCGAAGTACCATGGACCTAGACAACTAAAGAGCAGGTCTTTTGTACTGGACCACAGGATCACCACAGAACACCTGAGGGTCTTGTTAAAGTCACAGTGCAACAACTTGCTAAGTCTCAGCCATCACTCACTCACTACACAACAGTTTTCTCTTCCACACTGCCTGTCACTGGCTGACTCAGGTAACAATGTGGTTTAGGGGAGGTGAGAGGGAACGCCCAGGCCTTACCCTATGCAGGTGGGGCTAAAGAATACAGACAGTTGGGTGGGAAGCTTAGTCAGAGCAGGACTCTGAGCAAGGTAAGGAACTCTTAGTATGGTAATTCCTGTAACTGCAGTTGAAATCCCTCAGCAGTAATCCCACAGATTTGGCAATCCTGTCTGCGAGTGCTCTCTTACTACAATCCCATCTCCCTAGAGAGCACCATGACCGCAGTAATTAAGATACCACAAATGTTCCAAATGTTCTGATAAAACAGAAAACTGGAATCACTGGCGCTCTTGTTCTCTATCTGCTCTGAGGAGCACAAACAATCCAGGAACATATTAAAAATCAGAGAATGATGAGAACCGCTGGTACTTACAGACCTTCCCACAAGCCAGGCCCTGTCTCCTGCAGCCTTTCCTGTATGGATTCCTTTAAATTTCATGTCTTAGGACATATCATCTCCATTTTGTTGATAAAGAAACGCAAGCATGGTGAGGAGAAATCACTTAACGAGACCTCTCAGCAGCAGCAGAGCTACCATTTCAACTCGCCCAGAGTCTGGCTCCCAAATCTGAGCCTATAGAGAATGCCAGAGGTCAAACATTGTCTGCCTTCTATCTCTTAAGCAAATGACAGGGGGGAAGAGCACAAGAGCAAGATAAGTCAGCAGAGGGGCTTCTGTTCTACCTCCTGAATTTTCCAAGATTAACATGACATACATTTTTAAGAAAAAAACCAAGCCACACTGTTTTCTGTTTTTCTTTTCCCCCCTACTGATTCACTCCCTGCAATCTCCCTTCAACCCCTCCCAAGTAGCTGGGCATCACCCAGCCCCACCTGGACACTCAGCATGTTCAGCACAGCCCAACCCTGAATCAGCTGAAGAAAAGAAACGAGATGACGCCACGGCAAGGCTGAACACCAGGCAGATTGCCAAGAGTCTCCGCTGGAATCAGCTGTCAGCTACCTAGTGATCCGATTAAGAAATGTTGGTTAATATCAGGAGTACAATTAAAAATACATTGGCCACACAAAAAAAAAAAAAACCTCCTGTGCCTTTTTTGAGAACTTGTTCAACAAGCAAAAAGACTCTACTGATTTCTGATTAGCCAGCAGAAGGCACCTGACTTGTAATTAAGTCTTCCTGGGAGAGAAGGAAGAGCTCCAGCTGCCCTGTGGATTCAGAGAGAGAGAAGGATATCAGCAACCACGGCCCGAAAATGTCCTTTCCTAAGGGCTTCTAGAGAGGACGGGAATGAGGACAGCTTCCATAACATCTGGAAGTTATACTGAGAATTGCTCATGCATATTTCACTTTGTGGCTCATAGCAGGGCCAAGCACTGGCCGAGCTCCCTCGGAAGGGACAGAGCAGCCAGCAGCGCCCTGGCTGAACCTGGAAGACAACGACCCAGTGCGAGACACTAGCACCATCTTGATGACGGTGAAGGTGACACCACCACTCACCCTGAATTCAAAGGACAGCAGTGCAAACGCTCTAAGCCAATTAGAAGACTGGTACAGATGAACCAACAGAATCATCTACAAAAGATGCCACCCAAGGCCATTTTCATCTTCGCAGCAACAACAAAAAGCTGGCTTTACCAACTTATTGAAGTGTGCTCTGCCACAGAAACACATTCAGAAATCCTGAATGAACTCATCATTTGAGGTGTTAGTACAATTTCCTTTGGTCTTCAGAACCCTGCAGGAGATCCCTGCTAGAGTCCATCTGCTCCTCAGCGACTCCATGACTCTCCCTGTGCTACCTGCACTCATAAGCGGCCAGGCACCCCAACTCCAACAATCACATGCTCAAAGAATTCTGTTCTACAACACTTCAAAATCTGGGGCAAGCCTTTCTCTAAACCCAGTTCTTAAACTGTAAGATCAGCTCATGTGCAAGGTTCGTGGTAGGGTTTTTAAGAATCAGAGGGCCTTGGCACTTTAAAAACATTGAATGAAGCTCCACGTTGGCTCCCAACAGTCGCTGATCACATGGAGCTTTAGAGTGGAATCCACAGAAGCAATTACAGAAGGAAGTCCTTCCTAAGTCATTTAATAAATTCAGACCATGGGTTCCAACCCTCCAGTCCTTGCCTTTGGGTCCATGTTAGTTAGCTACCAACAGGCTTGCCACTCCTCATAAGTACAATGTGTACCCTGACTCTTTGCATGGCACTGGGGCTCCATAAAAGACAGCCAAGTCCCTATCATACAAGGCCTCACTGAACTATATCCAAAACCAGTCATTGAAAAAGCAAGGCCCTGAGGTCCCCCCCACCTGCCACATCTTACTAACACCCACCTAGTGGGGCCTCCTCCTGACACTGCCCCAGGCACTTCCATAAGGGCATCATACTTGACACAGTGCTTTGCACTCCCTGGAGCTAAATTATTACCATAATTATTATTCTTTGATAGCAAGGCAGGCTGAACAGTGCTTTAAAAGCATTCATAGCTCAAAAGACCAACATGCAACAGACAGTTTAGAAGTGTTTAGTTGGGTACTGAGATCAGTGTAAAAGCTTATTTGTCACCATGACAGGAGGTGATAATGTGACATTTTGCAAGTTTCAAAAACAGCAGGGGAAAAACACCTCCCCACCATTATTTGTAGCAGTGCTGGACTTCCAAGCACACACGCTGCATGAACTATGAATCATTCTAATTACTTGACAGGCTGAATACCAAGTCAGCCATGGTCCACAATCAGATCTGTGCCTGAACTTTTTGTAAAGACATTTCCAGCTTCTATACCCACAGTTTTCCTTTTCCGCACTACTTCCCTGAAGAAAGAACAATTCACAGAATTCCTTGTTAAAAGAGGCTCCTGTTTGCACAGTCAGGAAAACATAACCACATTCCTTGTTCTCTTTCATTTTCCAAAATGTATTGCTACTTTTGCCCCCTTTTAAGAACAAGGTCAAGGATGGAATGCAAATATTTATCACCCCAAACTATTTACTCCAAACTATCCTGTTCTTTGCTTTGGTCCTGTAAGAAAGCCTTAGAAAATGACTGGATATATAGCTCAGTTGGTAGAGCATTTATCTGGCATGCACAAAGCCCTGGGTTTCATCCCCAGTATCACATCAACTGGGTATGGTGGTACCCATCTGTAATCACATTATTTGGGAGGTGGAGGAGGAAGTCAAGAAGCTCAAGGTCGTCCTCGGCTACATAGCAAGGTTGAGGTCAGCCTGGGTTATCTGAGGAGAAAGAGGAGGAAGGAGGAAGAGGAAGAGGAAAAGGATGAAGAAAAGAAAAAGAAGACTCCTTTAGGAGAACAGGCTTAGAGGAGTAAGGTGATATTTGCACACCAGTGGCTCAGGTTCTCATGCTTGCTTCCTACGTGTGACCTTATCCAAATTAGTAAACATCCCAAAGAAAATTCCATCCTTCCACAGTTGAAAGGGTTGACTATGAAAAAGTACCTTTCAAGATAAGGTAATTCAGGGACTTTACAGAGGACCAAACCTGTAACTAACTTCTCCGGCAAGAGTCTTGGCTTTTTAGTTTCTGATACTTTTAGAATCAGTTTTCTCCACTGTTGTACTGTAGGAACCAACAAGGCACAGACTGCCAACAGGAGGGACGAAGGAGAGTGAAGGCAGACCCTCACCAACAGTAGGCTTAGGAGCCCTCTTCCTCCCATGGAGAGGGTCACCTTTTCCTGAGCTACACTGCCTGTCAAGTCACTGTACAGGAACACACCTTAGTGTTCAGTGACGATCCCTGTTCTGCCCTCTATCTCCATCACTCCTCCCTTGAACTGCCTGAGAAGACGCAGTCAGACAGCAAGACTGTGAGCTGGGCATCAGGCACAGCTCCATCCTGCTTTCTTGCCATACGACTTACCCAATCTCTTCAGAGTCCCTTATACTATCTACCCTAATAATCCACATGTATAAAACAATAATTTAATACGTTCATTAAACAAACACCATATGAGTAAGAGAGGTTGGGAAAATAGGGACCACCAGAGGGGAAAACAATGAAGGTTTTATGCACATACATGACAATGTCCAAGAGCAAAATTCATCAGTAAAAAAAGGTCTTAAAAAACACAAACTAATGGGAAAAAAAAAATCTCACCCGGTAAAGCATAATTCAGAAAGTCATAGTTCACAAAATTCCACTTTTAAAGATATAATAATTCCCTAGGGAAAAATATTTGGGAAAAAATTAATCACTTGAACCCTTAAGAAAGTGAGCATAGATTATTGCATATGTAAGTTTGCATTTCTATTATTTGCTATTTGGTGGAGTAAGGTCATTCTGTAAAACTCGATATAGAAGAAACTCGAAAATTTCATGTGTGTTTCTAGGCATACCATCTAAATGACTTCATATAGCTTGCTCAAGGATATCTTTATTAGTTAACATTTTGAGAAATTGAGAGACTGTCTGCCTGCTATTTGCAAAATGCCTAAAGAAAGTGGCATGTTCTATTTTCTTTTAAGCTAAGAGATAGCAATCATTCCCAAACATGGAACTAAGTGGGAAAAGGAGAAAGAAAGCTGAAGTGATTTTTGATTAACACAAGAAAAAAGTCTTGGGTTGCTGGATGTTGCAGTTAGCTGCATGGTTGCTAATGAATCACCATCAAACAGCTTAAGGGAACAAGAGGTTTATTGTCTCTTATGATTGTCTGGTTACAGTTCTCAGTCCAGCTTGACAGAAGAGCTCACACCAACACCAGGGTTGAGGGAACTGGCCACACTATCTCTACATAATAGCTGAGAAAGAAACGATCCTTACTTGCCAGATCGGCATGTCTGGCCAAGTGTACACAAGTATACACAAAGATACACAAGCAATCTGTGATTTATTCCAGGGCCTAATCCCACTCACCATAGGCTAGACCTTCCCCATCAGCTAGACAATCTCCTGCAGGTTTGCTCTGGGCCCAACTCAACCATTAATTCTCTACAAATGTGCCCAGAGTTCAAACCCTCAACTGTCAAGTCGATGCCTGTGCTTAACTATGACACTGGTCATCAGAGAGAAAAACTGTTTCCCCTGTGGGTCTGTTAGCTCCACAAGCCATAGAGTAGTGTGTTTCTTCTCACATCTAGCATAGGGAAGTAATCCTTTGAATCTAGAGAAAAATACTTGATCCTTTCTGACATTTGCAATCAAAGAGGCAAATAGTCTCCCAGAAGATGGAAACCTAATTATTCCATCCAGTCTAAAAGCAGAGTGAAGATCTCAAGGAAAACTGAACTCAAGAGAAAAAAAAAATCTGTTCTGTTGCTTTGTTTGTGGGAATTCTGGAGCCAAATCCGGATCTTAGCCTTGCATGTGCCCTCCTCTGATCTGCATCCCCTTCCAGAAGAATCTTGAGGAAGAAGAGATACAAGCAAGTAGGAGCATCTGTCTTGTTAGAAGAACATGAGCCAGCACCCACCCTCACTGCCAACACCACCTACAAGTTCGGGAGTCCTCAGGTTCAATTATTCCCTAGAAACCTTTAAGAACTTCCTGCTATGCTCACAACGTGATTTATTCTGGAGAAAGCATGAAATTGATATCAGAAAGGAAGAGATACATAGGACAGGGGGTCAGGGAAAGAATCAAATGTGTTAGCCTTCCTGGAATAGAGGCGCAACAATTTGCCCACCAGGGAAACTCAACTAAGCCTCAGTGTTCAGAATTTCAATGAGAGACCCATTATATGTGTGTATGACTGGAAAACTGACCTTGGTCTCCAACCCCTCTTTTAGGCATGACCCAAAGTCTCTCTCATAAATCACAACAGTTGGTCTTTTTAGTATAATCACGCACCTCACTATGGAATGGCCTAATCTCAGCCCTAAATGCAAGCATTAATTTTTTCCTGATATTCTCCTTCCCAACACTAACTCATTTTCTTAGACCATGACAAAGGCCAGAACCTCTTTCTAAGCAAGGTTAATTTCTTCCCTATACAGGAAACAAATGGCTGTATTGACATAAAGCTGGATGCCCACCGACAAAAATCCAAGAAACGAAGTCAGCCAGTCAGCTACAGCTAAAGCTTCCGACCGGTCACAGTCTCTAGCACAACTCTCTCTAAAGGATTGAACCAGGCAACAATGAACACTTGAGAAGTTTAAGAAAAGCCACCATGTGCCAGGCTGATAACCACCTGTGATCCTAACTACACTGCAAATTGAGGCAGAAGGATTTCAAGTTAAAAGTCAGCCTGGGTAGCAAGGTGACCTTAACAAGGAAAGAAAGAAAAGAAAGTCAAAACTTGGCAGAATTTTTAGACAGACTTATCCTGTTGTTTATCATCTGTCTTGGTTCTATTTAAGATATTCATGGTACTTTGCCCACTCAATAACTCTCTCCTGGATCATCTTATGTTCAGGCTCAGCACACAGGAAGAATTCAATAAATATTTTCTGGAGGCCTTTACTCCCTCATTCACTGATTATCACTTCTTTATGCAATGTTCTTAGTTTGTAGTGTAGAAGCTGATCAGAGATAACACTGTAGGTTAAAAACATGTTTTAGGCAGGTGATTTCAGTGACTACTACCTAGAGCACCATTCCTCATTAGGACTGTAGGGAAACCCAAACGAACCTTTAAGTAAAAAGAAAATATATTAAGATAACATGCCATCAGTGATATTTCTCTCTTTCCCTTTTCTTCTAATGTATGAAGAACTACACAGTCCAGCATTTCAAGAGCAGATGACTTGCTGCTGCCCAAAACCCATGTGCATGCTTGTTCCTCTGAATGCATCTTTGACTCCCAATTTGTCTCCAAATTTGACTCCAGGTTTATCGCCCAATCTAAAACTGTCTGCCTCTATTTTTTCAGTTTGAGCTTGTCTTCTACTTTCACAGTTTGCACATTAGCTCTGGTGAGATGGTGGGACAGGGTTCCCACTTGAGAGATGCTAAGCAAACATCACATGCGCCCACAAGGCCTTTAAAGGTGAAGTACACTCTCTCCCCAGATCATATCACATGCACAGGAAGTCAAGTCCAAATCCCAGGTACAAACACTGCAGGCAGGACTCACTCTCAGCGTTGGGCTCACCAGGACATCCCAGGAATCAAGACATGTTACCTTCAAATTGATCACCCATGTGCCCTAACACAGACCTTGCAGACAGCCAGCGGTCGGGTGTCTCCTAGTAGGAAAAGAAGTCCTTCCACCTGAATGCCCATAAGTTTTCCACCAAAAGGGTAGCTGAGGCTTTGACTTCCTTGAAGATGAAAAAGTTGGAATGACTACAAAGAACAGTAATCCTCCCAGTACCATTCCCAAAATGAGATATTTAAATAGAAAATGCTGGTGGGGAGATCTTTAAAATCTCATTTCAATCATCATAAAAAAATGGGCTTTCCCATTAGTTAAAAATAAAGTGTATTCAACCAACATAAAAAGCTTTAAAGATTATTCAACCAGCTTTAACCTAAAGTCAGTATTATGAACTAAACCGACCTATGGCTAAACCCAACAAGATTTCTTCAGACAAGGGCAGGGATGTAACGTGAAGGATACACAAGCATATTAGGGGGAAAATGGATGACATTCCAGGAGTTTAGAAGCTCAAGACATTCTAATTAAATCTGCAAACTTGTCACACCGTTAGTCTTGGTCTTCACTGGAGTTTTTGACATTGATGGAAGAAACCATTTACCAAAATCTGATACACTTCAAGACACTTTCTATGGAGTGGCTTTTTTTTGTTTGTTTGTTTTTGCTTTCTCTTTGTTTTAGAAATTAAAGGAGCAGCCCTTCTCAATGTACAAATTCCTACACCGTTTTGCCAGCTGATAGAAAATACGACTGAAGACAGCAGCTCGGTTTATTATGATTTGTGGACATACATATTAGGCAGAATGTGGAGCAGATAGCCTTTTTCAGTTCACCTTCACGTTCTACCATCATTCAGCCAGAGGTTGAGGCAGAGGCCAGGTATCATGGAATATTTGTGCCACATTCAGTCTTGGAGCTCTT
Organism: Typhlomys cinereus; assembly: GCA_023101885.1. Lineage (NCBI taxonomy): Eukaryota > Metazoa > Chordata > Mammalia > Rodentia > Platacanthomyidae > Typhlomys > Typhlomys cinereus. Next base: position 1,857,284 of record JALPQD010000361.1, on the reverse strand, counting down.
AGCCCAAGACCTTCATTGAGGGAGGTAGAGACATGTCCAAGGTACATCCAGTGAATGGCAGATTCTTATCCAGCCAGGAAGGACTTTGGAAAATCTTCTTCAAGAGGGACTTTAGAGAGGGCAAGCCAAGAGCCTGGCCCCAGATGATCTCTGCCCACTGAAGTCCTGTCACGTGATGATACCCAGCCTTAGGTCGGTGTAGCCAGAAGCCTGGGCTTGGCTGGAGAAGAACATGCAAGAAGAGTAAGAGCTGTGCTCCCCACGTGAGTCACGTGCGTGTCCACCTATGCCTCAATGTCTGTCCTCAGTGAAGAAGCATAATACCAAAACCAGCCCTAAAACATTTCTAAGCTTTCTATTGGCACCAGGAGAAATTAAATCTGAATTAACTCAGTCCCGAAATTCGCTCTGTATTTTTTACGAGATCTCTTTAAATGTCTTTTTTTTTTCCTCTATGAATCAGAATCTAACTTGAAGGGGATGTTATAAAAATCATACCCATCTGGATAAAAATAAAATGCTTACATATTTAGGATTTTTTAGATGCAGAAAACAGCTGGAAGGATATAGGACAAAATGTTTCTGCCGCTAATTCTGAAGAGGGCTGGAGGAGGTAAAACAATATTTTTACTGGTATAACCCTGTGCTCCCTGCACCCCCACCCAAGCATTTTTTCACTAGCTTTTCTCTGTGTCTCTTGGGGATTCTCATGTCACAGGGCTGTGCTGTGACAGACTTCTTATTTCTTCACAGATGCCGTCTCCACTGCAGCTGGACCCTGGACACTGCCCCCCAAAGCCAGCAGGCAGGTCTTCCCAGTAACTCCCAATCCATCCAACAGGCCCTCTCAAAACTCACCCTGTCCTTCCCTCCTTACATGGGGCTCCTTCACCTTAGTCACCTGAGTCAAGAGTCCTGAGAGCCATCCTCAGGATGCAAGCAGGAAAATTATGTAACCGGTAGTATTTTTCCATACACTCGGTCACATGAGTTTATTAAATACATGAAGCTGAATAGTCCATTTAGCCGTTCACTCACTCTTTGTGGCAGGCATTGTACTAGTCCCTAAGGAGATGCTTGTCGGCTAAACAGAAACTGTCTCCACGCTCACATCTTAAGTTACTATTGAAATCTGACTTCAGCTCCCCATTGCTTCAGGGAAAATCCAAGCACCTCAAACAGTTTGCAAGACATTTCCTGATCCCAGAGCAATAACCCCACTGGCCTCACAGGTTACCAAGCGTCCCCACCACTGACTTCAGGCATTCTGAAACACTCCAGTTCCTTGAATACACACTGCCTTCCCGTGCTTCCACTGCCCAGAACACCCTTTCCTTTTCTGTCTCATTATCTTAACCAGAAAGTCTAAAGATCACCTCCCCCAGAAAGCCTTCTGTAGGATGCCATCAGTACTTCCACTCTAAATTTACTCTCCCTTGGCAAATTAGAAACTTTGCATGACCTTTCCCCTCTGTTTTGCAGTCACTAGTCTGTAACCACAAACACTGAGAGGTTTGTTTTCTAAAGAGTTCAATAAATAACTACACTGCCAAATCCTAGGGTCCTGCAAGACAGACAACAGGCAGTAATGGCAGCCAGCACAGGGCAGTAGGAGCCACAGTACACACCACAACCAAAGCTTTACTCCCAGCCCCATGCCTACTGTCCCCTGTGCACATCTCCTGGTACCCTTCACACTGAGCACACAGGGTCATGGTAATTAGCAGGCATCTCCATCTGTTTTTTGGTTGGCTTTTGAAACCAGTTCTCAGGAGCCACCTCTGCCCTCTAGGCCTTGGATCTGGGAACAGCTTTGGGTCTCTCCCTGTTGGTAGTCGAGAGACTCATTGGCCTCCTCTTCACTCTCAGGCTCATTCTTGCTTTTGCCTTATATACATGTTTTTTTATTTTCTCATTCCTTCTCCCTCATATCCCTATAATGAAATCAATTCCAAAAATGAAATATACCAGAGCTTTGTAGTTTACAGTTAGCCAAGAACTGTAGTCATCATTGTAACCCCCCAGGAATTCTTCCTAGGATCCTTGGATGGGACAACACTCAGTCTTTCCCCAACTCCTCAAATACCTGGAAGAAGACATCATCTTGGCCATTGCCATGCCAAGAGTCTAAATTCCAAGGACCATGACTCAACCCAACATTTCTAGCTTTCATGGAATGTGTAGGCTTTGATGTCAGACAGACTTAAATATAGGCTACAAATGTTCCATACACCTGAATGTTCCATAACTTGTAAAACTGAGGTAACTGCCAGCATAATGTTATGCAAAGAAGCTACAGTAGGCAAGAAAATGCTTTTTTCTAATGAAAGTACAGTAAGTAGCACTTGCTATCCCCATCTTAAAGCACTGCTTTTTTAAAAGGCTAAAAGAATAGGATCACAGTGCATCAAAGGACACCTCTTTGGGACCCTTGAGTTTGTAATTTTGCCTTTCCAAGGCTGTGTGGGTAAGTTTTCTGACCCAGTCATTTGCAATTACAGTAATCTGCCCATTTGTTGGCACATCCTGAGTCCCACTAACACCTGGGCTCCCACTTCCTATCATCACCTCTGGGATGTTCTCAAGAGCCTGCACTGCAGGGGACCTCCCTGGACTCAGCCGGGGCGTGAAGAGCGCAGTAACTACAATGATGACTAGGGAACAGGAGTGCAGAGTCATCACTCAGATGGTGTCACTGGACCACAACATTTCGGAGGACCATCCCTCACACAGCTCTTCCATTACGTGGCTCTGTGAAAAGAAGTCTAGCAGCTCAATCCATCCCAACTGGGCCCCCCATGGAGTCATGAAAGTCACCTGCCTAACAGCCCAACACAAACTACTCCACAGATCTGCATGCCCTTCCTTGGGTGATTAAGAGCTTCATTCACAGAATCACCCCTAGACAGAACCTGAAGAATATTCTGGGATGCTGAGCTTAAGACACTAAAGGTATTATTAGGTGAAGACAGATGAAAGGTAACAGATGTACAGCTCTCAGCATGATTCTAAAGAATGACATTTGGGTGATTTTTATTTCAGAATTATTAACACATGAGTATCAGAAGAGAGTTAATGGCCTGCTCCACTATGACTAGTTGCACACAAAAAAAAGCTGCAACATAGAAATGGGTGATCGGCTCCACAATCCACAGTCAGGTCTGCATGAACCAACAAGCCTGCCTAGGGTATTTTATTATAACTTTTATATTTTGATTTTAGAATGCAGAAAGGCCAAAATGACCATTTCCTAAGTTCTGATACTGAATTTCTCAACAATCTTTAAGACTGAGGAAAATCTACTATGAATTAACCTAGGATTCATTAGAAGAAAAGATATGTATGCTGCAAAACCAAAAATCAGAAAGCCATTGAATAAGGTCACATTTAAAAGTAACTCAAGTTCCTTGTTCATGCACTTGTGAAACCCAGATTCTACCTGAAAGCTAGGAACAATTAGAATTTATCTTCCTTATGAAAACTACAGGAAACCAAAGTTACTACGAGTGGTATATTTATTCAGATTCTACACGGAAGTGGTTGTCTCCTTGTCATGAACACATACAGCAGATAACTAGTTCCTGATTAGGTCTTTCACAAGAATATTGATGTCTTGTGGTGCAATTGGTCACTTGGCTAAATTCCAACTTACCTAGTGAGATATTGTGGTATATTTGCATCATATATGCTAATTTAATAAGGAGAAAGGTTATGCTGGGCTTAGTAATACAGGCCTGTGATTCCAGCTACTTTAGAGGTTAAGATGAAGATTAAGAGGTTAAGACATGCCCAGGCTGTAAACTGAGGTCAAGGAACTTAGTGAGACCCTCTCTTAAAGTTACAAGGGGAGGAGGAGGGAGGGAGGGAACTGGTGTACCTAATAAGCTTGTATGAGCTGAAAAAAAAAAAAAAAGTTACAAGGGAGTACAGGTTATAGCTCAGTGACAGTGTGTTCACCTAGCATGTGCAAGGTTATACAGACTGTTACACAGAACAGCCCCCCCAAAAAAGTTACAATCATGTTTTATCTTCTGTAAGAATATAGTGTTCCAAGCATTGACTTCAAAATAGTGTCCTGCAAGACATAAGGGATCTCATGTGCAATGAGAGAAGACATCACCAACAGTGACACAACGTAAGAGATGGAATATCTTTATACACACAAGCAACAGGAGATATGGAATAAACATTTCATTTTCTTTATGAAAATAAAACTAGGTCAGCTTAGGAAAAAGGACTTCAGGAAAGCCCATGTCCAAAAATGTCAAAGCCCTAGCTCCCCAATCTAGAAGCCTCTGAGCGCATCTCTGCCATTATCTACAGGATCTCACTGTTAAGACTCTCATGATCAGTCAGTAAAACAAGACGCCAGTAAGGCCCTGTGTGAATGCTTTCTGGGCAGCTGAACCTCCTAGACAGTTCATGTCCCAGAGCCTTCTCATCTATAGTCCTGAATGTTTGCGTGTACATGGATTGCAGAACAGCAGTTATTTCTGAGGAAGGAAGGGGATTGGAAAGAAAGAGGGAAAGAGAATGCGATGGTCACCTTCATTCTGGAGATTCCTTCCTTGGATTTTTTTTAGATGATCAGATCCAGTTGTATCAATTTTTCCTAAAGCTTACCAAAAATGAAACACTAAGAAACATCTGGAAATCTATGACCTCGCAATATTGAGGTCTAAAATCTCTTTGTACACTAAACTTGGTTTCTCTCATTTTCAAGATTCTAATAGTTAAGGAAGGGATGGTATGGAACATTAATTGATAAAGGTTATTAAACTTTCCAACAATAGGCAGTAGGGGATAGGCAGTAGTTATGAGAAGCAGCAAAATTCAGAGAGAATGGGAGCTTTAAGACCTTATTTCTACTACCCGGAAACACATCCAACTGAGTTCGCATTTGTACCTATTATCTGGAACCATGAAGTACATATCCTTGACAAGCAAAAATGCAGACAATAGTCCACTAGCTTGTTCAACAAGCACTTTTCATTGGGACAGGCAGAACCCAGGGTGGGAGGCTGGCATTGATCATAAGGACACTTTCCCAGCACTAACAGCTGCTAGAATAGTCAGGAGAGCATGTTCAGGCTCTTCTCTGAAGATCTTTTAAAATCACGTGTTCAGAGGGGTTCTACTGAACTCTGTGTAATGCTGTTATGTGCTGTGCAGGTACACAAGGTCAGCATTCAAAAGTCTATTTGCCTTCTAGGTTCTCAGCTGCGACAATAAGGAAGTAGCATAGAGATTGCAGAGATCTGCCTTAGAGAAAAAAACTTCATCCCAACTGAAATTCTTCTAGTGATTTAACTTGATAGTTAAATAACTCGATAGAAAATCAAAGAGTTGTTCTTCAAGTTTATATGGGTTGATATACATGAGAGATCTGGCATAGGGAAATCTTCTCTAATTGTGGCTATAATTACTTCAAGAGGAAATAGTCATATAACACTAAGTTCTATGCCTACATGAAAAGAAGCTAAGATTACTATTTGATTACCAAGAGTAATCATTTCCATTTTATTATGCTTTTAGTTAAAATATATAACTTCGTTAAAGTTTACATAACTTTCATCAGTATTGTTATTTTTTTCAAGTATGATCATATTAGGATACCATTTGAAGGAATTATTAAGAGAGTATATTCAACCAAGTGCTTGTCTTGGTAATCCTCAAGTAAAATATTTATCTCACTCTCCACTGCTTTGAGTTTAAAATCTTCCTTAGGTTTCTGACCACCATGCTGGCAGCTTATCTACATACTAATGACAGAGACTTCACTGCTCCCAAATCATCAGAGAAGCATCGTTAAATTGCTGTGACTAGAATGCTAAACAAACACAATGAGTTATTTCATTCTATCATTATAGCAGATGCTCCCAGTGTGTTCAGATAAGACTTAGTTAGCAATTGTCTTCTTATCCTTCAGGAGAGCAAGTCTCCCTCTGACCAAAAGATGAACAATGGAAAGCTTCTGAGTAACTACAAACTAAGATCCAAAAGTGTTTTATGAATGATCATGGAATCACCAAAGATGCTTTCAAAATAAGCTCATATGTTCAGAATTTTAAGTCCCTGACAGGGAATTGTGATGATGTGAACACCTCTCACCTTCCAAGTACAGGATGTTGTGGTCCTGAGCAAGAACACTTCCACAAACTGCTCTGGGACTCAGCCTACAATGACCTATTAGAGTGTTTCAATTTGATTGAAAACCTCAGCTAAACACAGCCCAACTCACCAGACCCAGGCCAGTGAGTTCCAGAAGGAACATGAATTTAAAGAATTTAACATCAGCTTCTAGGAGACAACTAGTACCTGCATGGTTAACATGACCCTCTGTGTCAAAGTTGTGTAGTAAACAAAGAGCAAGGTTTGCTGTTTCAAGGGTCTATTATCTATATCCAAAGTGGTAATCATTAGCTCTATCCATATTACTTGAGTGTACCAAAGTGACCCTATATTGAGACAGAGATTGACAATTCATCTATTTTCCTACCTTCTTCAAAGAGCTTCAGATCACTGGGATCTACAATTATTCCCTTCCTTTACATTTTCAGTTATCTGTAGTGCTCATATACTTACAATTCCATTATGTAATCTCTTGGTACATATAGAGACAGACCACAGACTCCTACAACATGGAAACTACCGGAAGATCCTTCAAGAATGACCCGTATCAAAAGCTACATTGACAAGGGAAAAAAATTAGGCCCAAGAAGATAATATGTTTGCAATGCCAGGGTCCATGGATAAGAACATGACTTGAGAATGCCAACTCCCTCCTTTTAAACACTGCCTGGTTTTTTAAGCAAGAATTTCAGCTATCGACCACCTGGCACATTGAATATACAATGATAGCAATGGATCATCACTGAATCTTTCACATTAAACATGACCTGTATTACCATATTGGTTCTTATCATGCTTATTAATGGATATTTTCAAGCACACATTGGCTGTAAACAGCACTGCACACTCTACATCTTCTCTCATGCATGAGGAATAAGAGCTAGGAGAAACAAAGGTCTGAATTCATTACCCTGGGAAAATTCACAAAGAAGTAGGACAGGTTTGTTCACAGTTGCCAATCACTTTTGAAAATAAACAAACCCTAGATACCCAATCAGCCTCCAAGTCAAACCCACAGTAAACCCTAGTCAGATTTCCTCTCTTCAAAGAGGATCACACACAAGACATTAGCTTGTTATATACCTATTTTTCCCTTCCCAGTCCATCCTTATGTTGTCAAAGAAAAGATCTTTTCCCTACCATCTGCCTCTCATATGTAATAATCTCAACCACTACGGACTCTCATAAGCACCAACCTCTTATATTGTCAAGGAACTTTTGAATGCTCATTATCTGCTTCAGCCGTCAAAACCAGCTTCCAAGGAGGCATCCACCTTACAATAAGCCCAAGATACTAAACTGAGACACGTTAAGTGACATTACAAGTCACTCCATTACAACAGCTAAACAAAGCTTCAGGTTCCTGGTTGCTTTCAGCATATATATATATATATATATATATATATATATATATATATATATGTATGTATATACATACACACATACATATTCCCTCATTCATATATATACACACACATACATATTCCCTCATTCATTTGCACACATCACATTATAACTCCTCCCCTGCCACATCCAAACTCATTTCCCAAGAGCTTCAAAAAGAGTCTGCCACTTAACAAAGGCCCCCACCTGTAGGTCTTCATATGGCCTCATAGCCTCATAGTTCTGATGACCATCTTTCCTACTGTCCATTTTTCAAAGTCTTCCAAGACCCACTGTGTGGACTATCCAGGTCACTGTTGCAGCATTTTGTTGTGGCCATGAACTCCTTTAGCACCCGGGCCACTTACTTTAGTTGCCTGCTCTACCTGGTATTTTCTGGGCCACAGCTGCCCTTTTTAAGTCTAAACATCAGAAGACAGACATACTCTGCTCAATCCTCGTCTTCCCTGCAGAACTCCACAGATGAACATAACAGTACACACCACGGACATCATGGACAGGAGCGAGCACAGCTCCCCTCACAACTATGGGACCATGCGCTGGCCCATACAGTGCCCCAACACCACTACTTCCTTGGTAGGGATGAAGCACCCTCCAGAATACCCAATGCCACTATGAAAGCAGAAACAACAACTGGTCCTATGAGGGTACAACCACGTGACTAACCTGTGACTAATGCAAAGCTAAATGCTCTCCTGATAATTCTACTTGAAATCAGAGGCTTGGGGTTGTGAGTAACTGCTGTCTGCAAGGAGTGAAGCTGAGTAGTAGGTCTTCTAAGAATTACCTGCTCAGAAATCATGAAGAATCTCTAAGTGTAATGCATCCCCCACAGGGATGATAGGAAACAGAAGTCCACTGACTTCTGGGATTTCATGGACTAGTTAGTTCATTTTAGGAACTATCGCCAACATTTATCAAAGAATAGATACTTTAATCTTCTCAAAGGCCTACCTCAGAAAAAGGAAGTTCCTTACCTGCCTGTGTTCCTGTGGACACACCACAGAGCAGGGACATGCCCATGGGAAGTCAGGTGGCTTCTCTTGTCAGTATATCCTGCTGGGAAGATCAGGGACTGTTAAGGGACTGAGTCACCTGAAAGTTGAGTGGTAGGTTGACTAAACTGAAATCTCTCTCTCTGAAATTTTCACCTGCTAATCCTATTTTTGAGAGTAAAGACAAATCTTAAGGACCTGGCACCAAGTAAATACTCTGACATTAACTCTCCCTACCTGCCCTCAATTCCACATTAAGCTAAAAATTTGACAGGTGGCATTCACCCCATACGCATCTACAACTGCAACCTACTCATCCTGAGCTGCAACCCTTCCCATGGTGACCACCACCGCTCACACACTCTTTCCTATCACGCTATCCTGGCCACTACAAGATAACATTCAGCTCGTTCCCCTCAGAGTACAGAACTCACTTTGGGGAGGAGAACTGACCACAGAGCTTTACACGTCACAGTCGTCCCCTATGGAACTCAAAGCCTGGCTAAGGAAAAAAGATTAACTTACAGTGAACAGCTAATGAGCCCCCTTCTCTCTGCAAAAACCAGGTTGGGGGTATGGTTTAGTGACAGAGTGGTTGCCTAATATTCAGAAGGCACAGATTTCCAGTCTCAATTAGTACATAAGGGCACACATGAACACATGCACACACACAAAGTAAAACTCACCTATGTCTAAATATTGAACTCCGTGATCAGACACAGAAGAGATTTAAAGGGGTGTTCTAAACAGTGAGGGTCCTGAGTGAGCATAATTCCTGGTAGATCAGCACCATCCTTCCAGACTCTTGAACAGCATGCTTGCTGTTCTGCTTTAGTTCGTAGCAACTGTTAAAGTCTGGGCACAGGAGTCCTGTGGTGAGCTGCTCCTACCTCATTCTGTCTCCATTCAAACAACTTACAGGAAGTGCATGTTGCATCATATCCTGTTGCATATAGCTCTAGGACATTCCCTATGTGACTGCCTAAAGAGCATCCTCAAAAAATGATCGAGTTCTAGACAGACTCCCCAGAAAAGGCAAACAGGAAGCAAAGGCAAATGTTTCCAGGGTCCTGAACAGTTCTCAGGCAGAAGAATCCTCCTCCCTGCTACCCCAAGAAAGGAATCAAGGTATTATGACAATGAAATCAAAGACAGACAGATGAAGTTTCTAGGGGGAGAACAAAAAACAGCATGGGTTTTACTTTAGAAGTCAAAGATACCAGATCCAGGAAGCTGAGGAGCTTGGGGATACCAGTCAAGGGCAGGGCTGGGAGCTTCGCACTCACTGTTAGGCCATTTGTTTGGTTGCATTTTATGAAAATGACTGCATAAGCTCCTGCGCAAATGCAGACAGTCAATGACTGCGCCTCAGATAGAATTTCCCAGCACAAGGAAGTGAAGGAGCCTCTCTTGCAAAGGAGGTGGCTTTCAGCACTCTCAAATCTTTCTGGACTTCGATCCTGCAGGCCAAGGGACACTCACAGGAAGACAGTTCTATTCAGCCCAAGGTTTCTAAAATGTACCTGTTCATATTAACAAGTTTCAGGAGCAATGGTGTGAGGAAGGAACCTTCAGAACCCCTAAACACCTCCTCCTTCCCCACCAGAGCAAAGGTCCTGCCAACTCGAGCATATTCTGGAAACATCTCTGCTACTCGTCACATGAATCCCGTGCCCAGACATTAACAGTGTGACTAAGAGAAGCAGAACAACGAGCATACTGCATGACGGTCTGGAAGGATGGTGCTGATCTACCTGAAAGACCAGCTCGAGAGAGCATTCTCTAGAAGGACTGTCACAGCTTCGAGGAGTGGAGCAAATGCCAGAATGTGAGATTATCGGGAAACCTTTCCACGTTCTAAAAAAGTCAACATGGCACCCCTAAAGTCCTCAGCCATGTCACATTAACTCATAATATACACTCCCTTCAGTGAACTGATCCCAAGGGAGGTAAGATCTGACCATCCACAACACGCAGGCATCCACACCTTCCTGAGGTAGCACCATCTGTATGCAACCCAGAGATCAACTCAGCATCCCCCAAAGTGGAGTATCTCAAATTCATAACACATGCAACTGACGCTACCTCACCTTACCCAATCCTTGGCAGAGTAGCCTCTCCTTTCCACTCTGAGGTACCAAGAGCAGCACCCTCACTGAAGTAAAACACCTTGGCAGAGACCACTTCTTACAAGTTGGAGAACATTTCATATGCAAATGATTTTTATAGTGTTCGTGTGACTAATAAAAATGGCTTCATGGAACTCAAACCGATTAGAGGATCTTTCAAAATGAATTGCCACCAACTTTGTCAGCTTTCCAAGACATAAGATGATTCAAGACTTTGCATAAACAGCCCTCCAGTGAATGAAAAGTCCAACCTGGCTGGCTGACAGTATCTACTCTTTTTCTCCCCACACCTCCTCATTCCTCTCCAAAGAGGGAAGCTGTGGACAGGACGTGCAGTGTGCACAGAGCATGGCCTCTTGTTTCAGAGAGGCCTCTTCCCTCTGGGGATCCTCCATTCCCCCAGGAGCTGGGCAAACAGGAGCACCATTCACATTCTGGGTTTCCCCTTCCATGATACTGGTGGCTCAGCCCTGCAGCCCTCATGGGCAAGACCTGTTTTCTTTTTCAACCTGCCACACTAGGCAAGGAAGGAGGGAAACCCCTGGCAGCAACTCAGCAGAAACTGAGCACAGCTCTCCTGGGGTGCTCAAGTTTAGTTTCTCCACCGATCCTGTTTCCTGATGCTCAGGTCCCTCTGGCAATCGGGGTGCTAGATACTGTGGGAAACTCTCCACGCTTCTTTGCTGATAGCACCAGGAGCACCTTTTCAACAAAGGCAGAGTCACCGGAGCCATCAGAGTCTCCTCCCAAGCAAACTGAGCTGGAACAGCTCAGGAGCCTAAGTTGTTTAACTGCAGCAGAAGGGACACGTCCACCACTGAGTCAGCCCTCCTGCTCCTGCCTGGATTTCAGGACTAGAGCCTGGACCACAGCACTGGTGAAGAGCGAAAAGAAAGAAGTGTGATTGTGCCCCCAACTTGCTCTGCAAGCCAAACAGTTGATAATGACCTCCAAATACCTCATCTCTGTCCATAGTCTATAAACTTCACATTTTATACAGGCAGGGAGAAACAGATCTTTTCTCAAAGAAAATGCACCTATCTTTGAGAATAGTCATTGGAGATGTGGCATTCCAGGCAGAGAAAATTTCAAGAAAATTGTCTCTTTTCTGCATGGAATCACAAGATGGACTTCAGTATGGTTCAGACAAGGCAGCTAAGAGAGCCTGAGGAGCAAAAGGCCCAAGTGGGGCTGGCCAACCCTTAAGTCTGACCTGCTAATTTAGTCTGCATCTCCCAGCAGAGGCATCTTCAACATCCTTTGTTTGTTGTGGGGAGTAGGGCAGAGAGAGAGTCCTGCCCTAGCTGGCCTGAATTTGCTCAGATCATACTGACCTTGCACTTGTGGTGATCCTCTGCTTCTGGGCTGCAGTTATACACTGCCACACCCAGCAGGCATTATTTTTCCTCGAGGAATTATTACCTAGGTCTCCATTCACTCTCATTCAGGCCTCAGATGGGCCTCCTGAAGCATACGATCATGAGCACTTTTATTTATGTTTATTCTTTAAAGCTTTCGTATACAAATAGGATGAATTTAAATGTTTTCATCTCTTATTATCTATCCCCACACTCCCTCTCATCCCACCCCACTTGCTCTCCTTTACAGCCAGCTCCCCACATTCTTCTGCATGTGTGATCCACCTAGGTCCCGTCTCAGGTACCTGCACTGGCAGTGCCTGGGCACTGACTGGGGCATGAATGGCCCAGCAGTGGATAAACTGTAAAGAAACTCCTCTTATCCACACAAGTCCCAAACCATCTCTCAGGGCAGGGCCATCTCTCTTGCTGAGAGTTCAGCTATGGTGGAGGATTAGAGGAAGTAAACACTGCTGCCTTGTGCTCTAAGGTAAGGCAGCCTGATAAGGACAGTTCCTCTCCCCACCATAGGCTCTTACATTCTTACCTTCCCTCTTCCACAAGGTTCCCTGAGTCATGAGGTGAGAGGTGGTTTAGATGTTCATGGTGGCTTTTCTCAATAAAGTATTATGCCCAGCTTGGGGTGCAGCATGCTGAGGTGCAGCTGCTAGAACGTCCCACCTGCTTCACCAAGACACAGCACAACTGACAACTGCCATCTGGCAGCACGTCTGTTAAGGAGGAGAGTCTGGCATGCACATTAAAGGATTCTCCGGGGATTGGGGGAAGAGGCACTAGGGGATGGGGAGGGAGGGGTGAGGGGAGGGAGAGCAGGGGGGAGAGGAGGAGGGAGGGAGGGAACTGGTGTACCTATTAAGTTTGTATGAGCGGAAATAATAATAATTAAAAAAAAGGAACGAGCCCTCCGCCATAAGGTACTCACCACACACATTATACAAGAATCTGAAATTCAGTGTTGCCATGGAATGAGATTTCTTTAATAAAAATGGCAAGGTTTTCAGATTGTGATGACGTTTGGAAATCGAGTCTCTATGAAGAGAGGAAATAGAGTGTTCCCTCTTGATGGAGCCAAAGCTGGTTTAAGAAATGTGAAGATCAGGAGTCAATTTAGTGATGACATTATCACCAGGCTGCTTCCTGGAGACATCATAAACCCCAACCTCTCCCTTCTTTTCAGGAGGGATTTGCAGCTCCTGTGAGATGCCTTATGGTACACTGAGCATTGTGCAAAACTTGAAGAGGGGACAAGGGGCAGTCAGAAGATGTGCTGCAAAGTTAACTAGTGATCAACCCAAGATAGTCTTATCTACCAGGAAGCCACTGATTACACACTTAAAATAACCTGGCTGAGGCTGGCATTCCAGTAGAAGAGCATTAGCTTAGCATGTGCAAGGTCCCAGGTTCAGTCCCCAGAAGAAAAAAAAAATCTAGTTGGAAAGTCAAAACAATCTAAAATTCTCCTTTCCAGGACTCAGATTTGCTCCAGGTACCAAGAATACATAGAACAAGGTACCAGAGACTTCTCCATCCCAAGGAGAGGTATCTCCTCCATTCCTCTTATTGTAGGTTAATGGAATCATATTGTAAGTTAACGGAATCACCACCTATGCAAATGCAAATTACCTTGCCGTCCAGAGTTTCCTAGGATATACACCTTGGAACACACAAGCCATACATTTCATGACTCATCTTTTGGTAGAGTCTCCTAACTGACAGGTGATTGCAGCATTCCTGTCGGTGTTCCCAGGTCCACCTGAAACCCAAAGCACTCTACATCCTAAATATTGGTAACAGCAGTCCACATTATTTTCTGAAATGGCCATGCATGTTTTGGTATTGTGATGCTGGACTAAGTGCATGCTTAGTTTGCTTACTTGTATGTTTGGGTTTTTAATTTTTTATAAAGTTTGTTTTTTGACAATTTCATATACATATAATGTAGGCTAGTTACTCTTTCACCCTCTCCTGTATCTCTCCCATCTCTGTTATCCCACATTACTAAAAGAACCATTCCCAGATTCATGACTTTTAGTTCTGCTTTGTGACCTATCCACACAGCTACTGGATAGGATCTATCAGAGCCTCGTGGGGTCATCAGCAAGTATCCAGCTGAAGGCAATGTCTCTCCCTCTCCCTGAATCTACCAGTGGCAAATAATTTATCAGTGAGGTAAGTATAGAGCCCCTGAGTCTTCCTCTATCCATGCCTAGCTACTGATAGACATAATAGCATAAATGTTTTGTTAAGACTGAGCACCCATCCATCACTTATACTCATCAGCTTTACCAACCATGAGTCTCTGCATTCACTACTATTCCCTGGAAAGATAGGCTAAGATTAAGATTATTTCTGATTAAGGCTGAGATCACATGTACAGTTTTTTAAATAAGCCTCAGAAAAGACAGTTAGAAGTAAATTCAATACTGTCTAAACATAAGAATCACCAAAACTCATAACTAAATTTAGCGTAGTTAATAAATACTTGGTTAGGATAGTTACCTTAAAACATTCTCTCTAGTTTATTGAATTTTTAAAGTTATAAGCTTACTGGACATAGTGGCATATATCTGTAATCCTAGTATTTGAGCAGAGGTCACACTTGGAGGCCATCTTGGGCTCTACATAAGATGATCAAGAAAATGAAAGCAAAGAAATTATAGCTCATTACAAAGTAAGAAAAGTAAATTAAGAATTCCCTCTTTTTTCCCCACCACAAAAAGACAAAGCACTTTCATAGCTGAGTTTCCATCTCATAAAATTCCTCACCAGCAGAGTAAGTTGGTACAGCTCACTCTCAGAAAGATAAGGGAAAAGAATTGTAAATCGAGTCAGCTTGGGCTAGACAGAAAAAAAAAATCAGAGAGTAAACTTCTAAATATCTCTCTCTTCAGGTAAGAAAAGAATTCAACACCCAAACAAAAGGCACTGGAATAGCAGTGAAATAGACAACAACAACCAACCAGAAGGCAGAGTACCAGCAACCCCGACACCTGCAGCCAGAATCAGGCCAAGCAAACCTCTTCCCATCCTAAGGCTCAGGGAATCTTGTGGAAAAGGAGGGTGGTAAGATTGTAAGACCGTAAAGATGGGGAGGTCGACCGCTGACCAAGAAGTTCCACTCAAGTCAGGGTTGCTGTGTCCAGGAACCCACTGCAATGAGACGTATCCTCACCAGGCCTGCACAATGGCTGACATGTCAACATTCCCCATAGACTAGCAAGGGTCTCAGGAAAAACAATTGCATGCAGTGATAACCTTAGGGGGTAGAGCCAGACAGGTGGGGTGTGAGTCTACCCAAAGAAAGGCCACTTAGTCTGCCACAGAGGCATGAGCCCACACTAGAGCTGATAATTCAAAGGAAAGCCCGCAACCCAAAGAAGCAGACAGACAGGAAGGTGGGAGGGAATAAGAGGAATTGGTGAACAGAGGGAAGGGTAAAAGAGAGGGGAGGGAGGGAGGAAAGGGGGTGGGGTCAACCTCCCATTATATATGTAAAACTAATAAAATAAAAAGAAAAGAAAAAGATCCTGCCTCAAAATAAAACATTTGGAATGTTAATTCAATGGGACGGCACTTGCCTACCACACAATAGCATACATTCAATCTCAGCACTGTCGAAATTTTACACAACACACACACACACACACACACACACACACACGTGTATTTTACATAAAAACAGATGTATATATGTATGTCACACACAAGTGCATATATATGCACATGAATATAGATCTATATAAAGAGACATATATATGTGTGTCCATCTTAATCAAGAAATTGAATCAAAAGTCCGATAGGGACATAAGTCATGACTTCCTCAGGAATAGAGAATCAGCTATTTCCCCAGGTAGTTTTAATGTAGCCAGGTATGAGGCATATGCAATATTTTACTTTCTGAAGAACACAATCTTAGCAATCAGTTTTTATTGCATTTGGAAAGAACTGCAGGTCCTGAATGCACATACCGAATCAATGGCTTCAATTTTTTAAGTGAACATAAAAGATGCCAAGAAAGTCTTTAAGAACTCACTCCCTGGAAAGGATATTATCGCCCTACAAAGTTAACTGCATCCCCTAAGCGTATTTTCAATGATTGCCACCCTGCAAGCATGCATGTTCCAGCTGAGAAAACGCTAATACAATGTTTAAACAAAGACAAAAGAACCTCCCACATTTCCATAGAAAATCTTTGCTGTGTGTTGCTGTATCTGTCTCTACTGTGAAAATGCACAATTTAAAAGGGACGTATTACTAAGCACCCCTGTGTGAAACCATGTGCTGAGCGCTTACACAAGCCACACTGTGTGCGCCCTGGTACGGGGAGCAGCCATTCTCATTGTCCAATCCTGAAAGAAGCAGCTTAAGGCATAGAAGTGACAGATGCACAGGACCCCTGATTTCTGCTTCCACACATTATCTTCTCCAGTTCCGCATTCTGCTCCACACCATTCGCACGCTCCCTTCATCTGAGACATGACTGAGCAACTGCTCAACCTAATTCATAGCAGATTAAAAAAAATAAGATGGAGAAGACAAAGAGCTTTAAGAATCAGAGCTAGCTCGCTCCATGAAAGGGTACAGACATGCTCTCTCTCCTTGTAGTCTCCGTACTCCAAGGCCTAACTCCCTTCCAGAAACCTCTGCCCCTGCTTCTGTGGCTGCCCTGACTGAGCAATGATGCGTAGGCTGGAGATTACTTCCTAGGGCTCCCTGTATCAATTTTTTTAAAGCATTATATATAACTTGAATGTTCAAACCCGCAAAAGAAATGCAGCCAAGCCCATCTGCCATCTGGCCCCATGGGTGAGGCAAAAAGACTTGACTATTATTTGTAGAAATCACATATTCAGCATAAAGGCCACTGCTGCCCTGGGGGCTTACAGTCTAGGTTAAACAAACAGCTCTGAGATAAAATACACCATTAGAGAGAGTTGTTAAATTTCACATGCAGCCAGGATTCTAGGCATTTATATTGCACTTACGTGAAGTGCCACATGGGGCCTTTGCTGGCTTTTGTTAATTCTAAATTATTTAGCAGTGTACTGATAGATTGCTAATTAAAATACTAACCCCTAAGGCACAGGCCCAGCTGAGAAAGGTCCTCTTGGGCTCCCTTTAACAGAATCAAAGTCCGACTTCTCCATGTGCTTCCACCGATCTCTAACCTTCACAACACACCAAGGGCCTTCACTCTGAGAATTCAAACTTGTCCAAGAGCTAAGGAAGTACCTTGGGCCATCTGGTGACAAGCGAGCTACTAGAGTCCTTTCAGGGGCCTTGAAGCGTCAGGAAAGGACAGTTATGACACCGGTATTTTATTTTTATTTTTCACATAAATAACAATAAATTTAAGAGTTTTTACCCCTTACTCCCCAGTTCCATTCTACTTCATACTTTATCCTTTCCAACCAGTCCCTCTCCCATTTTCATATTTTTTTGCATGATGACACACTGGGTTTCATCTGGGATGTTACACTGACAGGTGCCTGAGTACTTGCTGGGACATGGATGACATATCAGTGGGTAGATGTCAAGTAAAGAAGCTCTCCTCCTTCTGTCTGGCATTAGCCTTAAATAGTCTCTCAGGGAGCTGCAGCATTTCCTGAGACCATTTCCCTTCCATGTTGAAATGTCGATGAGCCAACTATCGTGCAAGTCTAGTAAAGCAGCTATCGCTGCAGGGAGTTCTTAGGTACAGGTGCCCTGTCTAGAACAGAGGGTAGTGTCTGGCAACACCTCTGCCCTCCCTCAGGCTCTTAAAATCTTCCTGCCCCTCTTCCACAAGATCCGGATAGGTAGGTAATAGAAGAGTATTGAGTTTCCTGAGCTTTGATTCTACAAATTTGAATAGAATAGTCTATTTCTCCCAGAGTAACTCTTGTCTGATCTCTATCCTAACCATTTATAATAATACAGTCTTATCCTAAGAAAGCAAGGAAAGAAATGTTAAAAATCGACAGTGTTAATAAGGTGCTCAGTGTGTTGGGGGGAAAGCACTTGACTGGGAGTCCTGGCTCTGAATTCTTCCCCATTCACACTATTGCTTCACTGTGAGACCTTAGCCAAGTGCCTCACTTTCTCTCAGCTTCCTCTTGGGTGTTAAGAGGGAACAATGGGATTTTAGCTCAGCAGTGTTGACAGTTGACAGAGTGATTTTTAAAATACTGACTGGATGGGAGATTCTATAAAATTCAGTTGTGATTAGAAAATATGGAATGGTAAAAACAAAATTGAATTATAAGCACACAGCTGCTCATAGAAGTCTCCAGTTCGTTTGCTGATGTTATTCTGAAGTTTCTGAAGTCCCCAGCATGTAGGTTTTCAGAGACGCGCTTGCAGGCGGTGGTGCAGGGCAGCACAGGGAGCCTGGAGCAGGCAGGCGGTGCTGGAGAGCCTGAAGGACCGGCTCTGTTCTCTAGCACCCGGTCCCTGAAACATGTTAGAGACTCTCCATTAACTTTTCTGGGTGGCTTTTAGTATTAGCAATGGAAAAACACTAGGAATGGAGTGGTGGTTTATTCCACAAATGTACCAGCTGCGATTGCCACCACAACAGAAACGGTTCCTAACAGTGAGAAGAACAGTCAAGGGGTTGCTTCCTTCTGTTCAGCCTTTTGAGGTCGGTGGTCTGGGCCAGGGTGCTGGTCTGCAGCTTCAGGCTCATTCTGCTGCTTATCAAACAGGACTTGCAGAAGGGAAGGAGAAAGAGTGTAGAGTGAAAACTGGGGGACTGAAGGCATAACTTAATAGCGGGGCACACGCTTAGTGCACATAAGGACCTAGGTTTAATTACCAACATCCATAAACTAAAAAATAATAAAAATACAGAAGTTGCAAGAATAATCTACTTGTCTCTTGCCTTCTGGAATGTTTCCTTGGTTTCTCTTTAATGTCTGTGGCTTTGCAACTATAAAGATTACACCCCAGTTCAACGTTAAGCTCTTTACTTCTGCCTTATCTCTGGGTAGAGACACTGACCACTCACAAGTTCCTGGGTGGCATGTTAAACCTAATTCATCCTGTTGCTAGTGGTGTTAACTCTGGTCACTAGCTAAGGACAGTGTCTGTTAGGTTTCTCTACCTGCCATGTCCCTTGTTGCTCAGAATAATGAATTATATGTTCATTGTTCATGTAAACCCATCTTTGCCCAGTACATAGTCTTTGCTGCCCATCTTTCTTGTTCATATTTATTTCAGAAGCCAAAAGTTGCAAAATACCATTCCCTATAGTAAGCCCACATCTGCCTCCCTGAGATTCCCCTTGCAATTAGTCCTCAGCTGGGATGTGCCAGGCCTTCAAAATGCCACAGAAATCCCAGAATTGAAATGCTTGGCTGCCAATCCTACTTGGGCCTGTTCTTCAAATCCACAAATACCAATGCCTGTTTCGTAAGACGTCTTGCTAGGCTCTTGGCATGGACTCTGCCCTCATGGAGAACTCAAGGAGATAAGGCAATTATGTAAAAAATGAAGCAACTACCATGAGATAAAGAGCAGTGCAGGCCAAAGACAGGAGGGAGGCACGAAAAGGAGGATGTGAGCCAATGCCGTGACCCGTAGTGTACGGACATCTACAGCAAGTGCCTCCACCCATCAGAGAACAGATTACTGTGGGATAAAGTGGCACAATTTATGGAAATGCTACAATTTGGCCTTGGTATTGAGAGAGGGAGAATAAATGTAGAGATAAAGATAGGGAAAAGTATTTCAAGTAAATACACTATGGGCACAGAAAACTCAAGGTGTGTCAGAAGTCAACAAGGGAACCTACAAAGTGATGGTAAGCTGTCAGTGCTCTGCTATTGTAGCTAGAAGGGCACCTCGCCTCCTGTTTCTGAAGTCCAGCTTTGGTGGCTTCTATTGTTAGACTACTTGAGTCATGTTGCTGGGCAAATGCACTAACAACTACAAATTCCTGGGTAACTTGTGACTACACAGAAGGGGTTTGTCAAGATCAATCTGTGTCACAATGTTGAAATGAGACTGTGGGTTATCTTAGACCGACAAGTGATCATCACTCAGTGAGAGCTGAGCACTCTTCATTGTATTTTACCCTTGAAACGAACCTGAGAGATGACAGGAAAAAGTTGGAAATGTCTTATTAACAGCAAATCAAACCTTGATTTGGTGAAGCCTGCCGCACAGCATCTTCCAAGTGCCTGTTCATTAGCACAAATGCAAGTTCTTAAAAGGACCACACTAGAAAGGTGCTCACTTTATGTGGAATCAGCAAAGACATTCTTTCAAACTCCCTGCTAGAGGTCTGTGCTCATCAAAGCAAAGCTTGCTAGAGGAAACACATAGAGACATATCAGTCATACAGACATATCGGTTCTCTTCAGGAAAGCCTGAATGAGAAAAAAAAAAACTCTGTGGACTAGGCCCAGATAATCAGGATTCTCAGTACATTGCTAATACTATATCATAGTGAGTTTTGTCTTACATGGATTTTATCAGGGTCAGATCAAATCAAGACTCCCAGATTCAGTGATGAGTTTATTACTTCATTAATACCAAAAAAATCTGTAAAATAATTTAGGCAAGTCTGCCAGCTGCAGTACAACTCTATAAAGTGAGTCTATAGCAATGTCCCTGCTTTAAAATATTCATAAGAGCACCTTTTATGTGTTGTTCATGCTCTAGCACTGGAGACTTGGTATAAACCAGATTAGTAGCACTTTCCCAAGACCTGTGTGAGGAAACAAGCCAACACAAAGGCCAATTATGAATGACTGCATGGGAGAAAAGGAAGGAGGCAATGGACTGGGGAGACATGTTAAGAGAAGTTTTAATACAAGAAATGACCAAAGGCCTGATAGAGAATATCTTTGTAGAAGAACCAGGACAAAACCAAGAAGTCTGGAGTTCACAGAACAGGACAGCAATTGGTGTGGATGGAAGCAGTGAGCGTGAGAGACAAGGATACTACAGATGTTGTGGTAAGTGGGGGGTCAGGGTAGGCAGGTATTAGTGATCCAGAAAGGATGGGGAGAATTTTATTCTTGAAAGAATTTTTTCCTTCAAGAATCTTTTCTTTTCAAGAATCTTTTTTCTTCAGTGACAGAGTCTAACACTTTACAGGTCTGATCTAGCTACTTTTCAGAGCACAGTCTGGAAAGAGACAAGAGAGAAACAAGGTACCACTTAGGAGACAATCTCCATTATCCAGGCTAGAGACCATAGGATAAGACAGGTTAGAATGAGGTGAGAAGTTGGAGAACCCAAATAATTTTTTAGAAATCGAATCCATAGAAATTACAGGAAAGTGAATGTGAGGGAGAAATAAGGACAGCATCTGGATTTGGGGTTTAAGTAACTGGTTTGTGACATGGAAACAGTGAAAACTGAGAGCGAAATAAAAACAGCTACAAGCAAGATTTTTTTTAATGAGGTGGAACTTGTGAAATGTACATACTTTCATTTCTTCTTCCATAACGGTTCCTGTGATTGAGAATGTCATACTAGGACATGCGGGCATGAAGGATACCCACCATACTGATAAGATAATTATTTCTGGGTGTGTCTGTGAGAGTGTTTCCAAAAGAGATTAGCAACTGGGATCAGCACAGAGAAAGATGATCCACCCTTAACTGAGAGCTCAAGCTCACCAAAAAGGCAGAAAGCAATTCACTCACTTCAACCTTTCTCTCTCTCTAGCACCTTCTCATCTCTTTCTCCTTCTGCTGAGACATCTAGTCATCTTATTCCCTGGCCTCAATGGAAACCTCCTGGTTCTTGGGCCTTTGAATTTTGGTACTTACATCAGTGACTCACTCTCAACACCAACATCTGTATTATCCTGGGTTCTCCAAATGTACCAAAGCAAGAGGCTGTATAGATATATAAAAGAGTATTATGGCAATGGACATAATGATAAACAAAGTAATGGCTCACACTTGAAATCGCAGTACTCGGGACATTGACAAAGGCAGATTTCCCCAAGTTAAAAAGGCTAATCTGAGCTACAGAGTAGCCAGGATAGCCTAGGCTACAGAATGAGAACTTGTCTCAAAAAAATTGAAAAGAAGATTTTAAGAATTCCCTTACATGGTGGTGGAGGTAACACATTTAAAAAAAAAAAAATGGAAGAACATGGTAATGTAACTACTGTCAGGGAATTTAGCTCCTTTGACACAAACAAGCTACTAAGTCTCCACGGAGATGCACACACAACACAAACACCTCTCTCTCCCCCTCCCCCACATACACGAGTAGGCAGAGATCCTCCAGTCCCTAGCATGGTCCAACGTCACAAACCCTAACTTCAGCAGCTACATTCCAATACTTCCTGCAGAGTGAATTTGGGCATGCTACTTGACAGTTCAGGGACTCAGCTCCTTTTCCTTTATTTTCTCTATCTTTTGGGGTTTTATGAATAAAAATTATGACAACTAAATAGACATATACATTGGAAAGCAAAAAAAATTCATGTATAAAGATAATATTTTCAAAACAAATTACTGGTGCTTTCCAAAGGGGAAGTGCAAATGTCATTCACTACTTCAAGTCACCTTCCCTTTCCCTTGTGTCCAGGATCAGGGTGGGAGGCTGACATTACACTCAGACACTGATATGCACATATCAAGTAGAAAAGCCTCATTTTTCTTCTATTTGGCCGGACAAGTGTCTTCTTTAGTGTGCTCAGTTGCCGCTGTAGCAGCAGATATCTGACCTTAGACACCAGGCCCTGTTCCTAGAAGAGCACGTCCCACACCAGGACTCTGACCAACTGACAAGCAGTGAACAGAGCATGTAGGCAACCAGCCATGCCAGGACATCAGCACATTCTGAACTTGCCATCAATGAAATGCCGAAATTAGACTTAAGTTTCCAGCTTCCCAAACATGATGGGGAGCTGACATTTAAAGCAAGGAGATCAGATCTTATCAGGCCTCTCAAGGAGCGTGATTTCAAGTTTCACTTCAGTTGTCCTTCTTCCAGAGTTGGTCCAGTCATCATTCAGGACAAGGAGTCCATGAAGGTCAGCCCTGGCAGGTGCAATACCCACCCACACCTCCCTCTTAGTTTTAACCACCATTTCCCTTCCTCTCTCTAATCCCCTGTATTCTCATCCCTTTCCTGTCTGAATCCAAACTCACAACCCGCCCACAGCTACCCCCTCCAAAGGATCAAGGTGGTCCTTTCATGTTTCTTTCTACAGCCCGGCATCGAATAACTACCACCACAACATATAACTAAAGCATGTTTTAATGTTTCACACTGAGTCAAAAGCTTTATAATCCCATCTTAAAAACCAAATGAGTTGGAATCCTATTTCTCTCAAAAACAAAACCCATAAATCTAATTTCTTTAGGTTCATTTTCATGGCTAGTAGACTCTCAAGAAAAACTAACTTACTCCTCATTTTTCCCATCACATATTTGAAGTTACCCTTTTCACCTTAATTGCATGTTCCTTCTCAACAGTCATTTCTAGCCACCTGTCAGGTATGAAAGAGAGATCAGGTTCATAATATCAGTTTCCTACTTAAAGGCATCTCTACTGAATACTTGCTAGACAGCACACAGCCAACTAAACATCTCACAAGACGTTTCCATATAACATAGGCATTCCATACCCAGGGAAGGAGGGTCTGGATGGCCACACTACTGCATCAACAAACTGCCTTCCACAATATACTCATGACTAATCATCCTGCTCTTTGGAAGAATTCAGAGACACTCCGAGTCCACAAGACAGTTATGTGGCATTATATCCTTTGTTGGCTTTTTGTGACAAGGTTTCCCTACATAGATCAATTAAGTCTAGATCTCAAGATCCCTCTGCTCCATCCTCCCAAGTATGTGGATGACAGGAATTTGCTACCACACCTGGCTGGATTTGGTCTCCTTGACTCTAGGCAGCTGCTCCTCATATGCCAGTGTCCAGGCACCTTCCTGATCTGAGAATCTATATCTAAATGAGCTTCATGTACTGATGTCCCCTTAAAATAAATACATCACGGAAAAACTGGATGTCATGACACATACCTATAATCCCAGTACTCTGGAAGCTGTGCCAGAATTGTGACATCAAAGGCAACCTGGACTATACAATTAGACTGGTTTTAAAAAAAAATCAGATTAAGATGCAGTACAATGGATGCAGTATACTGGGAAAGGTAGGCTTGAGTCTAAAATCAGTAATAGAGCAAAGGTCAAGCAACACCAAAATTATCCTTAGAATCTCCAGTCCCACCCATCATAGTGACACCACACCATACACCTGCCAAGTGGCTCTGAATTACTTTCTCTTCTGTCACCCTCAGCCCTGGGGTTTATCTCACTAAGCAAGCTAATACTCACACAGTTACTTCTCAGGGCAGAGAGGTGGCTCAGTAGGTAAAAATGCTTTGTATAATCCCAGAAGCACACCTACAGTGAGATGAAAGGCAGAATTGGCCAGAAGCAGAACAAGAAAGACCTTGTCTGAAACACAGCAGCAGAAGTAAAGAGAGATCCTGCCTCAAAATCAAACTGGTAGGAACTGACTCCTGAATAGTTAGTTAGCTTCCCACCCCTACGTGTACACCATAGCATGAAGGTGCTCTGTGGCACACAGACACACACACACAGACACAGACACACACACACACACACAGACACACACACACACACACACACACACACAATGTTTAAAGTTGTTTCTCTTTTTTAGAGGTGGGGGGGTGCTCATATTTACTTAGCTACATTTCTGAAATCCAAATGCATCGTGCACCAGGTTTATTCAAGCCACAGTGCCACTATTACTTAGTTCTTTTCCAAGGATATCTATTTTCTAGGTCACTAAACTTTTCCTCTCTCCCATTACTGCCTCCTCTTTTCAAACCAATACTTCTTGATGGACCAAGGACCACCACGGCCAGAGTCCACCCGAGGAATGCTGTAAAACTTCCATTCTACAGCCTTACTTCTGCAGATTTCTGTCTTGATAATAAAGGAAAGGTCATAAGAAGGTCAATGTGATAGCAATCTTACTGTAGTACATAAAATCAATAGCACTATCCTTTCCTAAAGTCTGCAACAATTTAAACAACTACTTTTTTTTGCCAGTAAGACAAGTGTGCACTCCTCAGCATCGTTTATCATCCCAAGTGGAAAAAAAATATTGACAAAGGTTTCTTGCCTGTGTATTCCTGGTTATCGTCTGAAGTTGTCTTAAGTCACGTCAGCACCAGGACTACATAGACCATAGATAGCACCTAGATATGCACGATGAAAACTGCTGCTTTATTTAAAAGAGATAATGAACATTCAACTTATGAAAACTCATATAACCTCTGCTCAAAACAATACCAGACATTAAAACTAATTACATAAATCAACCATCCTAAGTTTACAGAAACAAAGCCACCTCACTCTTCCCCAAAGGGAGAGTACCCACTCAACCACGGTTCTGGACAGAGCAACCATCCTTCTAACTGTCTAGAGGCAGCAGAGAGAAAGGCATACTCAGGCCCAGAAGGGCAAAACACACATTCTAGACCACGAAGGAGAATAATAGTAAGAAGAGAATATCCCAGACAACTGACAGCTGCCATGATGGCCAAGGAACCTTAGTGATCCCTACTATAGAAGTGCAACATCATACCCTTGTCCAAGAAGCAAGATGCCTCCTTCATATACTACTAGCATTTATGACAGTCAGCCTTGGAAACAAAGACTAGGCATGATTTTTTATGCTCCAGTGTTATGTTTAGAATCAAGAAGAAACCCAAATGTATGTATCTGTCATACAATGCTGCCCAGCCCATCAACGTCAAGCATGGAAGAAATCTCATCTGTAGTGATAGGAAGGTTCTGGCATGTACTGTGAACTGAATTTCATCATCATCAAGTTCACAGCCCAATCTGGCACTGAGCAAAATGACCATACAACATGTTGTTAGCTCAGAAAGTATAGTACTGAAAGCAATCTGACTTTCCTGACTCAGTGTCATGAGCTAGCTTTGTTCAAACTACCATTTTCTACAATAACTGAAAAACTTATCCCTTAGACCATCCACCTTACACAGTATTAAATAAACAGAAAACTTGAGCTGCATAAATGTAGCATAACAGGAAACAAGTCATGAAACATAAGTGGGATGTTTAAATTTCAGCACAAAGCCAGCTTACTTCCTGCATGAAACATAAAGTGGGAAACAATGTGCCTCAATAATTGGTCAGCACTTAGCTACGGCATCAATACAGTTTATCACTACTCCAGGTCTTCAGATGTTACTTACAACTCCAGACCCATCACTATTCTTTGGCCTGCCTTTTTTAGGCAGCTTCTGAGTCTTGAGATGGTTCACATTGGAACTTGATCACAATGCAGACAGATGCCTTCAGCACCTGTCCCATTAAGTGAGGCTGCACATGGCTGACTGTTGTATAACCCTAGCTATCTGCTGAGGAGTGTTTGATTACACACTTCATTCAGATTTCAGGGATATTAACACAGTGAGTGATCCCTAGAGTGTATATTAGGGACGGATTACAGAAGGTTAAGAAACATGGGGTGAGAAAGGAGGAAGTGGAGGATGCAACCAGAGAACAAGGAGAGAACTTGGAACACTTCGAGAGGAAATGGGCAAAATCCAAACTGGATCTGACTTTTCTAATAGGAAATGTTGGGGCCCATTTCTCAGCATGATTTGTATGTGGTAATGGCAGGTTGCAGTTCCTCTTCCAGATGTGGAAACTTTTACCAGCATCTAGAGTAGAAAATGATGACAGATACCAGGTTAAAAACTAAGGCATGAAAGTTCCAAAAATGATGAGCCTGAAATAAATAACTCAGGGCAAGGGCCAATTTCTCAAATCCTACTCTATAGAGTGAAATGTAGTGACCATGTTTTGGCTCACTTTCTGGGTAATGTTGATGCACCCAAGCAACAAAACCACGGCTCCAATGTCCCCAGACACCCATACTTCTCACAGAGGCACATGGTTTCTAGTGACTAAGGAGATTCAGGAAGCTTGGGTAGGTGGGATGAGGGGATAAGCTACCTGGACCAGGACTAGGAGCTGCCCAGGAGCTGCCATCAAAAAGCAGCTTTCAGCTGAGGATATGGCTCAATGGTAGAGTATTAGTTGGCCTGCACATGGTCCTCAGTTCAATCTCCACTACTGAAGTGAGGGGGAAGCTTTCTGCAAAAGCTTCCGAGTGTTGTCCTCCATGACAAACATAGCAGGGAATCATAGGGCCAATCTGAACTGGAAATGGAGATTGAGAAAGGGTTTCCAATGCACTGGTCAGGCAAGGAGTCAAGGAAAGATAGTAAGGGGTAAAAAATCTCATTGGCACTAGCATGGAAAGAAATGCACTTTTGTGAGCTTATGATTGCAATGGATTGTGTCATGCCCAGAGATGGCCTTTTTCAAACCTTCTCCCCATCTTCCTGCCCATACATTCTTGCCACATCTTCTTCCATGATGTTCCCTGAGCCATGAGGGCTATGAATAGGGATGGTCACTCAACCGTCATTTATTCTCAGCACCTTCAAACAGCTATCGGTCAGTGCGTTCATCACCAGTCATTATAAAGAGAGGTCTCCTTGTTTAAGATTGATTAAGACTGAATAGCATTTGTCTATGGTTATAAACAAATATTGAGAAGACAGTTTGTTTTGTCAACTTAAATAAACAGCAGTAGTAAGTCTCCTGTCCCTAAGCCATGGGTTTTTGACCAGATTTATGGTACCAGACATGGATCCCTCCTGTGGAGTGGACTCAAATCCAATTAGAAAGAACTTGGTTTCTCCAAAAATGATTATGGCACTATTGTGTTAGTGGGCAATCTTGTCTGGCAAGTTGATACTGTGGTTTGCAACATTTGCATCTTGGTAAGACTGTTGCCCACCACCATGTTTAAGTATAATATTTAGTGGCATTTATGTAAGAATAATACATCACCAATATCCATATCCTTCATTTTCATCCTGCAAAACTGAAACTCTGAACTCATCAACAACTCCCTGCTCTCTTCTTAACAACCGTCATTCTCCTTTGTCTTCATGACTCTATTTTAGATACCTTATGTATTATGTTGAATCACACACTATTAATCTTTTTATTTTGCTCTGCAAAATGCCCCCCAAAACTCATCCATATCACAGAAAATGTCAGAATTTCAATTTATTATTATTATTATTTATTCAACTGTGTGCATGTGCGTGTGTATGTGCGCGCGTGTCTGTGTCTGTGTGTGTGTGTGTCTGTGTATATGTATGTGTAGAACCACGGACGAATTCGTGAACCACCATGGACGCCTCCACCTCCTTCTGCCCCGGGATTCACAGGCTCCGCCCTACCAGGACCAGAAGCGCAGGCCGCCCCCGCTTCCGCCTGGCGTCTATACGTGGGATCAGGGATCCGAGCTCAGGACCTTCTGCCTGCAAGGCGGAGGCTTAACCCCTGACCCACCTCTCCAGCCCCAGAATTTCACTTTTTAAGGCTAAATGCATCCCACTAGGTCTATGTGTCGCACCTTATTAATCTGTTAATCTATCTTCTGATGGATGCCTGGTGGCTTCCCTATGGCTAAGGTGAATAATGCTGCTCCACACCCTCACTTTTTACCTTACCATCACTTTCATTCTATACCAAACATCCTGCCTGATAGAGCAGGGGAGAACACGAAAGCAATGCCTTTAACTTTCAATGAGAATTTTAGGGCATTATGTGGAAATGCTTTCCATTTGATTTTTAAATCAATAGATGCTTATTAATACTACTATATTTGTCATAATATTGAAGTAATTATATGATCATGCATTAAGTTAATTGTACTAACATACATATAATTTAAGTGGACTACAAATCATAACCATAAAATTCTTTAAAGTTTGAAAAATGGCAGAGCTCTACCCAGATGCGTGTTTTCCATAAAGGCTTAAAAGCCCTGCGTCTACTTATCACTGAGAACATTTGAAGCTTGACTGTAACTACAGAACCATAGCTTGTAAGATGCTACATTAAACTGGCATCGATACCTGAGAGGTACAATCATCTACAATGGCAGGAAATTAGTAAGTTCCTACCTTCCTCGATTTATTTTTCAAATAATGTTGACTAGTACTGAGAAAGTCTGCCATCCAAGCATTATATTGCCACTCGGGAGGAGAATAAGTGGAGGTATTTTAAAACTGCAGCTGTACCTTTCAGTTGAGGTATTTAAAATGACAGCAATTCATTAAGATGTGAAGGATCTAGCATGCTGCTAGTAAAAACATTATTTTAAAAGCATCACCATCAATTTGGTCCACAAAGCTCATTTCCATCATACATATACATGGTAAAATGATGATTAAAAGGGCAGGCAAGCTTGATGGCAAAGAAGCATTGGTTTCAGGCTGAGGAGACATTCACTTTCCTTATTTTACAAATAAACATTAGCCCTCATTAGGGAACACAGACAAATTGAGAATGTGATTAAGTCTGATGAGATGAGCTTGAGCAATTTATCTCCTTTCACTGTACCAACACTTCCTTAGGCTGATTTCATACAACAAAGCACCAGATTGGAAGAAGCCAAGGTCAGAAGACTGCTTTGCAGGATGAGCTTGTCTTCTGTCCGCACACTGGCTTTAACATTCACCCAGATGATGCACTGTATTTGTTGCCAACGTGATGATACAAAAGATGGTGCAACATTAAAGGATGCTCCAGGGATTGGGGGGGAAGAGGGGGGTACCGGGAGAAAGGGAGAAGTGAAAGGAAGGGGAAAAGGGGGAAGGGTGCAAGGTGGTCTGGGGAGGGGTGGAGGGAGGGGACCGGGGTGCCTATTAAGTTTGTATGAGTGGGAAAATAAAAAATAGATATAAAAAAATATGGTGCAAATCTTCAGAGGAAAACTGTGATGAGTGTCATTTTTGTTGTTAAGAAAGAAGCCTGAAGCTGACTCCATTGCTAATGTTTCTTCCCTGGTTCACTATAGTTGCATCTGAAAACAGCCTGCCCAGTTTGGTCTTACATAAGGGATGAAGACTCACACTCACTCCACCCTCATCCTGCAGATATTCACAAGTCTTGATGAGATGTTTCATAAGACCTAATGAGGAACAGGGGACTAGAAGATCATACTTGTAACACAAAGGATAAGCTGGATAACTTTAGAAGAGACTATACACACACACACACACACACACAGAGAGAGAGAGAGAGAGAGAGAGAGAGAGAGATGTATTCCAAATACATATGAGAAAAATTGCATGTAGCATTAGGTTATTCAAAAATAACTTTTTATTAACTTTCATATCCATTAATGTGCCTTCATTATTGTTTCATACTCATACTTTATGCTCAGCCTTTGAGCAGTGAAAGAAAGAAAGAAAAAAGAGAGAGAGAGAAAGGAAGGAAGGAAGGAAGGAAGGAAGGAAGAGGAAGGGAGGGAGGGAGGGAGGGAGGGAGGAGGAGGGAAGGAAGGAGGAAGGAAGGAGGGAAGGAAGGAAGGAAGGAAGGAGGGAAGGAGGGAGGAGAAGGGAGGGGAGGAGGAAGGAAGGGAAGGAGGGAAGGAGGGAAGGAAGGAGGAAGAAGGAGGGAAGGAAGGGAGAAGGAGGGAAGGGGAAGGAGGGAAGGAGGAGGGAAGGAGGAAGGACGGAGGGGAAGGAGGGAAGGAAGGAGGGAAGGGAAGGAAGAAGGGAAGGAGGGAAGGAAGGAGGGAGGGAAGGAGGGAAGGAAGGAGGGAGAGAAGGAAGGAAGGAGGGAGGGAAGGAAGGAGGGAGAGAAGGAAGGAAGGAGGGAGGGAAGGAAGGAAGGAGAGAAGGAAGGAGGGAGGGAGGAAAACAGGGAGGAAGGAGGGAGGGAAGGAGGGAGGAAGGAGGAGGGGGAAGGAGGGAGGGAAGGAGGGAGGGAAGGAGGGAGGGAAGGAAGGAAGGAAGGAAGGAAGGAAGGAAGGAAGGAAGAAGGAAGGAAGGAAGGAAGGAAGGAAGGAAGGAAGGAAGGAAGGAAAAGTCCACAGCTTTGCCAATGATGAGAGAAGAGAATCTTAAGGTGAAGATGGCCCCTTGGGGGAAAAAAAGAGCTGAGGCCTAGAATGGAAATGTGGAGGATTACAGGGCAAGGGCAAATTTCAGGTGAAATTTAAACTAAGCCAGGGACATTTGTTGAGCACCCAAAGCACGCTAAACTCCATCATGGAAACTTTGAGGAGCATGAGGCTATGATTCAATGGAAGCAACTTTCCTAATATACACATTCAGCCATTAATCGCATGCATAAAAGACAAGCTATGTGTGATCACAAGCTTTCTCTTTGGCTTTGGAAATTGCAGTTTGGCTCCTTGGCTCATTTTTTTAGTAGCACCACTTTTATATTCAAGTAAGTGATAATGTGCAGTAATAAAAACAAGTACTTGAGAACTCATTATCCAAATTAGTAGACTAATGACAGTACCACCCCCACTTCTTCTTCCTGCCTCTCCCACCTCCTAAATATTCCAATTTCCCTTTCCCTTGCTCCCTTGTTTTTCCTTATAGTTTTTCCATGTTTATATCCTACAACAATACTGTCCATTTTGTTTCACTAATTTATGAACAATAGTCCATACGCTTCTCTAAAACAAATTAAACAATGACAGCTAAGCTTGGGTAACACAGGAAATGAGGCAATATGGAGTACTGATGCATCGTATGATTAGTGGCATGGAGGTCTAGGTGGATTGTTAGAGAAGAAAGCATTTGAGTTCTATAATGGCAGGGATGCTGGCAAAATTGTTCATTTTTTCAGCAAAGGTGAGAGAAACTATTTAGATTGTTCAAAGGAAGACAATGAACAAGGCACAGCAGTGTTAGCCTACAGTCCCAGCTACTCGCCTGAGCCCAGACTTCAAGGTTAGTCTGTGGAACACAGTAAGACCACATCACAAGGAGGGAAAACACAAGAGGGAGTGATAATTTATGAGTTAGTAAATATATTTGTAAGGACTGAGCCACTTACCTGAAGATCACAAGTAACAAATTAGCAGGGTAAACAGTGCCTACAAGTACCTGGTCCTAGGCAACTTGAGGACGACTTCTTGTGTCCAGCTTAAAATGACTGATTAAAGCCTGTTTCTGGAGTGCTTTAACATCCTCTGATGAGGTTCCATACTGGAGAATACTTAGGGTCCAAGCATATGGCCTATGAGACTCTTCCTCCTCGAATTCTAAAGTAATGGCCTTGTCTGAGTTCATGAAAGCTCACAACCAGAGTGTAGAATGTGCACTCACTTTCCACAAACACCTGTCAGCCACTTGGCACTGAGCAGTACACACCTATAAACAGAGAGCTGTGTTTGGCCAAGTGGATGGAGAAGTCTCTTTGGTCAGAGCCCAGAAATGAAGCAAGAGGCACAAGCGACATCAAACATGGTAGAAGGAAGATGCTAAAGGAGAGGAGAGGAAGCAAAGGAAGTGAACTAAGGACCTGAAGTAAATGGATGATGAGACTTAGAAATAACTTCATGTTCCCTGAGAGTAGCATATAACATTTTGCTTGTTACATTTAGTTTTTTGGCTTTTTTTTTTTTGAGGAAATTGATCTCTCTGGAATTATTTGGCCCAATGAAAGCAAAAAAGGAAAGGTCTGCCTACATTTGGGGTTTTAAAAATCACAAGGATGAGGCCAGGAAACAAAGGACTGAGAAGCAGCAGATTTCCAAAGGAATACACTACAGGATTGGACCGTCTACTTTATTCTCTCTCTTTCTCTCTCTCTCTCTCTCTCTCTCTCTCTCTCTCTTTCTCTCTATCTCTCTCTCTCTATCTATCTATCTCTCTATCTCTCTATCTCTATCTCTATCTCTATCTCTATCTCTCCTCTGATATAAGTGGGGTTTCCTGATTTTCCTGAACTGTCTGGCTTTCTGGCAGAGGTAGGGAATACTAGATGTAAGTGAACAGTATTAGGAAAGACCCTCCATCTAAAGCCTTTTTTATACACATGTTCCAACCCACCATAAGTGATGGCAAATATTTCATAGAAGACAGTGCAAGATTGGACAAAATCCCAACTTTGGAGCCAGGAAGATTTGAGCATATAATGTAAGCATTGGGCCCTTTGCTTCTAAACAGAGACAACATAAATGCCCACATATAGGGCAGTTGAATGAGCTAACACATGATACAAAGAAATGACTACACACAAAAACTTCTACAACAGATCTGAAAATCAACGATGCTTCAACTGTAGAGCTCAAAGATGTGAGCTCAAAACAAATGAAGAGGAAAGCACGGACCTAAGCATCATATGTTTAATTACTTTTGACAGTGAATATGCTTTCTTCCCTCTAAAAACGAAATCATTGAAAGAACAAAAGCAGCCATAAAGTCAGTAAATACAAACAAGATGTACAAAGAGAACTATACATAAACACCAGGCATATGAGAAGATGTCCAAAAACTACACAAAGATGCACAAAACTACAAAGGTTTAAAAGAAGACCAAGAGTGAAAAGACATAGACTTTTTCCAGGTTCTTTCTGGAAAAGTCTGGTCATATTAATAAAGGTTGTAAATATGCAGGACACATTTTATCTCCAAAGAAATGAGATTACAAGAACCCTCTGCAGCATTTTTCAGAATATCAATTTAAATGTACATGAAAATGAGGATGGTTAAAAAACACTGTGGTATATCTATACAAGGTCATATGAATGCAGTCATTAAAAATGACTAAATTGGCTAGGCATGGGTATAATAATGTTAAGGCAGGAGATAATCAGGAGTTAAAGGCCACCCTGAACTAGGCCAGCCTCAGAACCATAGCAAGACTGTGCCTCACAAAAAGGACTGGTGCGATGGCTCGGAAGGCACCTGTTAGCAAACCTGTGAGGGAGTTCAATCCCCAAAAGCCCACATGCTTCATGCATGTGCCTCCTCCACCCTTCTCAAATAAATAACAATATTTTTGAAAAATTTTAAGACACCAGTCAACAAAAAAGGGGGAAGTAAAAGGATTGCTATAGGAAAATGACAGCCACAGATCAAGATTAGAATAAAACATGACACTCGATTTATTTTTTAAATAAATTACTGTGAGTCTAAGGCAGCTGTGCCCTAGAGAAATAAAATGTAAACCACCAAGACTAGAAATTTAACTCAGTGGTAGAATGCTTGGCTAGTATGCAAAAACCCTGTGTTCCATCCTCCTCATTGCTGGAAAAAAAAAAAAAAAAAAGCACAAACTCCAAATGTAAGGCACTTCTGGAACATTTTCTAATAACTACATAAGAAAAAGTCAATATATTAAATATTTTAGCCCAGTATACATAAAATTATCATTGCAACACATAATCGGTATTTTAAATGTAAGTATTATACAGTATTTAAAATGAGTGTTTTCTTGATAAGTCTTGGAACACTGGTATACCCCAGCACATCACAACTTGAACCGGTCTCTTCAAATTGCTCAGCAGTCACATGTGTTTACCCTACTGAACAGTTAAGATCTAGAGAGCATACATGCGTTAATAGTAGCTGCTTCAAAGGCTGGGACAAAGAGCCTTTGTCTTTCCCACACTGTATGAATTGTTTCAATAATCATTTGTATCAAGTGGGGAAAAAAGGAACACTGTGAAAAATGCTTTTTAATTTTCTTTTTAAAGCTATAATAAGAGACCAGAAAGCACAACTTAAATTTAAAATTTCTTTCAAATTGTCCTTGCCCCTTCCTCCCTGGGAGTGGGGTAAGAACTTCTTCCAAACTTTGGCTGCCTATGCTCTGCCAGTTATGTGTTGTTAACAATTCTTCATTCCTCACTCCCCAAGTTCCCTTGTGATTAAAGGCTAGGGAAAATGAACCAAATCCCACAACACTGACAGCTACCCAGTGTTGTAGCTAGAGAAGCAAGCCAACAAATCGTTGCCAAGCACCTATTTTGTGCTGGAAGTAGTGTTTGCATTAGGTCACACAATGTTCCACAGTCTTCCCATGATGCATAGCCAGCTTCCTGTTTTGTTTTGTTTTGGTTTGGTTTGGTTTTGGGGGAGTTGTTGTTGCTGTTGTTTTTCAGAGAGAAAGACCAAGGCTTAGTTTCTGCTCCAAAATGTCATAACCAAAAGCCCTCAATATCAGAATCCACATCAAGATCATAACCACAAAGGCCAAAACTGTCCACACCAAGGCCCATTTTTTTAACCTTATTAACATGATGCTATGAGACAACTGCATTTTCCCCAAGAAAAACTTCAGGCAAATTTTACTCACAAGAACTCCAAATCCCAGCATTTCTCCCCTACATTAATTATCTATATGAAATTATTTTCACTTACATGAACCACTAACATCATAACTCACCAGGTTGATATAGAGAAATGTCCTTGCACCAACCAATCTGACTTGCTTATCCCTGTCCTTCCTCAAGGTGAGAGCTGAGAGCTGAGAGTATTTGGCTTGTCTTCTTCCCTCACTCCTCAAAATTCAAATACTGAGCTCCTTAGTAAACTCCATAGAAATTGTTAACAAGCTCATCACTCACTCACATCTTAGTTTATAAGTCCATTCTTCAATAAAGGAAAACTGACAGACATCACCTTTATTAAGGGACCATCAGTAATGAGACACATTGATATCACATGTTTATCTCCTGAGATACAAGAGGTGTGCTCTACCTAAAAATTCATAATCTCCATTGAAGCATGAAAAGACATCAGACCACCCTAAGCTGCAAGTCATTTTACAGAATAAATGACCAATGCTCTCAAAGTACCAAGTTCACAAAAGACCAAAAAGCAAAGCAACAACAAAAACACTGAGCAACCACTGAGGAGACTCGGGGAGCTACATACCAAAAGCAGTGTGGGATCCCAGCCCAGAAAAAAAAAGGGGGGGTTTAATGGAAAAACTATTGACTTTGCATCAACATCTACAAACTATTATATGGACATTTCCTAGTTTCAATAATACATGTGTCAGAGGAATTGTTAAACTTAAGAGAAATCTGGTAAAACACAGAAACTATATTTTGTTGTTTTGAGTAAGGAATATTGAGGGGTGTTTATTTTTGAGGCAAGGTCCTTAGGCTGTCCTCAAACTCATCATTCTTCTGGGTTAGCCACCCAAAGAGTGATGGATCTCAAGTATGATGCATCATAGTTGAACTATGCTATTCTTTTAGTATTTCCATAGATCTAATATTACTTCAAGGTGAAGAAAAAATAGGGTCATTTCTATACTTAAGTCATCCCTGTTCCCATCATAGCTCTTCTCTCTGATTCCTTCTGACAGGAATCTTCCTCACGTATTCAAATTCAGATCATTCTGCCCCATCATTTAGGGGGAAACAACCCACCAAAGCACAGCTTCCACAGAGGGCACATAACTCGCAGAGCTAGCGTGCCCGCTGCGATGTGCAGATGGCCCTACAATGTAACTGCGCACATGTACCTTTCATCACTGAACAAGCTGGAGGGATCCTAGCATGTTTGATAATGGTTTCTGTTCTGCCAAGAGCCTAGTGGAGAGCTAACCATCACATAAGTTACGACTACCAAGGAAGGGCAGGGCAAGAGGTTGCTCCATGAGCTCAGGTGCAGGATGAAAAAAAAAAAAAAAACTTGGCAACAACTTCAGCAAGTCAGAATTCTGATCACCTGCAGAGTCAAGAATGGTCCATTGGCCTAAAGAGAGGTAATTTGATATGCCACAGAGGCTTGGGGTAGACAGGCCAGAGCAGAAGGGCGGGA
Source organism: Typhlomys cinereus (assembly GCA_023101885.1). NCBI lineage: Eukaryota > Metazoa > Chordata > Mammalia > Rodentia > Platacanthomyidae > Typhlomys > Typhlomys cinereus. Next base: position 1,820,593 of record JALPQD010000361.1, on the reverse strand, counting down.
GGGAGTAAGAGGGAATAAAAAAAGAAGGGGAGGGGACGGAGGGAGAGAAAGAGAGGGAAGCTGGGATGAATACTCAATATGCTTGTAAAAGTAGAAAAAAAGTTAAAATGGGGGGAGAATGGTCCATTGGAAAGGATAAAGATCTCAAGAAGCTCCAACCTTCTCTGAGAGACTGATGGGGTTAATGCTGATGAGGAGGAAAGGGAAGATTCTTCAATGTTATACCCACTGATAATATGATCATGTGTCTTAAAGTACTCAGACACATGTCATCAAAGTCAAGCCAGATGAAACCAGTAGACCACACATGTCTAGAAGGGGAGAAGAAGGGCTATAAAAGGAAGAGGAGAGGGGATTGGACTGGGAATTAAGGCGCAAAAATATTACAAATTCACTATATTTATGCATGAAAGTCTAAAAGAATTTTAAAATTAAGAAAAAGAAATAAAGAATGGCGCCCTAGTTTACAAGCCACTTACAAATAGAGGAGGAAAGAGGAGAAAGGGAGCTAGAGACAGGGATAGGAGGGCAAAACCAACATGCACGGAGTACTCTAGGATGGAAAAGGTAAGGACGGAACAAAACCTGGCTCTGCTCAAGCCTCACTGGAAACCTACAGGGACCAAAGCCCTTGAACTGTCTAACACTCACTCCAACAAGTTACAAGAAGTTATGAGTTCATTTGGATTCCCAGAATCAGATGCCAAGGGGAGGATCCCAAGAGATGTGTTAAGCAGTGTTCCCTGCCAGGAGGGAGAAAAGAAGTGTGACGGTGAAAGGAAGGAAGCCAGGCAAGGCACACCAGCGAGGAAAGCCCCCAGCAGGTTACCTCTGGCTCCACCCTGCAAAAGAATTTCACAACAGCACAGTGTCCCATTACCAAGGTGGGGGTAAGGAACTAAGGCCCTACCACCCAGGGACTCCTAACTCCTGGTGAGAGATGTAAATTCTTAGCCCTCCCAGCAGGACAGCAACAGGAAATGTGGCAAATCAGCATAGGAAAGATTATTGGGAGTGCGAAGACAGAAAGGAGAAAGAAGAGAGAATGCAATGCGAAAGAAGTCCTCCCGGAGTCTGGAACACCATCATCACTGTTCAAATAAGAGGACGTCACTCAGAAGACAAAAGACTCAAACATCAGTTCCTCCGGTGATGAGGATGAATACAGAGGGAGCAGGTGGCTCCTGTCATCTTAGAAACCAATGTGTGAGGAAACAACTCATATGGGGCACTGGTAAGAGACGGTTACAGAACAACTGCCTCCAAATCTCAGAAATTCTACTGTTCAAAGAACTGGCAATCAATCAGTGTTCAAAGCTGCCAAGCACAGGGTGTGAAAGCCAGTACAGTAAGCTAACAGCACTCAGAACTTCAGTGCTGGGGTAGAGTTCAGTGGTAGAGTTCTTGGCTGGCATGCACAAGGCCCTGAATTCCAGGTAATTAACATTACCTGACAATTAAAAGTCAAGCAGAAGGACCAGGGAGATGGCCCAGAGAGCGAAACACTTGTTATACAATCCTGACAACCCAAGTTTGACCCAGGACCCACAGAAAAAGTAAGATGCAGCGGAGCACATCTGTCATCCAGCATCCCTTCAGCTAGACAGCAGAGGAACACAGGAGAATCGGCCTGAAGTGTGCAGGTCAGCTGCCCCGTGTACACAGCACAGCAGCAGGAACAAGAGACTCTGCCTCAGCAAGGTGGAAAGGCAAGGACTGACTCCTGAAAGCTGTCCTCAGACCTGCACACATTACATATTTTTTTTTAATTAAAAAAAATAGAAGCCAAGCAGGAAGGAGGATTATCTGAGAGCCTGGTGGCAGCCCAGTCAGTCTACTGACTAGAATCCATGTAGCATACTTACTCAAACTGTCGGTGTTTAAAATCGCTAAAAGAGCAGCATGTAAATCTTTCATCCACAATAACCTTGTACGGAGTTGCTCAGCCTGGTGGAAAGAGGCGTGTATGTTTTAAAGTCATCCCATTTCCCACAGGCATCACAACCGGATCACAGTTGCTACGCTGCATATGCTTGGGTTTCCTTCCAGGGCCTGTCCAAATCAAGTCCTCATTGTGTTTTCTAGTGGGTTAGAAACCAAACACTAATACTTGTCCTATAAACATCCTTGTGGCAACAGGGCCCATCATCCACTCCAGCTTTGTGCAAGAGCAACAAGGTGACTCATTTTGACATCACCCTGAAAGTGTGTGGTACCACCTCTTTTCTTCTTTCTCTGTCCTCACTACAAAGAAAATAATTTCTCAAAGGCGAGATGCTGGGTATTCTGAAAACAAGAGTGTCTTTGTTAATGGGAAATACCCTTTGCCCAGTGACAAAAATCAATGATCTCTCCAAAGAAACATCACATAGAATGTAAATCTGAAGTTGAAGAGGAAAGGAAAGAAGTCTTTCTTGGGTGAGCAGGAATATACTAATATACCAATTTATTAGCCAGAACTATTTAATACTTATAGACTAATACATATTTAATGTTTTGTTCTCCAATAACATCTTCCAACAAAAGCAACAAGTATGATCAATAAAGGTTTATAGAGTTTCCATTCCCAATTATTCATAAATGCTCTCAGCATAACAGATAATTATTTCCAGTATTCATAATACATTAAAGTGTGTGTCTGGACCCAGTGTTCATCACATTAGGAAAGCCCACTGGCAGGTTAAAAATAAAAGGGAACATTGGTTATTTCAATAATACACTAAAAAGAATAGATCATCGCCCCAAGAAACAAATCTGAGTAGCAGGCATGATTTCTCTGTATAATTTATGATTCATATGCACGCCGAGAGTCCAGCCTGGCAAGCAGGCTTATGATGGTTAGGAAACAATCAAGCAGTTTCTCACACTGAAGTGTACGTGCATTTTACAGTGCCAGGAAGAACAATTGCTGTTCAACACAGAAACCTGAAAGCTAGTGCTGGGCGGTAGAAGAACTCCTGGACTTCAGATCAACCACCTGAAAACGACTGAGAACCAGAAACCCATCAACAGTAGAAGGTACAGAACAGGAAACTTCAAAAGATACAATATTCATTCTGGTTTACTTATATCAAAGCCTCACACTGGGGAAGCTCTGTGTCTTAATTGTCCTTCCAAGGCCTTTTTCTGATGACATTAGTTTTGGGAATAACTCAAGAAAAAGTACACTGATTTTTAGTGAAACTGCCATTCATCCATCATTGCTAGTAACACGATATGCTTGCATCTAACTAAAAATTTGTTTTCCCTTACAAGTGCTCATCTTTAAAAATCAGTTCAGCATAACTTTGTTTTTCAAAATCACACCTCCAAAAATGAAGTGTATTCAATAATTCTCTAGCTTCTTATAATAGAGCAATGAAATGTTTCCTGCTTTAAAAAAATTCTTTAGGATACACTCATATATACTCATGTAGGCTGTGGCTTCATACACCCTGACGGAGGCACACTGCTTCGGCTCTAAATACTCCGGCTCATTTGTTTTTCCCTGCCTTACTGGTTTCCAGCCTCCAGACCAGGTACTCGATAAATCTCTGAGGGACAGAACTGAAAGTTGGAACTCTGAAGGCTCCTCCCCAAACTCCCACGGGTAAAAGGGGCGGGGTGCTTTTCCAAAGAGAGCACTGCCAAAGAGCTCAAGCCCTGGCTTGCACCTTCTTCACTTCGCTCCCAGACGCTGGTGCACATCGTAATTGTTGCCTGAGGTCCTTCGGGGTCTCTGACCCACCCAAAGACATTCTCGAAAGCAGGTGAGGCCCCGCCCCAAAACAGAGGACACATTCTATAAACACTGAGCGTCAACCCTGCCGGCCCAGTCCTCTTGCAGAGAAAGGAGAGGTTTAAAATTACTTCCAACGAGGAGTCCTGCTGTGAACCTACAGAAGAAGGGCTCCCCCATGCTATGGACAACCTCAAGCAATCGCCAGGTGAGGATGCGGAAGTACCTCTTCCCACCCCGCCCAATCTGTGGGCTGGGGCCGGTGTATCAGGAACCGCACACCCGCCCACTCAGTGCGTGTACACACGCCCCTTTGCAAGGCGATCAAACGTGTTTCAGCCATACACACAAAAAAGACGACGAACTGGAAGACTGGGCATCCAGATACCGTACTAAACATTCTAAGGCACATGGGGCCGGTGATTAAGGACCCTTCCTTTGCTCCCCTCGCCCTCGCTCCAGGTTGGAACTAAGAAGGCTTAGAGCAGCAGCGCACAAACGCACGGGAAGCCGCCGCTGATCCCTAACTTCAAACAGCACTAGCCCTGGAACCTGGGAGGGGTCGCACCTGTTTCTAAGCCTGAGCATCCGTCCTGCACACCCACCCTGACCTTGGCGACATCCTGAAAATTAACTTCACACCCCTGATCAACAAATTCCAAGCCCTTGGTACCCTTCCCCCAATGCTTCAAGATGCCCATTGCTGGCAAAGTAAGAACGCGCTGCCCTAGGGTTCCCAGAGATTTCCCTACCATCGCCCCAACACCTCGCTACCTACTTTCTCTCCCCCTTTCCAGTCGCCACGCCCCTCCCAGCAGATCAATCTCCACCTCCCAGTTCAGGGTTCCTCGGGTGGCTGAGGAGGAGCACAGAGCGATGGAGAGGAGCTCGGTGCTGCGGAGAACCTGGGACTGGGTCCGGGAGCCAGCGCGTGGGGCGACGCGCCGGGTGTCACGGCTGGAAACTGATGTCCGGGTTGCGGCTCCCGGCGGGTTCGGCGCTCGGGTCAGGCCGGGCGAGGACGAGTAGGGAAGGGCGGCGGGGCTGGGCGGCCACTGGCACGCGAGCCAGCGCCTCTGCCAGACGGACGCTGCGGGGTGATCCGTCGGCGCGGGGCGCTCCCGGAACTGCCAAACTTTCTCCACCATCAAAGTTAGGGGCGCCGGAGGATGGAGGAGCCCGCGAGGCCGGCAGGGGCGTCCGGGCGCCTCCCTCCCTCACCTGTGCCCGCCGAGCCGCGGCCCCGCACTCACCTGGCTGTACAGCTCGCTGACCGACATGACCCCGCGGGCCGGGCCGGAGCCCTGGGGCGCCGCCCTCGCCGGCCGCCCTCGCCGGGACCCGGTGGCCGCTGGGTCCCCACTCCTCGCAGCCCCCGCGGCTCTCAGTCCACCGCCGGCCCGCCTGGCGCCATCTTCCTGGACCGGCCGAGAGTTCCTTCTCTTTTCCCTTCTCCCTCCGACCTGCCCGGCCGGCTTCCAGGAGTCGCCGAGGCCGGCTGGCTCTGGGCCGCGCGACCTTTACTCCCCGGGCGGCCGGGCCGGAGTTGCGGAGGGCGGGGAGAAGGCGCGCGGCGCCGCTCCCGGCTCAGGTATGGGGAGGAGGTGTGGACGCGGGTGGAGAGCCGGGGAGGGAGGACCCGCGCGTCACCGCTGGCCGCCGCCGCCGCCTGGGAGCCCTCGGCGCCCCCGCCGCCACCGGGTCCTCCGGGCCGGGGGCGGGGCCGGCGAGGAAGCGGCGCCCGGGGAACCGGCGCGCGCCGCCCCCTGCTGGACGCACGGCGCGCGCCGGCACAGGTGCGCGCGGCTGTCCGCACCTGCCGCAGGGCGCTGTCCTTCCACCTGGGCTGTGCCAGGCAGAGGTGGGGCAAGGTTGCGGCAGAACCACGGGAAAAGGAGAGCTGGAGAGCTGAGCGAGGGAAAAAAAGAGAAAGCTGGCTGTGGCTGGAAGACACATAGGTCTTTCTCTGTCTTATGAGGTTATAGTCAACGATTCCATTTCTAAAAGGTAATTGTGTGGTACATAGTTCGTGATAGGTGTTTCTAGATCTGCGCCAAAGATGATCTTTGTCAAACTGAATTCCCTGCCCTGCAGTCCTGATCAGAAGGGTCAGGTTCTCCCTTGGGAGTATTTTCTAGTTGCGCTCAACCTCCACTAGCCTCCAGGCCCCTCCTCTAAGAATGGTTGCTTTTCTAGAAAGTCTCGTTTTCGGTCATCAGGTCTCTTGTGCACTTTCGGTCCTACCTCTTATATGTGTCTCTTCTGTCCATGGCCTCTTGGTTGCCTACGATTTTTTTTATCTCTTCTCCACCTTCCTCCAAAACTTAGGCGTTTCAGCCCAAAAGGAAAAGAAATGACAGAAGTCAAGGGACGGAAAGCAGCCATACGAGACCTAGTCTTGAGCTTCAGACTGAGATGCTTGCTCTAGAGCGTAGTTTTCGGTTAGAAGGTGCATCGACAGAAGCTGTGGCCATTTTGGAGCCCCCTCCCCATGACACCAGGTGTAAGGCCCATTTCAGATCCCACACTTGGAATACAAGAGTCCCATTATAAGTCACCTGCGCAATACTTGGCATAGGTGCCTCCACATGAGAATTTCCTGGGAAACTTGGAGAATTTCAAGGAAAGTACCCCTGTCCAGAATACAGGGTTATTGACAAAGAGTGGGACCTGAATTTTTAAACTCCTCTGAAATTTTTAAAAAAATGCTGTTTGCATGATTGACAGATAAAGTGACGAACACTCAGCCAACTGGATATGAAATGGAATTGCTCACATCACTGGCAAGAGCAGAAAAGAAACGGTTCAAGCATTGCTCTCTGCAGAAAGTCTTTCTGAACTGAGAAAATTGCTACCAGTTAAAGTACTCCTCTCATAAGCAGGAGGACCAGAGTGTAGATACCCAGAATTCATGCTAATGCCAGGCAGGATGGTGGCTGGCCTGCAGTTCCACCCTTAGCAGGCAGAGACTGGGGATGCCCAAAGCAAGTTGTGTAGGGAGCTGGGTTTCCCTGAGAGATCCAGCCTCAAGGGATAAGGTGGAAGAGGGATCAAGAATGATTCCCAACATCAATTCCAGCCCTCCACATACATACACACACAGTGCAAATGCACTCACATGCGTGTGAACATGCATACACTCCTGCATACACATCACACACACATGAGAAACTGAAAAAGATTCTTCAGGGCTGAACTTAGTTCCTAGCATTTATGAGGACTCGGATTAGATACCCACTACCAAATAAAAACCCTTTTGCATAGTTCTTCTCCCTAGATTTCAGCATTTATTAAAATATGACATCCATCCTATACGCCAGTCATCAGCATTATTTGGGAACTTGTAAGAATGACTATGTAATGGGGGAAAGGACTCTGTTAGTGGGAGAACACTTGACTGGTCAATATAAAGTCCAAGGCTTCACTGAAGACCTGACTTAGAAATAATGGAGGTGGGACCTGCTCTCTGTTTTCACCATCCTACCCCAGCGACTGCCCATCAGAGTCCTACCACTCAATCAACAACTGCTGCTCTACTTCTGCCTGGGTTTTCTTTTTTTTCTTTCCTTGCTAAACTCCATTTATATGCCTTCTACTTACTTTCACCCACCCCCACTCTTAAGCAAATGCCTGGCTCCACTCCCAGGATCTTCCATTGAGTAAAAAGTTTTTCTTTCTTTCTTTTCTTTTCTTTCTTTCTTTCTTTCTTTCTTTCTTTCTTTCTTTTTCTTTTTTCTTTTTCTCACTTTCTTTTTTCTTTCTTTTTTTCTCTTTCTCTTCTCTCTCTTTCACTCTTTCTCTCTGTCTCTTCCTTTCTTTCTTTCTTTCTTTTTCTTTCTGTAACAGTTATTCTTTACTATTGCTGTGAGATAACACCCAAAGTCAAATAAGGGAGAAAGGGAGATTTATTCAACTTAAAGTTACAGAGGGGGATAAAACAGTCTTTTACGGTGGAAATGGCATGGCTGGCTGGCTAAAGACAACCATGCTGGAGCATTCCCGGAGAATCTCTCATCTCTTCTGTGCTGTGGTTCCTTTTATCTGGTCCACTACTGGGAGATCCTATGAGATTTATGGAGGTTCCCATCGGATCTAGGGCTGCTCTTGTATTATCCAGATAATCTCTTCAAGTGGTCTCAGTTGATCTTGCCAGATGTGGTCTCAGCTGATCTTAGTTAATGCCAGGAGTGTCAGGTTGACACCCAGGATTAACTACACTTTTTCTTTCTTTCTTTCTTTTTCTTTCTTTCTTTCTTTCTTTCTTTCTTCCTTTCTTTCTTTCTTTCTTTCTTTCTCTTTCTTTCTTTCTTTCTTTCTCTTTCTTTCTTTCTTTCTTTCTCTTTCTTTCTTTCTTTCTTTCTTTCTTTCTTCTTTCTTGAACTGCAGAGATGGATCAGTGATTAAAGTGTTTGTCATACAAGAGTAAGAACTGAAGTTCAAATCTCCAGAATCCACATAAATGCTGGGTGTGTGCAGCATCCCGTCTCTAATTCCAGCCCCAGAAGGCAGAGATAGGATCATCAAACCAAGCTGGCTTTTGAGAGTAGACATATCAGAGAGCTCTGGGTTCTAGAGACCCTGCCTTAAAAAGTAAGGTGGAAGAGTGATTGAGGAAGATTTCCAACATTAACTTCAGGATTCCACATGCATCATGCATGTGAGTATACACACCAGCAAGCACTCATGCACACGCATGCATGCATTCCACATGCACATTACGTTTTTGTTTTGTTTTGGGTTGGGTTTTTATTTAAGGCAGTGTCTCAAAACAAAAGATTGTTAAGAAATCTCAGTGGGGCTTGAAAGATGGCTAAGCGGTTAAAGCACTTGCCACACAAGCAAAAAGACTGGAGTTCTAATCTACAGATCCCACGTAAAGTTCTGGGTGAGTATGGCCACCCATCTGCACTTCCAGCCTCAGAAGGCAAACACTGGGAATCCCCAGAACATGCTAGCTAGTAAAACTAGTTTTATCGTCAAACTATGGCTTTGATTAGTGGCCCTACCTTAGAAGAAAGAGTGAAGCAGAAGAGCCATGAAGATGATCACTGATGACAATTTGGGCCTCCACGTGCACATGCACCCGAAGTTGAGAGTCACTTGCTCTGGACTGGGGATGTGGCTCAGTACCAGAGTGCTGGTCCCAGAAACGAAGACACACACACACACACACACACACACACACACACACACACACACACACACACACCTATTTTAATCTCTCTCTCTCTCTTTCTCCCCCCATCAGCCCTATTGTCTCGTTGTAAAGCATGATATGGTGTTTGATTCTGCCACTCATCTGTATTATTTATTGTTTCCAGTCTTTTTTTCTTTTGCTTCTTCAACCTCTTTAGCGTCAACTTATGAGAATCTTTTCCTAGCTCTGCTTCTTCGTCCTGTGCTCCATTTCTCATAATATCTTTCTTCTCCTCTATGCCTTCTGTATCAAGTATGATGCTAACTCTCAAATTTAATACCGGCTCTACTGTAGACAACCTTTCCACGTGCCAGATAGGCACTCTAGCAATTGCACCAGGACCTGAGACCAACCTGAAAACTGTTCCTTCCTCCCACCCTCCACTCCATCCCAATTGTCCGGCTCCTATTACACCTGGAACAAATTGAAAGCTCATTCATGTCAAATGAACTGAATCACATCCCTGAGGGAAATGCTATCCTTGGCCAGAGATTTGTGAGTTATGTAATCCTACAATCAGATATGGTCTTTCCCTCCTTTGAATAGTAGTAATGACATCTGAAGGCTTTCTTGGTTCCAGGAAACATGCCAAGCCTCAGAGCAACCTTGTAAAGTTGGAGCATCAATCTGATTTCTCAGATGAGCAAGGTAAGGCTCAAATAGGAGGCAGGTGAAAAGCAATATAGGTCAGAGAGTTAGCGTTCATTTCTACTATAAATTTTAGTAGACATTAATCTGTGTTTTCACACTAATAGCGGTTTTTGAGCTTCTCGGTATATATGAAGATTGAGGGAACATCAACAGATTCAAATTCAGCTATTTGGAGGTATGCTTAATGAATCTGGATTGTGTGTGTGTGTGTGTGTGTGTGTGTGGTATGAATTAGTTTTCTTGGGGAAATGCCACACACAACCATCTTTCCACCCTAGATGGGACTTTCATGATGGAACAAAGCGATAAAGAGCCAACCAATTCACTGGGCTTGCTTACAGGAGCAGGGGCAGCTCAACTGGCTCCTGACTTCCTCGTCGCTGCCTTACCTGAATTCGACGAATCTACCTCAGTTTATATACTCTAGGGCTCCTCCCAACCTCACCTGTGTGGACATATGGGCGGCACAAGCACAGACACAGGCACGTGTATAGGCACCTTTGCAGGACCCCCACGCAGGTGCATTCTAGCCCCTCTCAGCCTGCACAGGCACATAGGTGGCCATGTGCAATTAGGGCAGAATCACATGCTGCCAGCCCAGAGCCCCAATCCAGTAACCCTCTCCACCCCATCTCTGAAAGAGCCCATGGACCACAGGGGCTCCTGATGGCCTCAAAACAAAGATAGCAGCTGTTTGCTCAGAGGAATGCACCACACGACGCTCTACCCCTTTCTCTGGCTCTTATATTCTTTCTGCCCTCTCTTCTGCAATATTCCGAGTTTTGGAAGAGGCGATATCCATGTCCGCCTCTGGATGGCCACTGGTCCCCTATGTTAACACCTAGGCACTTCACAAATTGTCATGAGTTTCTTTATCATCAACCACTATCACTTTGTGGACATCTCCACAGCCAAAGGCAACAGCAATGGTATTTTATGGGTGTAAACACAAACGTTCATATGGTATCTTCACAGGCACATCACATCCATTTAACAAAACGATTGCAGTTTTGTTTGTGTTTGATTTGCAGGCCCCACTGAGGCTATGATCTCCCCAGACATAGGTTTTTGTTCTGGCTCACAGTTCCAGCCATGAATTCTCCTGTGGAATACGCCTTAAACCCACGGGAAAGCTGTTAATTGCACCTAAAACAGTCTCGCCACTATTGCACCAGCATGCATGCACTGGTGCCCATACTTTTTGGACCACGCCCACTTGCTACTAGGGCTGTTGGCCTACTTGCCATGCTCTCACCCACCTGACCAGGCCATCATGGCTATACTCTTTCCTGCCTGGCCACAAGAGCCATGTTCTTGTCTTCCTGGCCGGGCTGCACATACAGCATGTGATGTCTTCAGCAATAGAGTCTTACCAACTAGTTCTGGTTTATAACCAACAGTAGTTATAATAGATTTAACCTCTCAGGCTTCCCTGCCCAACAACTCACAGGAGACAGTCCACTCCCACCACCATGATAATCCCTAGGTATTTTCCCTGAGTCACCACTCTGCTTCCCCGTCCTGGGTGGCTTCTGTGGGGATTTCATATATCTCTCCATCCCCAGTAGACTGGATGATGCAAGTTCAAGCTGCTGGGCCCTACCTAGGGATAAGGAGGAATCAGGTCTTGCTCTCTTCTGCTGCACCTGTTGCTCGGGCTGCCTCCCTGGATCCAACAGGCTGTGAGGTAACACTATGGCTGTGGCTTTAACAGTTGACTTTGCATCAGCCATGACTGGCTGCTTGAGAACCCTGGATCTGTTGGGTTCTGGGCTGGCACAGCAGCTGTAGACACTCTTACTGTCCCTCCCTTCACCATACCTGGATGCCGTGGGATCCCCGGACTAGGCAAACAATTCCTGCTCCCAGAGTATCTTTTCATAGGAGAGAAATGTACACAGTTTACTCTGATGTGATTATTCCTCCAACCTTAGGAGATGCTTAGACTTCATCTATATTGCCTTAACTCCTTCTGTGATGTGTTGCTCAGGCTTCAAAGCTTTCCAGAACCTCACTAGCACAACATTTGGCTTTTTACCAGTCTTTGCTTAAGGGATTCCAGCCTTACATAATTCTGCCTCCCATTCTATCGTTCCTCCCTTACTCAGTTGGGACACCATAAACAAGATTTACCTACAGGAGCTTGCTGGGTACCATTCCTCCCTTATCCAGAATGTTGGGCTTTCCCCTCTAGGATTCAACTCCCTCTCCCCAAAAGAACACTGCGAAGTAGGGTTTACCTACAGGAGCTTGCTGGGCATCGCTCTTCCCTTCTTCTGCCATTACCTCCTCCCCGCCCCATACTGCCATAGACATTCCTCATTCACCCAGACAGAACACTACGAGCAGGGTTTACCTACAGGAGCTGGCTTAAAAGTCTTCCCCAATTCCAGAAGTTCAGGTGCTGAGTACTCCCTGATTACCATAGTTTCTTAAATTGGAAAATTGTTAAGGCCCCCACTGACATGTTGAACCATAGGTTTCCTCCTTTACTCTATCAATGGTCAGACCTAAGCAATATCTTCTATCAGTTTTGCCATGTTCTCCTTTCCCTCATCCTGAATCTTCCCATGGCTTTCACGTTTTGGATCCCAGGCTGGATTCTTTAACACAGATCTAACTTGGATTCTTTTTTCCTTCCGGTTGCAGTCATAAGAAATGCCAGGTCAATATTTCCATCTCATCCTCTTTTTTTTTTTTATTAAAAATTTAATTATACATTTTAAAATTTTTTACCAGTTCCCTCCCTCCCCCCTCCTCCCCCTCCCCTTCCCCCAGTGCCTCCCCCCCAATTCCCAGAGAGTCCTTTATTGTGTACGCCTAACTCTCCATTGGGTCCTCCTCTCCGATGACATATAAGGACCCAGTGGCATTTCCATAAGCCCTTTCTCTTGTTCCCCTTAAGCATAAGATCACTACTATGGCTGTCAATCCCTTGCCTCCAGGGGTCTCGGTGCCCTTAACAGATGCTAGACTTTATGAGGGCAACAGTGTTATCCAATGGTTCACCAAGTCAGAAGTTAACACAGCAGTCGCTAGCTGCATCTCCCTTTTCTTTCTAATTCCTCCCTCACACAAACCAGTTCCCTGTTGACAGCTGCCTCAGCCTCAGATGCATTTCTTATACCACACAGCAGTAGCCAGACAACCTCTGCAGCCACTTCTGATACCCTCGTCCCTACCGCGCTTCTCTCAATGGCAGCAGTATTTGTTCCAGACTGTTAGCTGTTTTTTTTTTCACTCTTTTACAATTTCATACATGCAGACAATGCATTTGATCATGGCTACCCCTATCTCCCTCCCGCTTCCCCTGGACATTTCCCTAGCATGTCCACCTCCTGCCTTTATGTCCTAATTTTTTTTTAATTTGAGCAATATAAAATAATGTGTAAGCAATAAAAGAAAATACATTAAGGATGTAGATAGTTATGATTGAGCTCCTAGTTCCACATGGTTAAGAACACATGATAAAGCTGAAGAAGAGCAGTTTTGTCCATCTTATGTGAAATTAAGTTCATGACGTGAGCATAGGGAGCCTCCACCTGTGGAGGCCACCCCCTTGTGAGCACAGGGAGCCCTGGCCAGCGGGAGGCCATCCACCTTGTGAGTACACGGCTGTTAGCTGTTCTTAAAGTGTCTCCATACTCACACGGTGGGCCAGATTCATCAAGCAAGTGTGCCACACAGATGAGTACTGCCACCCTGGGATTCCCCCCACAGATACTCTGCCTCCTGCTGACTCAACATCAGCTACATGCCTCACTACCCACAGCAATCCATGCCCGCACCACCATAGTGGGAAAGGCACACTGCCACACCCCACGTGGGGAAGGATGGCTGCCTCCCCGTGGGTGCTTCTCCCTCAGGCTGCTCCGCCTCAGCTGCAGGTCTGATAGCTCCTGGCAGGAACCGTGGAATCACTGCCCCCCACAAGCCATCCTTGGTTCTACAACCCATGAATCTGCTGGGGTTACTGCTGCTTTCCCCCATGGATGCGCCTCTCTCACCAGAATGAACGCTGCAAGGCAGGGTTTACCTACAGGGCTCGCCAGGCACCAATCCTCCCTTAGCCAGAATATTGGGCTTTCCCCATGGACACCCCTCTCTTATGCAGACAACATCTCAGCAGGGTTTACCTACGGGAGCTTACCAGGCGCTACTCCTCCCTCACCCAGACAGAACACTGCGGGCAGGGTTTACCTACAGGAGGTTGCCGGGCACCACTATTCTTTACCCAGACTATTGGGTCCCCGCCTCCCCCCCCCACTGAGGAGAGGCGCCTCAGTCACAGCGCCCCAGTGACCGCCCCTTCCCAACTTGTCTTTGTTCTCTCTTGATGACTACACCATGTGTCATGGGAATTACATTGCCTGGGGAAACATCACACACAACCTTCTCTCCACCCCAGACAAGACTTTGACACAGACCAATTTGACGACAAACCAACCAGTTATTGGGCAGGAGCAGGTGTGAGGGCTACTGAGAGGAGCCCACAGCATGGCTCTCAGCTTCCTGGTTGCTGCCTGGCCCAAACTCAATGAATCTACCTCAGTTTTTATACTCTGGGGCTCCTCCCATCCTCGCATGTATGGGCCTGTGGGCGGCACAAGCACAGCCACAGGCACGCGTACCGGCACCTGAGCAGGACCCTCACGCAGGTGCATTCTAGCCCCTCTCAGCCTACACATGTACAGGAATTGTGGGTAGGCATGTGCAATTAGGGCAGAATCACGTGTGGCCAGCCCAGAGCCCCAGGTGAGGGTCCAATAACCCTCTCCATCCCATCTCTGAAGGAGCTTATGGACAGCAGATGTCCCTGATGGCCTCAAAATAAAGATGGCAGCTGTTTGTTTGGAGGAACACGCCACACAACTCTGTGTGTGTGTGTGTGTGTGTGTGTGTGTGTGTGTGTGTCCCTTACAATAATGCCTTACACATTCATTCGAGTAAGATAAGTCTTGAATAAAGGATATGCTTATCCTTAGTAGAAAAAAAGGGGATTGCCAGATAAGAAAGGAAAAGGAAGGAGAGGAATTCAACTGTGAAAAAGAAACTCTTTTATTGACTGACACCTAAGTGAAAGTGATTTGTAAACTACGGATATTCAATGACAGCGAAAATTATTTTCTCAAATTTTCTTCCCTACCAAACAGACTCAAGTCTTTTCCCTTTTCTCTTTGATTTAACCTGTTCACAGAAAAGTACACAACTTTCCCTGCCCTGGCTGAGCCTGAGGACAGACAAGTGGAGACAGTAGCAGCAGGAGTGTGGACAGGGATGTGGGTTCCACTTCTTTCCTGCTGAGCTTGGATTCCAGCCCAGCTTGTTTTTCCACTCAGTAAATGGTGGAACTTCTGATTTCTACCTGTCAGGCACGGGTTTCTCCCCATCCATTTCAAATCTCTTATCATCGTGTGTCTCTCAGATGAGAAAATGAAATCCTTAGGTGTTTTTTTTTTTAAAGTCAGTGAGTATGCCAGTCAGGATTGGCTAGGTTTTGCTGCAGTAACAACTACACTCCAAGTCTCAGTGCGTTAAACAAAAACTATATTTCTTGCTCACTTTGTTCATTTATCATGGGTTGGATGTAGCTCTGGTTCACATCATCTTTCTTTTGGGGACCTAACTGGTAGGCTTCCCAAATTGTGGTAAATGAAAAATGTAACAAATCTCTTCTCCAGTTCTTAAAACTTCTGCCTGCAGACTCACTGGGCAAGATAAGTCACAGCCCATCATAGCAGAGGTTTTTGATGCTATACTGGACAAGTCCTGACTAGAAGAACAACCCAGAACAGAACAGCAAACATTTGGACAATAATGTAATCTATTAGGCTTCCTTTTTTCATGCTCCAAATTCTCTCTTCCAGAAAATTTGGATTTGTTGAGATTTCTCTTGATATCTAACTCCCTCTTAACCACATTAAATAAATAAATCATATACCCAGATAAAGTGCACAAATTTGAACTATAAACCTTCTGAAAGTAAAGAGGAAACAACTTCACCAGCATAGGAGAAGGGAGGGATGAGATCTCCCTAGATCAGATATGGGTATAGAGCTTTGTCAAGCCCCAATACGGGAAAAAGAAAAAGAACAAAAGAGGAGAAAGAGGAAAAGAAAAAAAAGGAGAAGGAGAGGAGAAAGAGGAAAAAGAAAAGGAGAAGAAGGGGAGGAGGAAAATGCATTTAGAATCACTACTCAGAATTATCGTCTAATGCTCAGTGCAAGAATATTTCATCTGACCAGTAGTATAATCCTAGCACTGAAAAAGCTCAGGCAGGAAGATCATGAGTTCAAGCCAACTCAGGCTACATTATGATTTTCAGATCATCCTGAGATACATAGTGCAACCTTGTCTCTAAATAAAGAAAAGAATACCATATCTGGATTATGTATACAGTGGTTGTCTGGTATACTGAGGCTCTGGGTTGAACATGGCTGGGATTAGAGGTTTTGTTGTCCCCTAGATACCTGGCCCTATCATTGAGTTTCTAGAAATCTTTTTTTTAATTAATTTAATTAATTAATTTAATTAATTAATTTTTTCCACTCATACAAACTTAATAGGTACCTTGGTCCCCTCCCTCCCTCCACCCCTCCCCGGACCCCCTTGTTCCTTCCCCCCTTTTCTCCTTCCTTTCTCCCTCTCCTTTTTTCCCAGTGCCCTTTTTCCCCCAAATCCCTGGAGCATCCTTTAGTGTGAATGTCAGACTTCCCTCTGGGTCCTCCACTCTAATGAGGTGTAAGGACTCAGTAGCATTGCCCAGAGACCTTTCTTGTGTTCCCCTTTAGTATGGGAACACTATTGTGGTGGTTAATCCCTTGCCTCTGAGGATCCTAGTGCCTGTGATCCATGCTAGACTCTGGGGGGGTCAATGATAGGCCGGTCATTGCGCAGGTCATGCAAAGTCCTATTATGGTTACTTCGGCCCTAACGTGTGGAGTATCTTGTATATCGTTGCTCCTCCCCATCTTTAGGCTCTTACAATCTTACTGCCCCCTCTTCCTCAAATTTCCCTGAGCTTTAGAATGGAGAGAGATTTGGCTGGTCTGGTTCCAGGTGATTAATGTAGGGTCTCTGATGTTCTGAATTATAGTTTGTTGCTTTTGTTTTTTTCAGTTTTGCTGTTTGTGCACGTTCTTGGCTCCATCCTGCTGGATATTGGATGTCACCTCCTGAGGAGCAGTGTGTTCTCCCTGGACCGCGAGCATCCCGGGCGGAAAGGTCTAGAAATCTTATCTTCAGGGGTCCATGATGCCATTACTACCATAGGCCATCTTGTTCTCTTTCCTGCAGATTTTGAACGCTGGATCATATCTTAAAGTTTACAACTACAAATGGAAATACGATTGAGATGATACGTCCTAAAAAATAAGAATAATCATTACAGTTGTTTTCCTCAAAAGATATTCACTAAATCACGCCACTAGGCTGCTTCCAAATTAGCACCAATGATCCTTACCACCTCATTTATACCCTTGTGAAATCTGTGTGGGGGCTGGACCTAGTGATTTGCTTCCAACAATTAAAGGTGGCAAAGTTATAAACTGTCATACCCTGATGAGATTATAAGACTGGCTTTATGAATTATTTTATTTTTCTAGTTTTACAAGCATACTGAGTACTTATACTTATTTTCCTCCCTCCCCCCTCAGATTCATTCCCCTTCCTTCCCATCCTCAATCTATTCTACTCCCTCTCACCCTTCTGCCTATCTGCTTCTGTGGACTCCAAGGTTCCCTCTGATTTGTATACTCTGTTTTTTAAATTTTTCTACTTTTACAAGCATATTGAATACTTATCCCGGCTTCCCTCCATCGTCTCTTCCTCCTATCCCTCCATCAATCCCACCCTCCTACCTGTCTGCTTCTATAGATCCCATGGTTCCCTCTGGCTTGTCTACTCTTGTGAGGGTTCAGGCGTCTGTAGCATACATACCAAGTTACATCTCTTCGGGCCACCTCACTGATAGGGCATTTCTCTTCACTCATCCAGCTTTAATCCCCAAGGTTTCCAGTGTATATTATAACACTGACCTTTGACCTCCTAAAACTGTTTCTCTGCGCATGCTTGCTTTGACCAACACTCCAGATGGAAAGATCATTTGGCAACAAACAAAATAGTCCCAAGGAACTGGATTTTCCCAACAGCTACATGAGTGCTCTTAGAGGCCAATTCATCACTAGATGAGCCTTCAGATGAGACCCCAGCCCCAGCTGACACTTTGATGACTGTCATAGAAGCCCTCTGAACAGAGGACTCAGTGAGTTTATCTAAACTTTTAAAAACAAAACCTACAAGATAATAAATTCTGTGACCCATAGAAACCACAACTGCTGCTTCTAGCCACTTAAGCTTCAGAGTAACTTGCTGCACAGCAATATAAGACACAAACCACAGGTGTCCTGCGACTGTGTGACTCTGGAGTAAGAACTTCATCTTAGCAATGTCTCTTCTTCCATCATGGCCTGGTATGTCTCTTCCAGTGTTCCTGCTAAAGTAGCCATCTGCAAACTAGACTTGGCATTCCGGTGGTAAGAGAATCTAATTCAAGATCTTCCGTGAGTATTTCTTCCTAAGCCAATTTGCAAAAGCAAATAAAACAGGCCTGCAGTCCAGACGTCCTATTCCCAGGCCCCCATTCCTACTTTCCCTTTCCTCACTTTGCAGAAGGGCAGATTGTCAGTCATAGCAGGAGAATGGTGCTTTGCCTTGGGAGTCAAAGCCTAAAGCACAAAGGAGCACTTAGCAACTGATGTAGAAACCAGTACCTCTAAAGAAAGGGCCACACATTCTTTCACAGGTCAGGTGGTTTCCAATTCTACACTATCAGCAAGATTGAAGGAGGGCCTAATCCAACGGTCAGCTGACAGGGTATTAAAAGTAATCTTTTGAGGGATCACTCTGTGATTTTGGCAACTCAGAAGGAATTCAAAGAATTGGAGGGAGTTGCTCTGACAAAACTTCCTCCCCCATCTATTTGCTTATGTAAACAAAATTCTCAAACTTTTTCTTAGACTTACATCTGTAACCAAAATAGAAATTTTTTTTTGAAATGATAATTGAATTCAGAATAATCTTAAAATTTTGACAGCTGGATATTTTAAAACATATGTACTTTAGTAGTTTTGGTTTATACGTACCTATGTATGTATTGTACATGCATGTGTATGTTTGCATTGTGTGATGCACATATGTATATGAGTGTGGAGGTCCAAGGTTGATGTCAGATGTCTTCCTAGCCACTCTCTTCTATTTTATTTTATTATTTTATTTCCATTTGTGTATGTGTTCACATGTATGTACAAAGGGATACAATGAATATGGAGGTTGATTTTGATATCAGGAATCATTCTTGATCACTTTTCACTTTTTTTTTTTTTAGGACAGAGTCTCTAATCAAATCCGCAGTTGGCTGAGTCAGTTTACTCTGGGGATTTCCAGTCTATGCCTTCCGTAGCTGGAATTACAGGTGGGCTGTAATTCCCACCTGGCATTTTACATGGGTATGGGAATCCAAAGTCCATCCTTTTGCTTGCAAGGCAGCTGCTTTAACCACGCAGCCATCTTCCCAGTTCTCTATTTTTTAAGTCAGAGTCGTTTAATGAACCCACCGTTTGACATTTCAGCTAATCTAACTATCCAACTGACCCAAGCAATCCCGTTTCCTAATTTTTATTTTTGTGCATGTGTGTGTGTGTGTGTGTGTGTGTGTGTGTGTGTGTGTGTGTGTGTGCGCGCGCGCGCGCCAGAGGGCACTGGAGTGTGTGTGTTCCTATGGTGGCCGAAGGGTAACTTCAGGAATCATCCGGGATTGCTCTACTTCTTTATTGCTTTGCTCTGGGGTTTTCCAGGCTCTGCCTTCCAGGCCACTACCATTTCCATCTAGTGTTTTCACATGGGGTCTGAAGATCTGAAATCAGTTCCTTTTGCTTGAAAGGTAAAGGCTTTAAACCCTGAGCCATCTCTCAGCCCAGGGATCCCCTCTTTCTACCTCATGAGTCCTGGGATTATAGATGGGATTTCATACCTGCTTATACATTTATGAGTGGAGAGGATCCAAGCTCTAGTACTCGTGCTTGGACAGAAAGTACTTCATTAACTATGCTATCTCCAAAGTACTTTAAAAGCATATTTTTGTTATCATTAAGCACCATAGATATCTATCTATCAAATGAGTTTCTATTACGAGTTTAGGACACATTCAGAAGGAAAGGACAATCACACCTACAATCTCTCAGATTAGGACCTTGTTGGGAATTCAGAATATAAATAGTTTTAACAGCTTTGACCCCGTGATATATTTTTGCCTTGTTAGTTTACTTTGAGGTTGTCTCCGAGTCTCTTAGGGCTGCGCAGGCTTCCTTTTTCCTTAAATTCAGACTTAGCCTATGAGGGTTTAAGCAATGACCTTTGCCACTATTTGTATGATAGACACCCCGATTCAGCCCCTATCTGGACGTCTACAATAGCTCTTCTACATAAAGTACATAGTCAGGAATTTGGAAATCCCAGTATATGATAATAGTTGGCCATAAGTGGGGTTGTCCAGTTTGGGAAAAAAACAGGTCAGTGAGGACTGAGGACTGTTAAGAACTGGGGTCCCTAATAAGGTAGGTAGAGGCACTGTAACTATTTCCAAATGGTAGAGAATCTGTTCACATGAACGAAATCAGGCTGGTTCTACACAGAAAAGATCAGTAGAATGTTCAAGGTGACAAACACAAAATAGCCGTGAGAAGTAAGACATGGCTTGGGGGAAGCTGCCCAAGGGAGGAGCAGGTACCATGAGGAAGTGAGCTTCCTGGAGGAGTTGGGGCAGAGATTGAGCCAATATATCAAGGATACTGTACATTCCATATTTTGGTGTGTGGGCTGCTGCACCACCGCTGGGCATCAATGGTTGTGCCCTGTTGGCCCATCTGGCTTAGGAAAGCCTAGAGTGTTGTTACCTTTGATGGCTCAAAGACTTCAAGTGTCAAAAACCTTCGCTTCCAAGCTTGCTCTTAGGGTGGGCCTGGTAGCAGCCCTGCCAACCTCGGGAGACTTTAAGTCACATGTTCCTTTGGATTATGTGTTGGGAGTTCATAGAAAGCTTTACCTTTAAATCTCCCAGTAGGCAGCCTCACTCTGCCATAAGAGTGAGGTTGATTCTATTCTTTTTTTAAATTTTTTTTATTATTTATTCAATTGTGTGTGTGTGCGTATGTATGTGCGCGCGTGTGTGTATGTCTGTGTGTGTGTAGAACCACGGACGAATTCGGGAACCACCATGGACTGTCTCCACCTCCTCCTTGTTTACTCTGCCTGGGGATTCACAGGCTCCGCCCTACCAGGACCAGAAAGAAGCGCAGGCCGCCCTGGCATCTATACGGGGATCTGGGATCCGAACTCAGGACCTTCGGCCTGCAAGGCAGAGGCTTAACCCCTGAGCCATCTCTCCAGCCCTGATTCTATTCTTAGGGAATGGTTACAGTTTAAAACTTCTCAGAATCTCAAAAGTCTTTGTTCGTGGAAGTTTCTCATAAAGTTCAAAAGCTATCATTTCAATAAATGTAACGAACAACTCCCCCCCCCACACACACACATGCACGCACCACACTTACAATGGGATGGACTTATCACACTTAGGAAGAGAAAATCAAAGAGAAAAATGATTAAGGACCAGGAGATGCAAATGCTGCAGTTGATGTGGCCATATCTACAGATTGCTACAGAAGTCACCCCAGAAACTGCCTCCACCCTGCGCCTGTTCTCCCATAGAGAGCTGCATGACTTCTAGAGGAAGGCAAAGCTACAGCAAATTTCATTCCTAGCTTCTTGCGCCCTCTTTTGGATGGTTTTCCCAACACTTTTATTTTGCTTGTGATTGTCAAACTTCCATAATTCCCCCTGACTGGAAGGACCAGCCCTCTATTTTCTTAATGTAGTCCAAGCTGGTGAGAAGCCACGTGCCTCACTGTCTCAGGATTATAGCTATGCCACACCTCTGTGTCTCTGAGTTAGGAAAACAGGCGTAGAGCAGAGATAGGATTTGCCCCAAACTGCCCAGTTAGTTGGTGGCTTTGTTGCCACCAGGAGGATGGAGGAAGACGGGAGGGGTTCAGGAGACCTGCTTGAGAAGCACTGACTTTCACTTACAATTTCTCCACTCACCTTATCCATAAAGTTTACCCTTCATCCCACAGGACCTACAAATACATCAAGTAGAGTCATTAAACTAAGATCTTAGTGTGAGGACTACAATAGAGAGATTTCAGATGAGATTTTTCTCATGTCATAAGACAACATGAGAAAGAGTAAGAAGCAGAGAATGGGCTGCAGATGAGCGACAAGGCTTGGGTTTGTTGCAATTCCCTGTGTATCAATGGACTTGTCTGAAATATGCTGTTTCCAAAGTCTACCCACGATAGGATAGAGATTCTTTTCTTCCCTTAGTCTACTTTCATTCTTTTAGAGTTTGATAAATGAATACAATGAATTGTTGTCATTTTTACCCAATTCCTTCCTCCTCTTTTCCCCACTGCAAACCTTACTCTCTACCAGTCTCCTTCCTAATTTCATGACCCACCAAATTTCACCTGAGTTGACTTTAATGTCATGTGCCTGGTGAGCACTTTCTGGAGCACAGGTAATGTATCAATGGGTATATTACTGAAGAAAGTACCTTTGCTATGCCCATATCCTGCATTAACCCTCAAAAGTCTCAGGAATTCTTGATCTTAGAACTTATAAGACCATGAATCTGATCCATAGCATTGAATAAACTGTATCCCATACATTGAAAAATGTATGTTAGCATTTGGGGAATAGTTTTGCTCAGGTGATCCTGAAACAGAGTCAAAGTCCAGAACCTCTGCTTTAATGTCTACTCTCTATCCCACCTTCTCTATGAAGCGATCCCATACTACATGTATTACATTTATATTCTATTTGGTGCCTGAGATTTATGAAGTTTGAAGTATGCTTTGAAATCCTTTGGCATCTTCAGTTAGTTTGAGCTTCAATTCCAGGGTATCTAGTTAATAAACTGCCAGAATGCATATATTCCAGGGTGGTCAGCTGACATGGCCTGAATAACTATGCCCCACTTGGACTCACTCCAAGTCTTTCTACTATTCAGGTATCACTCAATCAAATCTTGGCAAATAAATAATGAAAGTCAAAGAGAGGTTTTCTTGGTTAAACTAGTGGTTGGTTAAATAGTAACAGGAATGGCCGAACTGGGATCTCTCTACTGAGATCATAGTTATTTAAGACTTGGGGATTGGAGCAGGACACTTCTCATCCTTGCCATAACCAGTCAGAATTCATATTGAATCCTTCAGAAAGGTGCTCAAGTCTGGTTCCAACTGGCCTGTATCTGTCCAGTCAAGAGTACTGAACATTTGTGATTACAAAATGCTGATTAGAGACACCAGGTCCTACCTCTGAGACATGGTAATGAATGAGCCTTTCATTTAGTGGCCTCGTGTGGCTCTGCTTTACAGGCCTGTTCTGTGTCCCAAAACATGAGAGTGCAAGGGATTTGTCAAGTGTGAAGAGCCAAGTGTCTAAAACCTCTTGTACTTAATTGCTAGTGAAGTTTTAAAGTATGTATCACAGAACATGGACCCTAACTGTTTTCATTGAGACCCTGTATCCACCACTCAAGCTCCTTGCACAAGTTCTAGCTACCAAAAATACGAAGTGTGACAAGTAAACCCAAATCAACTACAAATTCATGTATATCTGATTCTTTAAACAATAAGCAAACTGGATTTTATTAAGCAGCTACTATATTTCAGACATTATCCAGGGTGCTATAGATTCCAGATAAATGTCTTTTGGAGATGTAGACATATAAATGTCTACAGGTATCTTCAAGTTTATGCCTGAAGTATTTTGGCATATGAATTAATGGTTCATGATGAGATCTTGATAAGTTATAAAATATTATATTACACTTAGTTTGTTCACTCTCCCCCTCATATCTCCTCAACTCCCTCTTGCTGGTCCTTTCCTTCCCCTTCTGCTTTCATTTCACATATGCTCCATGTGCTAGTTATATACATAAGTGACAACTTAATAATTGAAGAGTAACTCTGGTACATTTGTGAAGAATTAATAATTAATGCAAGCTCTGATGAAAGCCCTACATGAGAATGTCTGATGAATGTAGAACAATCCAGGCCATGGAGGTAGGAGTATTCCTGGACAGGTGAATAAGATGAAGGGAACAGGTTCAGTAAGTTGGCATTCTTCAGTATACTTTGGCAGTTTTTGCATACTTTAGCTGTTTGGCAAGTGAGATTTACCCCTCTCAGTAATTCCTGTGAGTATGATATGGCCAATTCTCTTGGCTCCTGGTGTTGATATGACTTATTCTGCCAAGCTGGATTGAGAACTATAACCAAGACTCACAAGAAAAAATTAAAATTCCTTTTTCCATTAAGATTTTTGGTCATAAATTCATCGCGTAAACTGCAATCTTCCATTGTCTTCTGTCTTCTCCCCCCACCCACTTTTACGGTTTCCTTTCTACTTTCCTGTTCTGTGTGAGTGTGTGTGTGCACACTTGCACTGTGTCTATACATGTGCATGCACACACACACACACACACACACAGAAATAAATCTTGAGTTTTCATTTCACATTCATGTCCCCCATCCACAATATCTTACCTATGTGGATAGATAGCTTACCTATCATTAAGCCAAATATCTAAATGCCAACCTTTCAGGCTTCCGTTGCCCTAAGCCTTCAGCTCTAACCAATAAGTAAAGCCTGAGAACTCAATCAAAACACATATCAACTCTGCCACCTTTTCTCTCACCACTGCTACTGTGCTGGATCACCCAACCATTCCCTAAAATTGGACCCCTGTAAAAAGTCCCAGCTGGCCTCTCTAATCTTATTTATACTCTGATTTCCTCTCATCCTGCTCTGCTTTTGTCTATGTGCAACCTCAGTCCCTTTTTTCGGTTCTTTGAAAATAATAACCTTATCATCCCCCATCCCAAGGGATTTGAACTTTCTGCCTCTTTCACTGGATGCTCTTCTCCCAGAGAACTAGAGTATGTGGTGGTTAGATTCAGGCATCAAATTGACAATTGAGAACTGGGCCTGTAGGCACATCTACAGGGGATTCTCTGTTAAAGACTGCACAAGATTGTCTAATTATCTATTCGATGCAGGAAGGCCCGGCCCATAGTGTGTGGGAGACTGTTTCCTGGGCTGCTGGATAAGATGGAGAGAGCAGTGGTGGGAAGCTGACAGACTGGCAAGTCAGGAGTTGTGCTGTGGTCCTTGCCCCTCTCTCAGCTCTTGCTATAGATGTGGTGTTGCCAGATGCTGGGGACTTCTCCAGCCATGAGGAACTGTAACCTGAAATCACCAGCATGCACAAACCTCTAATTCCTCTAAACTGTTTGGCTCATGTATTTATTATAGCAATGCAATGTGAAACGAAAGCAGGCAGGCCACTTCTGTCAGCCCAAAATTTAAAGAGGCATTAACTAACCATTTGTAGTCTCTTCTCAAAGAGCAGAAAGCAACCTTTTTCCATTTGATGTCTTTTTAAAAGTTAAAATTTCTCAGAACTTTAGTAAGTTGAAAATTGCAAAGTGGGCTATTGAAGTTGTTGGTTGTAAATATTTTATTTATATTTGGAAGAAGAGTCACCAAGATCACTTTCAGGTCTGAGATTACAGAATTTAAAAAAAGTAGAAAAGCTGTTATATTCATGTTTTCTTTTGTTTCTGTTTTCTGTAGCCCAGGCTGATCTCTAACTTGTAATAATCCTCCTGTTTCACCTTCTCAAGTGCTGAGATTGCAGGCATGAACTACAACATCCTCCTTGGTTTTTGTTTATTACAGCAAAAGGGTACAGATTATAATCAGTAAAATCAATGCTGAGCAGAATCCAAGTGAAATCAGGCCCAAGCTTCATTTGTCTCTATCAGAACTATGATAAACGTCAGGATAGAGATATCTGGCAACACCATATCTACAGCAAGGGTTGAGAGAGGGCAAGGACCAAAATGCACTTCTTCAAACAATAATGTGCAGCAATGTATCGTCATGCATGGAAGCTCACTGACATTTCCTGAAGTTCTCTTAAGTCTCGGTGAGTCTGTCTTAGCTACTTTTCCTTAAGTTATGATAAAATGCCCTTACAAAAACAATATAAGAAAAAAAGGTTCATACTGGCTTGCAGTTCCAGAGAGATATAGGCCATCATGGTGAGGAAGACATAGCAGCAGGAAGAGAAGCCATGGTAACAGGAATGGGAGCCTGGCTGGTCACATGGCTTCTGTATTCAGGAAGCAGAGCATGAACAGAAAGTGGGACCAGACTACAAACCCTCAAGGCCCATCTGTAGTGACTCACTTTTTCCAGCAAGACTCCACCTGCTAAACTCCACAAGTTCACCAAATAGCGCCCCTATCTGTGGGCCAAGTGTTGAAACATGTGAACCCATAGGGGACATTTCACATTCAGTCCACAACAGTCCCCATCCCTCCCACTCCCAGGGGAAAATAGCTACCATGTGGCCCAGTTTAAAATGTATACTACTGCACATGCTCAGTTTTAGGATCTCAGCTCAAGAAGGAAAGATGGAAGACCCATACCTGGGCGTGCCTCACTAAAACGCATCTGGACACATTTAACTTGTGGCATAAAGATGATGGACAGGATCCCTGCCCCCCCCCCCCCCCCCCGCTCCGCCGGTCCGGACGCGTACGCGAGATCCAGCCGGGCTCTCACCACGCGCTCTAGGACCCCCCAGGTCAGCCCACAGGGACCCGGCTCCAACTCCCGCCATCCAGGCAGAGCCGCGCGGGGGCCGAGGGACGAGGAGGACCTCCCCCTGCGCCCGGGCCCCGCCCCAGCTGCCCTCGGGTTAAATAGCTCCACGCCAACGCGCCCATCGTCCCTTTTCACCCCACCCCGCTCCGCTGGTCGGGATACGCGCGCCGTCCACCCGGGCCTCACCCCACGCCCTAGGTGAGTCCCCGTTCGGGCCCCGCCCACCAGTACCCCAGGCAAATAATTCAGTTTAGTGAAATTGAGAGATCTTAAGAGTTAAAATGACAATGCCAAAGTCAAAGTGCAAATCCATGAGAAGCAACACTCAAGTAAACAAATTTCCCACTGAAGAAATTAATCCCATAATGTTAGATTCCAACAAGAACAAACCCGCGGAAAAAGGCCAAGAAAGCCTGACCCAGGATAACGACTTTCAAAATATGATCATTACCATGTTCAATACTATGAAAGAGGAAATCCGGGAGGAATTACATAATCGAATCAATCGCTTTGAAGAGGAACACAACAGACATCTGGAGGAGTTGAGAAAAACAGTGCAAGAAACAAAAAGTGGCATAGAGCAGTTAAAACAAACTCAAGCAGAGTTTAAAACTGAGCTAAAAGACAAGTTATCTTCAACCCAGAACGCCACAGAGAGTCTTATCAACAGAACTAATGAAGCAGAAAACAGAATTTCAGACCTTGAAGATAAAGTGGGAGTACTAACCAGCTCAATGGAAGAGGTTGTTAAAGCCAAAAAGATACTTGAGAGAAATATCCAAGAGATATGGGACACCCTGAAGAAGCCTAACATGCGTATTCATGGAATACCGGAGCAAGAATCTCAAAATACCACCCCTGAGGAAATTTTTCAAACGATCATCAAGGAAAACTTTCCTCATCTAAAAAAAGAGAGGCCCATTCATATACAAGAGGCATTCCGCACCCCAAACAGATACGACCAAACTAGAAGCACACCGCGGCAAATAATAGTTAAAACACTCCACATTCAAGATAAAGAACTGGTGCTGAGAGCTTCAAGGGAGAAAAAACAAGTCACTTTTAAAGGCAAACCTATTAAAATAACAAATGACTTCTCAGTCGAAACAGTAAAAGCAAGAAGAGCTTGGAGAGACATACTTCAAGTATTGAATGAGCAAAAATGTCAACCCAGGCTGATTTACCCTGCAAAACTATCAGTCATGATCGAGGGAGAAAGAAAAATTTTCCAGCACAAAGACAACTTTAAGGGATACATGGCCACCAAACCAGGCCTTCAAAAACTGCTAGAAATGATACTCAAGCGTGAAGAAAAAAACAGGCATATCCAGGAGAACAGAAGGCAAATATAACACCATTAAAAGCGAAGCAATATACTTATAAAAGCTACTAAACATAATAAATGTCTGGAATTAACAATAGTTTCTCCATTATAACACTAAATGTTAATGGACTTAATTCACCGATCAAGAGACACAGATTACAAACTTGGATTAAAAATCACAATCCATCAATCTGTTGCCTGCAGGAAACCCATCTCACCACAAAAGATAGGCACGCTCTAAAAATAAAAGGCTGGTCAACAATTCTACAAGCAAATGGAAGCAGAAAACAGGCAGGGGTAGCCATTATGCTATCAGACAAAGTGGATTTCAAACCAAAAAAAATTATAAGAGACACGGATGGATACTACATTTTAGTCACAGGTACAATTCACCAGGAAGATTTCACAATACTGAACATATATGCACCCAATACGGGCCCCTCCACATTCATTAAGAAAACCCTACAGCGTCTAAAGCATGAAATCAACCCCCAAACGATAATTCTTGGGGACTTCAACACCGCCCTCTCTACATGGGATAGATCAACAGGTCAAAAGCTTAACAGAGACACTTTGGAACTTAATCAAACCCTGAAAGAAATGGACCTCACAGATCTCTATCGAACTTTTCACCCACGCACCAAAGAATACACATTTTTCTCAGCAGCACACGGAACTTTCTCCAAAATAGATCACATACTGGGCCACAAAATGAATCTACACATATACAAGAAAGTTGAAATTCTAACCTGTGCCCTATCAGACCACCACGGCCTAAAGTTGGACATCCACAACACATCAAACAAGAGAAAATACACTAACTCCTGGAAACTTAACACTATGATGCTGAATGAGAACTGGATTCAGGAAGAAATTAAAAAGGAAATTCAAGATTTCCTGAAAGTGAATGATAACGAAAATACAACTTACCAAAATCTCTGGGACACAATGAAAGCTGTTCTAAGAGGTAAGTTCATAGCTCTTAATGCCCACGTCAAAAAAATGGAAACATCAGAAATAAACAACTTAACAATGCAGCTTAAAGCTTTAGAGAAACTAGAGCAATCTGATCCCAAAAGCAGTAGAAGAGAAGAGATTAGCAAAATAAGGGGAGAAATATCTGAAATCGAGACTAAGAAAACGATAGAAAAAATCAACCAATCAAAAAGCTGGTTCTTTGAAAAAATCAACAAGATTGATACACCCCTAGCTAAACTAACCAAAAGCAAGAGAGAGAAAACCCAAATTAACAAAATTAGAAATGAACATGGAGTTATCACTACTGATACCCAAGAAATCCAGAGAATTATAACATCATATTTCAAAAACTTATACTCTGTGAAGTTTGACAACACAAAAGAGAAGGATGAATTTCTAAGTAAACACAACTTACCTAAATTGAATCAGGAAGTTGTGAATTATTTAAATAGTCCTATAACATATAAGGAAATTGAGGAAGTAATCTCGAATCTTCCCACCAAAAAATGTCCTGGACCAGATGGATTCAGCACAGAGTTCTACCAGACATTTAAGGAGTTAATAACACCAATACTCCTTAAACTGTTCCATCAAATAGCAAAGGAAGGAACACTACCAAATTCCTTCTATGAAGCTAATATGGTTTTAATCCCAAAACCTAATAAAGATTCACTTAAAAAAGAAAACTATAGGCCGATCTCCCTGATGAACACAGACGCAAAGATTCTCAACAAAGTCTTAGCAAATCAGATTCAAAAACATATTAAAAAGATCATTCATGGGGACCAAGTAGGCTTCATCCCCGGCACACAAGGTTGGTTCAACATACGCAAATCAATAAATGTAATTCATCATGTAAACCAGTCCAAAGTCCAAGACCACATGATACTCTCGATAGATGCAGAAAAAGCTTTTGACAAGATCCAACAGCCTTTTAGACAGCAGGAATGGAAGACAGTAGGAATGGAAGGAACCTTTATCAATATAATAAAATATATCAATATAATAAAAGCTGTATACAACAAGCCCACAGCAAGGATTATGCTCAATGGGGAACAATTGGAAGCATTCCCACTTCGATCAGGAACTAGACAAGGCTGTCCACTCTCACCACTTCTATTCAATATTGTACTTGAAGTCTTAGCTGAAGCCATAAGACAAGAAAGGGACATAAGAGGGATTCAAAGCGGCAAGGAAGAAGTCAAGCTATCCCTATTTGCAGATGACATGATCTTATACCTGAGTGATCCCAAAAACTCCACCAGGAAGCTCCTGGAACTAATTGAGAAGTTCAGCAGGGTGGCAGGATACAAAATAAATGTGCAAAAATCAGAGGCCTTCCTATATGCCCAGAATGAAAGAAGTGAAAAAGCCTTGAGAGAAACAATACCATTTACTATAGCCCCTAAAAAAATGAAATACCTTGGTATAAACCTAACTAAGGAGGTAAAAGACCTTTACAATGAAAACTTTAAAACCCTAAAGAAAGAAATTGCAGAAGACACCAGAAGGTGGAAAGACCTCCCTTGTTCCTGGATTGGCAGAATCAACATTGTAAAAATGACCATCCTACCAAAGGCAATATACAGATTCAATGCTATAACAATCAAAATCCCAAAGCAATTCTTCAAAGAAGTTGACCAAATAATCTCAAAGTTCATATGGAGGCACAAAAGACCCAGGATAGCAAAAACAATCCTGAGTAACAAAAACACAGCTGGAGGTATTACCATACCAAACCTAAGTCTATACTACAAATCCATAGTTATAAAGACAGCCTGGTACTGGCTCCAAAATAGACACACAGATCAATGGATAAGGATTGAAGACCCAGATATAAGCCCACAAAGTTACAGCCATTTGGTCTTTGACAAAGGGGCCCAAAGAATCCAATGGAAAAAGAACAGCATCTTCAACAAATGGTGCTGGCAAAACTGGATCTCCACATGCAGAAGATTAAAGCTGGACCCGTACTTGTCACCATGTACAAGACTTAATTCCAAATGGATCAAGGACCTTGATATCAGGCCAGAGACTTTAAAAACCATAGTCGAAAGGATAGGGAACTCCCTCGAGCTGATTGGGCTAGGCCAACACTTCCTAAACAGACATCCAATGGCACAGTCACTGCTACCAACTCTCAACAGTTGGGATCTTGTGAAATTAAAGAGCTTCTGTTCAGATAAAGAGATTGTCACACGAGCTCAAAGGCAACCCACAGAATGGGAGAAAATCTTCACTAACCACATATCTGACAGAGTTCTACTGTCCAGAGTTCACAAAGAACTTAGAAAATTAAACTCCAAGGAAAACACTGGCCCAATTAAAAAATGGGCCCTGGAACTTCAAAGAAACTTTACCAGGGATGAAATTAAAATGTCTAACAATTATCTTAAAAAATGCTCCACTTCCTTCGCCATCAGGGAAATGCAAATCAAAACTTCCCTGAGATATCATCTCACCCCGGTCAGGATGGCAAAAATCCACAATACAAACAACGACAAATGCTGGAGAGGATGTGGAGAGAGGGGAACTCTCCTACATTGTTGGTGGGAATGCAGGCTCATACAGCCACTCTGGCGAGCCGTCTGGAGATTCTTAAAGAAATTAAAGATTGAAATGCCATATGACCCTACTATTCCACTTTTGGGAATAACCCCCCATGCAGCAGAGGTTCGCCTCGATAGCACAAGCTCGACCATGTTCATAGCAGCACTGTTTACAATAGCAAAGTCATGGAATCAACTTAAATGTCCAACAGTTGACGAGTGGATAAGGAAAAGGTGGTACATCTATACAATGGAGTACTACTCAGCCATCAAAAATGATGAATTACTGGAATTTGCTGGGAAATGGATGTCATTAGAAAGAATTATATTAAGTGAAGTATCCCAAACCCAGAAAATTAAGCGCCGTATGTACTCCCTAATAGGTGGCTCCTAGTACCAAACTCACCCAGCCCACATTGAGATACTCAAAAGTAAACCTATGAAACACAGTAATTGCAAGGATTATGAACAAGAGAGATGGGTTAGGAGGGCCACACCAGAAACAAGGAGAGAGGAGACCATGTTACAGCAGAGAAAATAGGCCTCCATGAAGGTCTGCAAGTAAGTAATGAGAAACCTGGTTAAGTTCACAGACGTTCTTTCCTGATCTCACCAGAAGGGGAGGGCATATAGTCTAGCAGATAAAAAGTAATCATTTTGCAAATGGGTGATGGACCCCTCCCTCAGGGAGGTTTCCTACTCTTATTACATCTACCCTTGAATGTGCTATTACAACAAGACTCCAGTTTAACAGCTTTTTGTCTCTGGCCAGGGGGTGACATACAGTTCCCAGCAGAATGGAGTGAAGGGAATTGCAGGAGCAGCAAAACTGCAAAAGAAAATCAACAAACCACAATCCAGAACTTCAGAGACTATATCAATCACATAGAACTAGGACAGCCTAATCTCTCCCCATCCTGGAGCTCAGGGACATTTGCGGAAGAGGGGGCGGTAAGATTGTAAGAGCAAAAGGATGGGAGGAGCAACGATTTGCAAGATTCTCAACAATAGTTGGGGCCAAAGCAATCGTAATGGGACTTTGCATGCCCTGCGCAATGTCCAGCGCACTGTTGCCCTCATAAAGTCTAGCATCTGTTAAGGGCACCGAGACCCCTGGAGGCAAGGGATTGACAGCCATAGTAGTGATCTTATGCTTAAGGGGAACAAGAGAAAGGGCTTATGGAAATGCCACTGGGTCCTTATATGTCATCGGAGAGGAGGACCCAATGGAGAGTTAGGCGTATACAATAAAGGACTCTCTGGGAATTGGGGGGGAGGCACTGGGGGAAGGGGAGGGAGAGGAGGGGGGAGGGAGGGAACTGGTAAAAAATTTTAAAATGTATAATTAAATTTTTAATAAAAAAAAAAGATGATGGACAGGAATATTTCTAGGCATTTCAACTTCTTTGCTCCCTCAAAAAAAGTTTAACTAAAACTAAATGAAAGGACATGGAAGATTTGTTAATAAAGGAATCTGCTCATGAGTGCTGGCCTCGCCTTGAGGCTAGCTATTCTGAGTACAGTGTTCCTTTCTTTCTTTTTTTTTAATGTGGGACCTGGGATCCGAACTCAGAACCTTCTGCTTGTAAGACGGAGTCACAACCCCTGAGCCATCTTTCCAGCCCCCAGTGTTCCTTTCTTACACTCACCTGCTATACCTCCATTCTTACCCCTTGTCCTATGTCCTCTGCCTCTCAGATGCATATGGACACCTCACAATGCCATTTTGTCTGCCAGTGCTCCCCCAAAGGTCCATGTGTTTGGGAAGGAGCAAGCTCCCACTAATAATGCATTGTAGGGTGAGACTACCTACCATGGTTTGAAATGTGTCCCCCACAGTCTCATGTGTTTAGAAAGGTTATGGCACCTTTGAGAGGAGAAGCCTTGCAGGAGGAAAGTGGCCACAGGGAGTGGGTCTTGAGGTGGATTAGTTGCACTCTACTTCCAGCAGAAGTCTGGTTTGTAGCAAGCAGTCTTGAAGCTTTCAGTCTCTCGGATGGGAGTGTCTTAGCCCACATCTGGCTTCAACCAGCCAGCCATTCCACCTCCACCATGAAAGACTATATATCTCCTCTGGAAACATAAGCTGAATAAATCTCCTTTTTTTCCCTTAAGTTGTTTGATTTTGGGTGTTCTCTCACAGCAACAGAAAAGAGTAACCAATACACTACCCCATGAGCTTAGAACTTTCTGCACATGGCCAATTCCATTTCTGCTTCTCCACAATATTGTAACAGAATCAAGCGAGCCCTTATCAGAGGCCAAACATATGGTATCAAAATGCACGGAGCTGCCCAATTTGACACGTTCAGCTTTCAAAGTTGTGACCTAAAGGAATCTCTTTTCTTTACAAAGCATAAGAATCTGAATTCTCTCACAGTAACACAAGATGAAGGAATAGAACTAGCATATTTCCTTCCCTTTCTCTAACTTTTGCAGCTGTTGAGGCATCTCATAGGGTGGCTTTGGGTCCTCTCTTGGCGCCCTCTCTTCTCCAGCCCCGGGGCTTCCCTGGGTCTCAATGGTTTCCTTCCTACCTCTTCAGGGCTCATTTCCCTAATGTCTCCCCTGCCTGCTTCAGGTTCATCCTTGACACTCTTTATTTTTCTCTATGTTGTTATTACCTCCAGCATATATATATATATAGTGGTTTGCAATGGATGCTGGCAAGGAACTAAAACATGGGGTAGTATCTGCTCTCCTTTCTAAGACACAGTCTTTCTCCCTTTCTTGACCTACTTATACAATATATATAAACTCAGGCATTTGTAAATCACTGGAAACAGAAATGCAAGAGGCTGCTACCCCAACACTACCTTGCAAAACCCACACAGGGAGGAATGACTCCTAATCTCCCAGCAGCCACCTGCTGGCACTTCCAGTGATATTTGCATCCTCAGACTTGGCAGCATTGGAGTGTATGGAAACACATCATTTAGGGTTTTATTTTTATGCTCTAGCTAAAAGTTTATGATCTGCTTCTATTTCAGCATGTGTTCCTCCATAAATTAGGCTATAAAATTCTCATGCTCTTAAATTGTCTTGGGATTCAGTCATTTTGTCATTTCTACCCAAGCTGGTTTTAAAGCTTACTCTACGGTGGAAATCACTGCCTGGGTCCCCATTCCGCAAGCCTCGGGAAAATTCTCAGGCAAACCCAGCCCCAGAGGATGAAATGAGTTTGAGATCAAAGTCAGTAAGTAACTCTATACAGTGTAGTGTTTCTCTTGTACTTTCTATTCTGGTTATTTTCATTTTTCTCCACTAATCTGTGTCATTTACAAAGTTCTCTGAGACCAGACTTGGCTTTATCCATCACAGTCCTTCCTTGTTTTATGATCCCATCTGGATGCCCTGAGATCCAGTATTTGCAGCATGTTCCTCTTGATGCCTAGATTTCCCTGAAACCAATCTTGCCTACAGATTTCCGACACTGCAATTTGTTGACTATTGCATTATATCTGCATGTTGCCAACAAACTCACAACCAAACAGGGGAGGGGAACAAGAGATTTTATTGTGGATTATAATTATCCAGGAGCGTCCATACCAACACCAGGAGCTGAGGATATGCCCACACCATATCCGCAGGGAGCGCTAAGAGGGGCAGACTTCACCTGACAGAACAAATCTGTCCAAAGTATGCTGCAACATGCCAACTTACTGCACCGGCTTCTCCACCTCCCCAGGGAATGGTCCATCTACCATTGGCTGAGACTTTGCTCATCCATTAGATAATCTCCTGCAGGTTTCCTTAGGGTTTTCCTTAACTATCAGTTCTTCACAGATGTATCCAAAGTTCAGACTACAACTCTCAAGTTGATACCTGTATCTATCACACTTACCTTTCAGTTTGCCTATGACTTCCCTGTTCTCTTGGGATTAAAAACTCTTAAATGGGGCTGGAGAGATGGCTCAGGGCTTAAGTCTCTGCCTTGCAAGCAGAATGTCCTGAATTTGGCTCCCGAATCCCTTGTAAAAACTCCAGGCAGAGTGGTGGTGGTCTGTACTTCTGGTCCTGGAAGGCAGAGCAAAGCAATCCAGGATAATTTCCAAAGTCACCCTTGGGTCTCTACAGGCACATGTGGTGCCCTCTGATACTCACAGACACGCACAAACACATGTGCAAAAAATATTTTTTTAAAAAGTCCTTAATCAGAGTCCCAAGGCACTTGAAAGAGGCTCTGTGAACTGTCCCTTTTATGCTATCTGATTTTGATTTCATTATAAGAGCTGCACACACTGTGTGTGTATGTTTGTGTATGTGTGTTTGTGTGTGTAAGAGAGAGAGAGAGAGAGAGAGATCACTAGTGATTAAATGCAAAACCTCATGCATGCTAGGCAAGTACTCCACCAATTGGGGTGTGTACCCTAGTCCTAAGGACTGCCAATGTTATGAGGCTTAGTATCATTCTGAAATTAAACCTCTGGGCTTGTCTGTGAGGGAGTTTCTACATTAAGTTAATAGACATGGGAAGTTCTACCCTAAATGTGGGTGGTGTCACTCCATGGGACAGAGTCCTGGACTGAATTAAAAAGAAAAATCAAGATGAGCATGAGCATTGTCTGAATCCACTTCCTGACTGTGGATGCAATATGACCAGCTGCCTGATTTCCTGAAGCCATACTTTCCACCATGATGGACTAGATCCTCTTAAACTGTAAGCCAAGTAATCCTTCCTTCTTTTAGTTGCGTCTTGTCAAGTATTTGAATAGAGCAGCAAGGAAAGTAACTAATACCATATATTTACTAGAATATTTCAGGCTGGAAGTGCGGACCAAATAATCATGCATTGTATTCAAACCTTGGTTATTAGGTAAAGAGTTTGCTGGCCTGGGAGCTGTCACAGATATCATGAGAAATTACATCTGCAATGTTGGGAAATTACATCAAATGATATTGCATCTTTAATACTTTCAGATAAATTAATGAGCATTCTCATATTTAAAGTATGAAACCTACACAAAACAGTTGAGGAAACACCATGAGGTGAAGTGTGCTCTCACATAACCAATCCCGAAGCTGTCCATCAGCTCTTTTCCTTCTGAAGCCGATTAGCAAGGTGTACTGGGATACTGCCAAGTGCTTGCCAAAAAAAAAAAAAAAGTCAGAAATTGACCCAAAAATTCTACTTGAGGAATTTGTTTTTCTGAAAAATTCACAAATATATACAATGACCAATGAGTCAAATGAAAGAGTGGTCACTCCCTACACGTTCATCTATGGGCATTTCTCGATGCTACAAATCCCAAAGAAATTCATCTACGGTGTTAACCTCTTCTGTGTCTCTCTTTGAACATTGACCCAGACCATCAGAGGCTGGGTGACAGAATACTTTCTGGTAGGGATTGTCATTGCATATGTGACCAAGACAAAATAGTCTGGGGTCAGAGGAAAGAATTGGCTGCTGGGGAGGATGGACAATTAGGATGGGCTGTTATGTGTCTTTGTGGACAAAAAAAAAAAAAAGAAGAAAATGCGTGTGTTTGTGGAGTGGGACACTGCTTATGGGACAGCTGAGAGAAATAGGGTCCTTGCTGTGGGGCAAAGTGAGGCCTGAAAGTGACATAGGAGCTAGCAGAAAAAAAAAAAAAACTTGACTCTCCCCCCGCACCCCCCCCACCATTGTGCCATCTCTCATTATCACCCTAGCAGCTTGGATGACCCTCTGACAAAGGAAATCATTTCTTAAAGTAATGGGTGAGGTTCCTTCTCTCAAACAATGCAAACAGGTGCTTTTATTTAGCACCCATTGTTGGAAAAATGTGTTTGACCTCAGCTGCTTCCTCATTGCCTAGTTACCACACATAAATCTCTCCAATTCTTGGCTCCATACTCAGAGTTTGATTCTCAGCTCTTCCCGTGAAATGATTTGTTTTGTGCGATTGCCCTTATGCCTCAGCTGGCTCTATTTTCCCCTCCTGGGTTACCGTCCATTCACTTAGCCTCCCCCGAGTCCAAGTGCCAGACCCTGAATTCTGC
The DNA here is from genome assembly GCA_023101885.1 of Typhlomys cinereus. Lineage (NCBI taxonomy): Eukaryota > Metazoa > Chordata > Mammalia > Rodentia > Platacanthomyidae > Typhlomys > Typhlomys cinereus. Next base: position 1,783,403 of record JALPQD010000361.1, on the reverse strand, counting down.
TGAGTAGTCACAGGGCCTTGCATTTAGCGCTCTGAGATGGGGTACTATCACTTCCTGAGGGGGAGCGCTCCCAGAAAGCAGGGTCCCACAGGGCAGATCAAAGAGCCTGTAATGCACATGCATATCGAGACATGACTCATGGTATGTCTTGCACGCAGGCGCACCCACACCAGGCCGGTCAGATGGACCTCTCTGGTTTGGACTTCAGCTTTTCGTAGAGAGTTGAAGAAAGTGAATTCATCACCCAGAGACTTTCCCTCTTCCCTTTCCCTCTTTTTCTACTCCTCCTCTTCCTTCTCTTCATCCTCAATGTAGATTGGGACCATTAAACATTTATTTAAAGCTTACAACGTGGCTTTAGTTAGTTTATTTTGAATATGCAGATACATTTTTATGTGAAAATTCCTTATAAAATGGAATTTGTTTCCTTTTGCTTTTTATCGTTTTCAACTATTCTTTGGGGGAGGTTGGTGGATGGGGTGCTATGTGTACATGAATTTGTGTGGTATATGATTGTGTGTGAACATGTGTGTAGATGTGTTCATCTATACATATATGTGTAGCGATCAGAGGTTGACTTCAGGTATCTTCCTCTGCCACTCCATATCATATCATATCATATCATATCATATCATATCATATCATATCATATCGTATCGTATCGTATAGTATAGTATAATATAGTATGAAATCATATGACATGGCATCACATGGTGCTGCATTGAATTTGAGACAGAATCTGTTACTGAACCTAGAAGCTCCCTGTTTCATCTAGACTGCCTGCTCAGTGAGCCCTGGGACTCCTCCCATCTGTAATTCCCTAGAACCAGAGTTGCAGGCATGCACTGCCAGACCTGGATTGGTGTGAAGCATTGGAACTCAGGTCCTCGTGTTTGCACTTTACCCACTGAGCCATCTCCCTAACCCTGAACTATTCCTTTCAAATGATTTAAGTTCAAACAGTACATACACTTCAAAAATCCTATAACCTAAAAAGAAAAGTTTCCAAGAGTATTACTTCAAAGCAGAACCTTAGAACACTAAATGTCAAGCCAGATAGCCTAGATTTAAATGCTGACGATCCAAGCTCCCAGCTGTCTAATCCAAGGTCGAGGACTTAGTCACTCTGGCTCTGGGTTTCTTCCTTTGTAAATTTTATTTAACAGAAGGATCCTGTTTCAAAAAAATGGGGAAGAGAGAGAGAGATACACACACAGAGACAGAGACAGAGAGACAGAGAATTGATAAATGAGCTGTGGGGCATCCACTCCATGAAGTACTACTTGATAATAGCAAAGATCCTTGTAGCATCCTGGGAGACTCACGGGCAAGTGGAATGGAAGGAACCAGATAGAGACTGTATTCTGTATGATTCCATTTAGAAAGTCCAAAGCAGGTAAACTAGTAGATTGTGTCAGATACTAATCAAAAAGGGTTACTTTTGAGGGAACAATAACTGGAAAGACTGACTAGAAGCTTCTGGAATGCTGGAGGTATTTCATATCTTGATCTGGGGCAAATATATGGAACAGCTCATAGAGCTATACCTTTTTATACATTGTATTGTATGCACAGCATATCTTAATTTAAAAAAGAAAAGCTTTCCTATCAAGTGTTCATGAGTAGAGAGAGGATCTAGAAGACTACCATGCTTAACATGTCACCATAGACTAGCAAGGCTCTCAGGAGAGATAATTACATGCAGTGGAAACCTTGCAGGATAGGGATAGATGGGTGAAGGAGAGTGCCCCATCGGTAGGGAGGGTCAAGGAGGGACCACTTAATCTGCCACAAAAGCCTGAACCCCCACTAGAGTAGGCAATCCAGAGGGAACCCTGGGGCCCATAGAAGTGGACAAGCAAGAGGGTGGGAGGGAGTGGAGTAGATTGTAGATCTACTTATCTAGTAGATAAGTACTCAATATGTTTGTAAAACTAGGAAAAATAATATAAGACTACCTACCATGCTTGTAAAAACACCAAAAACATGTGAACTGATAAATCATATCAGATGGTCAAACAGGAAAAGCTATACTGTTCTTTCTTCTAGACTAACATATTCGGGAGGTTGTGTAATTTCACTGGTAGAACATGGCCCAGGCTATGGTCTGTGACCCTGCTGGTGTTGAGTTGTAATACTTGGTATTTTTTTTTTGAGTGCTAACACTGTTCTGTACCTTCTTGTCAGATTTCTTAATAATTAAAGTTGGATTATTACTGGCATCCTCAGGTCTTTGATTTTTTGAATGGTCTTGGATTGGCTTGGAATTGGCTAGAGCGCCAGGTCCTAACTTTTCAGATGGCTGAAGCTCTGTGGCCCCCTGCTGTCTGGTTCTAATAGTGCACCAGCTTCTTCCCAGAGTCGGTGGCTCATCTGATTATGTCTAATGGTGCCAAGAACACTGTTGAAAAAGACTATACCCTGATCGAGAAGGGAGGTGAGATACTACTGTGGAATGCTCCCCACAAGGCATATAGCATAGACTCTCACAAAATTGCTCTGTTGATCACAGAAGGAGATTTCGGCCACTCACTCACTCCTGCATGCTGCATGCAATTCTGTTTGGTAGCCCATGGTTTCAGAAGATGCTGGAGTATATAGGAAGTTAACAAGGTTGATGGAATGGGCAACTCTATCCATTCAGCTTTCGGAGTTCATCACCCATGCTGGATGGGGCTTTTCAGTCATGCAAACTATAAGTAGGGCTCCTGTAAGAATGGTGAATATAGTCAGGGAAAGGAGGGGAAACGGGGAGCTGGAGGTGAGGGGGTGAGCAGGCACGGGGTCACCACCCAGACCCCAGGAGTCAGGTGAGAAGCAGCAGGGAGAGGATGAGTTTGCTGCAGACTCATTTATTTCAGGAAGTACTTGAGCCTATATTGGATCAGGGGTCCAATCAGGAGTTGCCACTTCTCTGCTGGGGGAGAGAGGGAGAGCAGCCACCAATCATTTAGCTGTTTACTAGGTGTCCATTACAGAGGCAGGTTAGATGGCCACTTCCCATTGGTCGCTCCTCCTTCCCATTGGTTGCTCATCCCTCCGCCTGTATGGTTCCTCTACTGGGACATGTCGGGGCATGTCCGTACTTGTTGGGGCTTGTCTATAACCAGACCTCCTGGGATCCAGGGGTAGGGACTCCCTGAATCAATGGTGCCACAACTGAGCTGGATGGAATCCTCTCTTTGGCCTGTTGTTGGTACCTATTATAGTCTGTTTGCATGTTGCTGATAAATTCACAAGCAAACAGCTTAGAGGAGCAAAGGGGTTTTATTATTGCTTACAATTCTTAGTTATACTTCATACTCCAACTTAGCAAGATACCAACATAAGAAGTCAAGGGAACTGGCCATGCCATAGCCGTAGAGATTGCTGAAAGAGGGGCAAATCTCACTTGCCAGACTGCAAGTCTGCCAGTGTGTGCCAAAGTGTGCCTGTATTACTCACGGTTCTTTAGAGGAGGAGAACCAATAGAATGGACATTCATGTGTATAAAGGGGACTTATTAGATTGACTTACAAGATAAAATCTGACTAGCTGTCCATAGCTCCTCAGTTCAAGAGCTGGATAGCCTTGAACTATCCAGTGGTCCAGCCTGGTCCTGGAGGATGGGGGGTTCCCAGAGAGCCATGAACGTCAGCCTCACTGAGGGCTGACAGAACGGCAGGGAGGCGGCGGCGAGGAGTGAGGAGCAGCAGCAACGACCAGCACACGGCAAGAGGAGCCTCAGATCCTTCCCTCTTGCAATCACTTTATCTGGTCCGCGATTGCTACCATCATCGGTGGGCGGGGTCTTGCACTTCAATCAGACGACCTCCTACAAACTTGCTCAAAGGTTTGCCCAACTGTCAACTCTTCACAGCTGTGTCCAAAGCGCAACCTGCAGCTGTCAAGTTGACACCCGTGTCTAACTATCCTACTCCATCCCTTGCCAACTTGAAACAAAAAACAGATTATTTCTAAACTATAACTTTCAACCCTTTTCCTCACAGACGTCACATTCATCTTATAGTATAAAAGACATTTGATTTTAAACGTTCTCGAAGTCCAACGTTAAAAGCTCTCACACTCAATCGTTGAGTGGACAGGTCTGACTAGCACACAAGAGTATATTGCTGTTCAGCTACAGCTTCAGAACATGTCCTTCTGCCCTGTCTTCCAGATGAATGCCTCCCTTAACCTGGGTTACATGGTAATGCTGTGGCTTTCTTAGTAGAGTTGTAAGTCTGTTCCATGCAGTTGATTATATTCAGCACAGCACTTTGCTAAATATCTCTTCACATTGTTCTCACTTATTTCTTGTCTTAAGGTCTGGCTCTCCAATAAGACTATCTCTCTCTTCAAGGACAGAAATGTTGTCATTTCTCTATCATTGGTCTCATAGGGTCCTACAGAGAGCTTTACCACAGCCAAAAGAGTACCAGATGCTTAAACCTTTAAGCCTATTCCACTAAAAACATACTAAGCTTTGTAAATTCATCAATTTATTTTTATTTATATTATTTGTGGTAGCAATGCTGATAACTATGATGAATAATGATTATCATTCTTCTTATAATTACATCTGTTATTGATTTCTCCAGCTGTTCAACACAATTTATAAGAACCGATTGGACTTTAAATGGCACTGCAGTTATTTCCCAAGGTAATATTGTACTTTTTCATTATACCTGAAAATACTGTACTCAGCACATTTTGTAGGCTGATGAAATATACTGGTCAAATGCAACACCAGCATCTGTAGCATGCACATCAATAAACACGTGTTACTTCCAGTCAGGCACTTTCCTGGTTTAAATTATTTCCCATTCTGCTCAAATAGCAGTCTTGTATTTACAATCAGATAATTAATGCTTCTCAGTATCTTTCTCAAGCTGTCAGACATGTGCTTAGTATTAACTTCCTAGATAGCACAGTCCTAAATTCCTTAATGTCAGGTGAGTTTGGGGGAATTCTGAATTTTCTGAATCTTAAAAATTTAGTTTGTATCTGGGAAGATGGCTCATTAGTTAAAGTGTTTGCCATGCAAGCAAAAAGATCACAGTCTGGAAGCCCAGATATCACGGAAAATTCTGGATGGGTGTGGGGGTCCACCTGGAATTCCAGCCTCAGAAGGAAGACCTTATGGATCCCCAGAGGAAGCTTGGTAAGCTCTAGATGTGATCAGAGACCCAGCCTCTAAAGAACAAGGTGGAAGAGTAACTAGGGTGATCCCTGATGTCACCTTCACAGATGCACACCCCACATGCAAGCACAGAAGCAGACAAAATTGGCCTCTCAACCTCAAGTCGGCATTTTGAGAAAGCTGTTATCAGACCATCACAATTTCACGGTTTTCTTCCTGATAGATTTTTAGCCAAAGTGATCCAGAGAGGGTAATGTCAATGAAGAGGAATTCGTCAGGGTGACCTGGGTTCCCCACAACTATTTTAAACACTTTACTAACTAGCTCTTCAGCCCACCCTGAATAAAGATCAATGTATTTCACAGAAGATGCAGAATCTTCCAGAAGTCAGCTTAAAATTATAATGTAGTAAGTATCTCTTTTAGGAAATTTTTGTGGTTTTTTTTGTTTTTTTTTTTTACATATTTTTAAGTTTTATTAATTAAAAATAGTCCCTTTTTACAGGGCTTTCTGTACTGGGGAGACGCCATGAGATGGAGGAAGGAGATGAATGCTGCATAGACTTGAGGATGGACGGACCAGCAATAGACAGCATTTCTAAACCTACCACCAGCTTCTACTGTTACTGAGATAGGTCTTTTACTTACCTGTTTTTTCTCTCTTTTTTCTTTTTTTTAACATTTTTTATTATTATTTCCGCTCATACAAACTTAATAGGTACACCGGTTCCCTCCCTCCCTCCTCCTTCCCCCCATCCCCCTGTTCCCCTCCCCTCACCCCTCCCTCCCCATCCCCCAGTGCTACCCCCCCAATCCCCAGAGAATCCTTTAATGTGCGTGCCAGACTCTCCTCTGGGTCCTCCTCTCCGATGATGTACAAGGACCCAGTGGCATTTCCCTGAACACTTTCCTGTGTTCCCCTTAAGCATAGGAACACTACTGTGGCTGTCGATTCCTTGCCTCCAAGGATCTTGGCACCTTTAGCAAATGTTAGACTTTGTGGGGTCAATAGTGTGTTGGACATTGCACAGGGCATGCAAAGTCCAATTATGATTGCTTCGGCCCTAACTTATGTGGAGTTCTTGCATATCATTGCTCCTCCCATCCTTGTGCTCTTACGATCTTACCACCCCCTCTTCTGCAAATTTCCCTGAGCTTCAGGATGGGGAGAGATTAGGCTGGCCTAGTTCTAGGTAGTTGATATAGAGTCTCTGAAGTTCTGGATTATGGTTTGTTAATTTTCTTTTGCAGTTTTGCTGCTCCTGCAATGCCCTTCACTCCATCCTGATGGGTATTGGATGTCACCCCCTGGCCAGAGATAAGAAGCTGTTAAACTAGAGTCTTGTTATAAGAGTATATTCAAAGGTAGATGTAATAAAAGTAGGAAACCGAGGTGAGGGAGGGGTCAATCACCCATTTGCAAAATGGTTACTTCTTATCTGCCAGACTATATGCCCTCCTCTTCTGGTGAGATCACACCACCTCAGTTGTAAATGATCAGGAACGAAAGTCTGTGAACTTAACCAGATGTCTCATTACTTACTTGCAGTCCTTAATGGAGGCCTATTTTCTCTGCTGTAACATGGTCCCCTCTCTCCTTGTTTCTGGTGTGGCCCTCCTACCCCATCCCTCCTGTTCATAATCCTTGCAATTACTGTAGGTATTACAGAGATTTATCCTTGAATGTCTCTAGGTGAGCTGGGTGGGTTGGTACTAGGAGCCACCTATTAGGGAGTACATACGGGGCTTAATTTTCTGGGTCTGGGATACTTCACTTAATATAATTGTTTCTAAACAATAACATATTGGAATTCTACACTTACTTCAGCCTTTGATCAAGTCAGAATTCTCCCCTTACACATTCATGTAACATCTCCAACCCTCTGCCCATTGTCTTAACATGGCAGATTCACCTCTGTGAGGATACTCAGGAAACTTACAGGGGCCCTTGACCTTCAGGGGCAAGCCTACCAAAACAAATGAACCCAGACTCTCGCCAGTCTGATGGATGGCATTCTCCTCCCAGCTAAGACTGCTGGGATTCACCAGGTTCCACTGTGTTCCCAGGCTGTGCCCTGGCATGCTAGGAGGGCTAGTTTCCTGTGTATCAACAGGTTCACTGGTACCAAGTGAGGTCACCATTCCTGGGGTCCTTGGGCTTGCACCCCTGACAACAAAACACTCAGTCTTTGCTTCCAAGTCAGGGAACCAAGAAATGTTGCTGGGTGCCTGTACAATGAAGCAAGTCACTGGGTCTTTCTCCCAGTAAAGTAATTCATTCTTGCCGGCACTGGCCTAGTGAACTCACATCCAAAACCCGAACTTAGAGCACAGCACTTTTGTTAGTCTCCTTTATATTTTAGTGTCTTCATCTCCCATATCTACCTACTTCCAAAGGTTATGATTATGTTACACATGCACGCCTCTTGTGCACTATGGCCTAGACACTGACCTCATTACACAGCCTGTGATAAAATTATGCATGCATACTAACTAGCCTTTTTGGTTCTGAAAAAAAACCCTTTCTGCAGAAAAAAAATCCAGACTGCAGAATCAGTCATTTATAAATAAATCAAATATTTACACATTTAATTATTTAAAAAATAATCCAAATAAGCAAGTTTTGAGCCATTAGAGATGGCCTGCTTTGGAACTGCAGAGAAGGCTCAAGGTTTAAAGCCTTTGCCTCACAAGCAAAAGGACCTGAGTTCAGATCCCCAGATCCCATGTGGAAATGCCAAGCAGAAATGGCAGTGGCCTACAGTTCCAGCCCCGGAAGGCAGAGCCAGAGAAGCCCCAAAGTAAAGCAGTAAGGACATAGAGCAATCCAGGTTCCTGAAGCCACCCTTGCATCTGCCTCCACAGATACATACTCTGGGCTGTCCTCTTGTGTACACACACACACACACACACACACACACACACACATATACACACACAGAAAAAAAATAGAACCAGTTTTGCATACCCAGTAAAGCCTCTCCCAACAGCTGTTACCTATTGAGGGGCTAGAGCCCCAGGGTGATAAGAACCCAAGCAGCTTTGGCTTCTAAGAACTGATCACAGGAACTCCGTTTGGTGATGCCATCTAAATACAAGTTCCTTTTTGCCCCCCGCCCTTCAGAGTTTTCTGTTCCATTCCCTTTTGTGGATGGACCATTTACCTCTCTAAGCCTCCAGACTGGCTCCTGCTAGAATCGATTTTCCAAAGGAAACTAAATTGTTTTTGTAGGCACTACTGCCACCCAATGGTCATATCTTTTACTATGTTCAGTCATAAGTGCCTCAACTCCAGAAAGGCAGAGAAAAACTGACTTGTAAGTGGAGATTTTGATTCCATGAACAGGGACAACAAGGAACCAAATGCCTTGTCCTTTAAGCTACATCCCCCACGTAAGCCTGCTAACTTGTCTTTTTGCTTTGTTCTGAAAGCCCTAGAATCTGTTTCATTTCTTGGGCATGCAGCCAATAAATACGTTAAGTGTTGAAAATTCTTGCTCCAGTAAGAAAAACAATACAGAGATCCCACATTCCTTTCAGGACCCCTTTCAGGTTCTATGCCAATATTTGTGGCTACCAGGAGCTAGAAGATATCTGTAGTCCTGAGCCTTGTGCTAAACTGTTACAGCTTTTCATGACCTCTGCCCTGCTGTCTGCCCCAAAGCATGTGCTGCCCTGGTATGCCAGACTGGATCTATTGATGGTAAGCTATGGAATCCTGTGGCACTCATGACTTTGAGACCAGAATTTTTCCTCTTGACCTTCCCAGAACAAATTAGATTTTTTTTAGAGGACTTGTCTAAGGCAAAGCCTTGTGCTGGAAGCTTGACACTGCCAAAGATGTCTAAGATTTGTTCCCTGCTCTAAATAGCTCAAAGTCTAGTGAAAGCAAACACACACAGGAAGAACATGCAAAAACATTACCGGCGAGGTGGAAAGATGGCTCAGGGGTTAAAGTCTCTGCCATGTGAGCAAAGGGACATGAGTTTGGATCCCAGATCCCATGTAAAAGTACCAGGCAAAAACAGCAGTTACCTGCACTTCTGGCCCTGGAAACGTGGAAATTGCAAAAGCAAAAAGGAGGTAGACCAATCTAGGGTGATTCCTGAAGTCATCTTTACACACACACACACACACACACACTCATTCACTCAACATCAATGCAGGTTATTCTTTTGTGTGCTATAGATTGAACCATAAATTCTCTATTTTTTATTATTTATTCAATTTTGCGTGTATGCATGTGTGAGCGTGTATGTATGTATGTGTGTGTAGAACCACGGACGAATTCGGGAACCAACATGGACCCCTCCACCTCCTCCTTGTTTACTCTTCCCCGGGATTCACAGGCTCCGCCCTACCTGGACCGGAAACGCAGGCCGTCCCCGCTTCTGCCCGGCGTCTATACGTGGGGTCTAGGATCCGAACTCAGGACCTTCGGCCTGCAAGGCAGAGGCTTAACCCCCTGAGCCACCTCTCCAGCCCCCTGAACCATAAATTCTCATAACATCTGTGGTTTTGTTCTATCTTGTGTCTTGTTTCAAACAAAGGAGGTAAGTGCCCCCTCCACTACATTTTATGCTACAAGCCTGATAGTTTTCTCCTTGGATGTTTGTTGCTTGTGATGGTCTCCTGTAAACTAGTCTGTTCTCAGATTTACTAGGTAGCTGATGATGACCTTGAACTTCCTATCTTCATGTCTCTACCTCTCCAGGATTGTAGGCAAGTACTTACTATCTTACGTGGTTGTTTGCAATTATGCTTATGCTAGATAAACACTCTACCATCCAAGCTATATCCCAGCTCTTAGGAGGCTTTCTGTATGATTCCTCAGAAAGTTTCCACATGGAATGAGACCCAGTGGTAACCACTTTATAATACATATCCTCTCCTCTCAACACTGTGATCTGCTTTGTGGATCGTCAGTTAAATAATCTGGGTATCTCCATATTCTCAACCTGGACTCTTCTTGTCAGTAAAGCAAGCCCAAGATGGTTTTTTTGTCTGTAAAGGGAAGGGTTTGGATTAAGCATCCTATTGAGTCCCTTCTAGCTCCAGATATACTTCAGTTTGTAGGCATTAAAAATGAATCTAACCCTAAGTTCCACAGAGCTGATGATTAAAGGCACATGGATCCAGACCCCAAGTGGAAACCTAAACACAGCCCTGAAGTTCCACATCACGCTGCTTGGAAATATGAAGTCAATAACCCTCAGCCTCTACCCATGCAGCTGTCTTGCAACTTTATAGAAAAGAACTGACATTTGGAGGCTGTTTAGACTCTCAGAGCACTCGTCCACCTGACAGTTTCACAGCAGCATAAACGGAATCACATCTTTTACTGTTTCCTGCACCAACAGTGATAAAACATCCTTTCCAGTTATCTCAGGGGCTTCTTGATATAGAAAACTGTTCTTCTATGAGATGACAGTCTAATCTATATTCTGAGAAGTTATTCTCTCTGCTTATAAACAATAACCAAAATATTAGAAAGCTACATATTAAAGGAAAGCTATTCATGCCCATGTGTAATTTATGAAACATACATACATTCATGTACCTCATGGATTTGTACCAAAACACAATGTTAGCAAGAATAGAAACCAACACAGAGACCAAAAATCAATAGAAATGAAGTGAAAATAGATAGTCCCATGCTTACAGTTTGAAGAGCAAGCCTTCTGAAAATAGAAATAAGGGCTCATCCTTACAGTTCCAGCACTTATAAGGTAGAGGCAAGAGGACTGGCCTGAATTTGTGGCATAGTCTGGATTATATAATGAGTACCACTACACAGCAAAACGTTGTTCAAAAATGAGTCATTAAAAATGCATTCTCGGGGCTGGAGAGGTGGCTCAGGGGTAAGCCTCTGCCTTGCAGGCAGAAGGTCCTGAGTTCAGATCCCAGATGGTGGAAATGGGGCGGCCTGCGCTTCCGATCCTGGTAGGGCAGAGCCTGTGAATCCTGGGGCAGAGTAAACAAGGAGGAGGTGGAGATGGTGCATGGTGGTTCCCGAATTCGCCCATGGTTCTACACACACACACATACATATACACATACATACACACATGCGCACACACACATACACGCATAATTGAATAAATAATAATAAAAATGCATTCTCCAAATACATTGGTGAAGATATTAGGGCTACAACAAAGCAGAGAAATCTCTGTCTTATTTTAGAGTGTGTGAGTGCATGTGTGTAAGGATGCAGGTCCATGCGTATGTGAATGCATGTGTGTGCACTTGTATGTGGAGGCCACTGGACAACCTCAGGTGTCTGTCATCCTTAAGAATGCTACCAACCTCCTTTAAGACAGGGTTTCTCATTGGCTTGAAGCTTACCAATTACCCTAGACTGGCTGGCCAGTGAACCCCAGATATCTCCCATCTTAGCATCCCCAGCACTGAAATTACAAGTGCACATCTCTGTGCATGACATTTTTTATTATTATTATTATTTATTCAATTGTGCGTGTGTGCGTATGTATATGAGCGCGCGCGCGCGTGTATGTGTGTGTGTGTGTAGAACCACGGACGAATTCAGGAACCACCATGGACGCCTCCACCTCCTTCTGCCCCGGGGATTCACAGGCTCCGCCCTACCAGGACCAGAAGCGCAGGCCGCCCCCGCTTCCGCCTGGCATCTATACGTGGGATCTGGGACCCGAACTCAGGACCTTCCGCCTGCAAGGCAGAGGCTTAACCCCTGAGCCACCTCTCCAGCCCCTACATGACATTTTTATGTAGGTTCCAAGGACTGAGCTTAGGTCATCATGTTTGCAAAGGAAACGCTTTACTGACTAATCCATCCTTTGCTCTTGGGAAATTTCTTCTATAGGTTTTAGATGCTTTCTTCCTTTTGTAATAACTTTTTATGACAGAGAGAGAGAGAGAAATAGAGACAGATAGAGAGAGAGACAGAGAGACAGACAGAGAGAGATGGATTGAATGCATAAACATAAAAGCAATGGCATATGGGTAAAGGTTAGAAAGCAACTTTTGGAAGTTAGTTCTCTCCTTCCATTATACAGGTTTCTAGGTGATTGGACTCTAGTTACCAGGTTTGTGAGCAGGCACTTTACCTACTGAGCTATCTCACTGACCTGAGATGTTTTCTTATAGCACTCTTAGCTTTAGGCTTGGTGGAAGGTAGAAGTCTAGCGAGCTTAATGATATATTCCAAGAGTTTTTATCTTATAGTTATGAAAATGTTAGGCCACAGGTGTTGGGAATTGTTGTTAAGGAGATGAGAAGATGATTTCATCAGTAAAGCTGCACAGGCATGAGGACTTGCACTATATGAAAGTGTGAAGCTGGTTTAAGGTAACCTTGACTCTCCATTTACAATCACAGTGTTCTAACCAGCCAAGATCAACGAATAGGATCTCTAATAAAATTGTGACTTCTTCAGAGAACTTCATTTCCCAGAGAGAAGCTATTTCTTTGTCTTCTAATTCTTCATCTGGAAAATACAGAAAACCAAATAAGATATCCATACTGGTTTTTAAGCTGCAGAGATCTTAGTTCATCATGTTTTACCTATACTACCTGCTGTAGAAAGGTAGTAAGGCAGAGTGATTGAAAGCCAAGTTTCCAGTCACTGCATGATAGGAAAATCTGAATCAACCTGTAGCTTAACTTGCTCTTGTTTAACTAAAGTTGACTTATTTTAGAGCCCATACAGGTTGACAAGACATTATTATTTCTTTTTAGTTTTCTTTTAGATAACATCATTGAGTGTGGGTTATGGGAATAGCTGCTTAGATTACTTTTCCGAGATCTGAAAGACTCTTTTTCTGTTTCTCGTAGAAGCTGGGGTCATAGTTAGGTACAGGTGTCAACTTGATGGTTGAGGGGTCAAGCTCTGGGCACATTCGTAGATAATTGGTAGTTGAGTGAAGCCCAAAGTGAACTTGCAGGAGATTGTCTAGTTGATGGGCAGACTCAGCCCATGGTAGGTGGGACTAGGCCTTGGAGAGGTGAATAGAATATAGAGAGCTAGTTAAGGAAGTTGGCATCCTTATGTATACTTGGCTAGACATGCTGATCTGGCAAGTAAGGATCATCCCTCCCTCTGCCATTATGTGAAGATGGTGTGTCCAGTTCCCTTGGCCTGGTATTGGTGTGAGCTCTGCTGTCAAGCCGAATTGAGAACTATAATCAGACTATCATAAGAGAATAAACACCTTGCTCCATTAAATCATTTGATGATGATTTTATCAGCAATAATACAGGTGAACTGCAGCAGTTGGTCTTTAGCTGCAAACCCTAGAGACGTTTAGTTCCTATCAAACCTTCATGTTCTTAAGCCCTTGAAGACAGGCAAAGCAAGCCTATTTACCAATTCTAGGAAACTAACTTTGATAGTTGTTTTTCTCATCCCTGAGACAAAATGTCTGACAGAAGAAGAGCAGAAGGATTTATTTTGGTTCACTGTTTTAGGGATTTCAGTCCATAGTCCTTGGTTTTGTTGTCCAGGGTTCTTGGTAAGACAGAGCATCATAGTAGTGTTGTACATACAAGGCATCACACACTGAAAATCCAAGATCAAGCTTTTATTTGGCCAGGCCCATGGGCAAATTATCACCAGAAAATCTTGAGACCCAGAATGAAGTTTCTACAATACTTTTATAGAGACAATACACAGTAAAACAAAGTGTGCCAAATTTTTTTTAAAATGCATCTAACATGGACACATTTCCATGGTTATATACCTCAAGGTCAGTCCCTGGATGATAGGCTATCTCGTGAAACAGGATAGCATGTGACTGGCTTACAGGTAGCAGGAGGGGGCTGGACAATGCAGGTTTTCTTTAAAAATGAAGATTTCTTAAAAACAGGAATTTTTTTAAAAATAGAAATAGGCTATACTTTTAAAAAACAACAAGCTTATAAACTACATTTCTAACAAGATAAAAAATCTTGTACTAATTTATTTTACTAGGTGGCTATCATGTTTTCTCTTCTTTTAATAACAAAATCGAATCTCTGATTTAAGGTAATTGTTATTGAAAGGGATCATAATAAGGGTGTCAAACCATAAATAATTTGATGACCTAATGCTTTTGCATAAATCTCATTTTCCAGTTTAGCAAACATGGCATAAAAAGTGATAGTAAAAGGACCACCTTCACCAATCTCAGAAATGAGAGAAGGCATGAGAACCATCCAGCTCCAAACCAGGGCTTGTGTGAACCCTCACTTATGCAAATTTTATTGACTTCTTGTCTGATTTGGTCTATCTGCCGTTGAACAATTTTGGAATTATCATTAATATTAAAACAACAATCCCAGGAAATTGTTCATAGCCAATATGATGTTTTAGTAACAGAAAATCAATAGTGGCTTGATTCTGTAAAACCACTATTCCAAGTTCTTTTATCTCTTTATTGATTCCTGCCAATGCTCTTGTGTTGGCACTGGTAGTTTTGCTAAAAATAAAGGCTAATTTTGAGCTTTCTTTCTATGACTCTACTACTAATCTTGCAACAGGTAGAATAAAGGCTGTAGCAATAGCTACCTGGCGGATACTCATTAACTTCAATTGGTCATCACAGTCAGAAAGAAAGTGAATATCTTGAGCAATCTAATGGGTAGGAGTTAGTGATAGCCATAAGGGGAGAATTCTCCCAATGGAGAATACTCTAGAGAATTCAGCAGATAAAGTTTGAGAGGTGGTGCCATTTAACAGGACCAGGTGGTGTCGCACACATGCCAGCAGGACATGCCAGAGGGGCAGTAGGTATTATTCTATAACATGAAAAGATACAATTTAACATTAAAGGGGATCCCATAATGACCCTATCTGGGTTATAGAATCAATGCAACATTGGAAAAGATTATTCGCCAATGTACTTTGGGTATTGTGAATTAACCTGAGTATCTTTTTTTTGCATATATTTTCTTTTTTTATTATTTATTCAATTGTGCATATGCATGTGTGCGTATGTGTGTGTATGTATGTGTGTGTGTAGAACCACCAATGAATTCGGGAACTACTCCGCCCTACCAGGACCAGAAACGCAGGTCACCCCTTGCTTCCGCCTGGCGTCTCTACGTGGGGTCTAGGATCCAAACTCAGGACCTTCTGCCTGCAAGGCAGAGGCTTAACCACTGAGCCACCTCTCCAGCCCTAACCTGAATATCATTAACAACATACATCAAGTTCTTTTGGGTCTCAGGCTTGAATAATTTTCACTCCTAGGGAACTGAAGTTTGGTTATATTCTCCATGTTCTATTGTTTTATTGATTGATTGATTGATTTAAGTTTTTATTCTTTGGCACTTCCATACATGTCTACAATGAATTTTCATCATCTGATTCCATACTAACTGATTCCCATCCCTTCTTTTCCCACCTAAAACCTTCTTCCTAACCAATCCACCTTCCATGAAGTGAGAGTTTTTTATACATGAGAGTGATAACTCCAGGTCAAAGTTCCAATTACCTTGACAGCCGTTGGAGAGATCAGGATCACAGTTGCGGGTTCCTTCCAGATGAGCTTTAGTCCCTTTTTTGGAACTTCTTTATATACACACAAGGTCTCTCAACTTACAGGGGTGTTGATCTGACACTGATGATAATGGTTGAGTCCCACAGGCATAGAAGTAGTGAAGGGGGTCTCCCAAACATTATTTCAAATGGAGTGAATTCTGTAAGGAACACATCTGGCCCTAAGAACAGTTAAAAGGATAATAAACCCAACTTTCACCAATTTCACACTTTAATTTGGTTAATGCACTTTTTAAGGTCCCATTCATGCATTAGACCTGGCCATAATTTTATGGACAGTAAGCTCAGTGGAGTTTCCATTGCATTCCCAGCATTTTAGCCACATGCTGCATTAAGGCCCAGGTGAAGGCTGAACCATTATCAGAGCCTATTGAAAGTAGCAGTCTAAACTTTGGCATCATTTCCTTTAAAAGCAGGCATATAGCTAGCAATACAGACTCATTCTGAGCTTCAATCCAACAGGAAAATGTGTCTAAGTAAATATATCCTGCAGAAGTGGGTTTTGCCTTGGTGAAATCAATCAACTTCCCATCTTTCTCAAGGGCTTACGCCCCTCATCCAGACCCTAAGGTCTTTGATTTGTCTTGCTTTGTGGTTTACCTGGACATGTGGGACACAAATCTCTGACATTTTTATAGTTAGAACTTCGTGATGCAGGATATTGGAGTGGGACCAGTGCCTATATTTTACTTGCTCCCAATGTGTGATAGCATGTAATTATTTTAAAAGTATTTTTCCTATAGGCAGAGTGAGGCAAACTCAAGAGTCTGGGAGTATCCACCATTCCAATGGGTCATGAGGAGCTTCCATATTGATGACTTTTTCCTCCTCCTGCTTATTGTAGAACGTTTCCCTGATAGTAGAGGCTGGGGTAGCCTTACTGTTGGAGGGAACTGAGCAGGTTTTATTGATCCCAGAGCAGCTTCTTTCACTGCATGGTCCATTTGGTTTCCTCTGGCCTCAAGAGTGAACTCTTTTTGATGTCCTTGACAGTTGACCTCTGAAATTCATTTGGCAACCATATGGCTTCTAGAAGTACCAGAATATATTTTTTGTTTTTTATTGGTTTTCTTTCTGTAGTGAGTAATCCCAATTCCTGGTAAATGGTATACAGTCACATATCCATAGCTGTTATGGGTATACACTGTGATGCTTTGGTTCCTTCTCCATCTGAGGACTTGTGTTAACATGACAAATTCAACTTTTTCTGCTAAGGTTCCTTGAGGTATTGTTTGAGTCCAGATAATCTGATCTTCAGTTGTCATTGCTGTGCCAACCCTCCCTATCCAGTCAGTGATGAAATTGCTTCCATCTATGAACAGAATGGCATAAGGCTCCGGAGGGGCATATCAATCAGGTCTGGTCAGCCAACTTGTGACACATCCAAAATACCTTCACAAGAGTGAATGGGTGTTTTTAGGATCATTATCTGGTAGCAAGGTGGCAGGGTTTAAACTGGGTGTATCCCAGGCTTATCAAGAAACAAGTGCTGATATTTAGTTATTTGAATATCATTGGTCCATGTCTCCCCAAAGAAGAATTTCTACTGAGGAGTTATTATCCTTAAATCCTGTTCCAAACTTTATCTGCTGTGGCACTATCGATTCAGGGAGGCTAGGGCTCCCAGGTATAGGACATGCTCAAGACATATCCCAATAGAGGACCATACAGGGGAAGGATGAACACCCAATGGGAAGCGGCCATCTAGCCTGCCCCTGCAATGGACACCTAGTAAACAGTCAAATGATTGGTGGCTGTCTCCCAGAGGGATGGCAACACCTGATTGGACCCCGACTCTATATAAGCCCAAACACTTCTTGAATAAAACTGAGTCTGCAGCCAACTGTCCTCCGCCTGCTGCTTCTGGCCTGACTCCAGGGGTCTGGGTGGTGACCCGTTGCCTGCTCGCCCATTCCCTCGAGCATATGTGGTCTGTAAAGAAGGTCTTGTTTTCCCTGTGATTGAGGCTTGAGTAGGAAGTGATACCAGGAGGTTCACAATGTTCTTTCCTTTACAATGATTTACCTCTGACAAACACAGCATGTTCCCTTGGACAAATACAGAAGGTTCTTTAAGAGTTAACAAAAAGCATGTTTGTCCAAAGCTGCTGGTTGTTTGAGAATATAGTAAATCACAAATGTCTCTTCCTAGTATACAATTTCTGATTGCTTGACAACATAGTAAATCATAAATGTGTTTATGTATTTCCTTAATGCTTTCTTGTTACTCATTTTGAATTTCTTGTTTATACAAGATTTTGCTGTTCCTTTCTATTTTCTCTATAGTTACTAATTCTGGATGGTTGTCTAAAGTTCAATATATATAAATGTGCTTAGCCCAGAGTAAAATAGTCTCAGCCTAGTTTTGATTTCCAACATTGGCCTGATTTCAGTTCCCACAGATCACATTCAGGAACCTGACATAGACTGGTAAGTGCAGGCACTTACACTTTACCAAGACAGCAACTACTATCATGGCCCTTAAGCAACTTGACCATTCATCAATCACAAGGTCTAGTATTTTGGACAGGTATGCTACAGGTCTTCTTCAGGTTCCAAAATCTGAGTCAAAACACCCTTTGCAATTTTTTTATTTCATGAAAACATAGTTGAAGTTGTTTGGTCATACCAGAAAACACTATCACAGGGGCCTCTTTCAGAACCATTTTTAGTTTGTTAAAACCCTAGGCTTTCCTTTTAGTCCAGATTGGAGGCTCTTCTCCTGTCATGGCTGAGTATAGAAGTTTAGCATTTCTGAAAAGCCAAGAATCCAGAGTCTACAATATCTGGCTGCTCCCAAGAATTCCTATACTTGTCTTTTTTGTGGCTGGGGCAGGAATCTGTAGGATAGCTATCTTTCTATTTGCTGCCAAAGCTCATTTCCTATTTTTGCCATTCATCTCCAAGATATAAAACTTTTTCCTTTTCAGATTTGGCCTTCTTTGTTGACATCAGGTAGCCCAGGCTTTGGGAGTAGGGCTAGCTAGTGCCCTGGTGCTTTCTAAGCACGTTTCTAGTGTCTTAATGAACAAAAGAGGTCATCTACATTTGGTAAAAGAGTCAATTCTGGGTGGATTTTAAACTGACTACATCTTTCCTGAGCTGTTCCTGAATCCTTGGGTCAACAAGGTCTAAGTTAGTTGATAAGGGTCTCCTGTCAGGTGATTCATTCAAAGGCAAAACATGGCTAGCTAATTGGGATCAATAGAAGACTGAAGAATACAACCTGAAGAAGACCTGTAGCATACGTGTCCAAAAGACTAGACCCTGTGACTTTTGAATCAAACACAGCATGCACTGTTTAACTGAGAAAGGTATAGGGATTGGGTATAGCTGGGTCTATTATTTCCACTCTCTTGTTTACCTCTTGAAGTTCCTGGGTTCCTGGCTTTTTGATTGACAACAAAGGAGTGTTCCGTGGAAACTTACGTGACACCAGTATTTTTGCCTCTCGCCTGTCAATATGTGACTTTATTCCCTCCCAGGCAGCTAGGCTAAAAGGATACTGAAGTACTCTTAGCAGTGTTGCAGTGGTCAGGAGAAGTGCCACTATAGGCAGATGGTATCCAACAAGCCCTGGAAATTTTCTTTCTACCCACACAAGGGGATATTCTGTCAGCAATTGTCCTAGGAGTTCATCTTCCTGAATAGGTTCCGGGTCTCCTGAAATTTATTCCTTAAACAGAGGAGTTGTTACCAGAAATTGGTATCTATGCAGTATAGTTGGAGATCATGGCCTATAATAGAATTGGACAGTTTGGAAGAAATAGGAAGGAGTGGACTACCTGTTTTCTGAGGTCCTCATCTCGTTCTAAGGTTAAAGACCTGGTTTGACTGTTTCCGGTATTCCCTTGGATGGCCACTTGGTGTTTGGAAATGGAACCCAGGGGTTTCTTTTGAATCATAATTCAGCCCTTGTATCTAACAAGAAAGTTACTGGATGGCTCCCTCCCCTCACGATCACCACTGGCTGTCATAGTTTGAAATATGGGTTGTCCCCCACAGACATTTTAGGAGGTCATGGCATTTTAGGAGGTGGAGTCTTGCTGAAGACAGTCACAGGGGGTAGGCCTTGAGGTTGGTTAGTCCCGTCCTTCTTCAGTTAGTGAGTCTGTCTTGAGTTTATAGCAGCGCTTAGCCTCCCTGAAGTTGGCTATAACTTAGGCCTCCGCCAGCTTTTGCTGCCAGCCATGACTTTTCCTCCTCTGGAACCTTAGGCTGAATAAATCTCCCTTTCTCTCTTTAAGTTGCGTTTGAGTATTCTCTCACAGCAACATTGAGCCCTAGGATGGTTGGCTTGATCCACTTTCTACAAAAAGGGCAACTATACCCTTGGGAGATGGCCTTGCTTGATGAAAATAATTGGGGAAACCATTTTTCCAAAGTCCCTTCTGTTGGCTGTATGCATATTGATCTCTTTTGAGAAAACCCTGTCTCCTCCCTTTTTTCTCTCCAGCTTAAAGATCCCTTGTTGCCTTGATGACTTTGATTTGATTTTCTTCTTATTGCCTCTGAAAAGCTTGTTTGGCAACTTTATCTGTGGTGTTTTGTTTTTCTTCATCTCAGTAGTCATACACCCTTTGTGCCACTTAAACTAATTAAGAAATATTTATCCCAATAAATCTTTAAAGCTTTTGCAGTTTTTTTCCTAATGCTTAGGGCTGACTGATAGACATAGGCCAGGTTAATCACTTGGGAGTTTTCTGGAGTGGAGAGACTGAACGGGGTATAAATTCTCTAGGCCTCCCTTAGCCACTCCAGAAAACCCCTGGGCTTTGACCTGGTCACTGAATAACTGCAGTCAGTTTAGAGAAATTGGTGGATTGTGGACAGCACTCTGAACCCAAGCAGCAGAGACTGGTGATCATTTTCCGTAGCCCTAAATCTGTCTTCTGTACTGGGGTCCCAATTAGGATTGCAACTAAGCAAGGCATCTTCCAGATGGCTGGATGTCTTCCTTCCTTTCTGAACCCAAATTACCTCTAAGAACTTTTCCCACTTCAGCCAACATACAATCACATTCCACCAGTAAAAAGAGTCAAAAGGAGTTGTTAATAGTCATCTCCAGTAGACTTGTGAGTCCAGAAGATTGATTCAAACAGGGACAGAAGGGCCTGAGGTTTTTCAGAGAATGGAGGTTTTTGGACTTTCTGATTATACAAGTTGGAAGTAGCAAACAAGGTCATTCATTGTGTCCTTCTCTCACTGTTCTGGATGTTCTCCTTAGGGGAAGAACTCTGCTGGCCTTGTTTTCATCAAGGACAGGCATTTCAGGCAAGCCGCCATCAGAGTCCCTTGAATTTCAGAGGTGTATGAGACCTCTGGGGGAGGGGACACTGGCAATGCAGGTGGAGGCCAGTATGAAGGGGGTCTTGAGTGACAAGGAACAAGGGAAAAGTCATCTTCCCCTGAAAGAAGAATTTATGGGAGATATTTTTCTCCATCACCCTTATTTGGAGATGGTGGGGATATCCAGGTAATATTTGGATCTAAAGTTCCAACCCTTGACAAATCAGCACCCAAAGCAGGCCAATCTATTTTACATAAATTCTTTTTAAAAATAAATTTATTAATTAAATTAACATTTTTATATACATGCTCCTTGCCTCCCTCATTTCCCCCTCTTCCTTCCTCGCTTCCCTCCCACTCCCATCCCTACATGGGCCGTCTACTCCCTCCTATTCTCCTGTCCTTTGGTTCTATGGATCTTGAGGTTCCTTCTGCATCATCTGTTCTCATGGGGGTTCAGGCCTCTGTGGCAGACAGAGAGGCCCTTCCTTGGGCGGCCTACCTCTGTCTGACCCCTTAACCCTAAGGATCCTACTGCCTGAAACTATTTCTCCTGAGGTCCACACCAGTCTGTGGGGGCATGTTGACATGTTCACCACTTGTACAGGTCTGATGAGATCAAGTCCCAGTGCCATGAGTTCCTGGCTGTGGCTGCCCTGTCTTGAGTAGAGCGACCTGTTCAGCAGTGGAACGCTCCATCTCTAGGCTCTACAGCCTTGCTTCTCCCTCTTCCACAAAGTTCCCCGAGTCTCTAGATGGGGAGAGATTTGGCTGGCCTGGTTCCAGGTGAACATTGTAGCATTGTCAGTGTGTTCTGTATTTGGGTTGTTTGTTGTTGTCCATTTTGCTGTTCTTGCACTGCACAAGGATGCATCCTATCTGGGTGCTGAGATCCTCTGTCCAACAATACAGAAACTGTTAAAGAGAGACCTTTATATAA
The DNA here is from genome assembly GCA_023101885.1 of Typhlomys cinereus. Classification (NCBI taxonomy): domain Eukaryota; kingdom Metazoa; phylum Chordata; class Mammalia; order Rodentia; family Platacanthomyidae; genus Typhlomys; species Typhlomys cinereus. The sequence goes on along the minus strand of JALPQD010000361.1, from coordinate 1,761,535 downwards.
GAAAAGGCTTGAAGGGGACAGAGGATCAGGAGTAGGGCATAGTAGTGGGTAGGGTCAACCTCCAGGACATCATCTGTCAATTAATCACTATCCCTCCTGCCCCTTTGATGGGGAGCACAGGACCAGTGCTTCAAAACAATCCAAACACTAGAGGCCAAGGAGACTGACGATGGATTGGATCAGATAGCTCACTAATTATAGGTCTTTCTTGACAGTGACCTTATTTCTCTATTGAACTTTGTTCCTTTGTCCTCTTTCTCTTTGGGTGTTCTTTGCCCTACCTTCCTATTTATTTTCTTTCTTCTTTGTTTCTTTGTTTTCTTTTCTTTCTTTCTTTCTTTCTTTCTTTCTTTCTTTCTTTCTTTCTTTATTTCTTTCTTCTTTCTTTCTTTCTTCTCTTTTCTGTTTATTGCATGAAGGAGTTACACTAGTCTAAGTTAAAAGCAGACCCCAAATGTGTACATTATACAAGCTGTGAGTTTTTTAGACTTGTGACAAGGGACAGAAGAAAAATTCTACTCATTGTAAGGAAGTTCTCTCTTAAGCTTCGGAGAGCCATAACTTCTATTTCAAATCCTTCATGGTTGTAAAGGGTAATAAAAAATTTCCCCTTGAGTATGTTATGAGGACTTGGAATTAGGTTCTACTTATAAGGGAGAACGTGCAATGTCTGGTTTTCTGTGCTTGGAATATTTCACTCAATATGATTTCTTCCAGCTCTATCCATTTAGCAGTGGATTTCATTGATTCATTTTTTGATACCTGTATAGTATCTATCGTATATATGTGTCACATTTTTATTATCCATCAACTGTCAGACATCTAGGTTGATTTCATGACTTTGCTATTGTGAATAATGTTGCAATGAACATGGATGTCCATATGTCACTATAGTATGAAGAAGTATTTTTTAGGAATATTCCCCAATGATTAGGGAGGAGGAACATTTTTGAAGGTATTTGTTGGATATTTCAATTTCTTCCTGGGAAAAAATTTTTTTAAGTTCCATGCCCCAGTGTTCTAACTGGGCTGCTAATCTCCTTAGTATTTAATTTTTTGTGTTCTTTATAAACTCTAGATATTAGTCCTCTATCAGATAAATAGTTAGTGAAGGTTTTCTCCCATTTTTGTGGATTGTCTTTTTGCTTGGTTGACAGTATCTTTAGCTAACAAAAGCTCTTTAATTTCATGAGATCCCATTTGTTGAGAGTTGGTTCTATTTCCTGAGCTATTAGGGTCTTGTTTAGAAAGTGTTGGCCTAAGCCGAGCAGTTTGAGGGAATTACTTCTAGGACTTTATAGTCTCTGGTTTCGTGTTAACGTCTTTGATTCATTTGTAGTTGATTTTTGTGCATGGCAACAAGTAAGGGTCCGGTTTCAATCTTCTGAATATGAATATATAGTTTTGCCAGCACCATTTGTTAAAGATAACTGTTCTTTTGCCATTGAGTTTTCTGGGCCCCTATGTCAAAAATCAGATGATTGTATGTAGGGGCTTATTTCTGGGTCTTTGATCCTTATCCATTGATCTATGTGTCCATTTTGGAGCCAGTACCATGCTGTCTTTGTTACTATGGATTTGTAGTAGGTTAAGGTCTGTATGGTGATTCCTCTAACATAGTTTTTATTATTCAGGATTACTTTAGCTATCCTGAGCCTTTTGTGCTTCCATATGAGTTCTGAGATTGTTTTGTCAATTTCTGTGAAGAAATACCTTGGAATTTTGATTGATATAGCATTGAATTTGTATATTATTCTTGGTAGAATGGTCATGATGTTATTTTATGGTGTTGATTCTATCGATCCAGGAGCATGGGAGATCTTTCCATTTTCTGATGTTGAAGTGGTCTAGGAGAAGAAAGACCCCATTCTTTGTGTGCTGTGATGAAACTGTGTGCTGTGTGCTTTGGAAAATTTTTGACCTTAGACTAACTGCTCCCTTGGCGTCTATAAACTGCTTGAACATAAGGATAGCCAAAACTTGCTCTCACAATCTGCTGACCACCTGGTCTCATGATGAGTTGCAGTGTTGGGTCAGTGTGACCACAAGACACCATCCAAGGTCCCCACCCCTCCCTTCTTCCTTATCCGAGCCCTCAGCTACAACCTCTAACTGACACGTAGCTCCATGGTTTCTGTACTCAAATTTTATATCAAAAAAACCTAAGAGTGGCCCACCCACTCTCCTAACTGAAACCACTAGATGAAGTCCCTAGCTGACCAGCACATACTGGTTTGGAAACTACTAAAAAAGCTGCCCTTGCTCGATGCTCCACTTTGAGGCCCCAAATTCTATTGGAGTCCTGAAGCTTCAGTCTAGTAGACCTGCTCAATAAACAACTCAAGCTCATTGTCTGTGCCTCCTTGGATGGACTACTGGATCCCATAACAATGTATTCTGAAATATCTTTATTTAGAGTTTTAAAGTTTTTGTTGTACAGGTCTCTCACTTCCTTGGGTTAAATTTATACCAAAGTATTTTTTTTTAGGAGCTATGGTAAATGGAATTGTTACTCTTAGGACTCTCATTATTTTCTTCCTTGAGGTATAAGAAAGCCACTGATTTTTGAACATTGACTTTGTACCCTGCCACTTGGCTGAACTTATGTATTAGTTCCAGGAGTTTCCCGATGAAGTTTTTAGGGTTGCTCAGATAAAAGATGATGTTATCTGCAAATAGGGATAACCTGATTCTTATTTTCCTATTTGTATCCATTTTATTTCCTTCTCTTGTCTAATCGCTCTAGCTAGGACTTCCAGTACAATATTGAATAAAAGTGGTGAGAGTGGAAAACCTTACCTAGTTCCTGATCGAAGAGGGAATGCTTCAAGAATTTCACCATTTAGAATGATCATGGCTATAGGCTTCTTATATATAACCTTTATTATATTGATGTTCCTTCCATTCCAATTATCGCGAGGACTTTGATGAGAAAAGGATGTTGGATCTTATCAAAAGCTTTTTCTGCATGTATTGAGAAAATGATGTGATTATGTTCCTTGGATTTGTTTATATGATGGATTACATTTAATGATTTATGTATGCTGATCCAACCTTGTGTGCTGGGATAAATCCTACTTGACCATAGTGAATGATTTTTTTGATATGTTTTTGAATCTGGTTTGCTTTTGCATTTGTGTTCATCAATAAGATTGATCTATAGTTTTATTTATTTATTTATTTATTTACTTATTTACTTATTTATTATTTAATTCTGTGTGTGTGTGTGTGTGTGTGTGTGTGTGTGTGTGTGTGTATCAGACGGCACTGTGCGTCCCTGAGGAGGACCAAGGATGACTTTGGGAATCATCCTGGATCACTTATACCTCCTTCTTGCTTTGCACTGAGATTTCCCAGGCTCTGCCCATCAGGACCAGAAGTGCAAGCCACCACCATTTCCATCTGTTTATTTTATTTTATTTATTTATTTTTATTTTTTACTGCTCATACAAACATAATAGGAACCCCTGTCTCCTCCCTCCCTTCACCCTTCCCTGGACCTTCCTGTTCCCTCCCCACTTTGTCCCTTTCTTTACCCCCTCTCTCCCTTTCTCCCAGTGCCCCCTCCCCCCATCTCTGAAGCATCCTTTAATGAGTATATCAAACTTTCCTCTGGGTCCTCCTCTCTGATGAGGTGTAGGACTCAGTAGCATTTCCTAGAACTCTTTCTTGTGTTCCCCTTAAGTACAGGAACACTATTGTGACTGTTAATCCCTTGCTTCTAAGGATCCTAGTGCCTTTAGTCCATGCTAGACTTTGAGGGGTCAACGATATGTTGGTCATTGCGCATATCATGCAGAGTCCTATTATAATTGCTTCGGTCCTAACTTGTGTGGAGTATCTTGCATATCATGACTCCTCCCATCCTTGTGCTCTTACAATCTTACTGCTCCCTCTTCCACAAATTTCCCTGGGCTTCAGGATGGGGAGAGATCAGGCAGGCCTGATTCCAGGTGGTTGTTATAGAGTCTCTGATGTTCTGAATTATGGTTTGTTGATGATTTTTTTTCAGTTTTGCTGTTCCTGCAATGCCCTTGGTTCCATCCTGATGGGTATTGGATGTCACCCCCTGGCCAGAGATAAAAACCTGTTAAATTAGAGTCTTGTTATAAGAGTCTATTCAAAGATAGATGGAATAGAAGTAGGAGACCACGGTGAGAGAGGGGTCAATCACCCATTTGCAAAATGGTTACCTTCTATCTGGCAGCCTATATGCCCTCCCCTTCTACTAAGATCGTACCTCATCAGTTGGAAATGATCAGGAAGGAAAGTCTGTGAACTTAATCAGATGTCTCATTACTTACTTGCAGTCCTTGATGGTGGCCTATTTTCTCTGCTGTAACTTGGTCCCCTCTGTTTCTGGTGGGGCCCTCCTTCCCCATCCCTCCTGTTTATAATCTTTACAATTACTATAGGTATTACAGTTATTTGTCTTTGAATGTCTCTAAGTGAGTTTGGTACGAGGATGCACCTATTATGGAGTACATACAGCACTTAATTTTCCATGTCTGGGATACTTCACTCAATATAATTGTTTATAATTCCATCCATTTCTTGGAAAATTGCATTACATCATCATTTTTGATGGCTGAGTAGTATTCCATTGTATAAATGTACCACATTTTCCTTATCCATACATCAACTGTTGGACATTTGGGCTGATTCCATGACTTTGCTATTGTAAACAGTGCTGCTGTGAACATGGTTGTGCTTGTGCTATTGAGGTGAACCTCTGCTGTATGGGGGGTTATTCCCAAAAGTGGGATAGCAGGGTCATATGGCATTTCAATCTTAAATTCTTTAAATTCTTTAAAAGAAATTTAATTTTCTTAAAGAAATTAAAGATTGAAATGCCATATGACCCTGCTATTCCACTTTTGGGAATAACCCCCCATACAGCAAAAATTCACCTTGAAAGCACAAGCACGACCATGTTCACAGCAGCACTGTTTACAATAGCAAAGTCATGGAATCAACCCAAATGTCCAACAGTTGACAAGTGGATAAGGAAACTGTGGTACATCTATACAATGGAGTACTACTCAGCCATCAAGAATGATGAATTACTGGAATTTGCCGGGAAATGGATGTCATTAGAAACAATTATATTAAGTGAAGTATCCCAGACCCAGAAAATTAAGCACCGTATGTACTCCTTAATAGGTGGCCCTAGTACCAAACCCACCCAGCCCACCTAGAGACGATAATTACAAGGATTATGAACAGGAAGGATGGGGTAGAAGGGCCACACCAGACACAAGGAGAGAGGGGACCATGTTACAGCAGAGAAAATAGGCCTCCATCAAGGACTCAAATAAGTAATGAGACATCTGATTAAGTTCACAGACTTTCGTTCCTGATCATTTACTACTGAGGGGGTATGATCTCACCAGAAGAGGAGGGCATATAGTCTGGCAGATAAGAAGTAACCATTTTGCAAATGAGTGATAGACCCCTCCCTCACTGTGGTTTCCCACTTTTATTACATCTACCTTTGAATGTGCTTTTATCACAAGACTCTAGTTTCACAGCTTTTTGTCTCTGGCCAGGGGGTAACATACAATGCCCACCAGGATGGAGTGAAGAGCATTGGAGGAGCAGCAAAACTGCAAAAGAAAATCAACAAACCACAATCCAGAACTTCAGAGACTCTATATCAACCACCTAGAACTAGGCCAGCCTAAACTCTCCCCATCCTGAAGCTCAGGGAAATTTGCAGAAGAGGGCGCGGTAAGAGTGTAAGAGCAAAAGGATGGGAGGAGAAATGATTTGCAAGATACTCCACATAAGTTAGGGCCGAAACAATCATAATTGGACTTTACATGCCCTGCACATTGTCCAACACACTATTGACCTCACAAAGTCTAGCATCAGCTAAAGGCACCAAGATCCTTGGAGGCAAGGGATTGGCAGCCACAGCAGTGTTCCTATACCTAAGGGGAACACGGGAAAGGGTTCAGGGAAAGGCCACTGGGTCCTTGTACGTCATCGGAGAGGAGGGCCCAGAGGAAAATCAGACATGCACAAGAAAGGACTCTCTGGGAATTGGGATGGGAGGCACTGAGGGATGGGGAGAGAGGAGTGAGGGGAGGGGGAGCAGGGGGTTTGGGGGGAGGAGAAGGGAGGGAGGGAACTGGTGTACCTATTAAATTTGTATGAGCTGAAATAATAATAAAAATGTATTAATTAAAAAAAAGAATCTCCAGATGGCTCGCCAGAGTGGTTGTATGAGCCTGCACTCCCACCAGAAATGTAAGAGAGTTCCCCTCACTCCACATCCTCTCCAGCATTTGGTGTTGTTTGTATTGTGAATTTTTGCCATCCTGACACAGGTGATATGATATCTCAGGGAGGTTTTGATTTGTATTTCCCTGATGGCTAAGGATGTGGAGCATTTTTTTAAGATATTTGTTAGACATTCTAATTTCATCCTTGGTAAAGTTTCTTTTAAGTTCCAAGGCCCATTTTTTAATCGACCCATTTCCTTGGTGTTTAGTTTTCTAAGTTCTTTGTGCACTCTGGATAATAGAGCTCTATCAGATATGTGGTTAGAGAAGATTTTCTCCCATACTGTGGGTTGCCTGTGTGCTTGAGTTACAATCTCTTTATTTGAACAAGCTCTTTAATTTCACAAGGTCCCATCTGTTGCATGTTGGTTGTAGTGACTGTGCTATGGGATGTCTGTTTAGGAACTGTTGGCCTAGACCAATCAGCTCGAGGAAGTTCCTTATCCTTTCAACTATGGTTTTAATAGTCTCTGGCCTTATATGGAGGTCCTTGATCCATTTGGAGTTAATTCTTGTACATGGTGACAAGTACGGGTCCAGTTTTAATCTTCTGCATGTGGAGATCCAGTTTGGCCAGCACCATTTGTTGAAGATGCTGTTCTTTTTCCATTGGATTCTTTGGGCCCCTTTGTCAAAGATCAAATGGCTGTAGTTCTGTGGGTTTATATCTGGGTCTTCAACCCTTATCCATTGATCTGTGTGTCTATTTTGGAGCCAATACCAGGCTGTTTTTACAATTATGGATTTGTAGTATAGACTAAGATTTGGTGTGGTGATACCTCCAGCAGTGTTTTTGTTACTCAGGATTGTCTTTGCTATCCTGGGTCTTTTGTGCCTCCATATGAATTTTGAGATTGTTTGGTCAACTTCTTTAAAGAATTGCTTTGGGATTTTAATTGGTATAGCATTGAATTTGTATATTGCCTTTGGTAGGATGGTCATTTTTATGATGTTGATTCTGCCAATCCAGGAACATGGGAGGTCTTTCCACCTTCTGGTGTCTTCTTTTTTTTTTAATACATTTTTTATTATTTCCACTCATACAAACTTAATAGGTAGACCAGTTCCCTCCCTCCCTCCTCCTCCTCCCAAACCCCCTGCTCCCCCTCCCCTTCCTCCTCATCCTCCAGTGCCTCCCCCCAATTCCCAGAGAGTCCTTTAATATGCATCCCTGACTCTCCTCTGGGCCCTCCTCTCTGATGACGTACAAGGACCCAGTGGCCTTTCCCTGAACCCCTTCCTATGTTCCCCTTAAGCATAGGAACACTACTGTGGCTGCCAATCCCTTGCCTCCAAGGATCTTGGTACCTTTAGCTGATGCTAGACTTTGTGAGGTCAATAGTGTGTTGGACATTGCGCAGGGCATGCAAAGTCCTATTATGATTGCTTCAGCCCTAACTAGTGTGGAGTATCTTGCAAATCATTGCTCCTCCCATCCTTTTGCTCTTACACTCTTACCGCCCCCCTCTTCCGCAAATGTCCCTGAGCTTCAGGATGGGGAGAGATTAAGCTGGTCTAGTTCTAGGTGGTTGATATAGAGTCTCTGAAGTTCTGGATTGTGGTTTGTTGATTTTCTTTGGCAGTTTTGCTGCTCCTGCAATGCCCTTCACTCCATCCTGGTGGGCATTGTATGTCCCCCCCTGGTCAGAGACAAAAGACTGTTAAACTAGAGTCTTGTTATAATAGCACATTCAAGGGTAGATGTAATAAAAGTTGGAAACCTCAGTGAGGGAGGGGTCAATCACCCATTTGCAAAATGGTTACTTTTTATCTGCCAGACTATATGCCCAACCCTTCTGGTGAGATCATACCCCCTCAGTTGTACATGATCAGGAACGAACGTCTGTGAACTTAACCAGGTGTCACATTACTTACTTGTATTCCTTGATGGAGGCCTATTTTCTCTGCTGTAACATGGTCCCCTCTCTCCTTGTGTCTGGTGTGGCCCTCCAACTCCATCCCTCCAGTTCATAATCCTTGCAATTACTGTATTACATAGGTTTACCTTTGAGTGTCTCAATGTGGGCTGGGTGAGTTTGATAGTAGGAGCCACCTATTAGGGAGTACATACGGCGCTTAACTTTCTGGGATTGGGATACTTCACTTAATATAATTGTTTCTAATGGCATCCATTTCCCGGCAAATTCAAGTAATTCATCATTCTTGATGTACCACCTTTTCCTTATCCACTCATCAACTGTTTGACATTTGGGTTGATTCCATGACTTTGCTATTGTAAACAGTGCTGCTATGAACATAGTCTTGCTTGTGCTATCGAGGTGAACCTCTGCTGCATGGGGGGTTATTCCCAAAAGTGGAATAGCAGGGTCATATGGCATTTCAATCTTTAATTTCTTTAAGAATCTCCAGACGGCTCGCCAGAGTGGCTGTATGAGCCTGCATTCCCACCAGCAATGTAGGAGAGTTCCCCTCTCTCCACATCCTCTCCAGCATTTGTTGTTGTTTGTATTGTGGATTTTTGCCATCCTGACACAGGTGATATGATATCTCAGGGAGGTTTTGATTTGGATTTCCCTGATGGCTAAGGAAGTGGAGCATTTTTGAAGATATTTTGTTAGACATTTTAATGTCATCCCTGGTAAAATTTCTTTTAAGTTCCAGGGCCCATTTTTTAATTGGGCCATTGTTTTCCTTGGAGTTTAGTTTTCTAAGTTCTTTGTGCACTCTGGACAGTAGAGCTCTATCAGATATGTGGTTAGTGAAGATTTTCTCCCATTCTGTGGGTTGCCTTTGAGATTGTGTTACAATCTCTTTATCTGAACAGAAGCTCTTTAATTTCACAAGGTCCCAACTGTTGAGAGCTGGTAGCAGTGACTGTGCCATTGGATGTCTGTTTAGGAACTGTTGGCCTAGCCCAATCAGCTCGAGGGAGTTCCCTATCCTTTCAACTATGGTTTTTATAGTCTCTGGCCTTATATCAAGGTTCTTGATCCATTTGGAATTAAGTCTTGTACATGGTGACAAGTACGGGTCCAGTTTTAATCTTCTGCATGTGGAGATCCAGTTTGGCCAGCACCATTTGTTGAAGATGCTGTTCTTTTTCCATTGGATTCTTTGGGCCTCTTTGTCAAAGACCAAATGGCTGTAGTTCTGTGGGTTTATATCTGGGTCTTCAACCCTTATCCATTGATCTGTGTGTCTATTTTGGAGCCAGTACCAGGCTGTTTTTATAACTATGGATTTGTAGTATAGACTAAGGTTCAGTATGGTAATACCTCCAGCAGTGTTTTTGTTACTCAGGATTGTCTTTGCTATCCTGGGTCTTTTGTGCCTCCATATGAATTTTGAGATTGTTTGGTCAACTTCTTTAAAGAATTGCTTTGGGATTTTAATTGGTATAGCATTGAATTTGTATATTGCCTTTGGTAGGATGGTCATTTTTATGATGTTGATTCGGCCAATCCAGGAACGTGGGAGGTCTTTCCACCTTCTGATGTCTTCTGCAATTTCTTCTTTAGGGTTTTAAAGTTTTCATTATAGAGGTCTCTTACTTCCTTGGTTAGGTTTATCCCAAGGTATTTCATTTTTTTAGGGGCTATAGTAAATGGGATTGTTTCTCTCAAGGCTTTTTCACTTCTTTCATTCTGGGCATATAGGAAGGCCACTGATTTTTGTACATTTATTTTGTATCCTGCCACTATGCTGAACTTCTTTTTTTTTTCATTCATTAATATAATATTTTATTATTCTCTATGTGATATACAGATAAGAAAATGCTTCAAATATGAAAATGATACACACTCCTTGCAGAAAAGTTAGCTTCAGACATAAACTTTCTATGAAATGATAAGTCATTCTGATAGTAGGATAAGTACAGATCTAGTATGATAGCTGATAGAAAGCATAGTGTGGTAAGTATGGATTATCAATGTGATAACATCCAAAATCAACTAAGAGACAAGCCTCTGGGTCTTTCATTAAAGGCTTAGCTAGATTAGGTTACATTTATTGACATCAGGATAACCTAAGGTGGGAAGACCTCAATGTGAACAGCACCAAATCATGACCTCGGGTCCCAGGTTGCAAAAAAGAGAACGTTTACTGAGCATGAACATTCATCGCTTTCTGCTTCCTGACTGAGGATGCAATGTGACCAGCTGCGTCACACTCCAGTTACCATGGCTTCTTTGCCATGACGATCATCCATCCCCAGAAACTGTGTTCCAAACCAAATCCTTTCAACCATAACCTTGCTTTTGACAGGTGTTTTGTCATAGCAACACATCTAGTCCTAATTCAGAAAATGCATAGTGAGTAGGTGGTCATTGGTGTGATAAACTTGACATTGTGTTTCTTATATGCTGAACTTCTGTATTAGCTCCAGGAGCTTCCTGGTGGAGTTTTTAGGATCACTCAGGTATAGGATCATGTCATCTGCAAATAGAGATAACTTGACTTCTTCCTTGCCGATTTGAATCCCTTTTATGTCCCTTTCTTGTCTTATGGCTTCAGCTAAGACGTCAAGTACAATATTGAAAAGAAGTGGTGACAGTGGACAGCCTTGTCTAGTTCCTGATCAAAGTGGGAATGCTTCAAGTTTTTCCCATTGAGTATAATCCTTGCTGTTGGCTTGTTGTATAGTGCTTTTATTATATTGATAAAGGTTCCTTCCATTCCAACCTTAAGGGCTATTGGATCTTGTCAAAAAACTTTTTCTGCATCTATTGAGAGTATCATGTGGTCTTGAACTTTGGACTGGTTTATATCATGGATTATATTTATTGATTTGCGTATGTTGAACCAACCTAGTGTGCCTGGGATAAAGCCTACTTGATCCCCATGAATGATCTTTTTGATATGTTTTTGAATCCGATTTGTTAAGACTTTCTTGAGAATCTTTGCATCTGTGTTCATCAGAGAGATTGGCCTATAGTTTTCTTCTTTAAGTGTATCTTTATTAGGTTTTGGGATTAAGATGATATTAGCTTCATAGAAGGAATTTGGTAGTGTTCCTTCCTTTGCTATTTGATGGAACAGTTTAAGGAGTATTGGTGTTATTAGCTCCTTAAATATCTGGTAGAACTCTGTGCTGAATCCATCTGGTCCAGGAAATTTTTTGTTGGGAAGATTTGAGATTACTTCCTCAATTTCCTCATATGTTATAGGACTATTTAAATAATTCACAACTTCCTGATTCAATTTAGTTAAGTTGTGTTTACTTAGGAATTCATCCATCTTTTTTTGTGTTGTCAAATTTCACAGAGTATAATTTTTTGAAATATGATGTTGTAATTCTCTGGATTTCTTGGATATCAGTAATGATAACTCCATTTTCCTTTCTAATTTTGTTAATTTGGGCTTTCTCTCTCTTGCTTTTGGTTAATTTAGCTAGGGGTGTATCAATCTTATCGATTTTTTCAAAAAGCCAGCTTTTTGACTGGTTGAATATTTCTCTTGAGTATATTTTTGGCTTTAACAACCTCTTCCATTGAGCTTGTTAATACTCCCACTTTGTCTCCAGGGTCTAAAATACTGTTTTCTGCTTTGTTAGTTCTGCTGATAAGACTCTCTGTGGAGTTCTGGGTTGAAGATAACTTGTCTTTTAGTTCAGTTTTAAACTCTCCTTGAGTCTGTTTTAACTGCTCTATGCTTGTTTTTGTTTCTTGAACTGTTTTTCTCAACTCCTCTGAGTATCTGTTGTTTTCCTCTTCAAAGCGATTGATGCAATTATTTAATTCCTCCCAGATTTCCGCTTTCATAGTATTGAACATGGTAATGATCATATTTTGAAAGTCGTTACCCTGGGTCAGGCTTTCTTGGCCATTTTCCCTGGGTTTTTTCTCGTTGGAGTCTATCATTATGGGATTGATTCCTTCAGTGGGAGATTTGTTTACTTGGGTGTTGTTTCTCTTTGACTTGGGCATTGTCGGTTTAACTCGAGACCTTCTTTCAATTTTTGTGTGTTTTTCACTGAACTGAATTATTTGGCCTGAAGTTTTGGGGTTGGCCGGGGGTGGAGTTTACCTAGGTCGTGGTGAGTCCCGGCTGGCCTGCGCGCATCCCGGGCGCAGCGGGTTGGGGAAAGGGAGGATGCGGCGGCAGCGGCGAAGCGCTATTTAACTTGGGGAACTGGGGCATGGCCCGGGAGGATGGGGTCCTCCCTGGCCCGGCGCAGCTCCATCTGCGGCTGCATGGTGAGAGGAGCTGGGTCCCTTGGGCTTCCTGGGGTTCTGGGGGTGGGCGAGGGCGGAGCTTACCTAGGTCGCGGTGAGTCCTGGTGGAATTGCGCACGTCCTGGGCGCGGTGGGTTAGGGAAAGGGATCTGTTGTTTTTATAGGTGGGACCTGGGATCTGAAACCAGAACCTTCTGTTCATGAGACAGAATCTTGATCCCTGAGCCATCTCTCCATCCCAGTTTTTTTTATTGTATTTTTATTTGTTTTTGGATTAGTGTAATATTAGCTTTGTAGAAAGAATTTGGGAGTATTCCTTCCTTTGCTAGTTTATGGAATAGTTTAAGAAGTAGGGGTGTTAGTTGTTCAAATGTTTGGTAGAATTCTGCACTTAATCTGGTCTTGGACTTTTTTTGGTGGGGAGATTTGTAATTACTTCTTTAATTTCACCACTTGTTATAGGACTGTTTTAATAATTTGATTCATCCTGATTCAATTTTGGTAAGTTGTGCATAGTAAGAAATTCATTAATTTCTTTCTGATTGTCAGACAGTTGTAGAGTATAAATTTTTGAAGTATGACTTTAAGATTTTCTGAATATCCTTGGTGTCAATTGTAATGACTCCATTTTCATCTCTAATTTTATTAATTTGAGTTTTCTCTATTTTGACATAAGTAAATTTGGCTAAGGGTTTGCCACTCTTGTTGAATTTTTTCAAAGAATAAGCTCTTTGTTTGGTTGATTCTTCATATCATTTCATCTCAGCTTTGAATAGTTCCCTGATTTTGCTAATTTCTGCTCATCTACTGCTTTTTGGATTGGATCATTTCTCTAAAGTTTTTGGCTTGTTGGCCTATCCACTGGTGAGAGTGGGGTGTTGAATTCACTTACTAGTATCGTGTTTGGGTTTATATGTTGTTTTACATGTGTTTAATGAATGTGGCAAGCCCATATTAGGTGTGTATATGTTCAGGATTGTGAAATCTTCCAAACAAATTATTCCTTTTACTAATATGTAGTATCCTTTCTGTGTCTCTTATGATTTCTTTTGGCTTAAAGTATATTTTGTCAGATATCAGAATTGCTACTCCTGCTTGTTTCCTTTTTCCATAAGCTTGCAATACTTTTATTTTTTTATTCAATTATGCATGTGTGTGTTTGTGTGTGTGTGTGTGTGTGTGTGTGTGTGTGTGTGTAGAACCACAGGTGAATTGGGAAACCACCATGGATGCCCCACTTCCTCCTCGTTTACTCTGTCCCAGGATTCACAGACTCTGCCCTACCAGGACCAGAAACGCAGGCCGCCCCCGCTTCTGCCCAGTGTGTATACGTGGGGTCTAGGATCCGAACTCGGGACCTTCTGCCTACGAGGCAGAGGCTTAACCCCTGAGCCACCTCTCTAGCCCCAGGGCTCCCCATTAGTATGGGAACTCTATTATGACTGTTAATCCCTTGCCTCTAAGGATCCTACTGCCTGGACTCTTCTCCCCTGTGATCCATGCTAGACTTTGGGGGGTTGCTGACATGCCAGCCATTGTGCAGGCCAGGCAAAGACCGATTATGGCTATTGAAGCCCTAACTTGAACAGAGTATCTTGCATATCTTTGTTCCTCCCCATCTTTAGGCTCTTATAATCTTGCTGCCTCCTCTTCTGCAAAGTTCTCTGAGCTTTGGGATGGGGAGAGATTTGGCTGGTTTGGTTCCAGGTGATGAATGTAGAGTCTTTGGTGTTCTGAATTATGGTTTGTTGTTGATTTCAGTTTTGCTTTCCCTGAGTGCCCTTGGCTCCATCCTATTGGTATCCAAGATCACTTCCTGACCAAAGATAAAAGTCTGTTTAAATGAAGATGTTAATATAAGGGGAGACTCAAAAGTAGGGAAGAATAGGAGTGGGACATAGCAGTGGGGGGAGGGGTAGTGTTCCATTTGCAGGATGGTTACCATCTATCTGCCAGTCCCTATACCTCTCTGATTGTTGAGATCAAACCTCATCAGTCGCAGGTGACCTGGAAGAGAAGTAAGAGTGAGCTTCACTCACTACATGTCTACTTACGTGAAATAATTGAAGGTGACCTATTTTCTCGACTGAAGCATGATCCCCTCTCTCCTTTTTTTCTGGGGGGGACCCTCCTTCCCTCCTGTTTATAATCTTTGCAATTACTGTAGGTATTACAGAGACTTACCTTTGAATATGTCATTAAGTGGGTTTGGAACTAGGATCCACCTATGAGGGAGTACAAACAGTATCTAATTTTCTGTGTCTGGGATACTTCTTTCAATATAATTTTTTCTAATTCCATCCATTTCCCAGCAAGATTCATTAATTCATCTTTTTTGATGGCTGAGTAGTATTCCATTGTATAAATGTACGATTTTCCTTATCCACTCGTCAACTGTTGGGCATTTGGGTTGATTCCATGACTTTGCTGCAGTGAACATGATTGTGTTTGTGTCATTGCAGTGAATTTCTGCATTATGGGGGATTATTCCCAGAAGTGGCATAGCATTTCAATCTTTAACTTTTTTAGAAATCACCAAACTGATCACCAAAGTAGTTGTATAAGCCTGCATTCCCACCAGCAATGTATGGGAGTTCCCCTCTCTCCACATCTTCTCCAGCATTTGGTGTTGTTTGTATTGTGAATTTTTGCCATCCTGAAACGGGTGATATGATATCTCAGGGAGGTTTTGATTTGTATTTCCCTGATGGCTAAGGATGTGGAGCATTTTTTTAAGATATTTGTTAGACATTTCAATTTCATCTCTGGAAAAGTTTCTTTTGAGTTCCCAGGCCCATTTTTTTTAATTGGGACATTTATCTCTTTGGTGTTTAGTTTTTTAAGTTCTTTGTGCACTCTGGATAATAGAGCTCTATCAGATATGTGGTTAGTGAAGATTTTATCCCATTCTGTGGGTTGCCTTTTTGCTTGGGTTACAATCTCTTTATCTGAACAGAAGCTCTTTAATTTCATAAGATCCCATTTGTTGAGTGTTGGTTCTAGTGACTATGCCACTCGATTTCTGTTTAGGAACTGTTGGCTTAGCCCAATCAGCTCAAGGAAGTTCCCTACCTTTTCAACTAGGGTTTTTGTAGTCTCTAGCTTAATATTAAGGTCCTTCATCCTTTGGAATGAATTTTTGTGCATGGTGACAAGCACAGATCCAGTTTTAATCTTTTGCATGTGGATATCCAGTTTTGCCAGCACCATTTGTGGAAGATGCTGTTCTTTTTCCATTGGATTCTTTGGGCCCCTTTGTCAAAGACCAAATGGCTGTAACTTTGTGGGCTTATATCTGGGTCTTCAATCCTTATCCATTGATCTGTGTGTCTATTTTGGAGCCAGTACCAGGCTGTTTTTATTACTATGGATTTGTAATATAGATTAAGGTTTGGTATGGTGATACCTCCAGCAGTGTTTTTTGTTACTTAGGATTTTTTTTTGCTATCCTGGACCTTTTGTGCTTCCATATGAATTTTGAGATTGTTTGGTCAATTTCTTTAAAGAATTGCTTTGGGATTTTGATTGGTATAGCATTGCATCTGTATATTGCTTTTGGTAGGATGGTCATTTTTTTTTAATTTTTTTTATTATTTATTCAATTGTGAATGTGTGTGTGTGTATGTATGTATGTGTGTGTGTGTGTGTAGAACCACGGACGATTCGGGAACCACCATGGACGCCTGCACCTCCTTCTGCCCCGGGATTCACAGGCTCCGCCCTACCAGGACCGGAAACTCAGGCCGCCCCCGCTTCCGCCTGGCGTCTATACGTGGGGTCCAGGATCCGAACTCAGGACCTTCCATCTGCAAGGCAGAGGCTCAACCCCTGAGCCACCTCTCCAGCCCCAGGATGGTCATTTTTATGATGTTGATTCTGTTGATCCAGGAGCATGGGAGGTCTTTCCACTTTCTGATGTCTTCAGCGATTTCTTTCTTTAGGGTTTTAAAGTTTTCATTACAGAGGTCTCTCACTTTTTTGGTTAGAGTTATATCAAGATATTTCATTTTTTTAGGGGCTATAGTAAATGAGATTGTTTCTCTTAGGACTTTTTCACTTTTTTCATCCTTGGTGTATAAGAAGGCCACTGATTTTTCCACATTTATTTTGTAACCTGCCACCCTGCTGAACTCATGTATTAGTCCCAGGATTTTCCTAGTGGAGTTTTTAGGATCACTCAAGTATACAATCATGTATGACTGATAGTTCTAATGGGTATATTAGCCTGGGTTGTGCTCATTCATGACTTGAAGTACATTTTTCCAACTTCTGGCTTTTACTATTTCCATTGAAACATCAGCTGTTATTGTAATAGCTTTACCTTTAAATGTGACTTAGATTTTTCCTCTTGATGTGTCTTTGTCATGCACCTGTGTTGTATTGATATGGTGAGTTTCTATTTTGGTCATGTCTGAATGGTGTACGATATGCCTTTTATATGGTATATGATATGCCTCTTATACTTGGATGGGGATATCTTACCTTAGATGTGCAAAATTTTCATTAATGATAGTATAAAAAAACTCTTCTGGAGTGGCTTTATGTGTTTCTTCTTCTAGTATTTTATGAATGCACAGGTTTGATTTCTTCAAGGAGTCCCATAATTCTTGAATATTCCTCTCCAGTATTTTTTTTTTTTTTTTGCTTTCTCAACCTCTTTAATTGAACTAATTTTTTCTTTTTCTTTTAACATTTTTTATTATTATTTCCGCTCATACAAACTTAATAGGTACACCAGTTCCCTCCCTCCCTTCTCCTCCCCCCAAACCCCCTGCTCCTCCTCCCCTCACTCCTCCCTCCCTATCCCCCAGTGCCTCCCCCCCCCCAATCCACAGAGAGTCCTTTAATGTGCATGCCAGACTCTCCTCTGGGCCCTCTTCTCCGATGATGTATAAGGACCCAGTGGCATTTCCCTGAACCCTTTCCTGTGTTCCCCTTAAGCATAGGAGCACTACTGTGGCTGTCAATCCCTTGTCTTCAAGGATCTTGGTGCCTTTAGCAGATGCTAGACTTTGTGAGGTCAATAGTGTGTTGGACATTGCGCAGGGCATGCAAAGTCCAATTATGATTGTTTCGGCCCTAACTTATGTGGAGTATCTTGCAAATCATTTCTCCTCCCATCCTTTTGCTCTTACAATCTTACTGCCCCCTCTTCCGCAAATTTCCCTGAGCTTCAGGATGGGGAGAGATTAATCTGACCTAGTTCTAGGGGGTTGTGATTTGTTGATTTTCTTTTGCAGTTTTGCTGCTCCTGCAATGCCCTTCACTCCATCCTGATGGGCATTGTATGTCACCCCCCCTGGCCAGAGACAAAAGGCTGTTAAACTGGAGTCTTGTTATCAAGAGCACATTCAAGGGTAGATGTAATAAAAGTATGAACCAATTTTTTCTGCCATCTTATCTTCTAGTTCAGATATTCTATTATCGGCCAGATATTCTATTATCTGTTGATTCTGCCAGCAAGACCTTCTGTTGAATTTTGGATTATAGCTAGCTTATTATTAATTTCAAGCTTAATCTCTGTATGAGTTTTTTTCAACTGCTCTATGCCTAGTTTTGTTTCTTCAATTGCTTTTTTTCACTTCATCTAGGTGCCTGTTGTGTTCCTGTTCATATTGGCTAATATAGTTATTTAACTCCTCTTGGATTTCCTTGTTCATTATTTTTATCATGGTAAAGATCATGCTTTTAAAGACCTTGTTTCGGTCACTGAGTTCTTGACTAATATCTGAGGGGTTATTCTGGTTGGGATCCATTGTTATGGAGTCAACATTTTTTGTGGGGGAATTGTTGTCATGGTTTTTGATGTTTCTTGTGGATTTACAGCTTGGTCATTTTGTGTATGGTTTCTAGAATCTTTCTTGATGTGTATTTATGACTGTTGTGAGTCAGACAGAATTGCTGCACTTGGACTGTTATTGCTATTGTTTACCTAAGTGTTTAAGGTCTTAGACTAGGGTTCATTGCTGTTATTTCATGGGTAAGGCAAAACAACAACAAAAACAAAACCCATGAAGGTCCTACTCTGGTTCTGGAAGGTGACAGAGTTTAGGTGTAGATTTGCCTGGATGTTTGCGATTGAGTGTCAAGGGTTGTTATGTTGGTTTGGGCTAAGTATTAGATCAGCTTTATGTTATGAAATAAGGTGGGTTTAGTAGTCAGGGGTTAGAGCTTAGAGTATTATTTCAGCTATTAGTTCCTTCCAGGTTTATGAGGGCAGTTAATGCCCTAAGGGGTATGTGTGTAGGGTTTTGGGTGTGCTGTTTAGAGATCTGAAGCAGAGGTGACTGTCAGCTGTTACTTATCTTAGGGTTGGATATGAAGATTCCCTTCTGTTCAATGGAAAGAGCTTTAAGGTCCTGAATTAGCAAGGTATTGGTGTTCTGATCCCAGGTTTGTTGTGCCTGTGGACTGTGTTAAAATCTTGGAGGTTCTATTATTGGTTGACTGAGTGGGGATATTAGTTAAGGGTATCTTGCACTGGTCCCCATAGAGAAAGGAAATCTGAGTCACCAATACCTGCTGGTATCTAAGAACCTAGGGTAGTGCCCTGCAGCAGATCTGGAGCCCAAAGGAAGTCAGATCTGCTACACCCTGCTGACAACCCAGAGCCTAGGGGCATGGCCAAGGGGCTGCCTGCAACTTACCTCCAGTCCCCAGGGAGGAAATTCCATCAGTCAATGCCTGTTGGTGTCCCAGAGCTAAGGAAGCATCCTGCAGCAGGCCCGGAGCCAAAAGGCAGAAATTCTTTAACTTTTTCTTAGAAAAAATGTTTGGCCATAATTTCAACTAAAACCAGAGAGGTAGTTAATAATGCAATTAAGAATTGTCTTAGGCTTTGACTATTCAAAACTCATAGTTAACCCAAAATAATCAAACACAAAATACAAATTCTAAGTTACAATGCAGACACCACCACCAGCTGCAATCAGGCTTAGGAATGGGGATGATTCCCAGTATGGAGCTGGCTGTTTTGCCCAGGAATATTCAAAAGGTCGAATTCCCGACAAACAAGACATAATGTGTGACATCCTAATCAGATGGGGTTATAAGCCAAGTTACACATTCCAGGGAATAACTTTCTAACCCCCACAGCAAAGAAGAGGTAGTACAAACCTGGGTGATTCCCTAAGTCACCCTTGGGCCTCCATAGGCACACACACCCAGTGCCTTCTAACACACACACACACACACACACACAAATAAATAAACAATTAATGTTTCAGTTACCTTGAGGAAGAGGAAGGGGTTTAAAAAAAAAAAAGGAGGGATAGTAGGGAAGGATCAAACCAAAACAGGACAAAAATCCAGCAAAAAAAAAATATTAAATCATGTACTTCCACATCGAAGTAGCCTATCGCAATGTGACTCTTAACGGGCTTAAGCAGCCCTGGCCCCATGTTCTTGCCATTCGTACCTCCTCGCAGAGCCTCTCTGTCAAGCCAGCTCCATGCATTTCCTGCAACTTTCCTCAATAGAAGCTCCATATTCCTTGTATCTCCAAATCTGGTGATTCCCACTATTTGGGCTTTACCTTCATGGATTCACACATTGCCCTTTTGGGGGCTTTCTGACCCTGCCACTGACCCGTCCTCAGGCCTTCCTTAAAAATATGAGTAGAGGGCCAGACTCAGGAGTTAAGACTCTGCCTCCCAAGCAGAAGATGCCGAGATCAAATCCCAGGTCCCACGTAAAAAGACCAGGGGGAGACAGCAGCAGCCTGTGCTTCTAGATCCAGTGTACACAGAAACCCGAGTGAAGCAAAAAGGAGATAGAAGTGATCCAGGATGATCCTGAAGTCACCCTTGGTTCTCCACAGGAAAATAGTGTCCTCTGGTACACACACACACACACACACACACACACACACACACACCACACATACACATACAACACACACACACACACACACACACACAATAAATAAATAAAAAATAAAATATTTTTAAAAACATGAGTAGAAATTCCTGTGACTCTTTGTGTGTATTCCTGCAAGAATAACACCATGTGATTGATTCCATGTTCTGCTGGAAGGTAAAACAGTGGCTTATCCTCCTTAGGCCATTCCTGAAGTGGCTTCAGTGCTGGATGGTTGAATATGGAAAGACACTTTCCTAGGTAGTTCAGTGTGAAGAAGGGTGCACCAGAGCTCTTTTCTCAAAGCAACACCTTTCACATTAATTAAAACCTTTACACCCTTGAGATTGTAATGGGAGGGGTCTGGCCAATTTGGCAGATTTCCTCGAGGGGTCTTTCCTATTGTCCTAATACAAAGTAGTTGTCTTCCTTTTAATAGTCCACAGTCTCTTCAGCAAGAGTCTTAATTTTACATGTGATTTTTTTTTCTGGGAAAATTACAAGTTTTCAAATCGTTCTGCTTACAATTCCTTTTGCTTACAGTTCTCACTATATGCATGTCTAAAAGTAGCTTTTGGTAGCTATGCCTCAACTTGAAGACCAAGGTATATGTTTTCTCTACATTAATTAGTTCATCATATTTAAGCTCAGCCTCCTACAAATTCTCAGGACATAGACAACATGTAGGAAAAAAGATAGTATGTTTCAGTTACTCTGCTACTGTGATAAATACTCTGAACCAAGCAACTTATGGGAAAAGAGCTTATTATTTGGCATACAGTTGCATGGGCGATAGAGTCTATCACAGTGGGGAATATATGGTAGCAGGCAACATCATGTCAGTCAAAGCAGAATAATGGCTGTTATCTTGCAACAATACTCATCATGTAGAGACAGCCAGAGAGCCAGGAAAGAGGGCCCAGATAACAAATCTCAGGGCCCACTTCCAGTGGTGTACTTCCTCCAGCAAGGCTCCACCTTCTCAAGTTTCCATAACTTTTCCAAACAATACTACCAGCTTGGAATCAATTGTTCAAACACATGAAATGTGGGGACATTTCACTTTCAAACCATGACAAAACCTCTGGACTATACTCTTTATAGACCACAGGTTTCCACATCCCATGAGCTAAGAATTTCATATTTGCATCTAAAACTTACAGTCAAAATTTCCCTGCTGCGTTGTAACCCACTACCTCGTGTCTCCACCAATACATTTGGTAAATGTTTTGATTAACAACTTTCTTTTGTTGTTACTATACAAAATACACTTTATTTCTGTTATAGCATATTATTGAGGGCAATCTGAATCCACGTTCCTAGGCCAAAGCCATTCATATTTGGCTCAAAATAAACTTTCTCTTATTTTCTTTGGAGTTAGAACTCTGTTTTACCTTGATCCATATGTCAGAGATATTATCTGTAACAAAGCTAATGGAACTATAATTGCATACTATTTAGTTATGCGAGCTCTAAAATTGGTGATTTTTAAGAAGACTAAAAGTAAGAAAACTGAAAGCAAGCAAAGATCCAAGTGTGGGATAATTCTACATCTATGACCTTAGGAAATGAGGCAGGAGGATCACAGGTTCAAGGCCAGCGTAAGCTATATATCAAAAAGGGATTCAAATCAGCACGGAAGAAGTCAAGCTATCCCTATTTGCAGATGACATGATCTTATACCTGAGGGATCCCAAAAACTCCACCAGGAAGCTCCTGGAGCTAATTGAGAAGTTCAGCAGGGTGGCAGGATACAAAATAAATGTGCAAAAATCAGAGGCCTTCCTATATGCCCAGAATGAAAGAAGTGAAAAAGCCTTGAGAGAAACAATCCCATTTACTGTAGCCCCTAAAAAAATGAAATACCTTGGGATAAACCTAACCAAGGAGGTAAAAGACCTTTACAATGAAAACTTTAAAACCCTAAAGAAAGAAATTGCTGAAGACATCAGAAGGTGGAAAGACCTCCCATGCTCCTGGATTGGCAGAATCAACATCGCAAAAATGACCATCCTACCTAAGGCAACATACAAATTCAATACTATACCAATTAAAATCCCAAAGCAATTCTTTAAAGAAGTTGACCAATTAATCTCAAAATTCATATGGAGGCACAAAAGACCCAGGATAGCAAAGACAATCCTGAGTAACAAAAACACTGCTGGAGGTATTACCATACCGAACCTTAGTCTATACTACAAATCCATAGTTATAAAAACAGCCTGGTACTGGCTCCAAAATAGACACACAGACCAATGGATAAGGGTTGAGGACCCAGATATAAGCCCACAAAAATACAGTCATTTGATCTTTGACAAAGGGGCTCAAAGAATCCAATGGAAAAAGAACAGCATCTTCAACAAATGGTGCTGGCAAAACTGGATCTCCACATGCAGAAGATTAAAGCTGGACCCGTACTTGTCACCATGTACAAGACTTAATTCCAAATGGATCAAGGACCTTGATATCAGGCCAGAGACTATAAAAATCATAACTGAACAGATAGGGAACTCCCTTGAGCTGATTGGGCTAGGCCAACATTTCCTAAACAGACATCCAATGGCACAGTCACTGCTACCAACTCTCAACAGTTGGGATCTTGCGAAATTAAAGAGCTTCTGTTCAGATAAAGAGATTGTCACACGAGCTCAAAGGCAACCCACAGAATGGGAGAAAATCTTCACTAACCACATATCTGATAGAGCTCTACTGTCCAGAGTGCACAAAGAACTTAGAAAATTAAACACCAAGGAAACCAATGGCCCAATTAAAAAATGGGCCCTGGAACTTAAAAGAAATTTTACCAGAGATGAAATTAAAATGTCTAACAAATATCTTCAAAAATGCTCCACTTCTTTAGCTATCAGGGAAATGCAAATCAAAACTTCCCTGAGATACCATCTCACCCCGGTCAGGATGGCAAAAATCCACAATACAAACAACAACAAGTGCTGGAGAGGATGTGGAGAGAGGGGAACCCTGCTACATTGCTGGTGGGAATGCAGACTCATACAGCCATTCTGGCGAGCTGTGTGGAGATTCTTAACGAAATTAAAGTTGAAATGCCATATGACCCTACTATTCCACTTTTGGGAATAACCCCCCATGCAGCAGAGGTTCGCCTCGATAGCACCAGCACGACTATGTTCATAGCAACACTGTTTACAATAGCAAAGTCATGGAATCAACCCAAATGTCCAACAGTTGACGAGTGGATAAGGAAAATGTGGTACATCTATACAATGGAGTACTACTCAGCCATCAAAAATGATGAATTACTTGGGGCTGGAGAGATGGCTCAGGGGTTGTGACTCTGTCTCACAAGCAGAAGGTTCTGAGTTCGGATCCCAGGTCCCACGTTAAAAAAAAAAAATGATGAATTACTGGAGTTTGCTGGGAAATGGATGTCATTGGAAACAATTATATTAAGTGAAGTATCCCAATCCCAGAAAGTTAAGCGCCGTATGTACTCCCTAATAGGTGGCTCCTACTACCAAACTCACCCAGCCCACATTGAGACACTCAAGGGTAAATCTATGTAATATGGTAATTGCAAGGATTGTGAACAGGAGGGATGGGGTTGGAGGGCCACACCAGACACAAGGAAAGAGGGGAACATGTTACAGCAGAGAAAATCGACCTTCAAGGAATGCAAGTAAGTTATGTGACACCTGGTTAAGTTCACAGACATTCGTTCCTGATCATGTACAACTGAGGGGGTATGATCTCACCAGAAGGAGAGGGCATATAGTCTGGCAGATGAAAAGAGATCATTTTGCAAATGGGTGACTGATCCCTCCCTCACCGAGGTTTCCTGCTTTTATTACATCTATCCTTGAATGTGCTATTATAACAAGACTCCAGTTTAACAGTTTTTTGTCTCTGACCAGGGGGTGACATACAGTGCCCATCAGGATGGAGTGAAGGACATAGCAGGAGCAGCAAAACTGCGAAAGAAAACCAACAAACCACAATTCAGAACTTCAGAGACTCTATATCATCCACATAGAACTAAGCCAGCCTAATCTCCCCCCATCCTGAAGCTCAGGGACATCTGCGGAAGAGGGGGCGGTAAGATTGTAAGAGCACAAGGATGGGGGGAGCAATGATTTGAAGAGTCTCCACACTAGATAGGGCTGAAGCAATCATAATAGGACTTTGCATGCCCTGCGCCATGTCCGTCACACTATTGACCTCACAAAGTCTCACATCAGCTAAAAGCACCAAGATCCTTGGAGGCAAGGGATTGATGGCCACAGTAGTGTTCCTATGCTTAAGGGGAACACGAGAAAGGGTTCAGGGAAATGCCACTGGGTCCTTTTACGTCATCAGAAAGGAGGACCAAGAGGAGAGTTAGGCATACACAATAAAGGACTCTCTGGGAGATGGGGAGGGAGGGAGGGGGAGCAGGGGGTTCGGGGGGAGTGAGAGGAGGGGGGAGGGAACTGGTTTACCTATTAAGTCTGTATGAGCGGAAATAATAATAAAAATGTTTTATAAAAAAAAAGCTTGTTTAACAAAATTACAAGCAAATGAAATGAGTTACGTGCAGGTTTATTCAGGTTTTCCTATGCCTGAATGTCCTTATTATAAATGGATTTGAGTGTAATAAACCTTCCCTCAAAGGGTGTTTTGAGGATTATAAGCACATGAAGAACAGAAAGACACCAGCTATTATTGACATTTTTTCTAAACTGGATCCCTTTTCTCTCTAGGAATCACAGAATTCAGTAACAAAAATGAATGTTGATTGTGGAGTGAAGCAACTTCTTGGCTGAATAGGGAAAGCGGTTCATCACAAGCCCCTCAGCCCACTGAGGCTGAGGAAGTTGTAGGCATGGGATAAAGAAACGAAGGGAAGAGTTGGTGGCATAATCCTGTAAACTCAGCACTTGGAAGACTGAAGCAGGAATTTTCCCACAACTGGTTCCTTCATATTTCTCTTCAAAATTCAATTGTACAGATGGGCCTTTTCTGTACAAATCCTGCTAACTTGTGATGTAACTGTGCTGGCAGGAGCATAAAGATTAAGGTATGAAAGTTGTATTTGTCTGAATGTATATATAAAAATAAATTTATTAAAATAACTCACAATAAAAATAGTGTCCTTCAACATAGTCGCCCGCAGCAGCCTCATTCCTGGCTGGAATGTTCCACAAAGCCAAAAGATCCCGGGAAAGTCTCAAGCCTTTGCTTCTCTGGAGGGTCGAAGATGCTGAGTTCTAACGTCAGTGAAGAACAGCTGGGCTCAGATGTCAGCGATGAACAACGAACAGCAGCAAGGCCTAGAGACCAGGATCCAAAGGCAGCGGGAACAACAACGACGTGATGGAAATGGTGAAACTGAGTCAGCCAAGGACAGAGGCAGCAGCAGTAGCAACAAAGAAGGCCACGATGCTCTAAAAGCCAACGAAGCACACAGAGTGGATTGCACAGCAAGTCGACACAAGATAAGGGAAGAGTAAGTCCCTCCTCCTGGCACCTTCTATTATCCGGTCCACCACTGGAAAGTACCACCCACTATGGGCTGGGTTCTCCACAGCAATCAATCAAGTACCTGCAGACTTGTTCAGGGGCCATTCCAACCATTAACCTTCCACAGCTACGCCCTAAACAGTCTGAAACTGTCAAGTTTCATAACAAAAGCCAAGAATGAAGAAATGTAATTTTCTTCGAAGGGATGAAGAGATTCTAAAGAGAGATACTTGATCCTCTTTCTTTGGATAAAAGACTGCTGAAATGGTTATTCCCTGGAGTTGAAATTTCTCCCCAAGAACCTTATGCTGGAGTTAGAAAAAGGCTGAAACGTGATGTCAACAAACATGAACTTGTCTTCCAGAAAGATATTTGGATCTCCTTGCAGAATAGATTGGAGGAAAAGATAATGGATCAGTGATGGGCAGGACCACATATTATCCAGCACCGCTTAGTTATGCAGGAGAAAGTGTTGGAAGCACTAGAGGGAAGAGGAAGGATCTGACTTTTTATGACAGTTGGGAGGAAAGGAAGAATGCAAGGGCTGGATGGCGGCAGTTAAAGTAGCAGGGAAATGACGCTGAGAATTGGCTCTAAGAGGGTAAGGGAGAAAGCCAGCCAGGTAAAGTCAAGGCTATGGCTGAAGAGGCACATAGAGAATAGGAATTATCTGCAGAACCAAAGTCAGAGAAAGTGGCTCCTGGAGGAAGAAAAGCATGTTTTTCAGACTAGAGTTCTGTTTCCCTGTGCTTGGGATTTTGGTCTCTGAACAGAGGTGTAAGTTTTTGTGTTGTAACTGAATTTATAGTGTGATATGAGATTGACAGAGAGTGGTGGTTACAATGATAGAAGAAAGCTCAACCATAAGCGAGTTCAGACCATTTGCCATTATGCTATATGAAGCTTTCTAAGTCTCTGCTAACTAGATCAGGTGTAAACTTGACAACTGCAGGACGAGCTTTGAGCATATCTGTAAAGAAATGAGAGTTAAGGCAAGTCCGAAGCAAACCTGGAGGAGACGGTCTAATTGATAAGGAAGCCCCCTCCGTGGTGGGTGTGATTATTCCCTGAACGGTTTTGGGCAGGAGCTAATAATCAGTCCGTTGCCAAACTTCTTTAGATGGTTCAGTGAGTTGACAGTTTTTAGCATACAACAACAGACTTCCTATCTGGGAAATAAGGCTTGCCCCTCCCTCAGCAATTCCTGTGGATAGTGTGGCCAGTTCCCTCAGTTCTTGGTACTGGCATGAACTCTCCTACCAAGCTGGACTAATAACTGTAACTGGAAAATCCATAAGCCAGGATAAAACCCTTTGTTCCCATAAGACATTTTGTTTATGAATTTATCAACAACGTGTGAGACCCTTGCCCTAAAAGAAACCTCACAATGGAAGAAAAATTCACAACAGGCTGGTTTAAGCCCACAGTATAGCCATTGCTTACAGCCATTCAAGTGTAGCCATTGCTAGCATTGCTTAAAACTATGCACCAGCCCTAAGCTATTTCCCTCCCCACCCTCAAACTACCTGGTTCTGGGAAAATAAGGTGTAACCTCAAACTGATCAGTTCTAGGAAAAAACAAGTTTCGCAAAAAGGAAATTCTGTTAAAAACATAATTGCCACCTAGAACAAACTGCCTGTGGTTAAGCAGGTGGACTGGAATGATCACTAAGAGCCAACTCCGCCCAAGCTCTTGCTTGACCAATGACTGAAAAGATCATGGAAAATTCCTCAGCTAAGTGACCCCCCCACCCCAAGACCCCTTAAAAACTCCTTGCCCGAGCTGCTCGGGACCGCTTCAGTCTCTCCTGCGTGAGAAGTTGCTGGAGTCGCCAATAAAACCTCTTGCTCTTGCATCAAGAAAGGTCTGGGTGTCACTCTCTCAGCGGTCTTGTTCCTGAGTGATAGACTTGGGGTCTTTCAGGTCTTTCAAACATGCAGGCAAACTGAGGCAGTCTTCAAGAATTGTAAAACCAAAGGTACCATTTTCAGTCCACTTGCTGCCATAATCCAGTTTATATTGTAGCCAGATAGTATGATGAAAGAAAATTAATTTTATACATTTAATATCAACCCCAACATAAAAAAAATTAAGGTTGTAAAGAAGGTAGCTGTAACAGTTACTCTTAACTATTGCTATGAGAGAGCACCCAAAGTCAATCAACTTAAGGGAGAAAGGGAGGTTTATTCAGCTTATGGTTCCAGAGGGAAGGTACAGTCTCTCAAAGCAGAGGCGGCATGGCTGACTGGCCAAAACTGGAGGAGGCTAAGTCACCGCAGACATCTTGGAAGCTGAGAGCTGCAGACTGCTTGCTGCAAAGGCAGACTTCTGGAGGTAGGGTGGGACTAATCCACCTCAAGGCCCACCCCTTGTGACTGCCTTCCTTCAGCAAGGCTCCACCTCTCAAGGTGCCATGACCTTGCCAAACACATGAGACTGTGGGGGACACATTTCAAACCATAACACTCCACCCCTGGCCCCCACAGGCTCATTGCTATCTCATTATGTAAACCATACTCATTCCAACTTTAAAAGTCTTTATAGACTACATCAGTAGTCGCAACACAGTCCAAAATTCCAAAGTGCAAAGCCTCCTATAAAATCAAAATACAAGTTACATACTTCCAACATACAATGGCACCGAATAAACATTCCTATTCCAAAAGGAAGGAATAGGGGCATATCCAGGAAAGATTGGTCCATAACAAGACCGAAAACCAGCAGGACAAACTCCAAATCTTGTAGCTCCAAGTCCAACAGGTGAGCCTCTCGTTGAAATCATCTGAGTTGAAATCATCAGCTCTCTTGAGTTGACTCCTCCCAGGATATACAGTTCTCCTTGGCAGATGTCCCATGTTGTCTCTGGCATTTCTTTTTTTTTTTATAACATTTTTTATTATTATTTCCGCTCATACAATCTTAATAGGTAGACCAGTTCCTTCCCCCCTCTTCCTCCCCCCGAACCCCCTGATCCCCCTCCCTCCTTTCCCATCTCCCAGTGCCTCCCCCTCAATTCCCAGAGAGTCCTTTATTGTGTATGCCTAACTCTCCTCTTGGTCCTCCTTTCCGATGATGTAAAAGGACCCAGTGGCATTTCCCTGAACCCTTTCCTGTGTTCCCCTTAAGCATAGGAACACTACTGTGGCCATCAATCCCTTGCCTCCAAGGATCTTGGTGCCTTTAGCCGATGCTAGACTTTGTGAGGTCAATAGTGTGACAGACATGGCGCAGGGCATGCAAAGTCCTATTATGATTGCTTCAGCCCTATCTAGTGTGGAGACTCTTCAAATCATTGCTCTCCCCATCCTTTTGCTCTTACAATCTTACCGCCCCCTCTTCCGCAGATGTCCCTGAGCTTCAGGTTGGGGGGAGATTAGGCTGGCTTAGTTCTATGTGGATGATATAGAGTCTCTGAAGTTCTGGATTGTGGTTTGTTGATTTCCTTTTGCAGTTTTGCTGCTCTTCAATGCCCTTCACTCCATTCTGATGGGAACGGTTTGTCACCCCCTGGTCAGAGACAAAAAGCTGTTAAACTGGAGTCTTGTTATAATAGCACATTCAAGGGTAGATGTAATAAAAGCAGGAAACCTCGGTGGGGGAGATTCTTTTCATCTGCCAGACTATATGCCCTCCCCTTCTGGTGAAATCATACCCCCTCAGTTGTACATGATCAGGAATGAACATCTGTGAACTTAACCAGGTGTCACATTACTTACTTGCATTCCTTGGAGGTCGATATTCTCTGCTGTAACATGGTCCCCTCTCTCCTTGTGTCTGGTGTGGCCCTCCAACCCCATCCCTCCTGTTCACAATCCTTGCAATTACTGTATTACATAGGTTTACCCTTGAGTGTCTCAATGTGGGCTGGGTGAGTTTGGTAGTAGGAGCCACCTATTAGGGAGTACATACGGTGCTTAACTTTCTGGGATTGAGATACTTCACTTAATATAATTGTTTCTAATGACATCCATTTCCCAGCAAATTCCAGTAATTCATCATTTTTAATGGCTGAGTAGTACTCCATTGTATAGATGTACCACCTTTTCCTTATCTACTCGTCAACTGTTGGACATTTAGGTTGATTCCATGACTTTGCTATTGTAAACAGTGCTGCTATGAACATAGTCGTGCTTGTGCTATCGAGGCGAACCTCTGCTGCATGGGGGGTTATTCCCAAAAGTGGAATAGCAGGGTCATATGGCATTTCAATCTTTAATTTCTTTAAGAATCTCCAGACAGCTCGCCAGAGTGGCTGTATGAGCCTGCATTCCCACCAGCAATGTAGGAGAGTTCCCCTCTCTCCACATCCTCTCCAGCATTTGTTGTTGTTTGTATTGTGGATTTTTGCCATCCTGACCGGGGTGAGATGATATCTCAGGGAAGTTTTGATTTGCATTTCCCTGATGGCTAAAGAAGTGGAGCATTTTTGAAGATATTTGTTAGACATTTTAATTTCATCTCTGGTAAAATTTCTTTTAAGTTCCAAGGCCCATTTTTTAATTGGGCCATTGGTTTCCTTGGTGTTTAATTTTCTAAGTTCTTTGTGCACTCTGGACAGTAGAGCTCTATCAGATATGTGGTTAGTGAAGATTTTCTCCCATTCTGTGGGTTGCCTTTGAGCTCGTGTGACAATCTCTTTATCTGAACAGAAGCTCTTTAATTTCACAAGATCCCAACTGTTGAGAGTTGGTAGCAGTGATTGTGCCATTGGATGTCTGTTTAGGAAATGTTGGCCTAGACCAATCAGCTCGAGGGAGTTCCCTATCCTTTCAGTTATGATTTTTATAGTCTCTGGCCTGATATCAAGATCCTTGATCCATTTGGAAGTAAGTCTTGTACATGGTGACAAGTACGGGTCCAGCTTTAATCTTCTGCATGTGGAGATCCAGTTTTGCCAGCACCATTTGTTGAAGATGCTGTTCTTTTTCCATTGGATTCTTTGGGCTCCTTGTCGAAGATCAAATGGCTGTATTTTTGTGGGCTTATATCTGGGTCTTCAACCCTTATCCATTGATCTGTGTGTCTATTTTGGAGCCAGTACCAGGCAGTTTTTATAACTATGGATTTGTAGTATAGACTAAGGTTCGGTATGGTAATACCTCCAGCCGTGTTTTTGTTACTCAGGATTGTCTTTGCTATCCTGGGTCTTTTGTGCCTCCATATGAATTTTGAGATTGTTTGGTCAACTTCTTTAAAGAATTGCTTTGGGATTTTAATTGGTATAGCATTGAATTTGTATATTGCCTTTGGTAGGATGGTCATTTTTACGATGTTGATTCTGCCAATCCAGAAGCATGGGAGGTCTTTCCACCTTCTGATGTCTTCAGCAATTTCTTTCTTTAGGGTTTTAAAGTTTTCATTGTAAAGGTCTTTTACCTCCTTGGTTAGGTTTATCCCAAGGTATTTCATTTTTTTAGGGGCTACAGTAAATGGGATTGTTTCTCTCAAGGCTTTTTCACTTCTTTCATTCTGGGCATATAGGAAGGCCTCTGATTTTTGCACATTTATTTTGTATCCTGCCACCCTGCTGAACTTCTCAATTAGTTCCAGGAGCTTCCTGGTGGAGTTTTTGGGATCCCTCAGGTATAAGATCATGTCATCTGCAAATAGGGATAGCTTGACTTCTTCCATGCCGATTTGAATCCCTCTTATGTCCCTTTCTTGTCTTATGGCTTCAGCTAACACTTCAACTACAATATTGAATAGAAGTGGTGAGAGTGGACAGCCTTGTCTAGTTCCTGGTCGAAGTGGGAATGCTTCCAATTGTTCCCCATTGAGCATAATCCTTGCTGTGGGCTTGTTGTATACAGC
This sequence comes from Typhlomys cinereus, assembly GCA_023101885.1. Lineage (NCBI taxonomy): Eukaryota > Metazoa > Chordata > Mammalia > Rodentia > Platacanthomyidae > Typhlomys > Typhlomys cinereus. The sequence goes on along the minus strand of JALPQD010000361.1, from coordinate 1,729,970 downwards.
TTTTATTATATTGATAAAGGTTCCTTCCATTCCTACTGTCTCTAGCGTTTTGATCATAAAAGGCTGTTGGATCTTGTCAAAGGCTTTTTCTGCATCTATCGAGAGTATCATGTGGTCTTGGACTTTGGACTGGTTTACATGATGAATTACATTTATTGATTTGCGTATGATGAACCAACCTTGCGTGCCGGGGATGAAGCCTACTTGGTCCCTGTGAATGATCTTTTTGATATGTTTTTGAATCCGATTTGCTAAGACTTTGTTGAGAATCTTTGCGTCTGTGTTCATCAGGGAGATCGGCCTATAGTTTTCTTTTTTAAGTGAATCTTTATTAGGTTTTGGGATTAAGACGATATTAGCTTCATAGAAGGAATTTGGTAGTGTTCCTTCCTTTGCTATTTGATGGAACAGTTTAAGGAGTATTGGTGTTATTGACTCTTTAAATGTCTGGTAGAACTCTGTGCTGAATCCATCTGGTCCAGGACATTTTTTGGTGGGAAGATTCGAGATTACTTCTTCAATTTCCTTATATGTTATAGGGCCATTTAAGTAATTCACAACTTCCTGATCCAATTTAGGTAAGATGTGTTTACTTAGAAATTCATCCATCTCTTGTGTGTTGTCAAACTTCACTGAGTATAAGTTTTTCAAATATGATGTTATAATTCTCTGGATTTCTTGGGTATCAGTAGTGATTACTCCATGTTCATTTCTAATTTTGTTAATTTGGGTTTTCTCTCTCTTGCTTTTGGTTAATTTAGCTAGGGGTGTATCTATCTTATTGATTTTTTCAAAGAACCAGCTTTTTGACTGGTTGATTTTTTTTCTATCGTTTTCTTAGTCTCGATTTCAGATATTTCTCCCCTTATTTTGCTAATCTCCTCTCTTCTACTACTTTTGGGATTAGATTGCTCAAGTTTCTCTAAAGCCTTAAGCTGCATCGTTAAGTTATTTATTTCTGATGTTTCCATTTTTTTGATATAGGCATTAAGAGGTATGAACTTACCTCTTAGGACAGCTTTCATTGTGTCCCAGAGATTTTGGTAAGTTGTATTTTCGTTATCATTCACTTTCAGGAAATCTTGAATTTCCTTTTTAATTTCTTCCTGAATCCAGTTCTCATTCAGCATCATAGTGCTAAGTTTCCAGGAGTTAGTGTATTTTCTCTTGTTTGATGTGTTGTGGATGTCCAGCTTTAGGCCGTGGTGGTCTGATAGGGCACAGGTTAGAATTTCAACTTTTTTGTATATGTGTAGATTCGTTTTGTGGCCCAATATGTGATCTATTTTGGAAACAGTTCCGTGTGCTGCTGAGAAAAAATGTGATCTATTTTGGAAAAAGTTCCGTGTGCTGCTGAGAAAAATGTGTATTCTTTTGTGCGTGGGTGAAAAGTTCGATAGAGATCTGTAAGGTCCATTTCTTTAAGGGTTTGATTAAGTTCCAAAGTGTCTTTGTTAAGCTTTTGACCTGTTGATCTATCCCATGTTGAGAGGGCGGTGTTGAAGTCCCCAAGAATTAGCGTTTGGGGGTTGATTTCTTGCTTTAGGCGCTGTAGGGTTTTCTTAATGAATGTGGAGGGGCCTGTATTGGGTGCATATATGTTCAGTATTGTGAAGTCTTCCTGGTGAATTGTACCTGTGACTAAAATGTAGTATCCATCTGTGTCTCTTATGATTTTCTTTGGTTTGAAGTCCACTTTGTCTGAAAGCATAATTGCTACCCCTGCCTGTTTCCTGGTTCCATTAGCTTGCAAGATTTTGGATCAGCCTTTCATTCTTAGGATGTGCCTATCTTTTGTGGTGAGATGAGTTTCCTGAAAGCAGCAGATTGTTGGATTGTGATTTTTAATCCAAGTTTGTAATCTGTGTCTCTTAATCGGCGAGTTAATACCATTGACATTTAATGTTATAATGGAGAAATTATTTTTAATTCTGGACATTTTTTATGTTTAGTAGATTTTGTAAGCATGTTGTTTGATGTTTATGTTTTGGTGGTATTATACTTCCCTTCTGTCCTCCTGGATACGCTTGTTCTTTTCTTCAAGCTTGAGTATCATTTCTAGGATTTTTTGAAGGCCTGGTTTGGTAGACATGTATCCCTTCAAATTGTCTTTGTGCTGGAAAACTTTTCTTTCTCCCTCAATCATGACAGATAGTTTTGCCGGGTATATCAGTCTGGGTTGGCATTTTTGCTCATTTAATATTTGAAGTATGTCTCTCCAAGCTCTTCTTGCTTTTACTGTTTCCATTGAGTAGTCATTTGTTATTCTAATAGGTTTACCTTTAAAAGTGAGTTGCTTTTTTTCTCTTGAAGCTCTCACCACCTTTTCTTTGTCTTGAATGTGGAGTGTTTTGACTATTATTTGCCGTGGCGATTTTCTATTTTGGTCATATCTGTTTGGAGTGCGAAATGCCTCTTGTATTTGGATAGGCCTCTCATTCTTTAATTGTGGGAAGTTTTCATTTATGATGAATTGAAATATTTCCTCAGGTGTGGTATTTTGGGATTCTTGTTGTGGTATTCCATGAATGCGCATGTTAGGCTTCTTCAGGGTGTCCCATATCTCTTGAATGTTCCTCTCCAGTATCTTTTTGGCTTTACCAATCGCTTCCATTGAGCTGGTTAATTCTCCCACTTTGTCTATTTTCTGCCTCATTTGTTCTGCTGATGAGACTCTCTGTTGAGTTTTGGGTTAAAGATAATTTGTCTTTTAGTTCAATTTTAAACTGCCTGAGACTTGTTTTAATTGCTCCATACCTATTTTTGTTTCTTGAACTGTTTTTCTCAACTCCTCCAAGTGCCTGTTGTGTTCCTGTTCAAAGTGGTTGATACGGTTGTTTAACTCTTCTCGGATTTCCTCTTTCATAGTATTAATCATGGTAAGGATCATACTCTGAATGTTATGTTATGTTGGGTCTGGCTTTCATGGCTATTTTCTGTGGATTTGTTCTGGTCGGAATCCCTCATTATGGGATTGATTCTTTGGGCAGGAGATTGGTCTTCTTGGGTTTTGTTTCTCGTGGATCTGCATTTTGACTTGTACATTGTTGTTTTGTTTTTTAGGACCTTTCAGTTTCTGTGTTTTTCACTGAATGGACGTAGTTAGTATTGTTACACTTTCCAGTTATTACTAGTGCTTGCCTTGGATTGGGTATGTTTGCGTATTGTTATTATTATATCCTAGATGAGGCTACTAGGCTGTTAGTACGTCAGTTAAGTCAGGTTATGTTACCAGGGGGTGAATATTAGTTTGGTAGTGCACTTTTACGATTTAGTTTCTTGGTGAAATGTGGGGGTGAGTGGTATACTCCCTGGAGTTGTATGTTGTGGGGTGGCTGTATGAGAAAGTTGATCTACAGCATTGATACTTTAAAGGATCAGTAAGGTGAAAAGAAAAAGTTTACTTATCTTTGGGTTGGATGAGAAGAAACTCGCCCACGTGATATAATGATTGTAGTGGAGTCCAGATGTATGGCCTGTGCTCCCTTTGTTCCTTAGAATTTTGCTTGAGTTCCCTTTGGGCTCTATTGAATTCTGAGTAGCAGTGTGTCTTCCGTGGACTACATGGGTAGGTCCCCGGTGGGCCAGAGAGGCAGAGGGTCTGATGTTGATGGCAGAGTTCTTCACCTGCGATCTGGGAAGGTGGGCGCGGAGAGGGGCGGGGCCCCGGGGGCAAAGCCGGCCGCTGCACGGCGAACTGTGCTGCTGGCCCGGCAGCTCCCGGGTGGGGGGCGGGGCTGGGCTGGGCTCTTTCGCTCCTTGGCTCAATGGCAGAATTCTTCACCTGGGATCCAGGGGGGTGGCTAGGCGCACGGGGCGGGAGGATGCGAAGGGGCTTGGATCCGGGGCGGGGTCTAGGCCAAGCCGCAGTTGGCCTGGGTGCTCGCTGCCGGGACGCGTGGGGCTCCGGGGTGGTTGGGGGCTGGGCTGGGCTCTCTCTCTCTCTCTCTCTCTCTCACTCACTCACTCACTCACCTTGGGCCGGGGCGGGGCAGCGCGGAGTGGGCTGGTGTCCTCCGGGCCGGGGGCGCAGGCCAAGCCACAGTCGGCCTGGGTGCTCGCCGCCGGTCGCGTGGGGTTCCGGGGTGGTTGGGGGCTGGGGGTCTCTGGCATTTCTAACATCTTTACTTCTCAATAGCAAACCAGGCTTTAATTCCACAGCACAAACTGCCCTTCTTGGGCCTCTAAACTGCAGGCTTCCTGCCTCATGATGCCTGGATTCTGCCAATTTTTGAAATCTTGGAGGAAGACTCCATGATCACCTCCCTCTTGCATCACTGATGCCTCTAAAACCAGAACCACGTGGACAACTTTGCCAAGACTGGCCCCCTTGAATCACAGCTGATTCTGCTTCTCTATGCTGACCATGTCTTTCACTCCTGGGCAGTTGCTTTATGAGAGAAACTGACCCTTGCTTTGGAACTCCACCCTTTAGCTCAAGTCTTCTGAAAGGATTTGCATTCTTATGAGGCCCAGCATTGAGAAATAATAATCTGGTGCTGCAGAAGGGTAATATCTTTGGAGCAGGAAGATGGCAAAAACCTTGATGGAGGAGAAGGGCTATGACCACTCTGGCAGGAGAAGGGCAGATGCTATCCTAGGGAGAATAGAGAGTTCTGGAAATGGAGGGTGAGGCACAGTGGCAAAGAAAAAAAGATGGCATTGAAGCATCCTTTAAGCAAAAAGATTTATTACAGCCAGACAGAAATGGGCACAAGGTTGCTGACATCATCTAACTGAAGAGATACTATGTTTTCTTATATTTTGGGCTAAGGCATGTGTCTGAAGCATCCAAGGGAAAATTCTGGATCCAGGGCTCTGGAAGAATAGCAGGCCTATGTATTAAATACTGTTCTGTTAAAATATTGAGGCCCAAGCAACCAAGGGGAGAAAGGGTTTATTTTTAGCTTGTGATGGCATAGGGTTAGAGTCCATGGTAGCAGGGCAGACATGGCAGGGAATGGAGGAAGCTGGATGCTCACACTGAATAGGAAGTGGGGTCAGGGAATAAAACCTCAAGTCCCCACACTCCATAAATACTTCCCAGCAAGACTCTTAAAGATTCTACAACCTTCCAAGGGAATCAGGTGTTTAAACACATGAGCTGGAGGCAGGCGGGGGGAGATTTTAAATTCAACCTGCAACAGCTTAAGCAGTGTGCTATGTGTCAATGGTCATTTGTCCTGCCTGTGGCTCTTCTCCATTTAGGGCATTCCTATCCCTAAGGGCCCATTCCCCATGGAGAAGGACAACAGGTGTCCCGTCTGTTTGACACGGTAAGCATCATTGGTTTTTAGACTTCTGCTAATTTTGATAATTTAGCATGCCTATGTGCAGAAGCAAGCAGGTGACTGGCCCAAAGTAAAGGAGGCAGACACAGAATAAAGGCAGGGATGACAAGCTTTTATCTTACTTTTAGTGACCCTGAAGGTCCCAGCAAGGAGCCACTCCTTTCAGCAAAAGCAGTGTCCAAGTACTAGTTATAAAGTCACTCTGTCATTTCTTCCTTTATGGTACTTACGGCTTGCTTACTGCTTGTTGCAAGCTTCACCAGAACAAGGGACTTTGTTCTTGCTGAAGCCTTGAAATGCGTAGCAAGTGAAATGCCATTTGTTCAATGTCTGTGTGGGTTAATCAAAGCAGCTGTGTTTGACCCATTCCTGCCTGCAGAGATGTTTTGTTGACAGTAAGTGTGTGAATGAAACAAAAAAGAAAGCAGGGAGGGGGGCAGGGAGGAGAAATTGGGTTTCTGAGTATACAGATATCAGAAAATGTGAACAAGAACAGAAGGCAGGGGTAAGTCAGGAAAACTGACTCAAAAGAGACTTTCAGATTTGTCCATTTTCTGCATAGACAACTCACAATCTTGTTATAAATGATGGGCACTCTTGATTGTCATGTGAGTGGACAGAATGCTGCCTAGATTAGTAAAGCACGTTTTTGGTTGTGTCTGTGGGGCGCTTTCAAAGATGACCAGATCCTAAACAATTCAACCTAATCATTGATTTAGTCTGTTGATGTGCTGTACTGGGAATATAGAGCCCAAGACAAGAGGTAAAAGTATTTATCAAAACAGTACTGTTATTAAAAAATGTTAATAATCAATAGTTTCTGTAGATGGAAACTTAGAAGCTAAATTTTCAGCAAAGATGGTGAGAATTTACCTGATCTTGGCTCCTGGGCTATCTGCTGGGGACATATTTGGGACTAATGCCATCTTAGCCAAAGGCTGAGGAGGAGAAGCTACGGGAGCCATATTTAAATAGACAAGGTGTCCCCTTTACACCCCACCCCGCTCCGCCGGTCGGGACGCGCTCGCGCGCGGTCCAGCCGGGCCTCACCCCGCGCCCTAGACTCCAACAAGAACAAACCCGCAGAAAAAGGCCAAGAAAGCCTCACCCAGGATAAAGTCTTTCAAAATATAATCATTACTATGTTCAATACTATGAAAGAGGAAATCCGGGAGGAATTACATAATCGAATCAATCGCTTTGAAGAGGAACACAACAGACACTTGGAAGAGTTGAGAAAAACAGTGCAAAAAACAAAAACTGGCATAGAGCAGTTAAAACAAACTCAAGCAGAGTTTAAAACTAAGCTAAAAGACAAGTTATCTTCAACCCAGAACGCCACAGAGAGACTTATCAACAGAACTAACGAAGCAGAAAACAGAATTTCAGACCTTGAAAGATAAAGTGGGAGTACTAACCAGCTCAATGGAAGAGGTTGTTAAAGCCAAAAGGATACTTGAGAGAAATATCCAAGAGATATGGGACACCCTGAAGAAGTCCTAACATGCGTATTCATGGAATACCACAACAAGAATCTCAAAATACCACCCCTGAGGAAATTTTCAAACGACCATCAAGGAAAACTTTCCTCATCTAAAAAAAGAGAGGCCCATCCATATACAAGAGGCATTCAGCACCCCAAACAGATACGACCAAAATAGAAGCACGCCGCGGCAAATAATAGTTAAAACACTCCACATTCAAGTTAAAGAACTGGTGCTGAGAGCTTCAAGGGAGAAAAAACAAGTCACTTTTAAAGGTAACCCTATTAAAATAACAAATGACTTCTCAGTCGAAACAGTAAAAGCAAGAAGAGCTTGGAGAGACATACTTCAAGTATTGAATGAGTAAAAATATCAACCCAGGCTGATTTACCCTGCAAAACTGTCATGATCGAGGGAGAAAGAAAAATTTTCCAGCACAAAGACAACTTTAAGGGATACATGTCCACCAAACCAGGCCTTCAAAAAATGCTAGAAATGATACTCAAGCGTGAAGAAAAAAAACAGGCATATCCAGGAGAACAGAAGGCAAATATAACACCATTAAAAGCGAAGCAATATACTTATAAAAGCTACTAAACATAATAAATGTCTGGAATTAACAATAGTTTCTCCATTATAACACTAAATGTTAATGGAATTAATTCACCGATCAAAAGACACAGATTACAAACTTGGATTAAAAATCACAATCCATCAATCTGCTGCCTGCAGGAAACCCATCTCACCACAAAAGATAGGCATGCTCTAAAAATAAAAGGCTGGTCAACAATTCTACAAGTTAATGGAAGCAGAAAACAGGCAGGGGTAGCCATTATGCTATCAGACAAAGTGGACTTCAAACCAAAGAAAATTATAAGAGACACGGATGGATACTACATTTTAGTGACAGGTACAATTCACCAGGAAGACTTCACAATACTGAATATATATGCACCCAATACGGGCCCCTCCACATTCATTAAGAAAACCCTACAGCGTCTAAAGCAAGAAATCAACCCCCAAACGATAATTCTTGGGGACTTCAACACCGCCCTCTCAACATGGGATAGATCAACAGGTCAAAAGCTTAACAGAGACACTTTGGAACTTAATCAAACCCTTAAAGAAATGGACCTCACAGATCTCTATCGAACTTTTCACCCACACACCAAAGAATACACATTTTTCTCAGCAGCACACTCTCCAAAATAGATCACATATTGGGCCACAAAATGAATCTACACATATACAAGAAAGATGAAATTCTAACCTGTGCCCTATCAGACCACCACGGCCTAAAGCTGGACATCCACAACACATCAAACAAGAGAAAATACACTAACTCCTGGAAACTTAGCACTATGATGCTGAATGAGAACTGGATTCAGGAAGAAATTAAAAAGGAAATTCAAGATTTCCTGAAAGTGAATGATAACGAAAATACAACTTACCAAAATCTCTGGGACACAATGAAAGCTGTTCTAAGAGGTAAGTTCATAGCTCTTAATGCCTATGTCAAAAAAATGGAAACATCAGAAATAAACAACTTAACAATGCAGCTTAAAGCTTTAGAGAAACTAGAGCAATCTGATCCCAAAAGTAGTAGAAGAGAGGAGATTAGCAAAATAAGGGGAGAAATATCTGAAATCGAGATTAAGAAAACGATAGAAAAAAATCAACCAGTCAAAAAGCTGGTTCTTTGAAAAAATCAACAAGATTGATACACCCCTAGCTAAACTAACCAAAAGCAAGAGAGAGAAAACCCAAATTAACAAAATTAGAAATGAACATGGAGTTATCACTATTGATACCCAAGAAATCCAGAGAAGTATAACATCATATTTCAAAAACTTATACTCTGTGAAGTTTGACAACACAAAAGAGATGGATGAATTTCTAAGTAAACAAAACTTACCTAAATTGAATCAGGAAGTTGTGAATTATTTAAATAGTCCTATAACATATAAGGAAATTGAGGAAGTAATCTCGAATCTTCCCACCAAAAAATGTCCTGGACCAGATGGATTCAGCGCAGAGTTCTACCAGACATTTAAGGAGTTAATAACACCAACAGTCCTTAAACTGATCCATCAAATAGCAAAGGAAGGAACACTACGAAATTCCTTCTATCAAGCTAATATCGTTTTAATCCCAAAACCTAATAAAGATTCACTTAAAAAAGAAAACTATAGGCTGATCTCCCTGATGAACACAGACACAAAGATTCTCAACAAAGTCTTAGCAAATCGGATTCAAAAACATATTAAAAAGATCATTCACGGGGACCAAGTAGGCTTCATCCCCGGCACACAAGGTTGGTTCAACATACGCAAATCAATAAATGTAATTCATCATGTAAACCAGTCCAAAGTCCAAGACCACATGATACTCTCGATAGATGCAGAAAAAGCTTTTGACAAGATCCAACAGCCTTTTATGATCAAAACGCTAGAGACAGTGGGAATGGAAGGAACCTTTATCAATATAATAAAAGCTATATACAACAAGCCCACAGCAAGGATTATGCTCAATGGGGAACAATTGGAAGCATTCCCACTTCGATCAGGAACTAGACAAGGCTGTCCACTCTCACCACTTCTATTCAATATTGTACTTGAAGTCTTAGCTGAAGCCATAAGACAAGAAAGGGACATAAGAGGGATTCAAATTGGCAAGGAAGAAGTCAAGCTATCCCTATTTGCAGATGACATGATCTTATACCTGAGTGATCCCAAAAACTCCACCAGGAAGCTCCTGGAACTAATTGAGAAGTTCAGCAGGGTGGCAGGATGCAAAATAAATGTGCAAAAATCAGAGGCCTTCCTATATGCCCAGAATGAAAGAAGTGAAAAAGCCTTGAGAGAAACAATACCATTTACTATAGCCCCTAAAAAAATGAAATACCTTGGTATAAACCTAACTAAGGAGGTAAAAGACCTTTACAATGAAAACTTTAAAACCCTAAAGAAAGAAATAGCAGAAGACACCAGAAGGTGGAAAGACCTCCCTTGTTCCTGGATGGGCAGAATCAACATCGTAAAAATGACCATCCTACCAAAGGCAATATACAAATTCAATGCTATACCAATCAAAATCCCAAAGCAATTCTTTAAAGAAGTTGACCGAACAATCTCAAAGTTCATATGGAGGCACAAAAGACCCAGGATAGCAAAAACAATCCTGAGTAACAAAAACACAGCTGGAGGTATTGCCATACCAAACCTTAGTCTATACTACAAATCCATAATTATAAAGACAGCCTGGTACTGGCTCCAAAATAGACACACAGATCAATGGATAAGGATTGAAGACCCGGATATAAGCCCACAAAGTTTCAGCCATTTGGTCTTTGACAAAGGGGCCCAAAGAATCCAATGGAAAAAGAACAGCATCTTCAACAAATGGTGCTGGCAAAACTGGATCTCCACATGCAGAAGATTAAAGCTGGACCTGTACTTGTCACCATGTACAAGACTTAATTCCAAATGGATCAAGGACCTTGATATCAGGCCAGAGACTATAAAAACCATAGTTGAAAGGATAGGGAACTCCCTCGAGCTAATTGGGCTAGGCCAACATTTCCTAAACAGACATCCAATGGCACAATCACTGCTACCAACTCTCAACAGTTGGGATCTTGTGAAATTAAAGAGCTTCTGTTCAGATAAAGAGATTATAACGCGAGCTCAAAGGCAACCCACAGAATGGGAGAAAATCTTCACTAACCACACATCTGATAGAACTCTGCTGTCCAGAGTGCACAAAGAACTTAGAAAACTAAACACCAAGGAAACCAATGGCCCAATTAAAAAATGGGCCCTGGAACTTAAAAGAAACTTTACCAGAGATGAAATTAAAATGTCTAACAATTATCTTAAAAAATGCTCCACTTCCTTAGCCATCAGGGGAATGCAAATCAAAACTTCCCTGAGATATCATCTCACCCCGGTCAGGATGGCAAAAATCCACAATACAAACAACAACAAATGTTGGAGAGGATGTGGAGAGAGGGGAACTCTCCTACATTGCTGGTGGGAATGCAGGCTCATACAGCCACTCTGGCGAGCCGTCTGGAGATTCTTAAAGAAATTAAAGATTGAAATGCCATATGACCCTGCTATTCCACTTTTGGGAATAACCCCCCATACAGCAGAGGTTCACCTCGCTAGCACAAGCACGACCATGTTCATAGCAGCACTGTTTACAATAGCAAAGTCATGGAATCAGCCCAAATGTCCAACAGTTGACGAGTGGATAAGGAAAAGGTGGTACATCTATACAATGGAGTACTACTCAGCCATCAAAAATGATGAATTACTTGAATTTGCCGGGACATGGATGTCATTAGAAACAATTATATTAAGTGAAGTATCCCAGACCCAGAAAATTAAGCACCGTATGTACTCCCTAATAGGTGGCTCCTAGTGCCAAACCCATCCAGCCCACCTAGAGACAGTAATTCCAAGGATTATGAACAGGAGGGATGGGGTAGGAGGGCCACACCAGAAACAAGGAGAGAAGGGACCATGTTACAGCAGGGAAAATAGGCCTTCACCAAGGACCCAAATAAGTAATGAGACATCTGATTAAGTTCACAGACTTTTGTTCCTGATCATTTACTACTGAGGGAGTGTGATTCTCACCAGAAGAGGAGGGCATATAGTCTGGCAGATAAAAAGTAACCATTTTGCAAATGGGTGATAGACCCCTCCCTTAGTATGGTTTCCCACTTTTATTACATCTACCTTTGAATGTGCTTTTATCACAAGACTCTAACAGCTTTTTGTCTCTAGCCAGGGGGTAACATACAATGCCCACCAGGATGGAGTGAAGGGCATTGCAGGAGCAGCAGAACTGCAAAAGAAAATCAACAAACCACAATCCAGAACTTCTGAGACTCTATATCAACCACCTAGAACTAGGCCAGCTTAGTCTCTCCCCATCTCGAAGCTCAGGGAAATTTGCGGAAGAGGGGGCGGTAAGAATGTAAGAGCAAAAGGATGGGAGGAGCAATGATATATAAGATACTCTATACTAGTTAGGGCTGAAGCAATCATAATTGGACTTTGCATGCCCTGCGCATTGTCCAACACACTGTTGACCTCACAAAGTCTAGCATCTGCTAAAGGCACCAAGAGCCTTGGAGGCAAAGGATTGGCAGCCACAGCAGTGTTCCTATACCTAAGGGGAACACGGGAAAGGGTTCAGGGAAAGGCCACTGGGTCCTTGTACGTCATCGGAGAGGAGGACCCAGAGGAAAATCAGACATGCACAAGAAAGGACTCTCTGGGAATTGGGGTGGGAGGCACTGGGGGATGGGGAGGGAGAGGGGTAGGGAGGGGGAGCAGGGGGTACGGGGGGGAGGAGGAAGGAGGGAGGGAACTGATGTACCTAATAAGTTTGTATGAGCTGAAATTAAAAAATAAATAAATAAATAGACAAGGTGTATAGCTTACTATCTTGTTAGATACTAACTTTCAGATAGCATTTGCTCTTTCTCAGATTGGTAATGTGGGGCGAGGTGCCCAAGGTCATGAGGAGATGCTAGGCTCTAATTACATGAAGTATCATATGTCACTGGGGTAGCCTCTAAGTATTTTAGGGTCTGATCGTGATGCAGGAGCATTCTGCTTCCAGTTTGGGCATGCACTCTTGGTCTTCCTATCAGTGTGATGGATTTAAAACTGAATAGACTACTGGGATGTGGAGGTGTTGAAGGTGGGGTTTAACTAGAAGTGGGTTATGGAGGGGGCATGCCATTTGAAGCTCATGTCTTGCCCCTGACCCCTTTATTACTTCCTTTTCCTGCTTGTCATGATTAAGAAGTTTTCCTCTGCCTTGACATCTTTCAGAGTGAAAACTTTATCTGACCTGGTGGTACAGGCTCACAATTCTAGTTTTCTCAGGAGACTAAGGATCACAAATTCATGAGCAACCTAAGCAGCGTGAGTCCCTATTTCAACATTCAAAAGCATGAAAGAGTGGTTGGGATATTGCTCAGTGGTAGAGCTTTGAGGAGCACGTGTAGGGCTCAAGATTTAATTTCCAGTACAGCAACCACAAAGAAACAAAATCCCCAAGGAAATCTAAGTTGGGGATGAGACCAGCCTGAAGGGAGGAACTGCAGGGCTGCTGGAAGAGGAGCCCTATTCCAGTGAATATGCTGGTCTCCCTAGCCACGTCCACAGATGCCATCCCTGAGTTTGGCTTCACCTGGTCTATAAATTACAACACTACTGCAGGCAACAGGGACAGTTCTTAGTTCTGGTCCAAACTGTAAACAACCCCATTTTCTTTTATTGGTTCCTAACTCCAGTATCAAACAAATAACCTTGGATTGTGATCAAACCAGGCCACCTTCACTGAAACCATGAGCCAAAAAATACATTTTTCATCTTTCTAACTTGCTTGTGTCAGATATTTTGTCATAGCAATAAAAGATCAACTAAAATATCTATTTAATCCAAGGAAAGAACACATTTATTTGAAGTAAGAGTATTGAAAATGATATAAACTCAAAGAATAAAAGTTCAGAATAAGAGTTTATCAACAAGCAAAAAAGAACACACGAATATATTGCAGTTTATAAGCAATACCGAAAAGATATACTGATAGTCACAAAGCTATGGAGGAAGGTGTTGAAGGCAAACCCTTCGCATGGGATGAATGTTTTGTGGCAGAATCGGGTGCTTGGACGTGATCTCCTGTATCTTGGCCAGGCCAGCCTTGTTTGCTGCTACCCCCGCTTCAAACTCTCGACGTTTCTCCTCCTCCTCTGCTTCTCGGACCTGCTGCTGGTGGGCTATCTGCATCTGAAGCTCCTTCCTGTACTTCAGGGCCAAACCACAGCGCCTAATACATTAAAAAGATCCAAGTTTAGCATTAAAATTTATCATTTGGATTTATTTAGAGCTTCTTCATTAAGATATAATCTGTAGGAGCTGGAGAGATGGCTCAGGGATTAAATTCTGTCTCGAAAGCAGAAAGTCCTGAGTTCAGATCCCAAGTCCCATGTAAAAATGCCAGGCTGAAATGGCTGTGGCCTGCATTTTCAGTCCTGGTGGTCAGAGACTGGAAAAATCCCAGAGTGAAGCAAGGAGGAGGTAGAAGCGAGCCAGGATGATTCCTGGTCCTCACAGGGACACATGTGCCCTCTGATAGACAGACAGACAGACACACACACATACACACACACACACACTAAAAAATATATGTATATATGTATATATAATCTGTAATCCTAATGCTGTTATGAGATGAAAGCATCACATTAAGACTCAGAAGTAGGGCTGCTGGTCACATGATAGTTGTGTTTCATTTATATATTTTAGGGAACTCCAAACTGTTTTCCACAGTACTGTTGGTACGTGGATTAGCAGGCTTGATGATGGTCATTGAGGACAGGCTCCACCTCCTGTGTACACGGTACACTAGAAGAGAATCTGAAATCAATCTCTGACTCTGGGTAGAGACATGACTGCTGATCTGCCTCAAAGATTAGAACACACTTGCTATGGCCTCCCTTGAGTTAGTCCAGTTAGATCTGCCAGTCATCTGGCCAGGAGTTCTTCCCCCAGAAAAGGTGATTCATCAGAAGACATGCTAAGGAGAGGAGAGGAAACATTATGTCCCAGAAGCTCCTCCTCCTTAGTGCACATGTCTGCAGACACTCACAGAGCTTCCACCACTACTACACGTACCGGCTTTGAATTCTAAATGCACAAAACATAATTTTTCCTTTTCTTTCTTCCTTTTTAGCCTTTTTTTTTTTTAATATGGGACCTGGGATCCGAACTCAGAACCTTCTGCTTGTGAGACGGAGTCACAACCCCTGAGCCATCTCTCCAGCTCCCCTTTTTAGCCTTTTTTAAAAAGGCCTAAATATGTTGTCCCTGATAATGAATAATGGTCTACCAGTTACTTCCTCTGTCGCTGTGAGACAACACTCACACTCAAGCAAAGTAAGGATGATTATTCAGCTTATGGTTCCAGAGGGAAGATACAGTTGGCTGGCAGAAACTGGAGATGCCTAAGTCACACCCAACATGGAGGCTAAAAGCTGCAAATCTGCAAACTGCAAGAACAGACTTCTCTTGGAAGCAGGGTGGGGCTGATCAACCTCAAGGCCCATTCCTTGCAACTACCTTCCTTCAGCAAGACTCCACCTCCTAAAGGTACCATGACCTTCCCAAATAACTAAAGATTCAAACGCATGAGACTGTGGAGGACAACTTCACTTCATACCATGACAGATAGCAAATCTATTTCACAGATATATGGACTTTTCTGGAATCAACATCATAATCTCCTCAGTATTCCTGTTTGAAGTTTTTTATTATACATTCTGGGGGGTTAAAGCTACTCTGTTTGCCACCCATTTCCTCAACCTAAAAGACAGCAATTGGGCTGGAGAGATGGCTCAGGCTTAAGACTTTGCCTCACAGGCAGAAGGTCCTAAGTTCAGATCCCAGGTCCCATATAAAAGTCACCAGGTAGAAATGGCCGCAACCTGCATTTCTAGCCCTGGTGGATGGAGCCTGGGAAATCCCAGAGCAAAGCAAGAAAGAGGTAGAAGCAGTCCATGATGATTTCCTAAGTCACCCTTGATCCTCCACAGGGATACACAGTGCCCTCTGCTACACACACACACACATACACACACACACACACAATAAATAAATAAATTTAAAAATACTTATAAGAAAAGACGATAATCACTCACACAAGATGGTAAAAGGAGGTGTGAGCAATTGCTTTATCTACCACTGGCTATGCTCCTCACAGAGATATGTCAGATACCAGGCTAGTGGTAGGTTGGTATAACCATCCCACACTGAAATAGACTGGAATAGATGGAATAGACCCTTTAGAAGTTCCAAAGAATGTCACCCTAAGCCGTTGGAGGTTTATCACAGAAACTGAGATCAGGGCCGTGCAGTTTGGCTTTTGGTCAAGCTAGAACTCTCCTGTTATCTGTCTTATTCACATGCACTTACCCAGTGTCTGCAGCCTGAGGTCCAGCATCTTACTGTGTGATACTGAGTTCTCCCTTTCCACCATGTAAGGAAGAATTAAGTCTGAACTCTTACCAGTCTGACAAGTAGAACTCCCTTTCCTTAACTGGCTCCTGGACCTCAAGACGTTCCATTGTGTTCAAGAGCCTGTGCCTAGACATGCCAGGAGGAATCAACTCCTATGGCTCAGTCTGCTGGCAACATGTCAGGTCACCCCTCCTAGTGTCCCTGGGCTCACATCCTGGTGACAAAAGAGGTGAAACCACTGTCTATGTGTCTCCACGATGAAATCAAGATATGTTGTGTGATGCCCATCAAGGGAAGTGAGATTCAGAGGTTTTCTTCCAGGAAATAGTTGTTTGCACTGGCACTAGCCCGGGATATTTACATCCAAAGGCTGAGCCCCTTTGCCTTCATGCTCTTGTTAGTCCTGCCCTTTAAGTTATAAACCCTTTGTCTCCCATATATGGTAACATGCTTTCCACAGGTTATGACAATGTGTCACACACAGGCACTATGTCACATACCTTCGCTGCTGACCAGGTCACATAGCTTTTGCTTTGTTCTGAAAGGACCCTATCATAGTTAGGTACAAGTGTCAACTCGATAGCTGAGAGTTTGAACTCTGGGCACATTTGTAGAGAATTAGTAGTTGAGTTAAACCCAGCACGAACCTGCAAGAGATTGTCTAGCTGATGGGAAAGGCCCAGCTCATAGTGTGTGGGACTAATCCTCAGGCAGGTGAATAAAATGGAGGGAGCTGTTTGAGAAAGGGGGCATCCTTGTGTATACTTAGCCAGACATGTTGGTCTGGCAAGTAAGGACCGTCTCTCTTTCAACTATTACATGGATGTGGGGTGGCCAGTTCCCTCAGCCCTTTGGTGTTGGTGTGAGCTTTCCTGCCAAGCGGGACTAAGAACTGTACCTGGACAATTGTAAGAGAACAGATCCCTTGTTCCCTTAAGCTATTTGATAGTGATTTTTTATCAACCATGCAGGTAAATTGCAACAGGCCCTTACCACACTTTCAGTTCACATTTTTTTCTTATGTCTCAGTTGACTCAGAAGATGGGTGGCAAGCATTTATTGAAGTTCCCTCGAATCTCTAACAAGAAGCATTTCAAGAATGAAAAGGAAAGGCCCACAGAGCAGAGATAGCAGCAGGAAGTCAGCAGGGCAGGCCACAGACTGTTCTTACTCTTCCCACCCAAACTGACAAGAGACTTAACAAAAAAATCATACTCTTTCTAGAAAAAACAACCGTAATTCCTATATAGCAAATGTCAAGGAAAGCCTGTCTGAGGAAAGCCCAGGGCCTGAATAGGAGGAGGTGGCCCTGCGTTGCTGTGGGGACGCATGGTGATGATGTGAGGAGAGTGGGCAGCTGGCGTCGGAGGAGGCTGTGTCAGGAGGACAGTGGCATTTCCCAAAGGACCTGGAGCATTTCAGTTCTGGGGACACATATAGAAAATCCTGTCTATAATACATTTTTGCTAGTGTAACTACTTAGACCACACTGTGTTTCACAATTTATTTACGGGCAGGGAAACACGTGTGTGTTTCATAAGGATTTAGAACTGGTACTTGCTATGGGTCGGTTAAGCGTCTCCCAAGGGTCCATGTGTCAAAGACTTGGTTTGAGGTTTATGGTAACATCAGGAGGCAGGCGAACCTTTAAGTAGAACGCAGTCTTCTAACCACTGGGATCATGTCCTAAAAGGGGATCTGGGACCTCAGCAAAATCAGCAGTCACAACTGATCATGGACTGGGAAATAACCTTTTCTTGATAGAGGGACAACCATGTGAAAACACAGAGGAACAAAACATCTACGCGCCAAGGAAAGAAGTCTGAGAAGGAGCTAATCCTGCCAACACTAGGATCTCAAGACTTTAGCGTCCAGTTGCATGAGGCATTAAAGTATCGAAAGAAAAGGAAAATAACTTTTTTTCCTTGTAAATTGCTTATCTCAGATATATGTTATAGTAGCAAAGTTGGTAGTGGAATTTTATCAACATAGTTTTCATGTAAACTTACAGAATAATAATAGTTTTACATGAAATTTTATGAACTGTTTCAAGTTTCTAGAAGGACAAGTGAAATGTTAACATAAAATAACAATGCATGAAACAGTGGTATATCATCCTCTACCTTGTTTGTTTTTCTGAATAACAAGTGATAAGGGAACAAAACCATACCTTGCAAAGTTCTCCTTTTCTTCACAGTTAAGTTCTTTCAGACCTGCAGCTATACGTTCCTGTTCCAAAGCATATTCTTCCTGTTCTTTGGCTTTTCGTTGCACTGAGAAAGACAAAGGAAACCGTTGGTCAAGTACCTTTTCAAATAAGGCCTGCTGGCATCTCTATGTGTTCCAGAGTCATCAGCTTTCACAATCACTGGGGCTGGATCTTGGCTACAGGGGAGAGTGGTATACGCCAGGCCCAGGAATGCACGCCTGTAGTCTCAGGTGCTTGAGAGGCCAAGGCACAGGATCTTGGGATCACAGGTTCAGGGCCAGTGTAAGCAACATAGAGAGCTATCATCTCAAAAACAAATGGGAGAAATGGTCTCTCTAGAGAGTAAAGATTTATATATGCTATGATCTATGCAGATTTCTTCAAATAATTTTTCACAGAAATCTGTGAGTCGCCTTTTCATACTAATGTTAAAAACATGTCTCAGCCACCAGGCATGGTGACTCAAGCACTCAAGTGGCCGAGGCAGGAGGATCACAAGTTTGTGGTCAACCTGGAATACATAGCAATAACCTGTCTCAAAAAACAAGGACTAAGGGTGTAGCTCACTGGTAGAGCACTTGTCTAGCACGCTGGAGATCTTGGGTATGATACTCAAGAGAAAAGAAAAAGAAATGAAAGAGGGTGAGGAGGGAAAAGAGAATGAAAGAGAGAGAAAAAGAAGAAAAAAGAGGAGGAGGAGGAGAAAGAAGAGGAGGAGGAGGAAGAGGAGGAGGAAGAGGAGGAGGAGGAAGAGGAGGAAGAGGAAGAGGAAGAAGAAGAAGAAGAAGAAGAAGAAGAAGAAGAAGAAGAAGAAGAAGAAGAAGAAGAAGAAGGAAGAGGAGGGAGATGAGCAGAAGAAGAAGGAGGAGGAGGAGGAAGGAGAAGAAGAAGAAGGAGAAGAAAGAGAAGAAGAAGGAAAAGAAGGAGAAGAAGGAGAAGAAGAGAAGAACCCATAAAATATAGCTAGCCTCCTGATATTAATTCCTAGGTGGTAGAATTACTTGAATTTGCTTCCTTCCTTATAAATCTCAAATATTAAAATTTTTCATGTTTTCTCAACAAATACAAAAATCAGCTGATAAACTTTCTTCTCAATTACTGAAAATTCCATACATTACTGGGTAATAATTTTTGGCTGTTGATATAGTTCCTAGGTAGCTCAGTAGAACCCAAGATAAAGTTTTTTTGCATGAAACCTAATGGTGTCTAACAGTACATCTGTCCACACTGTATTCCTCTGACAAAAGCAGATACCAGAAGGCAACAGTTTTACCCTCTCAACAAACTTTACTCTGTAACCAAACACTGTTTGGGGCAGAGAGCACACAGTGATGTGTATAATGCCTGCCTTCCTAAAGTGTGGACTCCAGTGAATATGTTAATACGGGACCACGAAGAATTAGGCAACTGTAAAAGGCTTTGGACCTGCAACAACCAAAAACTGATTTAAAATCAGATTGAAAATAGAGACCTTCTGGTCTGTTAGATACCAGAAATGTCAGGAAGCCACAGTTGAAAGCCCTGAAAAGAGGGCACAACCTCTGAAGGAGGTAACCTTCCAGATGATCTGGAAAGACATGGAATTCCTCGAGGTTCAGGCATCACAGACAGGACAGCTACCTAAACTGCACACCTTCAAAAAGAAAAGAGGAACAGATGAAAGGAAGACGAGGTGTGTTCTGTCTCCTTGTCCTGCCCTTTCAATCACCCAGGCACATGGTATTCAAGTGACAAATTGTCCCTTTGAACCTTGTGAACATCCTCCTGGGATCACTCAGTGTTTGTTACAGAGGACGTTCTTCATTCTTATGTCTCATATATCTAATTAGGATTTGCAAAAGCACAGATCTTACCTCGATACATCACACACGGTTTTTCATAGATACCAACTTAAATATTTTGGTTGTTAAAGTAAGAGTGGGTGAGAAGAGGGGAGGAGAAGGGGAAGAGGGAGAACAAAGTATAATGACATGTATGTATGAAATTTCACAATGAAACCCATTTACTAAAACAATTTTGAAAAACTAAAAGCAAAGATAAAACAAATAGCATTCGGTTCCTTACACTTTTCTTGAACTTGGAGTTTTCTTGTGCACATAACTTCATCCAGGAGCTGTTTCCTTGCCTCCTTTTCAAGCCTCAGTTCCTTTTCCTTCTCAGCCAACTTCTTTTCCTTCTCTTCCTCTATTACTCTGTCTAGTTCTTTCTCCTGAGCTTTTTCTTCCTTTTGTCGTTGTAGCAAATATTCATTGTACATCTTCTGTTCTCTCATCATGTCTTCCTGCAGACACAAAAATTAATTCATGTTATTTGAATGAGTAGGTGATTAAGGGCAACTTCAAAAGCAAGAATAAAGGTATAATCCAATTTTATAGAGTTGTGTACATTTACAGATGCACTGCTGTGTCTTGCAGCTGCTTCAAAAGATTGAGAAGGACTTGTAAGTGTAGATAAAGCCTACTCGGTGGTTACTGAGGCTGGATGAGGACAGGTGAGGACTGTTCCTTTGCAGTGTTGACTTCTGCCAAATAATGGTAATAATCCAGTAACGATGAGTTCATCTGATGCCCAGCTATTATTAAATGTATCTTCTTCCTAAAAACAATTGAGAACCTTTGGGGCAATGACTGACTAAAACTGTGGCATAAGTTAAGCATCAACTTAATACATGTCACTGTGTCATAAAGGAAGAAAATTTTCAATGATGATTTGGTGACATGGGAGATAACTCAGCAGGAAAAGATGTCTGTGTGCAACCCGGTGACCTTTTTGATATACAAAGCCTATAAGGTGGACGGGAAAAATAGTTTCTGAAAGTTATCTTCTGACCTTCATATGCATGCTGTGTCTCTCCCTTCCCTCCTCTCTCCCTTCTTCACACTTGCAAATAAATAAATAAAATATATTTGAAAAAAACCAGAAAACTATCAAAGAGTACTTGGTAGCATTAAAAGGATACAACAGCTAACTTAATGGAACTCCCACTAGGCTATAAAGGGACAATTTGAGTATCAAAAAGAAGAGTGACCTGATAATCTGTCAAAAATAATTAAAAACTAAATAAATAACAAGATTAGGATTCAAAAGAATTATTTCATTTCTAATTTGTAGCAGCAATTTAAAAACAAAATGAAGAAGTCTGTGTACATCAAAAATTATCAACTAAAGAACAACTTAACTAAAGAATTGAGAACATATATTATGAAACTTAAAATTATGGAAAGAAATTAAAGTCAAAAGGCATCCTAAACTCATAAGTTAGAAGCAATATCCTTAAAACAGCAATAATCCCCAAGCTGATGTAGAAAGGATCTCAATCCAATCTCTTATTAAAATCCCAATGACTCCTTTATAGAATTGACAAGGTGATCTTGAGTTAATGTGATTCAAGGGAGTCAGAATAGTTAAAACCATTTTTAAAAAGTTGGAGGATTCACATTCAGGATTTCAAACTTACTACAGAGTGACCATAATCTAAACTTAGAGATAAATGGAGCTGTCATAAGCATCAACACATGGATGCAAGAAGTTTGAGTGTCCAGGCATAAATTTTTGCTTTCCTGTAAATGATCTTTGACTGAATGTTTCAAGACAACTCAAAAGGGAAAAAGATTCTCTCAGTAAGTATGCTAGGAAAGCTGGACACCAGTGCGGTTAGTTAACTTGGGTCCTTATTTGATACTATAAAAATGAAATTTAAAACTGGAGAAGTGGCTCAGGGGTTAAGCCTCTGCCTTGCAGGTGGAAGGTCCTGAGTTCGGATCCTAGACCCTACTTATAGATGCCGGGCGGAAGCAGGGGCAGCCTGCGTTTCTGGTCCTGGTAGGGCAGAGTCTGTGAATCCCCGGGCAGAGTAAACAAGGAGGAGGTGGAGGCGGTCCATGGCGGTTCCCGAATTCCTCCGTGGTTCTACACACACACACACATACACACACGCACACATGCATACATGCACAATTGAATAAATAATAAAAAAATAAATAAAAACTTTGTTCAAAATAGATTTAAAAAAAAACACCTAAAGTCTAAATTATAAAGTTCTAAGAAGAAAGTTAACATATGCAGGCCTTGAAAGGACAAGGAGAAAAAGAAAACATAAAATAGATTTAACAAAAATTCAAAGCTTTCATGACTCAAAGGACACAGAGAAAGTGAACAGAAAACCCTCAGAATAGGTAAAATATTTACAAAGCATTTCTCTAATAAGAGATTAATGTCTAGAATATATGAAGACCACAAAACTAAAAAAATGAAAAACCTAACAGAAAAATGAACAAAGTGTGGGACCTGAACATAAAATGCCATTTTGTATATCTGTCTCCATTTCGTACTTGTTCACTTGTCCTCCCTCTGAAACACCAGACATGCCAGATGACTCCAACCATGACCAGGCAGCTCCACTGTTTGACCTAACTGGGTACGTGACTCTAACCATGACCAGCTCCAAGTTAGGAAATACTCAATATTCCAGAAGCCCCCCTAAACTGGAAGAGCAGCCTTTTATGGTAGTTTGTAAGAAGTGGTCAGGGCTGACCAATCTCCACATGCCAACACTACTTTTGCTTCAGTTTACCCAATCATACATCTGCTAGGTTAGAAACCCCTATAAAAGTCCCTGTGAAACAAAGACCGGGGTCCTCATTCCCGATCTGCTGCATCAGTGACAGCGAGAGCCCAGGTTCGAGTTTGAATAAAGGCCCTCATGTGATTGCATCGGTGTCAGCTCCGTGGTGGTCTCTTGGGATTCAGAAATCTGGGCACAACATTCTGGGGGCTCATCTGGGATTCCCAGAGACCCCTGGACCCCTGCCCCAGAGGGCTCTGTGCCGGCTAGTGAGTGCACTCTCTGTCTCTGTGATCTGTTTGGATCTCCGTCTGTAATCTGTTTGGAATTACAGCCTAAAGGAGGGCTCTATGCCGGCTGGTGAGTGCATTCTCTATCTGCTGTAATCTGTTTGGAATCCCAGTCTGAAGAGGTTGGCATAAGACTTAAGCGGACATGCTGGTGGATTGTCAACTGGGAGTTCTGGGCGAAGTCCCAGACCCCCATATGGAGGACAGGGTCCTCATCTGCCAAAACTTTTGCTTCTGCCTTCAAGGCTGTGGAGGAAAGGTTTTTGGTTCATTATCTGTGTTGTTCTTTCTGTGTGTAATTTTACTGACAGATGAAATGGGGCAGATGCAGATGACTCCTTTAAACTTATTGGAACATTTTAAAGACTTTAAAAAATAGGGCAAGTGACCTAGGACTTAATGTGAAGAAAGGAAAACTCTAAACTGTCTCCTATTTAATTTATCCAATAACACCTCTATTTTAATTTCTAAAGCAATTAAGGAAAAGAAAGCCTCTGCCCCCTTGTACTGGAGAGACTAAAAGAACTGTCTGTTGTTCTTTGTGTTTTGTCTATGATGATCTCATTTTAAGAGTTACTTTAAGAATTTTGACTTGCTTGGTAACCTGGATTTCTTATAATAAATGTGTTTTGTGTATCAAAATAACAAAGCTGTGGCCACTTCAATTTTTATTCTTATTGTGTGCTTATATTATTTTGGTTTTTTACTCTCTTTATTATTTGACATGCTCAATTTAAATGCATGTGCACACTTAAGAATGAACTATTTTGATAACATTAAAATGTATGAGTACGTACGGACTAAAATATCTTGTTTGATCTTGATTCTTATGAAGCTTCACAAAAGGTGGTATTATATTTTTACCTAGGATATGATAACATCACTTTTGTAATTCCTTTAAAATTTTGTTTTCCCATGTGTTATACCAACATATCTAGCATCCAGAAAGGAAAACTGATTTCTGAAAAATTCATTGGAATGTCTTCATTTTCCTGGTATGTATGAGCTCCCTTCCTTGGGGACAAATCTGCTTTCTAATTTCATGTTCCCATGTGTACTCCTGTGTTCTGCTACAACTTTGCTAACTTAATTCAGACATAATTTTTAAGATGAGATCTACTGTTATTGTCTCCTTTAAAGGACATTTCTTTTTTTCACTCATACAAAGTTAATAAGTACCCCATTCCCCTCCCTCCCTCCCTCCACCCCTCCCTGGACCCTCTTGTTCCCTCCCCACTTTTCCCCTTTCTTTCTCCCCCTCCCTCCCTTTTTCCCAGTGCTCCCTCCTTCCCCCCCCCACCCCATTCTGGAGCATCCTTCACTGTGCATGTCAAACTTCTCTCTGGGTCCTCCTCTCTGATGAGGTGTAAGGACTCAGTGGCATTGCCTATAGCTCTTAAAGGGCATTTCTTTTTTTTTTAATATGCTACTTTTTAAAAAAATATTATTTATTATTTATTCAATTGTGTGTGTATGCATGTGTGTGTGTGTGTGTAGAACGATGGGTGAATTCGGGAACCACCATGGACCGCCTCCACCTCCTCCTTGTTTACTCTGCCCTGGGATTCACAGGCTCCGCCCTACCAGGACCAGAAACGCAGGCAGCCCCTGCTTCCACCGGCGTTTATATGTGGGGTCTAGGATTCGAACTCAGGACACTCTGCCTGCAAAGCAGAGGCTTAACCCCTGAGCCACCTCTCCAGCCCCGTTAAAGGACATTTCTTAAAGGATATCAAATGTGAAAACAGCAGGGAACCATCAAGTAGGAAAAAGAAAATATGTGTGTTACTTAAAAATTAGAGATGTCCAGAAGAGTTGGAAGAAGGTTTGCAGGAGGCTTGAAAGAAGGTTTATGTGCGGGATGTACAGGAAGTTTATGAGTTGGTTACTTAAAAGAAATATGTTAAAGTATGTTACGAAGGTTTGTGGGATGTTAGATTTATGAGAAGATTAAAAATTAGAGATGATGGTTAAAGGAAATGTTATGTTCTGCTTCTTCCATGTTATAGAGCCTCAGAAATCAGAAATTAGGAATTAAGCTTCATGTGTTCAAGTGTATTTCATTTGTCTATTTTGATTAAACAGAGATTTGGTTACTCATAAAACTCCAATTTCTAAAAGGCAGCAGGAAGCTCATCCATGGGGTCATGAGAGGAAAGTGACTGTCACTCCCCCAGCCCTAGGGAAGGTCTGAGACTAGGGCCTGTGGTGGCCCTAGCAGGGCCCTCCCCACTCCCAGGGAGGTGGGTTCCCAGACAGCAGGGCTCTGCTCAGGGTCAGACCAGCAGGAGAAGCCGGGGCCCCACCCGACAAATGCCTCCTCAGCTGCAGCTTGGAACCAACTCAAGGCCAGCTAGGGAATTTCTCTGAATCTTGGATTTCAAAGTAAAAGAGTCTCTGCTAAGCCAATCTCTACTCACCTTTTGGAGCAGGCCTATCCAGGAGGGGGAGAAGAAATCTGGGAGGAATGTTTTAACCTCTGTGTGAATGTGTGAGTGAATGTTGGCCTGAGGTGGGAAACCTGTTACATCTCTGTGCTCAAATCTGTAGTCCCACGATGAGATCTCTAAGATCTCTTAAAGCCAGAGGATTCAATTGGGCCAGTTCTGCATTTCCATGGTGATAACATATGGTTTAGGGTGGGATCAGATTAGAATCCAGTCTCAAGTCACGAAACAGCTGAATCCACTATGGCTGTTATCACCCATAATTCTGTAAAGGGTATGGCCAGGCTGGCACTTGAATGATCTCTCCTTGAGGGATTCCCAACCTTTGTCTGCATCGTATGGTGGGGATCAATGTGACTTTAAGTCTTGTTAGGCAATAGAAGGAAATTCCTAGAAACATTCACTCTAAAGGAAAAATATTTTATGTCTGAGGTAATGACCATACTTCTATTAAATAACATAGGAAACTCAGGAAATTTCAAGCATGGGTACACCATGGACTTATAGTGCTTGGCAGAGCTTTGCTGAGGCATGCGTCCTTTCCCCAAATCCAGGTCCACCAAACTGAAGCCAAAGAGCAGTTTCCCCATTCCTGTGTCCAGTGACTAACTCGAGAATGTTTAGTCTACTAACCTGAAAAAGAATCAATGTGTAGTATTTTCTCAGATATGGCCTCTATACATCTTAGATGAGAGATGGCCCCCTAAGAGGATCTTTATAATACTATCCTCCAACTAGATTTATTCTGCTGAATGGCAAGCAAATGACAGAAAGTTAAGAAACTACAGAGATCTCTACCAAAAGCACCAGCTAATAGTGCAGGGAAAGCTTTGTCTCAAAATAGAAATGCACTCAAGACTAAAGTGGAATAGGAATTTCATCTAGCTTCCATGTCAGCAACCCCCCGCCCCAAACCTCGAAAGTAAACAGGGTCAATATAAGTCAGATCCAGCATTAAAGAAGAAGACTACGTATATTTGAGTCAACTCAGGTTCATGATTCCTTTACTTTGCAAGATTTTGGCCTAAGTTACTTAGGAAGTTTCTCTAAAGATCCAGGTGAATTCATTTTTTCAAACAGAAAGGAAGGAAAAAGAGAGAGAGAGATCAGGAAACAAAGAAATCAAGACGACATACGCCAAAGGGGATAGATACAATACTACCCAGCATGTCCAAGCAGATCAACCCAGGAGCCTTTCTGACAGGGAAAAAAATGGAAAAGATGCTTTGAATATGACCAGAATGGGCACTTTGAGACTGTTCCAAGCACAGGGAGTTTCCACATGAAAACATGGAGTTTCTATGTCCCAACTGTGAATCTCCACTGGAGGAAGGATTGCCTCCTGAACTCCAGGGCCCAGGAGTCAAGCCTCTTTGCTGGGGACCAATAAAATGGCCTGAAGCTTTTAGCTTCCCTCAGATGAGAAAAGGAGTTTACCGCTGATATCCTATAGAAGCCCAAAATGCCAGGTCTATCATATCTCAATGAGAACCTTGGGTTTGATATGCAGATTGGAAGCCTCTGTTAATAGACAAGGGAGCATAAAATTCTAGTGCTCAACTTCCTTCCTAGGCTTTTGTCAACCTTTGATTTTACTAAAATGTTTAGGATCAGGGAAATAACAGGTTCACCAGTCACTATATGCTTAATGGTATTGTTTTTATGGCTGAATTTGTTTACATGCCTGAACGCCCTAATATCCTAGGTTTAGACTTAATGAAATAAGATATTTTAATGCTGTTATGAAGTCATCCATGTAGTTCTGGTTTCAGAGGCATCAAAGATGCTACAGAAAAAAATCATCATAGATTTCTGAGAGTGATGGAATCAGATAGCATGTAGTAGAAAGCTTGCAGGCCCAAGAAAAACAGTTTGTGTTATAGAGTTAAAGCCAGAGACATATGTTGAAAGTTTTGCCCCTGTCCTAAAAGCTTGCCTGAAGTTAAGCTTAGTGCTTTGCAGAGGAAAATGCAGTGACAAACTTAATTAAACCAGGAAGAAGCAGAGAGCAAAATGTCTGCTATTAAACAGACTAGCTCCATTGACAAATCAAAGCTGGGTTTTCATTTAGATCAGAAGAGTGGCTCCTAAGATAATGCTCAAAAATCTGTAGGACTTTCCATGTGAGGAAACCATGTCCCCTGCATACTTTTTTTTTTTTACATTCTCTTGGTCCCAAAAAGACCTGTGCCGCTTTGCTTTAAGAATCCAGAAGGACGAAGAAAACTAATTTAGATTGTTCTGCCCAAAGATTAAGATAGTTTACATTTTTTTGGACAGGCCTTAGACTAACTCTTGCCTGTTCCCACAGTAAGATTGCTGAGCTTGTTTGGTTTATCCCATGTGCCTCCTGAATTGATGGTTTAATCCCTGTGTAGTCCTTGTAGGATTAATTTATCTGTTTTGTCTCCTTCAGATGGACCTTGAAACAAAGCCATCTGTCAAAGACCTATAGATCATTACAGCATTTCATAGATGAGGATCATTGACTGCTCACACTTCCTTCACCTCAACTCAGCAGGAAGTAGCCAGAGTGGTCGTTGCCCCTCATCTTTTGAGTAGTCTGGGTCTTCAGAAGGTTAAGGGATACAGTAGGCAGGTCTAGAACAGTCCATGCTGGGACATTCTCTAAGGTCTTTGGAGGTCTTTGAAATTCCTGAAGGGCATCCCCCACTGCTGGGATCATCCTGAAGGAACACCAGTGCTGAGGAACTGACTCCAATCTTCCCAGAGATAAGATGGAAGGATATGGAAATGTAGCTCTCCATATCAAACAAACAGCTTGACCTCTAGCCCCACCTGGGCCCAAAATCAACTGGATTGGGCCCCAAGGTTAATGGCTTTTACTAGAGAGTGGATAAATACTGTCCAGATAGTGGTACTGAGACCAAAATACCAACCATTACAATTAACTTATGGGCAGGAAGAATATTCTGCTTTAGGCCCATGATTGGGCCTCAGGCTGAACTAAGAAAAGGGGGGAATGTGGGACCTGAACATAAAATGTCACTTTGTTTATCTGTCTCCATTTTGTACTTGTTCATTTGTCCTCCCTCTGAAACACCAGACATGCCAGATGTTATGACTCAACTGTGTATGTGACTCTAACCATGACCAGTCAGCTCCACTGTTTGACCTAACTGCGTATGTGACTCTAACCATGACCAGTCAGCTCCAAGTTAGGAAATACTCAATATTCCAGGAACCCCCCTAAACTGGAAGAGCAGCCTTTTATGGTAGTTTGTAAGAAGTGGTCAGGGCTGACCAATCTCCACATGCCAACACTACTTTTGCTTCAGTTTACCCAATAATACATCTGCTAGGTTAGAAACCCCCTCCTCCTATAAAAGTCCCTGTGAAACAAAGACCGGGGTCCTCATTCCCGATCCGCTGCGTCAGTGACAGCGAGAGCCCAGATTCGAGCTTGAATAAAGACCCTCATGTGATTGCATCGATGTCAGCTCCGTGGTGGTCTCTTGGGATTCAGAAATCTGGGCACAACACAACAGATCACAAACAGAAGTCTCCAAGGAAATACAAATGGCCAGCACACAGGAAGAGTGTTATTTGCCATGATCACTACAGAAATGTAAATCAAACCATGGTGAGATGGTTTTATATACTGGGAGGGCTAAATTAAAAAAAACAGACACTAACAGGAATTGACAAGCATGTGGAGCTCTTATTTCTGCTGACAAAGTACAAAATGGTATAGTCACTTTGGAAAGAAATTCAACAATCAGCAAAAAGCTTGGATATAGTTACATCACAATCCTGTAGTTCTATTGCTAGATGTATGCACTAAAGAAATGAAAACAAACATTTCATCAAGGATGGGGGACAATCTCAAGACACACCACAGCTCCCTGAGAGGCTGTGGAGGGCTAATAATGAGTGAAGAAGGGGAGCTGCTTTCTTCCATGGTCTACACAGTGATATATCCTCTATGCTCCAGCAAGAGCTCAGGCACTTGTCAGTATAGGAACCTCATATGAAACTTAATGGGCTACACATGCAAAAAGATATGAAAGGAGGGAGGCTGGTAGAGAAGAGTAAAGAATGTGGTGAAAAAAATGGTGGATGGTATTGGGTAGTAAAGGGGGTGAAAACACATCAATACATTGAATCTGTGTATGAATTTAACAAAGAATAAAAATAAAATTGTCAGGGAAACCCAGAGCAAAGCAATAAGGAGGTAGACAATCCAGTATGATTCAGTATGTCATCCTTGGGCCTCAATAGGCACATACACTTAAGTGTTCTCTTATACACATAAACACACATACACACATACATACACACACACACACACACACACACACACACACACACACACATATTCATGCATGCACTAAATAGATAAATAATTTTTTTAAAAAGAAATAGAAACACTATATCTATAGAAAAATGTGTAGATAAATGAGAGGAGGAGGATTGGGATCAGATTATATGGAGTAAAAATTACTTAAATTCATTGTATTGGCATATGACACTCTCAAACAATAAAAACCTTAAAGTGTACAGATAAATGTTTATAGTATTATTCATAATAGCCAAAAATGTGATAATAAATACTGATATTTGGAAAAACGAAAGGTGACATAAATTCAGCCACACTAAGGTATTAAATGATATGGATAAACCTTGAAGACACATGCTAACTAAACTAGTAAAAAAATCATATAACTTATGATTTTACTATATGAAAGTCTAGGACAGTACTGCAGAGATAGAAAGTGGATTTGTGGATACTTAGGACTGGGGCTTGGGAGTAGGGAAGAATGCATAGTGAAGTAATGCAAACATTCTGAAACATATACCAATGAATATATCAACAGTAACTGAATTGTCCACTTTAAATCAGTGAACTGTGTGTTACATAAACTACCCATGAAGCTGATAAATAAAATCAT